>CM037094.1:66499205-67724627 GCA_020916435.1 Oxytropis ochrocephala | reverse complement strand
TAGTTACGTATTACTACCGAGCACGAGGACGCAGGAGGCATAATCACCGCATGCTTCGTCAGTAGGAGACAAACACAGCCGACTCCACCCGAGTATCACCGAGCATCACCACTTTACTGTGACGACGTGGCGCTTTATCTGGGATTATCTCAGCAGACTACAGGAGGATTGGCATGTAGGAGGCCGCTCTCAAGATCATCCTCTCACCTCCTCCTCGCACTTCATCCACAGCCTCCTCTTTACCATCCCTAGCCTATTCATTATCATGCACCGACTCGAGTATCAAGCTAGAGCGTACCCTGTGTCGATACTTATTACTCGACTACCTATGTCCGAGTATCAAGAGGAGCATTCCCAGCCAGGATCGTGGGCATCAGAGGAGGATCAAATTTCACTTCTCACTGCATCTCTCTTTTCACCGACCGCAGCATCATGTCCAGCAAGCTTCCTATACTCGACGACCCTGCAAGTTTTGCATTTTTTGCTTAAATAATTTATTTAACTCACATAGTCCGCAGACTAAGCATCATTTATTTATTTTTATTTCGTGAGTATCAACAGAAAGTTGTCAAAGTATGGACTCATGGCAACAAAGTCCATACTAGACTCCATCTTCATTACCCTACCTCACTTCAAATAGCACCACCGTGGTCGAGACTCCGCATTGGCCCCACTTCTCCGATCGCCACGCCACAAGCGACCATGAGCGTCCGGCTTCGCTTATCGAGAGATGGCACTTCGTGATACTTTGTCATTTCACTTGCCATTTGGTGAAATGACGATCACTCGATGACATCTCCCGTCACGTGACCTTCCCATCCAGTGGAACTATGCCACACCTCCCACCATCACCGTGGAGCTCAGAGTATGCCACACGCCACGAGACATATCCGGGTGTCACGGTCGAGGTCGCTAACAACACTGGGTGGGGGTCCGTGATTACACCTTCAAATGGCGAGAGCAGTTTACGAGCGAATTTGAGGAGGGGATGACATCACGCTTGCCACGAGGGCTTATCCGCTTCTCGCTTTTGACCTACAATATCTTCACTACGTAAGACCGGAGACAAGCGCCGAGGCTAAGTGGCGATCTACCCGCATGATCCGAGTGCAAATGTTCTGGGGCTGTACGGCAGTGCAGTGTGCACTACCGCCATGTAATGAAGTCCTGAACACCGCGGCTTTCGGTGGTCACGCAGCTAGCAGGGAGTGGTATGCCACCCTATTTCAGTACACATTTTAACTTCATTTTTTTTTGTTAAATCACACCGACTTTGGGTAAATTTTTGTGGAATTAAATATGTTGTTTATTTTTGCATTTCGTGCTCGATTACGTGGGTATTTCCTGATGGCTGGTAGGTTGTCTTGGCCATATCCGTGGTGCGAGCCACCGGGTCGGGCGCCACAGAAGCAGTTAAGTCATACCACCCGTTCGAGCCACTACTGTATGGATGATCGATGAGCCGAGGCCGCAGGATGCTCATCGCCGACCATTTGGCGAGGACAGTATCGGTGCACTTTTGAGAGCGCATCTCCTCTACAGAGGTTTCATCACCGGGCTGACTTCGTAGTTCCCTACATGCCCGAGCAGTGCTCGCGATGGGCTTGGTTACACTTAGATCATCCCGCCGACCTCTCGTGAGGTCGCCCGAGTCATATCGATCAAGCGCTTTTCATATCGCCCACTTCATGGCATCCGTGGATGACATCATGCGCGCACTACTCGCCGCTTCTGCCGCACGGATGAGATCGCATTTAGGGTATTTAGAGAGGCACGCCCGGCTTCTATCCCCGCAGACTACACGGCCCACCATCACCAAGTTAGCCATGAGCGGACACCCTCCCCTGCAGCTACGATACGACGATGCCGGAGCTGGTGAGGGAGGTTGCGGACCGCCAGGAGGGATTCGTGATGGCGAGATCACGCATGGCAACAAGGGCGTATCGACACTCCATAGGCCGTGGGACGACGGCAAAGACCTGATGACATTTCTGGGGGAGCTTAGACGACGGACGAGGACGAAGCCGACGACGTTAGGGATTTTGTATTTGTTTTTTTTATGTATTTAAACTCATATTACTTTGATGTTGGCACTTTATTATTACTTTTTTCGTGTGTTATATTTTACGAAGTTTTCAAAAAATTTTGATTTCATTAATTCGATAAAACAAAGTTACACAAGTTGATAAAACATAAACAACTAGAATAAAAATAGATGTATAAAAATACAATATAACCAATCGAGTCGGGTGGAGTTAATCGACGCAAGGATCTCAAATGACACCCTTCCGTTTCGCACGCATGCATGAATGTAACTCTTCCATTTAAACATAATATGATCGACATCATCCGTCTGAGGTCATCCCTGTCGACATCCACTAAGACCAAAGGAAGACTTCCATCACCCATTCCGCCGATAAACGATACGCACTATCTCATGCTCGCTGCTCTTCCTGGCTGAACCATCCGCAGTGAGTTTCAAGCAAGAGCAAAGAAATGATATGCAAAGGTTTTAACCTACACGATACAACATCTCTCCCATCGAACTTATACCATCATCTTGCAAGATGATGCCCGATGATCGTAAAACCCCATATTAGAATGAACAAGAGTGAGTGGTGAAGAAGGCTCGTGAGTATGACATTAGCGGCTCGCATCATCTTCACTCAGGTTGTGTGAGATAAGGAGGAAGTTTGAATTTTTTGGGGTGAAAATAAGATGGTGGGAGTGGGTATTTATAGTTGAGGTAAAAGATTATCAACCGCTGATTTTGTCGCAATCCACACCGCTGATCAACTTTGAAAGTGAAATCATGATCAAGTAAAATTTTTTTAACCGCAAAAAAAACAAATTTAAGGCTCATCGATATATATATATATCATTCAGACGCCAATCGTGAGATATACTTCTTCGTGGCATATATACGTATGTGTGTGTTAAACTACGATCGATATATGTCCCAAATGATATATATACGATGAGCCTTTTTAAAAAAAAAAAAAAATAGATTACAAAGTGGCATTTTGTGTTTTCAGTGTGTGGGGGTATAAGGGAAAATGGTGGTCCAAAAAAACAAACCTTCTATTTTTATGCTCTTTAAAATTTGTGGGTGGGCTAGCCCGCCAAACCGCTTATGCGCGCAGACTAGATCAACTTCTCAAACCCACTACAAGAAACACGGCCATTAGCGCAGGACCGCTTGGCCGCTAATTCTCCTCGCTAGTGGCATTTAGCTTAGGAATTTGTGTCGGGCCGCACTGTAGCGAGGACCACCCTCGCTAATTCTCTATGCACGTCGATAAAGACGCAACCCCACCGATTGGCACGCTTATCAATTTGAATTTTTTTTTATTATTATTATTATTATTATTATTAGTAGTAGTAGTATTAGTATTATTATTATTATTATTATTATTATTATTATTATTATTATTACTACTACTATCAAGTTATTATTATTATTATTAGTATTATTATTATTATTATTGTTGTTGTTGTTTGTGATGTGGTGGGTGGTGGTGGTGGTGGTGTGGTGGTGGTGGTGGTGTGGTGGTGGTGGTGGTGGTGGTGTGAAAGAGAGAAGAAGAAGGAGAAGAGGGGTGAGAAAGAGGTGGTGGTGGTGGTGGTGGTGGTGGTGGTGGTGGTGGTGGTGGAAGAAAGATGCTGGAGAGAAAGAGGTATGTGGTCAGGTGGTGGTGGAAGAAAGAGAGTGGAGAGAGAGGTCAGGTTGTGTGGTCACAGAGAGAGAGTGAGAGTGGTCAGGTGTGTGCGGGGGTGGTGGTGGTGGTTTTGTGAAGAAAGAGAGAGAGAGAGAGGAAGAGGGAAGAGGAAGAGGAAGAGGAAGAGGAAGAGGAGGGTATTGTGGAAAGAATGGGTATCAGGAGAGTGGTGGTGGTGGTGGTGGTGGTGGTGGGTTGTAGTTTGTAGTGAGAGAGAGAGTAGAGTAGAGGAAGAGGAAGAGGAAGAGGAAGAGGAGAGGAGGGGTATTGTGAAAGAATGAGAGGTTGAGAAAGGAGAGAAGAGGAGATAATGGGGTATTCTGGCCAAAAAAATAATCGACATTAGCGAGCGACGTACTAATTCCGCCGCTAATCGCTACCAGCATAGTCGTGCAGCAACGCAAATACAAATCACCCAGACGTGCAATTCACCAAAGACTCATTGTTGAGCAAGCCAACCTCACTGGGTTTTGCAGATCACCGTGAGGTGCGGTAGATCATCCTAGTTTGTCACTCCTAGCCTCAAGGCTTTCTTGAGTTCTAATGAGTTGCTTATGACCCAACTCATCTAAATTTTAATGGTAGCAAAAAAAATCCCTCTAATAATATTTCTCTTTTTGAAAAACTTTTATTTTTGGTGAAATTGAAATTAAAAGAAATGCTTTGGGCTTTATTGTAATAAACCTATCTTCCTCTCTCTCCCAAAAACCCCCTCCCCAAAAAAAACATCCTGAATAGCTTTCATTTTTCCTTTTTGATTAAGGCAAAAGTTTGGAATCCTTGCCATTGCTAACTACTGAAATTTGTATAAACACATTTAATAGTGGCCTAATAGTGGCCCAAAATGTTGTTAATTAGGCAGTAGAATTTAACTCTATAACAATATATGTATGTGCTGGTAGCCTAGTAGTTGCTCATGTTACATTTTGAGTGCTTAAAATAGCAACTTGCTCTTGGCCACTAGTGAGGCTAAGAATCCCAATTGGAACCAACCAGTTTTGTCCTAACACTATTAATACATGTTAAGTATATTTCAAATCATGTACTATAGAGACAATTTCATTTTCATTCAGCATTTCTTGTCTGTTACTATTACTATTACTATACTCATCCATACAATTGCTTAAAAATGGTTCCCTAATAACTCTCATCACAACATGAGAGCTAGTCCAAATCGACAGAACTAACAAAACTTGCTTCATTAGTCTATTTTCAACTAGACAATAATGTTTTTTCACATCACTGAAAAGTCTTTTTATTAGTGTGACAAATTCTAGTTTTAGTCCTTTATATTAAATCTCACACTCACACACCCCTTTTGAAAAGATAGGGAGGGAGTGAGAAACTGAGAATGTATTATGACAGATTTTCCTCTTTTTGGGTCCTTTTACAGCTGTATTCCCTTGCAGTAATCCCAAAAAACTAGTTTGTTTTTTTCTTCACATTCTCTATCCTTAGCACATTGTGTGTCTCCTCAATTATGCACTTCCACACAATACCCTACACCAACCTGTAGCAATGTCTCCTTATACTTGTGTAACACTAATGTTTATAATTATAGTACATATTCACATATTCATATCTCTGTGTAGTTGATGTGACTACACTGCACACATGCATGCTACCTGTGCATGATAATAGAAGTAAAGTGTTATGTATGTATAATCATATATGTACTCTCTATAGGATCCTTTTAAGTATATATGTAGAGAAAGCTGACCTTTGACCTAGCTAGAGCCAATGGTATATCATACTCCCTCCGGGCTCTTTTTAATTCTATGCGCGAATCTTAAAAAATGATTGGATATGTTAATTTTTATGGTTAAAAAATATGGTAAGACTAAAATACTCCTATATTAGTATGATTACCTCACTTTTCTTGTTTCTTGGTTAAAGCAAATCCACCTAAACAATAATGAGGGTAATTGTTTACTTACTGCACTGCATCAACGCTATGTTGAACCCCGCCTTGGGACAACTCCCGAGGGATCTGGCGTGATAGCCGACTTCGCAAGGAACACATCATCATAGAACCGACGGTATGCCTAAAATCTCGGTCCAGTCTTGTGAGGCTCGGTACCTGAAGGATAGTTGGTTAGCATATATCATTGTAACAGTTATCATTATTATGTAACGGCTACCTCATCATTAGGTATTAATTCCTATGTAACTATATATACTGCCCCAAGAGGCTAATGGAAGGGTTGAACACTTTACTATTTACGCGAGACTCTAACTCTCATACTATTACTCTCAATCTTGTGTTCTTGATCGATCTTACCCAAGGACATAGTTGAGAACAGAATTATTGGAAAAATAATAAATGTCAGATTGACGCTTTTAAAGCCGACAAATAATTGGACATTAAAAAAACAAACAAGAAATTAAATTGAGACTTTAGGGAGTATAATGATATGACAAATGGTGGAAGCCTAGAAGGCCATGCCATACTCTAATTTTCTAGTGGCTTCTAAAGTGAGGGATTTATGAAGTCTTCTACTAGTGTACTATTAATATTGATTGTCGATATAAGACGAAAGTTGATTGAGATCAGATCAACAAACGCAAATCTCAACCATTAATAATATTTTATACTATATTCTACGCTCAAATCTGACTAATACGGTAGTGAGAGAGTTAGTTAATTCTTCATGTTAGAAGCCACCAATTTTCTATCTGCAACAAAGTTGGTATTTATTAGTTATATACGTATACCGCATGTTATATATTCAGTTCTGACTCTATGTCAACAAATGGACAGGCACATATAAATGAAGGGCTGTTGTTGCTTCCTATCTTTGCTCTTTTTGTGATGGAGAAATCATATTTGTACACTTCAAAATTGGACAGCTGTAATACCCCGGTTAATAACGTTTACAATCATGGTTATCACCTAATTAATGATGTTGTTGAATTTGGTTAATGATTTCACCAAGATAATTCATTAACTATTCACTAAACTTCATTAGTGTAAACTCATAAGAGCCTCACATCTGGACGTAATACGACTCAGTTGTTGTTTATAATTGGAGGCATCACTCACTTTTATGCTCACTTTATAGTGGCTGAGATAGCTTAAACCAAATTCTACGACGACAGACGGAAGTCAATCCGGACATATCGCCACCACCTACCATCGTGCCACCTGCGCCATATTCCACTGGTCCGGGCCACGAAGAAAGCGTAAAAGCCTCACATCGAATGCGATATTGGCTTTTAAATGAGTTTTTATGTTTTAGATCTCTCACTTATAATGGGCTTTTTTTTAGCTGAAGCAGCTAAACCCAATTTTTAAGTGAAACTTTGTTAATAATATACAAAATCGTGATTAATGAATATCAGTACATGTATAATGAATTACCTAATCTTGATGTGTCAAATAACTAAACTCAATAAGCTATTAACCAAAAAATTTAAATGTGATTAAGAAGGTGTCCAAATTTTTAGGCTTACAAATATTATTATTTTTTATTTCTGAGTGTGATGGTTATATCAGAGTTCAGTGAAGGTTATTGGTGTCATTTCATACCCAACAAGCACATGAACATGCCTGCCACAGTTGAAGAAAAGAGTGATGGGCATAAAATAAAAATGAAATGACCCATCAAGGTAGGAGTTACTTATTATTCATTCAGATTTCAGAGTCTCTACATTTGAAACAGAGAAAACTAATCATAAAAAAAAATAGATGAATGATTAAACCATATCATATCCACTTTGAATGCTGCTAGGAATTTCTTCTGCTATTCAAAAGGAAAGAATCTTGATATCTGTGCACATATTTTTCTGATGAAATCTATCCAAAGTTCTATATATTCTTGATTTAGGTGTGAGACTGATATTATAAAGAATGTTTGCTGGTTTCAAGGCTATTCATTCTGAATTTAATGACAGCAATGCCCTTATTCCCATGCATCAATCTCTCACAAACGGTGCTTCTTGTCTTTTTTAACCAAGTTCATCAAATAAATGTGTAAGTTGATTATAACTTGGATCTCATCTTTTTTTTTTTTTTATTCTCCAACTATCTTGGCTTTTGTGCATTCTCTGAAATCAAAGCTATGATTCATTTATGTACACATTTATTTGACTAGTTATGCAAATAAGAATCAAAGTTTATGACAAGTTCAAGAAAAGATATTGTTACATGTTTTTGGAAAAGTCTAATGTTTGAGTTGTAGTACAATTTTACATTACTTAAAAATCAATGCTTAGTCACCAACCACTTGTACCTTTCACACATATTAACTTAGATATTTTAGATTTAGATTTAGAAAACCAAAGTATCTTATTTATAAGAGTATATATGATTATGTGGACTTTTTCAGATCACAGAAGACATTGAATTTGAAGTTGACTAGTGTGATATGGCAAAGAAGAAGAGCTGGTTTAATTTGGTGAAGAGATTGTTCATATGGGATACACATTCAACTCAAGAGAAGGTAATATAATATCTTTTGCTTTTCTAATTTACAAGTAAAATTTTATTGGATTCTGTTTCTTAAAGAGAGAATGAAAAAGTTGTGTTCACAGAAGGAGAAAAGAAGGAAATGGATATTTGGAAAGTTAAAGACCAAGAAATTACCTTCAATTACAGCTCCACTACCTTCAAAAGAAACAACAATATGTGAAGCAGAAGAAGAACAAAGCAAACATGTTGTTGTTAGTGCTGCTAAGGTTGTTGCTGAGGTTGTTTTGGTTAACTCAGAAGAATCTCAACTGGTTAAAACAAAGAATGAAGCTTCTCAATCCATATACAAGTGCCAGTTGGAGATTAAAGAATCTGCAGCCATCAAAATTCAAACTGCCTTTAGGGGTTACCTAGTAAGTTTCCAAGTTTTTTCTTCAGCCTAAGTCCTCCTTGCATAATTTTCTTCTACGCAACTGCAAAGTCTAATCTTCGAGATACTGATATTCATTTAGGGGTTGAACTCTCCCAACATATACTTTTTTCCATACGCATCGGCCAAAAATCGAATCCTTAACCAAATGGTTAAAGAGCCCATGTATCCACTGTTTGTGCTATTGGTGCTCCTTGCATATATAATCTTTACCTTTACTGATAAATTTTGCTCATTGATGAATTTAGATTAGTATGTTAATACAAAATATTAATTAAACATAGACAAAAGGTTGAATTATGAAGTATTAGAAGATGAAACTTGTTAAAACTTAGATTGAACTCTAAAGAGAATAAAACTAATAGAGGAAATTGAAATTGAGAAGAGAAAGTAGAAATGGGAATAAATTAATAGAAGAAACTAAACTAAGGGCAGCTTAGTATATTATTGGTTATGGCATTCTCTTATTTATTAACTGCTATGTCATTATAGGCAAAGAAGGCTTTGAGGGCATTGAAGGGAATAGTGAAGCTTCAAGCTATCATACGTGGCAGAGCAGTGAGGCGCCAAGCTATGAGTACTCTTAAGTGCTTACAGTCCATTGTGAACATCCAGTCAAAGGTATGTGCAAGGAGACTCCAAATAGCTGAAGGAAAATGGGATTGTCTTGAAAATGAAGAGATGCATGATTCTAAAGACAAGATCATCAGGGTAAGCATATCATTTGCTTAATTCCTCCGTGACGCTGATACTTCATGTTGAAGACATGTTCGATGTCTGATACGTCATATTGGACATTGACACTATTGACATTGGCACTTCAATTACTTCAATTTTTTAAATTAAAAGTCTAACGTGTTAGTGTCGTGTGTGTCCCATAACTGTATTTATGTCTGTGTCGGTGCTTCATAACTTCATTCACATTTTAAATACCAATGCCAAAGCATTTTATTATGGAAGCTTATATATCAATAGTATTTTGTAACTGTTAACACAGCTTATAATCTGAAACAAAAACTTAATTTCACATTTTTAGATGGACTCAAACAGTGAAAGAAAGTGGGATGACAGCACATTATTGAAGGAAGAGGTAGATGCTTCTTGCATGATAAAGAAAGAAGCAATTCTCAAGAGAGAAAGAATAAGAGATTACTCATTTAACCATAGAGTAAGTTCCTATCCAACACTTTTTATCTACTCCATCCAGTACCTTTTATAAGCAAAAGTTGGTCAACGCAACGCAGATAATACATCGATCTGCTATATATCAACTTCTGTTGACCAACTTTTGCTTATAAAAGAGACGAGAGAGAGTATTTGTTTATGGTTTTTTGCACATTAAGGGTTCTCAAACTAACCAACACAGACCCTTTCAGAGGTCAGCAGAATCAGAAAGAAGTAAAGTAACTGGAAGATGGAGATATTGGTTAGAACAATGGGTAGATACACAGCTTACAAAAAGCAAAGAACTTGAAGATTTAGACTCAGTTTTCAGCTCACATTCTAAAACTGGTGAAGAATTTGGACTAAGACAACAACAACATAAGTTAAGAAAATCTTTTCCTCATAAGAGACAATCTTCAATAGGAGAAGACAATTCAAATTCATTCTCAAGTTCTCCTGTAACTCCAGCTTATATGGCTGCAACTGAATCAGCAAGAGCAAAAGCAAGATCAAGTTCACCAAAAGCAACAAGGAATTGGAATTATGATATGAACTCTGATACTTATTCACCATGCAAGAAAAAGCTATCTATTGTGTCTTCTGTTAACCCTGAAGTGCTTAATAATGGTTATAAGATGGGAAAGCTTAGTTATGGTAACCAACAAAGATCTCCAAGCTTAAAGGGAATTTCAGTGCCTATTAAATCAAGCAGGATTATTAAGGATCTTAGTATTAATTCAGATGGTTCATTGCCTAATTGGGATAGACAAAGTTCCTTCAAATGATGATGCTGCTGATATAAGTATAATGTTAATGGTCCTTGTTAAGTTCAAAAACTGTTTATAATTATAACTATGTATGATGTATATGTGGTTGGATTGATGTTATTTTGGTTAAGAATTGAACATTAATGTATGTCACAGAAAATAGCTAATTTCTTCATTCATTAGATCATTAGTTGTATGCTTTAAGCCATAGTATTATAATTAAACTAATGCTTCAAAATTCAAACACATTTTTTTTTCCTTCTTCATGAATTTTGGAGCCACTGATTGTTGTAGGCTTGTAGCCATTGTAGCTGTTTGGTCTAATAGAATGTCTAGTCACTATATGTGTGGAATTGACAATACAGAAAATAGTAAGCCCAATACAAATCTAATAATAGAAAATATATAGTCATATAAACCCAAATAGTATAGTAAAACATAGAGACACAGAAATGGCGAGCCGCGCTTGTAAAATAAAGACTGAAGATGGTCGCTTTCTCTCGTGTTTGTATGGCTCATGTTACCTTTGTTTTCGTGGAAATATCAAATACGGATACGACAACAAAATTCAAGTCCGAGTATCCGCATCATAGATTGCCCATCTTCTTCTCTCTTTCCCACTCTTCCCAACTTCCTCCTTTTCACCCACTTTCTACTCGTGACTCTATTCTACCCGCATGCACTCTCCCCAACTTTGACTACTTGGCAACAAATCATAAACCAAGGTGGAAAATTCAACTTTACACACTGATACTTTGTTATCGAAAGCAAAGCGAGCAACTAACGTGATCATTGGGGAAAAAATCGCACACGCCAACGGATTAACCCACACGCCCAAGGATCTTTGAGGGAAAATAGATAAACACACTACAAGGATAAAGGAGAGAAGAAGACACAAGCAGCTTTACGTGGTTCTAAGACCTCTTGCCTACGCCCACTGGAACACATCAAACCAAGTTCATTCATCTTCAAATATGATTACAACAATTTGTAACCTCCCCAATATGTGTATCACCCTACAATACTCTTTCTCACTCTAAGAGTTACAAGGAATGATAGCCTCACATCTCACACAACAAATGATCACCAACACCCTCCTCTACCTAGGACCTCGTCGAGACCCTTCCACTCTACATGATCACCCAAAGGGTATGCTTCACCTCTCCAATGGGGATATCTCACTTCTTCACAAGTCTCTATTTATAGTAGAGAAATGACTTCCATGCATGCATAAGACTTAGTGAACATTAATTGTCCCACATTTTCAAGACTCTAGATACATTCACCCACCTCAGTGAAATGTATCTCTTCAATCTTCACTATTTTCAACTTTCTTGGAAATTATAATTGACCATTTCCGCACTAACTACCAAGTGTATAAAATTTGAACGAAGAGAGCTCGGAAGAGTGAGAATAAGGATATTTTGAAATGGGGAGGGATTTAGGAGTCTAAGGGGAAGTAAGTGGTACTTTCCTTTCCTTTTATGTTGAAGGTGCAAAACATCCTCCCGGATTATCTTTTGTTGCTTTGTGCAACATCGCCACATTTAATTGATTATTATGATGCTCATAACTAAATAAAATATTTGGTTGAATTGCATTTCATATTTATAGGCATTTTCTTTTCCGACTCCCCCTCTTAACTCTCCCACTCCCCCTAACTCAAGAAAACTACCAAAATACCCCTAAAATTAAACAACCTCCTTCCTCCTCTTCTCCCCCTTCCTCCACACAGTGGCGTAGTCTAACACTCACGGGACCAGGGGTTCCAATTTGTGTCTTGGGTGCAAGCTTAGGTGTACTATTGCAACTTTAAAATTTCATGGGTTCAAAAAAATTATATAGAGAGTAAATAGAACACCTTGTTTTTAGGGGATTCAAGTGAACCCCCTCAACTACACACAGGTCAGCCATTGCCTCCACACTCCCTTCATCCTCCATCTTTTCACACCTCCAATCCCCACTCCTCTTTACCCACACTATTCTCCACCTTCACAATACGTCATCAAAGAAAATTTATTTCCTCCCCAACATCCACTATTTTTGAACGAGAACACTATGTTCTCGCTTCTTTTTACCGCATTTATGCGCTCGACTTTGCACCTTAGTTTCAAATTGTTTGGTACCAAAGTACCAAGTGTGTTTACATTTGAACGGGGGGCTGGTATTTCTATTTAACACGCCACGTACCTTGAAATGGACAATTTCAAGACTAAGGTACCGACATGTATTTTGTGAATTTCATATACACGCTTGGTGCCAAACTACCGAGACTATCCGATACCAAGGTACCACGCGTGTTAAGATGGAAACACCTTCCTTTGTACATTTATACCTTTTCGATACTTTGCATCGAACGTGTATCGTTATGCAAAATTGTGTTTTAACAAATTCTTTTTATGTATAATAGGTTTAGGATGGAAGAGAATTGTCCAACTGGGCCAACAGATGATGTAAGTAATGATTCATTAGTTAATTATATTGACGTTGCAAGTTCATTCACAACTCAAACGGTACTACATTATTCTGTAGTTTTTTTCTCGATGTTCTTAATTTATCAATAACTAATTGACTACTCCCTCCGTTTCAAAATAATAGTCTTATTTACTAAAAATGTTTTTTCAAAATAATTGTCACTTTCTAATTTTAATGAAACTTTTACCAATATTACCCTCTAATTAATCCTATGAGCATAACTCCCAAAGTATTATCATCTACTTTGCATTTATGATGGTGGTGAATACACCAATCACCAATAAGGTTAATTATGTAAAATCCCTCTTCTATTTCTTCCTTTTACACCTTTTTCTTAATATGTGTGAAATCTTCAAAGCGACATTTAAAATGAAACGTTGGGAGTATTGTTTTTCGGACATTTTCTACTCTTGATGAGCTATTAACCTGGGTACGTAATGTCAGAAAGTCTCTCAAGAGTGTAGTTGTCATCTCTGGATCCAACAACTGACAAACTAACAAGAAAGTTTAAATCATTTTGGCATGTGAAAAAGCAAAGGCATATTAGGCTACTGAGTTGAATCTTACGCAATAGAAAATGTCACTACCCATTCAAATTGAAAGAAAGGTTAGTTATGGCTCTCGTAGGATGGGATTTGAAGGTTATGTGTGGTACTCATAACCACACTTTAACTATAGACTTAGAAGTCCATCTGAATGTTGGTAGCTAACGCAAAAAGAGAAGGCTATGGGGAATGATATAATGAAGAACTCAATCAAGCCCTAAAGGCGCTCTTGAATTTAATCTAAAGTAAGAATCTTGATAGCCACACTATAATCAAATAAATCTACAATATACGCTCAAGGATTCACTTATTCTACACGCAGGGTCTGACAAAATCGCAACATCCGATGAATCTCATGCATCGCCGCCGCTATGTGCACAGTGCATAGACGCAAAAGACTCTAATGTAATCGTGACATCTTCTCGTCACATCCGTAATGCATCGAGCTTGCAAATACATTCAATACAATCTTGTTGATTGATTCCACATATAAGACCAACATATATAGGTTGCCATTGGTCGAGGTCATCCGCTTAAGATCAATCTGATGACTTTCTTTGTTGCATTTTCTTATGTCGAGAGGAGAAATTTGACAACTTTGTTTATGTTTTGAGAATTGATGGGTATATTTATGACTTTCTTTGTTCCAACGCCGCCCAACTTCGATGACTTTCTCGAGATCGCTAAGGCAACCTCAACAGAGATTACATTCTTTGTTCCTACGCCATCCAACTTGTGTGCCAATTTTGCATCCGAGAGAATGTGAGAGTCAAATGCAATATGTATATGCATCGACAAGACAAAGTTGAGTTGGTCATGATAACATTTGAGTCACCACCAATGCAGCCCCACAACAATGCTTGAACATTTCGATGAAGTGTTGGCATTGTTTGACAACTTCATTGATTATGTGAAAAACACATGGTTCATCCTCACAAAGAGAGATTTGTTTCTTGCCGATAGACCATGTTATGCTCCTCAAAACACTACCACCAATAGGATTGAGTTTTGCATGTTGGTCGTTAAAGAGATGAATGCAATATAGTAGAGGACACTTGTGTAACTACTGATGCGATGAACAACATGATCATGTTACAACACACCGAGCTTAAGATGTCTTTCAATAACAACATTGGCGTACTAAGACATTCTCACAACCTCCTATATATAAATCCCTAAATGTAGTCGTGTCTCGCAGTGCAATAAACCATATAGTGGAGGAGTTGTTATACGTTAACACTGACGATGTGGATTCAACTACATGTGACTGCATGATTAGATACATCCGCAATCTACCATGTGATTGTGAGCTTTCCTGGTGAAAAGTATACTTGATCCGCTTTACAATTCATCTATGTCACTTTAAATTCTAAAAAAAGTCATTTTTTGTAGGTACATCTCCAAAATTTCATCTGAATTATCTTGTCAACTGTTCATGCTCACTGGAGGAGGCTTAACTTCAAAGAAGAATGTGAGGCTGATGATCAAAGTTCTGGGAACCCAAGTGATGAGCTAAGTCCGAAGGTTGAACTAGAAGAATTGGCATGGAGGTTTCAAGAATCAGACTATGCTGGTAAATTGTTGTTGAAGGCAAAAGTACGTCAATTGATATTCTCAAACACTACTTCCATGTATCCACCCCTCAAATAAGGTCAACACAAAGGAATCACCAAAGAAGCGGCAAAATATTCAAAGCGCATATCTCTACCAAGCGAGACCATTCATACCGAGAACACGCCGATGACTTCTTTTGCATCCCCACATAAAGCACATC
This sequence comes from Oxytropis ochrocephala, assembly GCA_020916435.1. Taxonomy (NCBI): domain Eukaryota; kingdom Viridiplantae; phylum Streptophyta; class Magnoliopsida; order Fabales; family Fabaceae; genus Oxytropis; species Oxytropis ochrocephala. The sequence goes on along the minus strand of CM037094.1, from coordinate 67,709,342 downwards.
CGTACTAAAGTATCGAATCAATTTGGTACTAAGGTACCGCATAAAGGAATGATCCGTAAAAACTAGACAATGCTAATGAGAGGAAGGAAGAAGACTCACCGATAAGCAGGTGGTGCGACAAGAGTGTGGAATAAGGTGGTGGGTGGGTGGTGAGAAGAGTGAGAGAGGAGGCGAAAGGAGAGGAGAGGTCAAGGGAGGAGAGGAGTGAGAGAGAATGTGAAGAGGAGTGGGAGAGTAAGTGGTAGTGGTAGTGGTATTTTGGGGTTTTCAAAAAAAGGGAATGAAAAAGTGGGAAAAGAATTGGCCCTAATTATATTGCAAAGGAACATTAGGGTGCTCTAATCCAATTACAAACAAATGGATTTTTTCGCACTCTCTCTTTCTCCTTTGCACTCCCATTTTGTCCCACAACCCAAAAATACCCCATGCTTTTATTAAAATAAAAAACTTCCTGATTTACCTCACCTGGGGTAAATCCGCTCATTAAAATAGGGTTCTGGTTGTCTGATTTTTTGATTTACCTCATACGGAGGTAAATCCGGCTCATAAAGCGTAGAACCTGATTTTCCTCCGTATGAGGTAAAACCTGATATCCCCTTTTGTTTTTTTAAAAAGTTGTTTTTTTATTTTTCCTAAATTGATATTTTAAAATGATACGCGCTGCTTTACTTTTTTTTTAAATACGATACTAACGCTTTACGATTAATAAAAATGACGTGAAGTATTAGGTGAACGGCCCACCGGGGTGGATGGAATGTCGAGGAACGGTGAGTCGAAAACTACCGATGGTGGTGGATGGAATGCCGACGCCGTGGTCGTCAGGCACGCCCACCGAGGACGGGGATGGAATGCTCGGGGTGGTGGTTCATCCACCGGGGTGGTGCATGGAATGTTGGAGGAACATCAATCAAACATTCCACGCACTACCCCAACGGCCAAGAACCACTCCTCGTGATGCCGCCGCCGCCGCCGCCGGGGCCTGGTGCCGCACTGTAAGATTCTCCTCAATCTAAAATTAGTAAAAAAAGTAAATTTTTTTTAGAGAAATCGATTTATTGGTATTTCTGAAGAAATCGATTTACTCACACATTAGGTAAATCCGCTCACATTTGCGAACCTGCTTTTTACCTAACGCAGTGAGGTAAATCCAGATTTCTTTCCGTAAATACCAATAAATCCGATTTCTCCCTTTTTTAGTCATTTTTCCTAAATATGAATTGTGAAATGTGCTTTTGTTATTTTTAAGGAGTAGTATTTTGGTCCGCTTTTGGTAATTAGGGGTGTGAGAGAGAGGAAGGAGGGGGTGTGAAAAAATCCCAAACAAATGGTAGAGGTGTGGATAACCAGCTGAAATTGCTATTCTTTTAAGAATTATTAAATACACCCCTAAAATTGCTACTATATACCCTCCATTCCTTTTGTTATTTTTCTATTTTTACTCTCATAAAAATATTTTTGGACAAGTTCACTATTAAAATAATTGCATTTTTTCACATAGCTACTAAAAGTTAATTTTCCGAGATTAGTTTTCTGCGTTTTTAAAATTTGCACTTTCTTGAGGGTAATGTTATGTAATCAAAAATCTCACCAAAAATAGTTAAAACTACATTATAACACTAATTAACCACGCTTTTTAGGGCATTGGCCTAAAAAAATGTGAAAAGACATGTTGGTTAATGGCTTAAAAACTTGATTAATTGGTATTGTAACATGATTTTTAGCTATTTTTGGATGAAAAGTTTTTAGTTAAATAACATTACTTTTCTCTTAATTTTTTATTTTTCCCTATTTATGGCCCCTTTGAAACTGGCCAATTTGTAAAAAAAAAAAAAGACTTTGTTTATTCTATTCTCTTGTATTTTCCTATTTGTTTGTTCTTGATTTAGACAATGATGTTAGAGCAGTTTATTTCCTTGTTTAGCTTGGTAGTTTTTTTTTATCATCATACAGATCCGCCATTGTTTGATAATTAATCTACGCTTAATCCTACTGATCACGAAACACGCGCTTGTTGATCCGCAGTATTTCTCCTCACAACAGAAAGATTCATTACACCCAAGATTCGAACTCAAAACCTTAGAAATGATTCGAATCCACGTTATCGCTTCTGACCAAATTTTGTTGGTGTTTAACTTGGTAGCTGGTGCCTTATGCTTCCTATAAAAAAAATAGGAAAGACTTCGACTATTCAAATATCAAATTTGTGGTCGAGAACAAAAAGGCATGAATTATCCTCAAAAACAAATTAAAAGGCATGACATAACTCATAAGTTAACACAATTAAAATGTGATATAGTCATATAGGAAATTATGTTATCAACACTCTTTCCATTCAAATTAACCTCAACAAAGAGAATATAAAAAGGTGAAATCGTCACGAAAAAATCAAGATACTTGGTTATTACGCTATGACTTGTTTGACCATTTTTAGTAATTATTACACGTGGAATAGTGAAATGATCGAGTTGGATAAAATCTAGTTAAATCAAGAAAGTATAGTGCAATATGAATACTATATGTATAAATAATTTTAGTAAGTTGAATTATGCCATGAAATCGAATACTAAAAACAGTTGGTAAAGATTTAGTCTATATATGATTTAATAGTTGCAAAGTTACTACAATAATTTGATACGTGAAAGCGAAGACCACTATAAATGGCTGTGACTTTCAACTTCAAGCATGGCTTCAATTAGTCGTTGGACTTGGACCAAACCAATACATAAGTTTCTAGAGACAAGGGTTAGCCAATGTGACCCACTTTTTAGCAATATCATATGTGAAATTGACTCATGAAGCAATACACTGGCTTATATTGGAGGCAACTTTATAGGAAGTCATTCAAAAATATTAAACTAAACATTATCATTCTAGAGGGTTTTGACTCTTGATAATGAATATTGAATACTTTACGTGTTGAATGGAAGCGTTTACTTGCCACTATATAGGCACTACCCTTCTATTATTATTATTATTCGAGAACGACATTTATATATGTTTCCTTATCAAGAGATTATAAAGAGAAAAATAGGTCAGAGAAAGTGTGACAAGAGAAAAAATATGGTAAGTACGTAGGATAAATTTTTGTGGTAGTTGTAGTATAATTAAGAGAAAGTAAATAATTCTATGAATTGAGAAAAAATTCTCTATCTAAAAAATACATTATAATTCTTGTCAAAAGAAATATGATAATTTTTTGTGACACAAATAAAACCCATGTTTTAGTAAAAATAAATAATAATAATAATAAAAGGCATGTTTTTTACGTTCCCTCGATTCTAATGAATAATGATCTGCATGGGTCAAAATAAAATAGCGAGATAATGTGTAGTCGTGATAATGTAATTTTCCTTGGGGTTTTAACATAAGGGCTTTATAGGAAAAACAAAAAAAAATGATATTTCTCTCCATATACGTGGAGACTCAAAAGACGGTGAAACTTACACCATTTAAGTCACTTTTTACAATTTCTTCGCTACTCCAAACTGCCAAGATGTCATATTTCTTTTGAGTCTCTCTCGCCTATCTTTCTTCAGAAACAACATACTAGGGTTGATTGATTAGATTGGTTGTGGTGATGCATAAAGGAGATAAACAAGATAGAGAAAGGTAAAGAAAATGACAATTTTCTAATTGGTTGAGTTAAAGAAATAGCTGAAGAAAGAAGATTTTCTTCATGATATAGGCAAAGAAAGACAAGACAAATATAGGTAGGCCCAACTATTTTTAGTCCTAAAACGAAATTTGAGATAGGGCCTTTTTAATACTAATAATAATATTCTTTTAAAAATACCTAATTTTAATTGTGTCATTGTTAGAAATTTTTGTATTTTTAAAGTGTAACTATTAAGGTTGATGTAAACTTTTATTGTGTGTTTACATACAACTACATGTAAAATTTTCCATAGTTTATGGTTTAGACATTTAGAATTTTAAACTAAGTTTCTTGTCTAGCTTAAATTAAAAAAAAAAAAAAAGAGACCTAAATAACAAATAAACAAGAGAACTAGAATCCAAGCTTTACTAATACTTTCCTGTTTTTCCTTTTACTTCTCCAATTGTGGCAAAATTACTCTTAGGTCCTTTAACTTAATTTAAAGATTCAATTTTTTTCTTTTATGTTTTCCCCTCAATTTGCTCCTTTTAAATTTAAAACATTAGCAACATTGGTCTTTTTTACAATTTGACTTTACATATCCGTTAGAAAATTCTCACGTGGTTGTTACAATGCTTATGTGTCTCTATTTTGCTTATGTGGCTCTTAAATACCCATGTGGTTGTCTAAAAACGTAATCCACATCATTTCAAGTAAAAAATAAAAAAATGAAATTAAATCCCCTTTTCTTCAAAGAAACCCAAAAATTAGGGTTCCTCTTAATCTTCCTCATCACCCTCACTGCCTCAAGACTAGCTATCCTATTGTTCCTATTTAAGTTTGACTACTTCTCCTCATGTTTTTCACACCACACCGCCTATCTCGATGGAATTTCTTCATTTTTTTAGAGTGAAGACCCAATTTCCCCTCGGACAAAATTCTTGACGCCCAATTTGGTCCCTGAGAATAATTAATATCCAACTAAGTCCATATATTTACTAAAATGGGAAAAGTTCGTCCCTCTGTTAGATTTCGTTGAAATTCAATTGTTTGATTGTTGACTGCCACTTAGTATCTTGTTCGTTAGATCACCCGTGTGTCTAGATAAGTGGAGTCAAATTTTTAGGAACCCAACTAAATCCCTTAGATTACTAATTTTGGGCCATTTGATCCTCTTGAAAAAGTTATTTTAACAACACTATTTTCCCATTTGAACCCTAACCCCATTTTCGCAGCTTCCAAACCGATTCTAACAAAGCAAAGTAGCAACTTCAAGTTCAATTTGGTAGTATTTTGTTCAAATTTTATAATGAGCCATGTTGATCCACTTCATCCAAATTTCTATGGAAGTTCTCTGCTTTCTACGACTTCTCAATATCTTCCCAAGTTGTTCTCAATAATTTGTGACCCAAATAAGTTCTATCTTACAAAGACATGTTCTATGTTACGCTTATAATCACAACATCATATGCATGTGCAACCAATACTTGTTCGTAATGTGCAACAAAAATTTCTTTTTAAAAACAAACATCTACCAGAGTCTAAATTACTTGATTTCTATATACTAAATAATAACTAAACACAATATAAATACTAACCAGATTTCTACACAGAATTTATAGCACAGGTTCTAATTTCTACGCAAGATTTATATATGGCACAAGTTCCGCACAAAATTTCTACAAAGTTTTTCTACACATAACCACAAAGAATATACAGTTGGTACTTTGTACACACAATGAATATACATGTGCAGACGCCTCTTCTTGAGTTGGTGCTTTCTTGGTCTGTCTATTCATTGGTTTTCTTGTTAGTATCCTCATTGAGTAGACTCCTTAGAAGTTTTCTCCAAATGTCAAGTTTCTCCAAATTTGTTGCTTATGACCTCATACCTCTTTTTCACTTTTGTCTGATTACATGTCACATCTTGACACCGCATCCTTTCGCCTATGCTTCTTGGGTCTCCCAATAGATCTTTCCAATTTTGAGAGCTCCAGTCTAGAATGATCATGATCAGTGATAAGCCAATCTTTCTAATTTTCCACTGGTTGGATGTAGTGTTTGTTGGGGGTGTTCATAACTAATCCAATCCAATGAAAACTACAAATATCGAACTAAAAATCGCAAAAAAAAAAAAAAAAAAATTGATCAGCTTTCGTTCCTCACATGGAATCAATCTAATCCAAACTAATCTAATCTATATATTTTATAAAATTAATTACAATATTACTCACATTTAATATATTTCTCCTATTTACTGTTTTCATTTTATTTTGGCTATGTACTTTTGATGATGTATGATGTGATGTTATGAAAGAGATGTTATTTTTATTTTGCATTGTAAGCAATTTTAGAGAAGAGTAATGTTTGTTAGTACGAAACGAAAACATAGAATAAATGCCTCTAGTGTTTTGTTAGTCTCACACTCTCGTTGGTGTTTTGTTAGTGTGCGGAAGTAATATTTGTACTTTTCTTATCGTACTAAATATACCAATGTTTAGAGAGTAAAAAATCAAAATTCAATCCAATCCAAATCGAAGTAAAATCAAATCATCCATGATTTTAAAACCAAACCAATTGATGATAAAAGTGCAAAGGCACAATAATAGGATTAGATAATTTTTACACCAAAACGATCCAATCCATTTTGCGAACACCGTTGTTCCTTGCCTTTAGTGCACCCACTGTCAGCCACTAATGCACATAATCTTTGGAATTTTAATTTTGGCTACAACAAGTCAACACGAGCACAAGGCATGCCAGTCAACTACCAAACTTGGCAAGTGGAAGTATCTAATGCTAAGTTGACCCCTGCCTTTGTCTTATGCATACTCACCTCATAAACAAGTGCATGATCCGTAAATTTAAAATAAAAATGCTCCATTTCCTTCAATCAGACGATTTTACAAAAAAACTACGATAAAGAATGCTTTCAAAAAAATCAACTATAAAATAATGTTCCAAAATAAAAAATACCTTTAATCCAAGTTTCAATCAGCAATTTTCTTTATCATAGTTTAAGTCATTTGTATATACAATTTAAGAAAAAATTAACTTTGGTAGTTTATAAAAATATATTCGCGAATATACTTCATATAGTTCAAATTTATAGATTGAATAACATTAATAACAAAATGGTACAACTAAGCATGTCTTTTGTTTGATGCTTCATGGGCATGGGTTCGATTCCCATGAAATTCATCAAGCATGAATTTTGTGACTATTTCTTTTATTATAAGATACAAAATCTAAAACCGAATTATTTTTTAAAGAATAATCAAGGGGGAATCGAACTCTATAGATAATGCTCCAACCAGAACTCTATTCACGCAACAAAACAACTATTTGATTAAAACATGCGCAAATTTATTATATATTTAGTATCCGATATTATAATGTAGGGTACTTTATTAATTTTAGATGAATTATCGCTGTTCCTTTAATACAAGTGAACACCCCGAATCCGCCCTCGCTCATAAATATCATAATTTGGATCAATACTCCAAGTGGGTGTACATGTTGCTCTCTAACTTGACTTCCTTAAGCCTTTTCCTCTGAACGGGTAGAAGTTGTTTTAGGGATACAAAGAGCATAGAAATTCAAGACTTGACACTTAGACCAATTACTGTGAGGAAGAGCAAAGAAGATTATAGAACAATTTGAAGCTCAAATGATTAATTTTCTTAATGATAGCAAATGTTCTAAAATTGTTCCCGAACTCTTAAATGCTCTTGTAATTGAGATTTCATAGAATTTATAATTATAATAAGCCAAACATTTTAGGCATGTTATTTCCTCTTAGAAGTCTAATTGTGTAAGGTCTAATTTGGGCCCGAATTTGAGCTTTTACTTGTTATGTTTGTCTAATTGTGGTTTTGCAAGTTGTAGGACCTTTCATCACATTTTTAATTGGAAGAATAAGCATGTCGCTTTCTGCGCTTCTTCCTCGAACCATCTTTGATCTTATCAAGAGCTTGTGCTGCTATGCATGATCCAAGCATTTAAAATTATCATTTTTCCATAAAAGATGCGCTTTTTCTTCACCACATAAATTCATCCCTTGTCTTTCCATCTTTTGATTTTCTTCCTTTTTCTTGTCTTTTCTTATTGATTCATCTTGTTTCGTGGTTTGATTACTTTAATGATCCTTTGATTTGAGTGAATTAAGAATAATAATTCACATCAAGTGTTCCTTCCAAGATCCCGACACCCTTTTATGAGACGTCATCCTTGTTATCAAATAAGATCGCAGCTCTTCTAGCATTGTCAAAATGGGCTTATCCCTATGCTTGATAATATAGGTGTTGCAAATTTCGAGCATGTTGTTTGTTGTGTTGTCGAACTTAGGCCAGTGACTGTAATATGCCTTGACCCATGCTTTGGGGTCAATATTGTTGAGATAAATCCAAGCGCGGATATACATTAACTTCAACTTCATCATCATTGACTTCGATTTTGGTTTTGTTGTAGACTTAGCACATTTTGAAACAACTTCCTTCAATTTCTTGTATTTAAACTTTGATAAAAAAAATTCAAATACACAATGCGCAATTCACGTGATATGCATTTGGCTAAGACGGAGAGCTCCTATATTGCTCAAGTGAGTGATACCCCTGTTAAGAACATCCTCTACAATGCAAAAGATGAGGGGGAGGGGGTTGGTGTGGTAAAATACGCAAGATACACAACAAGAACAAGAAAAAGAGAAGTGAGATCGTTCCCACAAGAATTGGATTGATTTTTAAAAGTTTGTATACAAAGTTATTAGTGTGAGTAGCCAAGTATCAAACAAATAGGTGGTGGTGTGTCAACAGATATAAACAAGTTATACAACAAGTAGTAGTGCAAAGGAGAATGATAGTTGGAATATGATCGCTCTCGATCTCTGTGGTATGATTCTCGATGTAGTCTTGTAGCTCTGGCCGCAGAACGCCTTGGTGTCAAAGTCCGATCGCACTGGTGGTACCGCGAGTACACCCGACGCCCAAGTCAAGAATCAATAAAGTGAATAAAGGAATAGTAATAAATGACGCACCTAACTCTCGAGATTCGCGCCATCTTTATAGCTGATAGTTATCGGGCCTTGTTGACAAAGATCGGGCCTCGAGCCCACCTGCATCAGCCGCCCCCAAGCCCGGTCGGTAGGCGCTAAGGCTCGATTCACGCCTCTACGTGGTGACCTTGACGCGATCCGACCAACGGGTCGCGCGACCAATCGGCTCGATCGCCGCCTCTTGTCGAGGTCGCCTCGACTTCTTTGCAGTGACATTAGTGTCGAGGCGACGCTTGGTTCGTTGTTGTGATTTCACATCTCCCGAGGTGACGCTTGGCCTCCTCAAGGTGCGCGCTTTTCGCTTTTGGGCCCGTTGTCTCTCGCCCACTATATAAGGTGGTGGGTGTCACGAAACCATCTTTCGCTTCTTCATTTCTTCCGTGCTTTGAACGAGGAGAACGACTCACCGCTCGCCGATCCCGCTCGCCGCCGCTCAGAGCAACTCGCCTGCGCCCCCTCGCGCTGCATTCATCTATCGGCCTTTCGTAACACGACCGCTTTCTTTTAATTTTGACTATTTTCTTTGAAATTCCAACCGGTGGAGGGGGTAAGCAGGCCTGGTCGACTCAAGTCGCCTCTCGCGCAACGCTTGATATTGACCGCCTCCCTCTCGCAGTTTACCCTCGCCCGACGAAACAAACTCGCCGCATCTCTCGTGGCCCTACTGCTTCGATAGCCAAAGCGATGGCTCAACCAAGTTCACCCAGAGGAACCGCCGACATCTAATAACGAAGTCGCCTGTGAATTCTAGCCCTCGCCCATCGCTTCTTCCAATGATTCGAACCGGCCGCTCAAACTTCTAGTTCGACCTCATCGCCATCCTCCGATTCTCTCTCGATCCGAGCGACCCAGACGAAATAACATTCTATGGGAGACGCCAAGATTCACCACCGCCGCCTCCGAGGTTCAAAGCCGTTAGTAATCAATCCACGAGAACCCGGCCCCTTACAAATCGTGTCCCGGTTGCCTGTGGTGCCGCTTTAGGGCCGATCGTTTCGACATCGACGCAGCCGCCGAACAGACATGTCTTGGGTTTCCGAGATTCTAAGGAACCACAGGAGCAAGGTTCGCCGCCATTCTTCGATGAACAAGACTTGACCGCCCAGCTTTTATGTTGACGGTCAAGTAGTCGAGGGTATGGAGAAAGACGAAACATAGCGACCGGGCATGACGAGGTGAAATTCACGATGTATCGGGTCGCTTTGAGCGGATGGGGATCGCCCCTCCCTTTACGGTTTCAAAGGCAAGTCCTTCGACACCTTGGCGTCGCCTCTCGCCTAAATCCAATGCTCATGCTCTCGCAAGGGTTCAAGATGTTTTGACGGCGCCGCGACCGGCCTCCTCGAGGTCGCTTTTTACCGATGGAGATGAGTTACCTTTACGAGCCCGGCACCGCGGGGCTCGCAAGCGAGGCCGCTTTGAAGAACAAGTCGCAATACAACTTTTTCAAGCCATACATGGAGTCTCTCGCTGCGGGTGGAAAATGATTTCTTCCGACCGCTCTTTATACGGCGGAGGCGATAAAAGCGGATAGCCAACTTGATACCCGAAAAGAATGCCGGACGCCACAGGTTTACCATTTGGTCGCTCGACCACTTCTTAAAGAAACCGGGCGATTTATATGGAAATTGAGCTCAATATCGGGGATATCGAGACGATCCACGCACTCAAACGGTTTGCCTCTCGCCCCGTGGGGTCGATTAAAATCAACAAGATCGCTGACGCCGAGGCATGGAGGCCGCCAAAGCCGCTATTGGTAGATGTTCGCTAAGATCTTGCTTTTGCGCAAAGATATTTTGTATTGTTTCTAAGTCGCTTTTTCTTTTTGCAATGACATGGCGCGCTCAAGATTTTGATTTCTTTAGCAAATGGACAGCGAAGATGGCGAAGACTCCTCTAAGGGGACGCCGCAGAATCGCCGAGGAGACGCCCACTAAAGGAGGTCGTTAACGAGGCGCTGCTTATTGACTTGGAAAACCCAGCCGCCCAAACTCCCGCTACGCCGACAGCGACCTCAATCTCGCCCTGCTTCGCCGAAAACGAACAAACGGGGGCGCTAAGAGGACGGTGGCCCGTATGAGAAGAAAAAGCACAAACACCATAAGAGCAAAGGTCATTCGAGTTTGCCGTCTAATATCGACTGCTTTGGCTCGTGATGATGATCGCGCCCGCTTTAAAGAAGAGCCTTCAAAGTTGATGGTCGACACAATGAAAGCGCCCACCACTTTCTTTGCTAAGTATCAAGAGGAGAATCAACGCTCGCGTGTAGGCGAGCTATTTATAAAATTTCTTATCTTGAAGACGACTGGTCGGACAAAAATTTTAAACTATCCTCTCGCTTTATCTAAATTGATAGCTTCCGCCAAGAGCGGTTGAGTCGCTTAAGAAGATCAAGAGCTCGAGCCGAAAAGCCCAACAGTCGTAAGAGTCGCTAAGAAGATCAAGAGCTAGAGCCGAAAGCCCAACAGTCGCTACTTACGAGCAAAAGCTTCGAGAGGCGTAAACCCAAATGGCGCCTTAACACTTACAAAACTGAGCCGAAAAGCCCGTGACGATGCGATCGCCGCCAGGATAAGGCGGTCACCGAAAAGACCGAGGCCGAACAGAGGTCGAAAGGCCCGAGTGAGAAGAAAAAGGAATTGTTCGACCAAGTCACCTTTTTGAAGACCACCGACTACCGTGGAGACGGATAGAGACAAGTATAGGGATCTCTTCAAGAGGCCCGCATTAGGCTTCGGGAGCGCCAAATACCAATTTACTAATGCGCTTGACCAGATAAAGCTTGTAAACCCATCTTTGTCCGCTGATGAGACCGTGGTCAACTATGAGCATTGCGTGGTCGGCCAAGAGATCGCTCTTCCCAAAAATCGAGAAAGTGGAAAGTCGTCCGTGAACGGTCATTGTTTTTCCCGTTAATCACCCTTAGCTTTACTTGCTTTTGTTTAGCTCTACCATGCGAGCGGTGTTTAGTAGTTTTACTTCTTTCGCTTAGCCCGCCATGAGCGCGCTTTTAAAATATTTTGAAACATTTTGAAACACTTTTGCCCGCCGACGAGCGGTTGATTTTAATCGTAAGAATGATTGGAAATCTCGCTTTAATGAATGTCCACTTCCTTTCGCTTAATTTGTTTACCATTCTACGACCTTCAATATTCGCAAGTTGTTACTTCGCCTTTTAAAGTTCGCGAGTTTGCCGGCCGCTATTCGCAGCGGCTCGTTCTAGGCCACTTGATGGCACCTTTGTAAGTTTATGGGCCGCTTACTCGCGGCTTGCTTTTTACCATTCGATGGCACTTTGCAATTTATGGGCCGCTACTCGGAGCGGCTCTCATTTTACCATTCGATGGCATTCCACAATTTATGGGCCGCTACTCGGAGAGGCTCTCATTTTACCATTCGATGGCAGTTCACAATTTATGGGCCGCTACTCGGAGCGGCTCTCATTTTACCATTCGATGGCAGTTTATAATTTATGGGCCGCTACTCGAGCGCTCTCATTTTACCATTCGATGGCGCTTATAATTTATGGGCCGCTACTCGAGCGCGCTCATTTTACCATTCGATGGCATTAGTCAACTTTGGTGACATCTCTGCCGCTTCTATCGCTACTTGCATGATGAGCGACCGGCCATACAATCGTGTATGAGATAAACAACAAGTTTTTAAAAGGTCGCCTTCAGAAAAAACCCCGTGGGGAAAAAGAGTGCCCGCCGCTATTCATTAATTTCGATCGCTTGAAACATGCTTGGCATTTATACATAGTATTTCCTCGCCTTTTCAAATGCTCCATGTCCTGTGGATGGTCGCCCATTCATGGTCTCTAACTCATAAGCTCCTTTGCCTGCTTTGTTGATTATGCGGTAAGGTCCTTCCCAATTTGCGCGAGCTTCCTCGCGAGCGCTCTGTTTCCTACGTCCGCCCGCCGAGGACGAGTCGACCAATTGAGAATTCCTTTCGCACGCGCGAATTATATCTTGCAAATGACCTTCCGCTTGACTAGTTGTTCTTTCGAGAGAAGCTTTGGTTCGCAGCTGCCTACTAGATCGAGCTCTTCTCCGTGGCCCGCCATTTTCTTTTCGCACTGCGGGTTGGTCGCCTCCAACTTAATTCGCCCATCTCGATTGGAATTACGCATCCATACCATAGACTAACCTATAAGGCGACTCACCCGTCGCCGAACGAGGGTCGCTCGGCACGCCCAAAGGACCGATCAGAACTCTTCTACCCAATTACCTTTGGCCTCGCTCTAACCTTCTCTTCAACCTCGCAAGATGACCCCGCTGCGCGCCGCTCGCTCGCCGTTGGTTCGAGGATGTTCCACCGGCGAAACGCCGCTTTCACTCCTAGGTCGCTAACATCTCACCAAACTTCCTCGCTCGCAAATTGCGCTCCATTGTCCGTTATCAATTGTTGGGAACGCCAAACCGGCTAACACGCTATGCATCAAAAACTTGGTCACTTTGGCGCGTGATGGTCGCTAACGCGCTTCGCTCTATCCATTTGGTGAAGTAATCAATCGCTACGATCGTAAATTTAAATTGGCTCGGGCGGGCGGAATGGCCCGAGGAGATCCATCCCCACCGTGCAAACGGCAAGGGGGACGCTTAGGCTCAGTAGTTCGGGCTGCGGGGCGATGTGGACGTCATGTGAATTTGACACTTGTTGCACTTTTGAACCAAGTTTTGGCGCCTCTCCATGGCCTCGGCCAATAGAAACCCGCCTTAAAGCCCGCTTTCGCTATGGAGTGACTCCCCGTGATCGCACATAACCCTTCGTGAATATCTTTAAAACATGGTCCGCCTTCGCGACGCCAAGCATCTCAACAAAGGGGATGAGAGACTCTTCTATAAAGCTTCCTCGAACGACGGAGTACTTTGTTGCCCGCCGCTTTAAAAGTTTTGCCTCCTTTTGGTCGTCCGCCCGCACCGCTCAAGATATACCGTAATACGGGAGTGATCCAATCTTTTGTAGGTCAATGCATAGACATGAAGCAGATTGTCGATCTTGGTCGCCACGCACGGCCGAGTGAGGGTTTCTTGTATCAAGCTTCGGTGGTTCCCGCACTTTGGTGCTAGCCACCGGTGAGAATATCCGCCTGACGCTTTTTCGGGACGTGCTTCACCTCACTTTCTGGCCGAATTTATCGAGCAACTCCCTTACCCTAGCCAGTAGTGCTTCAATATTTCGCCTTTTGGTATCATATAACTCCTTGATCCGGGAGACGACCAAGAGAGAGTCGAGTGCAATTCCACTTGTTCGACGTTGAATTCCTTGGCGAGCAATAAGCCCGCTATGCAAGCCTCATACTCGCCTCGATTATTTGAAGTGTGGAAAGCGAAAGTCACGACACTTCTACGATCAAGCCTCGCAATTTTCCAATATTAATCCCGCCCCACTTCCTTGGAGTTCGACGAGCCATCGACGCGTAACGCCCAAGTGGTGATTGGGCGGTCGCTCAAACCGGGTCATCTCAATATGAAATCGCCAAAATCGCGCTTTAGCCGCCGACCTTGGCTCAAACTTTATTCCGAACTCACTTAGCTCTATCGCCCATTTAATCATGCGCCCGCCAAGTCCTGGCCTCAGGAGAATCTGTCACGTATTGGTTGATCGCTTCTCACCACTATTTGATGTGCAACAAAATACGGTCCTTAACTCGCGCGCGCTACCAATAAGGCGAAGCGCCAACTTTTCGATTCTCTCGATAACGGATTCGTCCTCGTAGGACTTTGCTAATGAAGTATATAGGACTTTGCTTTGTGTCGCTTTCTTTGACCAGACGCACTTAAAACTTCCTCCGTAATTGCCAAATACGTATACGTTGTATCTCCGGGAGCGCTTGGTCATGACGGGTGGATTGGTCAAGGCCGCTTTTAGATCGCCCAACGCCACGCACCGATCGCCCATTCAAAATCGCCCCTTTTTCGTAAGTTTGAACAAAGGGAGCGACTTGCACGCAGATCGGGTATGAATCGAGAGGGCGCGCGACCATGCCGCTCAATTGTTGGATTTCCTTCTTAGTGGTCAAGGTCTCATTTCAAATGATCGCTTCTACACTTGTCGTGGTTTGCTTCGATTCCTCTCTCCGCCGATGGAAACCTAAGAATTTCCTACCGCACTTCAAACGCACTTCTCGTGGTTCACCGAGAGAATTCTTCCTCCTTGCTTCTTCAAAACCTCGCAAGGTCGCTAACGTGCTCATCATCCGACTTGCTCTTTATAATCATGTCATCAAGATACACCTCTCGCCACCCTACCGACCGCTTTTCAAAAATCTTGCTCATCATACGCCGTAAGTCGCCCAAATGTTTTTAATCCAAAAGGCATCACTTTGTAACAAAAATTACCCCGGCTCGGCCATGAAAGCAAGCCTTTGTGGTCGATCCGGCGGTGCATAGCGATTTGGTTGTAGCCCAATACGCGCCCAAGAAGGAAAGCAACTTGTAACTCAAGCGCCACAACCAACTTGTCAATACCGGGTACAGTGGAAAGCGCCTCGGGCACGCCTATTCGTGCCGGTGTAATCAACACACATTCGCCATTTCCGCTCTTCTTTTTTTACTAGCACGACGCTCAAAGCCACGCCGTATACTTAATCTCCTCAACGAAATTTGCTTTTATCAAGTCGTTTCATCGCCTCGGGCGCCGCCTTCTCTTCGCTCAACTCTTCTTCGCGAGCGACCGCCTTGCCGCGATCGATCGATAGTTGGTGACAAGCGACCTCCGTAGGAACCCGTGCATATCCGATGCCCGCGCGCTTAACAAATCGGCATATTTTCCGAGACAAGTGATTAGTCCTCGCTGACTGCTCGAAGGTCGCCTAATCTTTACGCTTTGGGTCAGTCATCGCCCAACCGAACGCCAAGAAATCGCCTACGGGTTCTCGGTCGCTTGAGTTTCTTCTTTAGCTCACGGGCAAATCATCATCCCCTCTTCCGAGTCGCTATCCGAAAGTTATAGCGGCATCCGTGATCGCCTAGGTTTACTTGGTGTCCTTCCCCAAAGATTGTTAGTGTGCGGTCCAAAGTCCCGAGTGTCACATATGTCCCGATAAATGTAGTGACTCTTCTTGGCCGCTTCCATATCCGCCGCTAAGGTAGCGACCGACCATTTTTATCGTGAAACTTCATCTTTAAGCTGATCGCTGACACGATCGCCTTCAAGTTTCTCAACGCCGGTCACGGCCGATAATGCAATGATAGCATGATTTGATGGGCAATACTAAGAACGCCGCCCCGACCGGCCCCGTAAGACGACTCCCATCGCATCGCCGCCGAAAGTGACCAACAACTCCAAGGTGCCCAATGTGTTGATTGCCCGCTAAAACCACCAAGCGGGTCGGTCGCTCGAGGACGATTTCGCTACGGCCGATGCTCAATTTGTCCACCAATTCTTCAACATGATATCCGCCGAGCTTCCCCGATCGACCAATATTCTCCGACTTCTGAGTTTCCCATGACCGCAGATATGACCAGAGGAACATAATCGCTGACCCGCCCATCGAGCAAATCCGCGCACCAAACGAAATCGGCGGTCTGTTAGAAATTGGTCGTGGTGTCAAGAAGACCCAACCATGAGAATTTCGCTCCACTTTCTTTTGGTCGCCTTCTTTGAATCCAAGCGATCTAAAGTGGTTCCTCCGTGGATGACCATTACGACCTCGCGACTTCGGATCGCCGCGCCCTCCTCCGGTTTTTTTTCACAAAGAAAGAACCTCAATAGCTTGAGTGGTTACTTTTTCTTTTGAACGCCCATCTCGCCTCGCGCTTTTCTTCCGACGGCCGCTTCTTCCTCCCCGACGCATTTTGTCAACTTTCCTTCAATGAGGTTTTCTATGTCATCCTTTAGGCCATACATTCGTTAGTATCGTGGCCCTCGCTCTTATGGTACCGCAATACTTCTTCGTAAACCGCCGCTTTCTTAAGAACGAGTGGGTCGACGCTTGACATCGGCAAACTCATTATTCGCGCACCATATATATTTGTGCGATGGGCGATTCACTGCGTGCGGTGCTCGAATTTCTTCGCATTTAAAATCCGAACGACCTTCCCCGCGCTCTCTTCTCGCTCTTTTTAGTCGACCTACCATGCTCTTCCTCGGGTCGCACACGCGCGCCTCGCCTAGCCGCGAGCGCCTCTTCATAGCCCATGTGGTCGTTGGCCCTTCTTAAAAATACCCCAAGGTCCATGTAACGGTTGAGGATGAACTCCTCCGCAAATCTGATCCGCTCGTATTCCTCGCCGAGATACTTCAGCTTGTCTTTATCGGTCAAAGTCGCGGATAGTCTCCGCCTCGTGTTGAAGCGATCAATATAATGTCTCAATGATTCGTTCTCCCCCTGAACGACCATGTCGAGGTGTTCCTCATATTTGTACTGACAACGGTTGGCCGTGTAATTGGCCAAAAAGGTCGCGACCAAACCTTCCCAAGAGGTGATGGTGTTGGGCCGCAATGATTCCCACCATTCGAGCGCCGCCATCGAGCGATCGGGAAAAAGTCTACACTTCATCGCTTGGCTTAGCTTTCTATACCGCAGCGAAATTGCTGAAATAACGGACGTGTTTATCCGATCGCCGCGACCACAAACTTATTCATGTCAGGGCGCTTTCTCAAATCTCTCGGGAATGCGGTAACGCCCGATTTCTCTTGAGAATGGCCCATGCCCTGGCCGCCAACTCTCCCGCTCCATAAGGTTGTAATGCATGTAGTTCATTGACGGCACTCGTGAGCGCCCGTCATGTGGCCGCATGCGGAGGGGGTCGAACGACCGCCTCTCTCTCTCGCCGAGCACATCCTCTTCGACCGGTGGATGTGTCCCGCGCTTTGTAGTTGTCCAACTCACCATACGAATCCAAGACCGGCCCTCGACTTGCGAGCCTGATGACTCGGCCGAGGAATACCTGAGCGGGGAGAGCGGTCCGATTCCGGATTGTAACTTCGAGTCTTCATAATCTTGGCCGTGGTGACTGAGCGCGCGATCGCGCACGCCTCGCGAGTGGGAGACCTTTCTAGTCCCGACCTCGCTACTGGGATCGGTGTCTTCGGCGCCAGCGGAAAGGTCTGGCCATTCCGCCCAGAGGAGTTGCATGCTTACCGGAAGGACGATTTGTCCGGAGGGTCCTCTCCGCTCGCACGCGCGCGAGGAGGGATGGGTCCCCTTCGTAGTGAGAAAGAAGTGCTTCCCGCCGGCAATAATCTGATTTTTGTTTTGCGTAACCTGTAGGAAAGCCCGAGTCACATGCTCGGGGATGGAGGCATCAATTCTCGCATCGACCACTTTCGGCCGGCCAGCCTGCCGCTTGAGCAGCCGCAGATTCGCTCCCAAGATTGGCCTCGCCGCCTCGCACGGAGGGTTCTCGACGAGGGTTGTCCTGCGACTCGTGAATGGTTAGTGGGACGCCCTCCGGGGTTTGTTGAGGGATTGCATTCCGTCCGGCAGGGTCGGCTCTCGATGAGGCTCGCGTGGCGTGCCTCTTTTGTTGCATGGTGGAAGTGTTCGCTGCTCCCACCGTGGTCGCCAATGATCGCTCTCGATCTCTGTGGTATGATTCTCGATGTAGTCTTGTAGCTCTGGCCGCAGTAACGCCTTGGTGTCAAAGTCTGGATCGCACCTGGGTGGTACCTGCGAGTACACTCCGACGCCCAAGTCAGCAATCAATAGTGAATAGTGAATAGTAATAAATGACGTACCTAACTCTTGAGATTCGTGCCATCTTTATAGTGATAGTTATCGGGCCTTGTTGACAAAGATTGGGCCTCGAGCCCACCTGCAATGTAATATCTTCACCAAATAAATTACTTTCAAGAGTCTAGTGTTATATGTGATGCAGGTGTACTGAATGTTGTTGCATTAGAAATGTGTCTTTCAGTCACTGTCTTCAGAGTTTCATTACAAGCTCTTATGTCTAAGATGCTAAATAAGTTCATTCATGTATTGTAAGTACCCACAATGTTACTCTATGGACTATGATATCCTATGTCTAGGACTTAGCATGGTTTTAACAAAGTTTCCTGTAATAAAAATACTCATCCATATTAGTTCTTGAGTTCTAGTTATAAACCATGTCTGCTTTTATAACTCTACTTATTCTAAGTGATCAATCTCAAAATAAGTGTTGAAAGAAGTATCAGGCAAGAACTAAAGTACACACATCACATATAAACACAATAATTTACTTAAAAGATCATTATAAGGTTAAAACATTTCAACTAAGATAAGTTTAGCTCATGTTAGTAATTGCAAGGCATATATAAATTTAACTGAATAAATCATATTTATATAACTGGAATCACAAAAGAGAAACAAGATAAAAGTTACACAAGTTGAAGCTCTTTGTATGAAGTCTCCTAGCAATGCAAGTGCATCAACTACACTGAACTTAGTAAATACTACGGTTGAAGTAAAGGATGATTTGTCAATTCATTCCTGGCCTTTTTACAAAATAAAGACTATCTATATCTATCAAATTTGGTATCTAACTTATAGCTTGAGATATATTTCCAAGTGAAGAATAGATTTCCTTATATAGCCTTCAAAAAGTGAAATATTCCTTGGAGATGAAGTTAACTTGAGGTTTGAACCATGGTTAAGATCAGAACTTTTCATAAAGCAAGTTGAAGTCAATGCTCAAGTGTAGAGGGAGGTCCAATAAGAGATGAGCATGTGACTCTTTAAAACTATACTTCTTTAGTAGGCGCCGAAATATGCAAGTTGCATTTGCCTTTATGCCTAAGCATGATGTCATCAATCAAGTGCTGGTGCATTTTGATGGTCCAAGAAATCTTCTTGCATTGTAGTGTGCCAGTGCAGATGCATAGTTGTAATCTGGTGCAGGTGCATCCAATGCAAGTGCATTGTAATAATCTGATGCAGGAGCATGCTATGCAGCTGCACTGAACAAACTCATCAAAATACCACAATATATCCAAAATTGCCTAATCATAAGCTTAACCATTATAAACACTCATGTAATGGTATATTACATATAATACTACATTTACTACCTATTTTTACTTGAAAGAGAGCAATTACTTATGTTTAGATGTATGAATAGCTCTATATAAAATAGAGTTATCAGGGGTCACCTTGCCTAACACCCCTTTTACAAAGAAAAACCCCCACATGGTGGCCATTAACAGAGAAAGACAAATAAGCTGAGGCCAATATCACTTTTATCCAATCAAAAATGAAGGAGTTAAAT
Organism: Oxytropis ochrocephala; assembly: GCA_020916435.1. Classification (NCBI taxonomy): domain Eukaryota; kingdom Viridiplantae; phylum Streptophyta; class Magnoliopsida; order Fabales; family Fabaceae; genus Oxytropis; species Oxytropis ochrocephala. The sequence continues at coordinate 67,689,493 of CM037094.1, read as the reverse complement.
CCAAAAGCAAGCAAAACTTTGAGTAAGAAATTTCAGTCTAGAGAGTGTCAAAAGCCTTTCTAACATCAAGTTTTAAGGCAACATTTCTACCATGAGATTTAATATCAAGCATGTTATATTAATAACTTCTAAGACAATGCAAATACAATCCTTAATAAGACGGTCTTTAATTAAACCACACTGTTGTTCAGATATAATTTTAGGGGCAATAAAAGCTAACCTATCAGTCAACCCTTTTGTAATAGTTTTAAACTAGAAATTAGCAAGGGAAATAGGGCTATAGTTGTCAATTTAATCTTCACCATAAAACTTCTGGATAAGAGAAATTATGTTGGAATTTAAGTGAGGCAACAACCACCCTTTCTTGAAAAATGAGTAACTGAGTTAAAGACACCCCGACCAATGATGTGTCAGTCTTTTTGATAGAAAATACCACCAAAGTCATCCTATTCCTAGGGCACCAAGCATTCATAGAAAAACGATGATTGAACCTCTTCACAGGATGGTAGAGAAGTAAATATAGTATTATACTCATAGGTAAGTAGGGAGGGAATAACTCTATCAATTAAATCATTAGAAACACAAGAGTTATCAATTGCATAAATATTAGAAAAATAATTAATGACCAAATTCTCAATATCGTCTGGTTGATCAAAAACTAAATCATCCTTCCTAAGGGTCTTCTTTTGATTGAAAGAGTTCTTTATCTTAGCAATCTTATGAAAGAAACCAATATTTCTATCCCCACTACAAAAAAAACGTGATTTAGCAACGCACAATTCCCTCGCTAAAGCACAAAAATCCCTCGCTAATGTAATTTAGCGAGGGAATTAGCGAGGATCCAAATCCCTCGCTAAAATGTTCCTCGCTAAATTTAGCGAGGGAATTAGCGAGGGAAATTAGCGAGGGAATTAGCGAGGGAAACTAGCGAGGGAATTAGCGAGGGAAATTAGCGAGGGAATTAGCGATGGATTTGTTTATGCTATTAGCGAGGGATTTTTTGATGATTAGCGAGAGAAAATTTTTTTTTTTTTAAAAATTCCTACTTTTTTGCTTATCATAAATATGCAACTTCATATTTCTAAAATACTCAAGTAAAATCCATAATTAATCTAAAATGTGCATAATGTAAATAATCCAAATCGAAAGCAACAACATAATCCAAATAGACAACAATAACATAATCCAAATCAATATGGGGAAGAGGATGATCGTGATGATCGACTGCTTGATTAGACGATCGTGGCCTCAAGCTATTAAAGAGAGCAAACAACCTCTCTCGCTTCACGCCGCATCCTCAATCGGGTTTGCTTGCATCTCTCGCAATAGTCCGATCCTTCCTCTCATTGCCACCATCAAATGCTCCACTGGCCGCTGAGTGCTGTGGTCTCACCGATGAAGCATTGGAACTACTAGACTGGTGTCATAGTGATCAAAGAAATTCACAAGTCTCGCCAAGAGCCCCGCACCATACAATGATTTTTATTTGACTTGCCTATCGCTTTCTTCCAGCTTTTTGTTTGCCAAAGCCATCATCTCAAGGAAAGTGGATCAAGTGAGTCGTGGTTCCAGCCTCCCGAGTAGCTCAAACATCAACTCAAAGATGTTTCTCCTACATTGCATAACCACAAAACATAATGATAATTAGGTCTCCATTAATTAAGAAAAGAACTAAATACAATAGAAATCAAGTTGCATAATTACCTCGAGTCATTTTAGCGCTCACAACAAACTCCTTGTTATCCTTCCTCAAATGAGTGGCTCTATGCAATTTCAGAATAAGAGAGAGGCGACCACCCTTCCTAGACTGTAAAATGAAACAAATTTCAATTTATATGTAAACTAAAAAGTAAAACAAAATTTTAAAATAGCTTACCACCTATTAGCATGATGAGGCAGTCGACGGAGCTAAGGCAAAGAAGCGAGCCACCCTTTCTCGATGCCCTATTCTCGCTTGGCTTTTTCAAATTTTCCTTTCCATGTGTCTTTTCCCATTCAAATTTTGTATTGTTTCCAAACATCTTCACTCATATACTTTGGGCATTCATTTTGGCTCTCAATTTGTAACACCAAATTGATAATTGCTTGGACATTCTAATCCAAAAACCCTCTCGACCTCCTCCTCATCTTCTTGTGTTTCCAAGCCACTATGGTCTATATTAAACAAAATCAAAACATGTATTAGTGAATATATTAACCATTAAACAATAAATTAAAATCAACAACATAAGAAATGACATAATTAATACTTACCGAGAACACTCTCAAACACTCCTTCTCCACATCCTCGAGAGATGGATGTCAACTTTTCACAAAACTCACAAATAATATTTCTTAATCACATGAGTGACCGCCAGAACCAAAGGTTCGATTTAAGAAACCCGCATATTGAAATTGTTGCAAAATTAACAAGCATATATATGCATCAAACCATGAATTTAAATTAAGTAAAAGGAAAAACAATACTTACACGCCGCCATTGTGGCTCGATGACTTTGCGACGCCGACATCGATGTGGTCGATAACAACCTCTTCCTCTCGATGATGCGTCGTCAATATCACCATCATCGGGCCAATATCACCAACATCGTGGTCAAGATCATCTCAGCATGCAGCCGAGGATGGACCTCGTGTAGGCATTGATAAAGCCAAATTGCGAACTCATATACCGTGATGTTGCATAGGTGGCCCCATAGATGCCGGCGTGTGGGCCCACATATCCGTGGAGGTGTGGCCATAGGATGTCGATGTGGGCCCACATATCCGTGTGGTGTGGCCATAGGATGCCGATGTGGGCTCGAAAATACCCATAGGATGCCGATGTCCGGCTATATGTGTATGATGTGCTGATGAAGAGATAGGATACCAATTAGCTCCGGTGGGAGAATCACCACACGGTGGGCCAACCGAGCGGAATGAGAAGTCCTGCATCCTCCAAAGAAGAAGTGGGTGGTATGAGGCAAAGATCGAATAATTCTCACTAGGCACCTCTCGAGTCATGGCGATGCTTCCTCGCCTCCGTGGTTTGTTCTTCCCTTTAGCTCTCTCGTGGATTAGAACCTTCTCCCGGATCCATGTCTATGGAAAACGAAACACATAATGATATATATCTTTAAAATTACATGAACAAGCAACTAGGTCTAGGGATTTAAAGACGAAAACATAATGGTATATATAAATTTAAAGACAACAATAACAATAGATCCATAGAATTAATACTATTCAAACTAATAGAACCATGAAATTAATACTATTCAAACTAATAACAACAATAGATCCATGGAGTTAATACTATTCAAACTAATCAAATTCTTCATATTCTTCATCTTCTTCTTCTTCTTCTCTCTTCTTCTTCTTCTTGTTCCTCTTCTTCATATTCTCTAATTTCTTCTTCTAATACCGGTTCAACTTCTTCAACATGGTGTCGATCATCACATAAGGTATTGATTGGTTCAACTTCAATTACCTCATTGACACCTGACATTTCATCCACTTGATAAGCAACCTCATCCCCCACATCAGTGGCTTCAATGTGACCCCGTGATTTCGAGCTGAATATGGGGGTCAAGGACAGCACAAAACCCTTTTCCATCCAAGTAGTGAAGGAAGTTATTTCGAACTCCCAACCTTACTCACAGTTAGAATTGTCTCGCAATTATCTCAATGGAGATGATTTCGAGCAAAATATGGGGGTGAGTGAAACAAAGACTCTCACCCTTTTCTATCAACAACACACAATAAAAACATCCGATATAGTCATCTAACCTAGGGTTCATCAAACATCAAAACAACTATTTAACACAATTTCAATTTCAAAATTAACGTACACTTTACAACAATTATCAATTCAAATTAACAAACATACACTTCTCATTTAACATCTCCAACAACATACACTTATCATACATTATTATTCAACATAATAACAATCCTAAACACTAATATCAATCAAATTCATAAAAAAAAATAATATTTCAATAACTTCAAATCAAATTCCTAAACACTATTATTACTTACTAAATAAAAATCATTCCTAAACACTAATATAATCAAATCAATTTCTAAACATTTCAAAAATCATTCCTAAACACAAATGTCAATATCTATCTTAAACACTAAAATCAAATAAATTTTCAAACATTCTAAAAATCAATCCTAAACACTAAAATCAAAATTAAAGAAAAACTAACCGTTTTGAGTCACGAATCCAACGATCTCTTGGCGTTACGGTGACGATGTGCACTCTGGTGCGTTGGTGAGCAACAAATCGTTCATATGGGTGAGGAAAGAAAGAAAAATCATTAGAGGGAGTTAGAGAGGGAAGTTCGGAGAGAGAAAGAGAGAGAAGAGTGAGAAAAAACAAACCTTAAGTGATGGTGGAGGAAGTGGTGGCGGCGTGGACGGTGGTGGAGGTGGTGGTGGCGAAAATGGAGAGATATGGGTGGTGGTGGTGTTGGGGTCGGAATAGGAAAGGAGAGAAATGAGTGAGAGAAGAGAAAGAAGTGGGAGGAGGAAAGGTTAAGCTTCGGTTACATTAAAAAGGTTAGCGAGGGAAATTTTATTTTAGCGAGGGAATTATATTAGCGAGGGAAATTTTGATTTAGCGAGGGAATAAGATTAGCGAGGGAATTATTACATTTAGCGAGGAATTCAAAACGAAAGTTATGTGGGTACAAACAGTGTTTAAATTTAGCGACGGAAATATAAATTTTAGCGAGGGAAATATTAAAAAACACACAGTAGCATTTAGCGACGGCCTTTATCCGTCGCTAATTCCTCAGATATAGCATTTTTAGCGACCCTTCTCCATTCCCTCGCTATCACTGTTTTTTTGTAGTGCCCCTTCAAAACCCATTTAATTTTAGATTTCTAACGCCAAAAACTTCCTCATAATGCAAAGCTTGGATAAATGTTGTTGGGCTAAAAATTCTTGATCATGAAGCTCATCAGTGTAACCGTTTGAGATATGGATTCCTGAACACAAATAAAAAATATAAAAAAAAAATATTGTGTAAGATTTATATTTATTCTATTTCTATATTCTTTATAAACATATTAATGCCAATAACTAGATATACATCTTTTTTACTTTATACTACATTTTCTCTCATACTAAACAACCAAAACAATTTCCTCGCTTTATTTTCTCTCTATTCTTATACAATTTTTTTACTTTCTTTTCTCTTACTTTTCATTTCACAACCAAACAAAGTGAAAGTGTCATCATATTAAACATCTAAAATATAAAGATTTTATTTTCACCTATTGACAATATGGTCTTTTTTGTTGGTAATGATGATGTTTATTTAGTCATGAAAGCAACGGCTAAAAAACGATTTAGCATGCACAATTTTTTATCTCTAATGCCTGGCATGAGACAAGGATCTGTTAAAGCATAGTAAAGTTGGATATGAAACATGATAAGAATAATATTATAATCCAATTGTTTTGATAATATGAAATCTATTGTGTCCTACACCGACCCCTAAAAATACAATTCTTTTATCCCTACAGGAATATGATGAGGATTGAGGGGACTCTTATGTGTCAATACCATAGGCAATCACCTTTCTCTTTGGGCACTTATCCTATTTGCCATATCAACATTTGTCAGTGAGAAATTTTTGACCATAAATCTGATGTGGCATTCTTGTCTTATTTTGCTAATCAAATGATTTAACTTATAAAATATAATAATTTCCTCTTCGCCGCCCATTAATTGAGAAACGTGACAGTTGTTCATTATACAACTTTGTTAAGATTTTTCACTGCCTTAAAAGGTGATTTTTTGCTCTCCAAAATCCAAACATGGATTGAGCACTTGAGGGCCCCATGATATGGTATGTTATGGAGTATTCCCACATGATAATTACCTTACTATAACAATAATTTTTGTCCTAATCTCTGTAATAATTGTCGGTTTCCTACTTAAAAGCAAGTCATAAAAAAAGGTAGGTTTTTCACCACAATGAGAAGACTATGTCAACTTTGGTCACATTTTCACACTACTATATATATGCCCAAAAATAACCGTGTGCTTAAGTCAAATTCTAACAAACTCAATCTAATATATAAATGTTAGAAATGAATCTCGAGTGAAACATATGTGCATTAACATTGAAGTAGTGTTATAACAACCTTAAAAATGTATTAAATGAACTTGTTGCTTTTAATGTTGGGGATATGTCATTTTCATTCCAATGTAGATTCCGCGTATACTTCTTACCAACTAAGGAAGCCGTCAAATACAAGCACGAGGGGCATGTACTTATAATCCTTTATGCAATTGAATAGTGGTGATGATATACTTTTAATACGAAATGTAAAAGTTCCAATTGAGGATGTGTACAAAGACAACGACAGCCATGTATTGTATGACTTTAAGTGGAGTTAAACAATAGTGGGTTAAAAATTCAGCTGCATTGGAACCATGGGTAAGAACTCCAATTGTGTTTGTAAAAATTTGAGTGCATTTTATATCAAAGAGCATTAACACACCCTTTTTCTATAATGTCTTGTTGGTCGAAATTCAAGTGAACTCCACTATTATAAAAAATGGGTCCTAAATCATGTACGCTTCACTTGAATTTCAAATTTCAATCAAAAGAATATACAGCTTTCATTTCGTATGAAATGAAATGTACGAAATAGCCTAATAAAACTAAACGGGTTAGGTGAAAGAGTTGTGAACATAGGATAATACACTGTTCTTACTTTTCGTTTCCGTAAAAAAAAAAAAAAAAAAACATTTCCCTAAAAATATTGTATTGAATAAACATGGGCTCATATTACCTGTAGTCGACAATCCACGCAACCACATAGAAAGACAAATCAGCACTAGTCCAAGATCAGACGACTCACATTGTGAATTCAACAACTTAATCTCAACCATCAGATTCTTACCAACGATCAAGATCCCGCCACTTTTGACTGTAACAAATGCATATAAAAAAAAAGAATGGTAAAGAGTATGTTGTTTGTATTTCTCTTCTATTGAATTTGGAACCATGACAGTATCACGAATAAATAAGTCACTCATAAAAGCATAGGGATGGCAAGCCATAATTGAGGAAACAAAATAAGAATTTGACTTGTCTAAAGAACAGGTATGTATATTAGAGGATAAAACATAAAACTACAAAGTTTAGTTAGAAAATAAATGAAATAGATTGTAATTATTTTACACAACTTGACTTTCAATTAATTATAATTCTTCACCCCATTATGAAAAAATGGCTTTAGTTTTAATTGATGATAGCTCCTAACTTTACTTTCTTAACTTCGATTCTAGCATTAGAAGAGTGAAATCCAAAAAAAAAAAAGTCAAATCAAATAAAAAATAGATCTTGTCTTCTCTAAAGTGAGAAAATCAATGGTAAAAAATGATGAAAGTGTAAAAGAAATAATAAACTTCGATTTTGTCATTAATAGTTAAAATTATTTACTTTCTATTCACCTTAAAGAACTCAAATCCAAAAGATACTTCCAACTATATAGAATCCATAAAAATTAATTAGAATAATCCCCTTGCAGCTTCACTTTAAGAGACTTGTCGTTAAATAAAGAGGAAGATAAACTACACTAACACCTCAATTATTGAGTTTATGGTTTTTACTGAAAAACAAGAGACATGGGTGATGCAACATGCTAATGAACATTGATCAATGTTTTCTATGGGGAACAACAGAGATTTTCCAGGACCACATAAATCCCATCGGTACCCCCATAAAATTTCAACAGAAAGAACACGCGAGCATTTTTTTTGCCAATCTAATGAAGTGACAAATTGAGTTGTCAATAATTTTAATAAAGAGTTTAACATACCATACTATAAAAATACTAGTTGCAGTGAAAATAATAGTAGTAGTACTAGTATGAGTAAAAATACCTTCCCTCCAAAAAAAAAACAAGTATAGACAAGAGAATCACTCAAAACTTTGTCCAATAGCATGGTACTGAAGATTCGATATGATAACAGTAGGAGTGCAATTTTAGTAGTACATACCTCAGCTTACATGTAAGTAGAAGTATTTCATTTGTTTGTATCAAAGCAACAGCTCCATTTTTCCTCTTCTTCTGTCTTGCCCTATAAGTATAGGTCCCTACAGGACCAATGAATGGTTAGAGCTATAGTCACAAACAACCAAGAACAAATGAGTAAGCCTTCACGTGTCTAATGGACCAAGACATGCCCCACCATCATCCAATTTCACCTCTCTTGATTTTAAACAACCCCGCGAGTCCTTCTCATCCAATCTAATAGCAGGATACGCGATGTTTACATTCCGACAGCACTGGACTCAACTCAAAACACTTTCATCATACGTGTAAGGTAGATAAGAGTGAGGGACTGCCATGTCCACAAGGGCAATAAGAAATAAGAAATAAAATAAATACACAATGTTGTAGAAGCAAGGACTTATTTCTAAATTGGGAAAAGGATCCTTAAATTGGTTAATGAACAGAATTTTTTCAAACACGTCTTTCCTTCATGTAATGTAATGTAATTGTTGTGTGGCTACTACTGTTTGCAAAAAGTTGAAAGATTTGTTAGATCTCTTTTTATTGTTACTTTTCCTCTTCAACTTGGCTTCTGTATGATGGCTTTGGTTTCTCTTTTAAACAAGCTACAGCCAAAAGAAAATCCTAAAACACTTCATGCTAAGTAGACAGTCCTCATACGCATTCTAATGAGTCATAACTGAGGAATGGTTGACTTAGCCACCCACAATTTTCTTTAAATTCTACCCCAAACCTTAAGTTCCTCCACTGTCCATCACTTTCTCATTTCCTTTGTGCTCACAAAGAAACAACCCTTACAAGAACAAACATCTTATTCCTTCTAAGTTCTAAATACCATCATATTTCTACTACGACTACTACTACTACTACTACTACTACCTTCTAACACAAAAATGAGATACCCTCCACTTAGCCTCGTTGGCAAACATAACATTCTGTTCCTCAGAGGCTTCACTTTCTTGTTCCTCAGTTGTCTAGCCATAAGGTTTAACTTCTGTCTTTCAAACATCCCCTCTTCACTAAAAGCACTCCCTCTTGGAGGGCATTTCAGGTTTGATGAAGCTAGCCTTGACCATGCAGCCAGGGACTTTGGCAACAGGTACCAATATCATCCAATGGCAGTGCTGCATCCAAAATCAGTTTCTGATATTGCAGGCACCATAAAGCATATCTGGCAAATGGGACCTAGTTCCCATCTAACTGTTGCAGCCAGAGGCCATGGCCACTCACTCCAAGGCCAGGCACAAACTCATGGAGGTATCGTGATCAACATGGAATCACTAAAGGTCCAGGAAATGCAGGTACATGTAGGGAATTCTCCATATGTGGATGTCTCAGGTGGTGAGTTGTGGATAAACATCTTGAATGAGACTCTAAGATATGGGTTGGCACCAAGATCATGGACAGATTACCTACATCTAACAGTTGGTGGTACTCTCTCCAACGCTGGTGTAAGTGGGCAGGCCTTTAGGCATGGTCCTCAGATAAGTAATGTTCAGCAGCTGGAGATAGTTACAGGTTTGTAAAACCATCTTGTGAAAACCAAGTCAAAAGGAGGACAAGTAAAAAGAAAATAATGAATAGTAAAGTTTTTTTTCAGCTACTATTTTGAACCTGAAATAGTAGCTTCCAACCCAAGATGGCTTGTTGATAACTTGACCTTGGTGACATAGAAAAGTGTATCTGATTATTGATTGCAAAAGAGTTTTCATATAAAGAAAATGCTTTCTATTTTTTTGATGAATAAAAGGTGGTCATTTGATGTCTGCAGGAACAGGGGAGGTGGTGAACTGTTCTGAGGAGCAGAATGAAGAACTCTTCCACAGTGTTCTTGGGGGGCTTGGCCAGTTTGGAATAATAACCCGGGCAAGAATTCTTCTGGAGCCAGCACCTGCTATGGTAATACATCAATGACTATGACATAATCAACATCTTTCAATTTTGATTAGTTTTTTACCAATTGTCAACAAAGAAAATTTCTATTGTTATGGAACAGGTAAAATGGATTAGAGTACTGTACTCAGATTTCTCTGCATTTACTAGAGACCAAGAGAAATTAATATCCGTAGAAAAGGCATTTGATTACATTGAAGGATTTGTGATAATAAACAGAACAGGTCTGCTAAATAACTGGAGATCCTCCTTCAACCCACAAGACCCAGTTCAAGCCAGTCATTTCAAGTCTGATGGAAAAACTCTCTTCTGCCTAGAATTGGCCAAATACTTTAACTTGGAAGAAATTGATGTAGTAAACAAGGTGAGACTAGCAACAAGCCAACAACTCAATCTTCTTTAATTTTTTTTAACGAAAATACATGCATTATCAAATCATTAATGCATGCAGTTAAAAAAAAAAAAGATAAATTAAGTCTCTCTTACTATGTTTCTTTTTATGCAGGAAGTGGAGAAACATCTGTCCCATTTAAACTATATATCATCCACCCTTTTTCAAACAGAAGTCACATATCTAGACTTCTTAGACAGGGTGCACGTATCTGAGGTCAAACTGCGTTCAAAAGGCTTGTGGGAAGTTCCACACCCTTGGCTCAATCTTTTTATACCCAAAAGCAAAATTCACAATTTTGCACAAGTCGTCTTCGGGAATATCCTAACAGAAACAAGCAATGGCCCCGTCCTTATCTACCCAGTAAACAAATCAAAGTATAATACATTTGCATACAAAATAAATAAATATATATTAATCTCTACAATACTTTTAATCGTCAATCCTTAATTGAAACTGACTTATACATACGTTGTTTTGCAGGTGGGACAATAGAAGTTCTGTTGTTATTCCAGAGGAAGATATTTTCTACTTAGTGGCATTTCTTACCTCTGCAGTTCCTTCCTCCAGTGGAACCGATGGCCTAGAACACATACTAAGTCAGAACAAAAGAATTTTGGAGTACTGTGAAAGAGCACATCTTGGAGTAAAGCAATACTTGCCTCACTACAATACACAGGAAGAATGGAGGGCCCATTTTGGTCCTAAGTGGGAGGCTTTTAGGCAAAGGAAATCTGTTTATGACCCACTTGCTATACTTGCTCCTGGCCAAAGAATATTTCAAAAAACAATAACCACCTTATGACTACAGCCTCCACGCTTTTATATTAATAGTTTGGAAAAAGAAATAGTCCCTAATGGCACATGCGAACATGAAAATGTTATATACTTAGACAGGTTTTGGACACGGACCACACAAATTGCAAAGCAGAGCCATTGATAGTGTACAGAAAAAAGGGAGAAAAGGAAAGTTAGAAAAGATTAAGCGCGACTTATGTATTCCTGCCAGGTATATAGGGAAAGTTGTCTATGTATCATTATAGAATATTGATGCGAAAATTGCCATACATGCTTAGTGTGGCAGTGGCTAGTGGTTACCAAGGCAGTTGGGTCCTGCTGAGGATTTGGTAAATAAAAGAGACCAAATATTTCAGGTATTAATTGTATCAGCCCTAGAACAACTATATATGTCAATTTTGTGAACACTACCTTATTTTATTTTCTACACACAGCCAAATTCAAGAACAAGAAAAAAAAAACATGTATTAGAGATGTTAATATTCACAAAAAAGCTAATACATGTATAGATGTGTGTGCTAGTGCAAGATACATATAAGAAGATAAATAATGCAGCATTTTTCTAGCAAATTGAATAAAAGTAGATAGGTTTAATTGAAAGGCCGCATCAACCACAATCCATGACCTATAACTAATAAGGTTTTAAATCATCGTCATAGCGGCGTCGCGATATTGCGATCAAATATGGTTTATGCGACCTCAATTGCTGCTATCGCAAAGACATCATAAATCATGATGTCATGATCACATTCATTCGCGTTGTTGGAGTTATTTAAAACCCTACCGATGGCAAAATGTGAGCGCAACTATGAAACAGCAATGCTATTGATATCACTGAATATATAGGTGTGTGAAAGTAATATATAACAGAGACTCAACAATCGTAGCAATAACAAAATTTACACACCTATAAACTATGTAGCGCTGACACTTCCGGTTGAAGACGTGTTCGGTGTCCGATGCTTCATAGCCCATAAATCATAATAAACTACTTGTGCAGCAGCCATTCATAAAAAAATAGGGTAAACAAAACTCTGCTGAGTTCATTATAGGTATGAAGCAAAGATTCAAACACGAACACCGGACACTGAGGCACCGCTAATATCCGAAATATAGGATCTTGGGACATAACATATATAACTAATTACAAAGATAACTAAATCAATAAACACATATATGATCAACATGACAAAAATCTAAATTGAGGACTAGGATTTATCTACTCACCTTTTAAAAACAAAGTTGATAAGCTTTTACAAGGTTTTTTTTTAAGATAAAAGGTTTTATATCGTATGAATAAGTATAATAATTTAAAATTTTCAAGAAGTTGAACTTACTTTTTTAAAAAGGTTTATGATAATAGTGTTTGAGAGGTGTCCAAACGGTATCTAGGAAGTGTTCAAGTCAAAATAAATATATCTTTTTAAGAGCGACACCGGAAAGAAGTATCTAACGGGTGTCATGTCGGTGTCCAACAAGTGTCGATTAATCCGACATGTGACACAAAGATTCGAAGAGGTCTTCGTGCTTCAATAATGAATCAACTAATAACTCAGTAAAGTAGGCAAAAAAATTACTGCGTTTGTTTTTGTTATTGTCAGAATAAGAAATGTAATAAGGATTCATCAACATAATTCTGAAACTATGCAAGGCTTGTCAAGTAAAATAATGGCCAAACAAACTATTACGAAGTTCATTTATATGCTTAAATTCAGTCTTTTCATGTCTTGCATATTCATGCCATAGTACTTCTTGGAATCATTTAACGTTTTACAAATTTCCTGTCCCTACATTTTCAACTACTTTAAGTGGGGTATGTCCTTCCTTTATTTGATTATAAAATTATTATTGTTCCAATCACTCAAAAAGGAAAAGATCTATTAAAAGGTTAACAGAAAAAGCAGAAATATGTTACTGTTCAAGAGAGATTCTAAACAGTGTGTCAGAATTAGTGGGGTTCTGATACCTTGTTGCTTCTAGACCATTTTCTATCACTCGCTAGAATACACATCGTCCAGTGAAAGTTGCACCCCATCATCTTCACCGCTCCAGAATGTTTTGGCTCAAAAGGCTGGCCACTGGATTCTGGTTTCAGAACCACTTACCAGAGAGCCACACAAAATGGACTGTAGTTATCTTGTCATATAGTAAAGCATACTCTTTCCACGTAGATCAGATCACAATGCATTGGTTCAGAAGACTTGTGCTGGCTTGAAGATAAGCCATTAAACAAAGAGCTACATAGATGATTATACATAAAAATAAAATAAAAAAATTGACTTTATATGATGAGGACCATTGCTTGAGATATTATTCTGAAAGAAAGGACCCAATTTGATAAGATATGTACCCCAGGAAATATGAAGATAAATGTCCATGTTGTTCATGAGGCATGTCTGTCATCACCCTTGTAAATGAGGGAAATAACTTTTAAATGTAAAGAAGTTCATTTAAAATAATTCCAGGGGCAACTCAAGTGGTGAGTTGATGATGCTTAAGAAGTTGGAAAATAGGAGGTTAGGGGTTCGATCAACTCCCACCATTAACAACTAATTTAACAACATTTACTGCTAAAAAATACATTTAAAAACAAAGTTGACAAATGCAGTAGATGTAACCATAAATAGGGTCATAAAGACCCCAAAAACCTTAATGTTACGGCCGTAATTGCAGTTGCAGCCTGCAATTTAGAACTGTATTTACCATTACAATATATTACATGTAATTTATTGATATTGCCAGTTAGTGCAGTTGCTTTGTCTATTGTTAGAAGAGGGGGAACAGCAAATAGCACCTTGTAATCAAGCACCATTAGATCCAGATTGGTAGGGACATCTTTAATAATAATTCAAGCCAGGAATCTTAATGCATAAAAGCGGCTTAAGTTTTATAGCTCCTCTCAAAATAGTCAAGGGTCATAAAGATTAACCTTATGAAAGACAACAAAGATTCTACTGATCAACTGAAAATGAGCTGACAGGCACAGTTGAGTATGATATGCAAGTTGTCCTACATTATGTATCGAGTTCACATTCCTATAATGATACATGGAAACTATTACATCGTTTAATATTCAAAAGTAAGCATTGTGCATTGAGCTTTAAATTAAACTAACTGAAAACAAATAAAAGCTCCTTGAAGTCATGTTTTAGACACACTAGTGAAAATAAAGTAATAAACCAAAAAATATTTTCTTAGATAGCATTTGAACTGCAGAGAGCCTAAGGACCCCAGGCTATATTTCTCTTTTTAAGGTGAATCCCAACAACAGTTTGACTTTGATCACCAGTATTATGTCAGTTTATATTGATGTTTACAGTTGAATCATCAGAAAAGACAACACTAATTCGAAGAGATTTTCCAAAATTGAATATAAATTGCCAGTTACATTGGGGGTTATAATATTAAATGAAGGAACTTCCATCTTAAATTATTGATCCAACTTAGAGATGGCAATAGGGTGGGGCGGAGAGTATTTTCTCGCTCACCATCTCCGCTCACCAAATTTCACCCCTCTGTCCCGATCCCCACCATGGAGAATCTCCTCCATCCCCATCCCCGCATATCCCCACGGGGACCCAAAAATTCATAAAGAATTTGCAAAAATATAAATTAAAATCCTAATAAAATTGAAAAAAATAATAAAAGTAAAAAAATCTCAAATTTAAAGTTATAACAATTCAAATTAAAAAGAAAATACAAACACAATATTCAATTAACAGTACAAAAGGTTTCAAAACTACAATATCGAATTGAAGTTTATGTTTTGTCTATCATTTGAGGTTTTTATTTAAGTGCTCAATCAAAGAGTATTAGTATAGTTAGTTTTTTTATTCAAAAATGATATGAAAAGACCAAAAAGACTAATAGTCATAGTGTATATATATATATATATATATATATATATATATATATATATATATATATATATATATATATATATACACACACAAAAAGGTAATTATGTAATTTATCCAGGGCGAGGAGAATGGTCTCGTTCTCGTCCCCACGCACAATGCACTGGTAGAAATTGTCACTCTTAATTCAGCTAAAACATGATACTACTTAATAATATGTGTAAAGTTCACAAAACAAGTTACACTTGATGAACTATTCTATACATCTTACAAAAAGGAAATTGAAATAGAAATTACAGTGAATTCATCAATTCAGGAACAACAATTTAGGAAAATACCAAGGTCACGAAGTTGAATTTCTAGGCAATCTCTTATTCTTTCCAATGTATCATCATCAATTTAATTTTCTGAATTATAAGCATTTTATGATGAACAAAAAGTGCATATAAAATATAAATACTTTACTGTAAAGTTCCACGATGAAAGAGATGCTAGGGTCCGTCTTGTCCTGTCTATGATTGAATTGAGATTACACGAAATGATGAGATTCTTCGACAACAAGACACAGCGCCGTTGCTGAAAGTAATGTGAAAAACTAGGGTTTAATACAATGTGAAAGTAATGAAAAAAGCTAGGTAGGAATGGATATGGAAGGGATTGAAGGGACGAAGAAGAAGGTTTTGGAAGCGAAAGGGAGGGAAGCACCGCCATTGGAAGACGCACACAAAGTTGTAGGCCGAGCGGCCCGCGAAAATCTCTTTCTTTCGGATAATGCTATATACACCACTTACTTTTGATGCATACATCCCCTAAGGTTCGAGAAGCTGTGACTATGGGATAAGATGTGGAAGGCATTGAAACGACGAAGAAGAAGAAGGTTTTGGAAGGGAAGGGAGGAAGTAAGTGTTGAGGCAAAATCTCATTATAGTTTTGATGGTTAACAAAATTTGTGATGAGAAACTTAAGTTCTCTGTTTTCATATATAACTAATGTTTCTTTTTGAGTGTATTAAGAACAAGATCGGTTAGCAAATTCTCAAGATATGTCACTAGTGCAAAAATGACTTTAAACAGCATTATTTAACATCGGTTGTTTAAACAGACGATGCTAAATGTAGGCGCGGTGGCAATTTTGAAATTAAATTGAAGTTTTCAATTTCACGTTTACATTTAGTATTGGTTGTTTAAACAACCGATACTAAATGTGTGTCTCTAACACATTTAGTATCGGGTTATTAGACAACCGATACTAAAGGTCATCTAATTTTCCAAACGCCTCGCCACATTACACAACGCTCTCTCACTCACGAACACAACACAACGCAGAACGCTCCCTCACTCAAAATCTTCGCTTTCTCACACGCACGAAGCAAGCTTCACTCACCGCCATTCTCATTGTTCATCTCTCTTCTCTTCTCATGTCTCTTCTCTCAACCTCATCTCTCTTCTCTCTCTTCTCACAACCTCGTCTCTCTTCTCTGAACCTTCTCGCTCAACTCTCTCTCGAACTCTCAAATCAAAACCTTTGGAGATAGGGTTTGGAGAACTCAAAACTTTAGTGACGATGAGAGCGTTTGTTTCAACCTAATCGAGAGAAGCAACAATCCAAGGTGAATCGGAGACCACGAAGCCTCGCCTTCCGCCAAGCTCACGTCGTCCATTCCTCTCTGTCATTCTGAGCTCCTTGATTCATCTTCCTCATCTACAACTTAGGTATTTCCCGATTCAAACCCTAATAGTGTATTTGTCCCCAAATTGATTTTCCTTGTGCTGTGAATCTGTCCCTATTCAAACCCTAATTTCAATCTTCTCGAAATTGAGGTTTTAATTTGTTGATTTGTTTGCAGCTAGGGGTTTTCAGATTCTTAACAATCTTCACATTTTTTTGCTTATTTATGATATTTTGATTTCTTTGACAAATTGTTTATTACTATTATGATAAGTATTTCGGTATAATAAACCATTGTGTGTGTGTGTGTATAGGTATGCTTAACAGGAACTGCTATAGGTATGCCAGTATGAATACTCATCTTGGAATTGGTATGCTCTCATTGTCTCACTTGATCAATACCGTTTCTTATATCTTTATTGATGACCATTGATTTTGATTTGAGTTTGTCCATTTCACGCTTTAATAGAGCAAAGTCGTAGGGACGATTTAGAGTCACTTGGATATATTCTTATGTATTTTTCAAAAGGAAGGCAATTAGTCTTTCACATTATTATTTGGTATTTCTTATATCTTTTAGTTTCCTCTTTGTTTCTTATTTGGTATTTCGCAGATGCATACTGGCAGGATTGAAAGCAGAGCACTAAGAAGCGATATGATAAAATTAGTGAGAAGAAAGTTGGTACTTCTATTGAGGTATGATTGAGTGATGAAAAAGTATTTTGTTTCATACAATGTATGTTACTTTTAGCTTTTAAAATCATATGATTGATAATAGATTGCTTATTTGTTAGTCTCTCTGTCATGGCTATCCTCGAAATTTGCATCATACTTCCATTATTGTCGATTCTTGAGCTTTGAAGATAAACCAGATTATGCTTATCTGAAACGACTTTTGCGTGATCTTTTTATTCGTGAAGGTTTGAGCTTGTATTCCTATTTATATTTATATTTAATTTTGGGATGCACTTGTAGTCCCTAATAACAATCTTTTAGGGTCTAGATGAGTATGTTTTAATTTGTCAATTTCTTTGTCTGTTATTTTATTGTTGCTCCAGGGTTCCAGTTTGATTATGTCTTTGATTGGACCATTTTGAAATATCAACAATCTCAAATTGCCACTCCCGCCTGCATACTTATTGTAAGTGATGTGTAATATCTCATTGCATTAGCTATTTAATTGTTGAGATCATTTTATTTCATGGGAAGTGATGGTCACGACACTTGCGAGGCCCCTGCTCTTGGACCAAGTTACGGTATACCACTATCTTCTGCAAACACTGATGGACAATCAGGTATCCTTGTTCACATCCCTAATCTATCCTTTAACTATGTTCACAGATAATTTGCTAGTGTAATTTCATACCATTCAACAATCTGTTTGTTAGTTTTTTTGTGGTGCTTCCTCCCTCCTATATTTTGTCGTTTGACTCATCCTTTTAATGCTTTTTTATATACCACTACGGTATTGTTTTAATGTGGCGACTTCTGTGTAGGTGGAAAAGACTGTAGGCATACTGGGTGGTCTACATCTGATCCTACTCGTGGGAGAAACCCTAGCCTTCATGAAACACTAACATTGCTTATGGTGGTTGGTTTTGTTTTTGTGACAGTGAATGCGGATGAGCGTTGTTAACAAGAATGCAAGAAATGTCTTTGGATTACCATTTCACAGTGGATCAAGAAGTTGAATCAGCTATCTTGGTACTATCTTAATTAAGGTGCTATCTTATTCTTAAATTTTACAAATATTCAATTAGTTGCCCAAAAACTTGTCAGGAACATATGTTCTGCTTCAAGGATACTTTGCAACACTAATACTTTTGGGAGAGCTTCCATGCACTTGATAACAGTAACTGTTTTAGAAAGAGGCAAGAAATGTAGTTCATGTAGACATATACTTACATTGGATTTGAAGTCATTACTAATTGAAAACCTGCATTGGATTGGAAGCCATTAATTACTAATACATTTATGAGTTAACCAAATTTTGATTTCCTTCTTTTCCTTTCCTATTTTGTCATTTTATATTCATTTATTCCTGTTACATGTTACTTATCTTGCAGTTTTGCATAATATTCACTGATTTTATCCTTCAATTCCAATAATATACAAATTAATTGTTTGTGTTTGACGAAGATGGATTCTGGTACCTATCATTCTGCTGCAAGCATGAACTTATAGATGGTGCAGCAGTTAGTGTAAGGAATTATTTTGATCTTGATCTGTCTTCATTTTTCGACAGGTTCTGATTTTTGCAATTATTCAATTATAGCTTATTTTGATAGCTTTGCAGTGATAACACATGTTTTTTCAGGTAATAAATTCATATAATACACTTTAATGGGTTGTAATAGGATTTTATGTCTATACTTGATGCAGGGGTAATTGGAGTTTCTATGTTGGGGTGGCTGTCCATACCGAATACCGCATTCTTTACAATTGAGACTTCTTAATTTCTCACTCCATCGATTAGTTTCACTTTATCAAATTGAGAGATCACAAATTAAAGTACTCAAAGAAACAATATTTATCTTTCAAGCTTCATACTTGCAAAGTTATGAAGCGTAAAACCAAAGGTTAAAGCTTTTGTTTTGGTGCTAGTTGTACTCAATATTTGTGATTAATTCCATAATAATGGGGAGGAGAAATTTGTCCATCAACATGAGTTATTGACATGTTTCCTTTGTTTCCCTCATTTCCTTCTATTTCGTGCAGGCACTTTGTCCCTAATTTAACTCTTGAGGCTCCTATCGTTGTTGAGAGTGCATGATACAATTGCATCATGTAGCCTTCCAATTCATGCATAATGACTAGTTGCTGGTGCTGCTTTGATTAGAGGTAGGTGATAGTGATGAAGAAGGGTGTTATTTGTTGTTTGTTTTTGGTTAATGATGATGATGTGTGTTGAGTTGAAACTCTAGGTAGTGAGTAAAACGATGACTCTTCTGATGATGCAACCACAACGGCTTCGTTTCTGGCTCAGGAAATTATTAAGCTCCTGAAAAGCGACCACTTCAGAAACTCTCTTACTTTCTTGATTTTGACCTTTTTGCCATTAATTGGCTTTTTGGTTGGGGTAAGTCCTTTGGTAGTCCCCCCTAGAAAGTGGCACACATATGGTTGAATTGTATGTGTTAACATATAGATTTATTTCGCTTCTCATGTATAGGACACCTTCCTTCAATATTGTATCTTCCAAGTTACTTGAATGTAATCATGCTTTAGTTTGCTTTGTTTTCTTCATATTTGGACCAGTATTCCTACATGTTAGTTAACTCTTGTCCATTCTTTGACATCGTTCACGCCTTTTACGCTTGGGGTGAACTTCAAGAATTTCCTTCTTCAAAGATTACACTGCTATATATGCCATCCTATTCCATTTTGGCATTGCATGATTTCTATTGTTTGTATGTACTTTTCTCGGTTGAAGGTATGCCCACTCAAAGATTCCTATTGAACACGTTTTCTTACATTGTGATATTTATTAGTCCATGTAGAGTAGTGGTGATCCATTTTCAATTAGAAGCACTCTCTTGTCTCTGACTATTTTTTTGTTAATGCGCAACTCGACTTGTTCATCTATGTGGCTCATCTAAAACATACAGTCTGTTTTATGCGGCTTCCAAAACACCTTGTATGGATAGATATCTTAAGAGTGATTTGTATTGTGTCATGGATTTCTTTGTAGTGATACATTTTAAGTTTCATAAATTGTATTGTAAGATATTAATTTCAATGGAATTTGAAGAATTTTTATGATTTTATTATGTGTTGTTGTTTGGAAATATTTTTGTATATCAGGATATTATAAATTGGTCAATTGATAGACCTTTAGCATCGGTTATGTAAGATGATCATTGCTAAAAGTCACTAAAAATGGACCTTTAGCATCGGTTATGTATGATGACTGTTGCTAAAAGTGACCAAAAATAGACTTTTAGCATCGGTTATTAAGGATGACCGTTGCTAAAAGTCACCAAGATAGACTTTTAGTATCGGTTATTAAGGATGACCGTTGCTAAAAGTCACCAAGATAGACTTTTAGTATCGGTTATTAAGGATGACCGTTGCTAAAAGTCACCAAGATAGACTTTTAGTATCGGTTATTAAGGATGACCGTTAATAAAAGTCACCAAGATAGACTTTTAGTATCGGTTATTTAAATAACCGATACTAATAGTATGTTTTCAAGACATAAAAAACACCAAAAAAACGTCATTTAGCATCGGTTTTTGAAAATCCGATGCTAAAAATCACATTTAGCATCGGTTATTTAATCGGTACTAAATGTCAGACATTTAGTATCGGTCGAATTAGTATTGACAGATAACCGATGCTAAAAGTGCAAAATAACCGATGCTAAAAGTGCAAAATAACCGATACTAAAAGTCTTTTCTGCACTAGTGTGCTTTGAATAAGCATCTCTAATGAGAAGACTTGAAGCAATGACAAGATTAAAAATGTTAACAAGAATAGACAAAGAAAATCACCCTTGAATAAGTTGAGAAGAGTCATCATGAGAAGGGTCAACATGAGAAGAGTCGTGAAAAGAGTCAACATTAGAAGGGCTGTGAGAAGATTCATGAGAAGAGTCAACATAAGAAGAATCGTGAGAACAGTCATGAGAAGAGTCAAGATGAGAAGAGTCACAATCAAGTTGAGAAGCATCATGATAAGAAGGGTTATG
This sequence comes from Oxytropis ochrocephala, assembly GCA_020916435.1. Taxonomy (NCBI): domain Eukaryota; kingdom Viridiplantae; phylum Streptophyta; class Magnoliopsida; order Fabales; family Fabaceae; genus Oxytropis; species Oxytropis ochrocephala. Next base: position 67,668,174 of record CM037094.1, on the reverse strand, counting down.
ATGAGAATAATTGAGTTGAGGGGAGTCGAGTTGAGAAGCATTAACTTAAGAAGACTCAAATATGAGAATAGTCACGAAAGAGAAGAGTGATGACAGCTATAAAGCAACTGTCTCTTATGCTGTCATACCCCAATTTTGTCCGACTAATTCAAAATAAAAATTGTCTTTTCGCAAATGCGAGGTTCTAACAGTATTTTTTTTCTCGTAGTCGAAAAAGTTCAAAAATATGTTTTGTGGTGCATGCACATTGTTTCTAACCAGATACTCATGTTAGTTTTAACGATCCAACACTATTTTATTTTTATGGTAGACGCGTGTTATATTTAACCGCAAACATGCGTTACTTTTAACGATCTCACTCCGTTTTGTTCTCACGCACGTGTGTTCGTTCTAATTGTGTACACGTGTTTATTTTGATGCTCGTTATTATTATTAATAAGATAGTTTTTTTTCTTATTATTCTTTCTTTTAACAAAAATAATTAGTTAGGATAAAGAAGTCCACTTTGATTACAAAAAAAATATATATTATAATTGTAATTGTAATTTATGTTACATATAAAAAATAAAAAAATAGAAACAACCCCCATGCGCTAGCCAGCTCCAGCCTTGCTTCTTCCCATTTGAGTTACAAGCTCAACTCTCTTTCTACTTCCTTCAAACTAATATCTATTTCTAGCTCTTGACCACAATAGGCTTCCTCTGCTCTTTCTAATGTCTCCATTATAGCCTTAACCTACAAATGCAAATGAGGAATTAGGCATAAGGCAGTAACAATTTCAGAAAAAAGTAGAATCATGAGAGGAGTAATGTGAAAGAGACCATTGAGGCATCCTTAGTTGGCATCTACTCTGTAAAAAAAAATCAAAATGAAGGGCTGGATAGATATAAAAGAAAAAAAAAGATAGTCATATAGTGATGGGAGAGGAGGAAGAAAAAAAAAACAAAGGAAGGGAAGAAGATTGAGAGTACATCAGAGCACTTTGAACTCACCCCATCGTCTATTCCCATCACTCTCAGGGACTCTCGCCATCTCCAACAACAAATACACCTCTACCATACTCTCCTCCATTTTTACACAACAACCACCATAGCCACTTTCTACCACCACTCAAACCCCATAAACAAACCCATCTCACAATCACCATCCCTTTCCTCCCTTCAACAACAACCAACAAACACAAACACAAACCAAACCATCACTACAACAACACCACAACAACCAGCCAAAGACAAACACAAAACCAAAACCATTTTGCCTACCACACAACAACCACACTTCAGCCCTTTCTCTCTCTCTCCTCTACGGCGAGCTCTACGCCATCAACACCGCCACTACTGCACGCCAAGACCACCTCCGCCGCACACAAACCACCACCGTAGCGACTCCGGCAAAACAACCTCCGGCCTTCTCTCTCTCTCTGGTTCGCGCTCTCTCTCTCCATCATCTTCACCGGTAGTCCCTCTCCGTCGCCGACCACCGTAGAAGCTCCGTCGGAACTTCCCTTCGGACCTTCCTCTTCCCTCCTCCGTTCGTTTGCAGACTCTCTCCCTCCCCCTCTCTGGTTCGCTCTCTCTCTCTCTCTCAAAATCGCTTCTCTCTCTCTAAAAAGGAATGGAACGGCGCTGGGTATAGATAGAGATAAGGTTGCAAAAATCCTAAAGTAAAATAATCGTGGGAGCTGTTGCTTATTATTGTTATGTATTTATTTATTTATTATTTCTTTTGTTTGCCAAGAATCTGATTTCTAATTGATGTTTACACCACCCTTTTTTTTTAAGACATGTTTTTTATAACATCCCCCACTAAGCCCATTTTCGCAGATTGAGCTCCAAAACAAATACTGGGCTCGTTATTTGCACCCCTGGTTTAATAACACAACTTCCTGCAACTAATTACACCTCTGTTTATTAATATAACACCCAGCAGCTAAATAACACCCCATTTTTACTAGTATCCCCTTTCCAACAATTCCTTTTTGAATAACCAAACTCTCCACAAAAATAATTTCTTGCTAATGATCACTCGGATTTTACTCGTTTGATCGTTAGTAACAACTTTAGTTTCAAATGGGTCATTAGTGGTGACCACTCTTTGTTAGCTCTCAATAAAATTCAATTGCGAAAACCCTTTTGATGACCTAAAGTAAAAACCGATTATCATTAATAATCACTCGCGTCGTTGCCGTTTGGTTGTCAATGATAATTTCATTTTCAAAGGGATTAGTAGTGTGACCACTCTAAACCGTTGTTGTTTGGTCTTCACGAACATTCCAACCTAAATAAAACCAATTGTCATTATTGATCACTCGCGCTGTTGCCATTTGGTTGTTAATAATGACTTCATTTTCAAAAGAGTTAGTAGTGCGGCCACTCTAAACCGTTGTTGTTTGGTCGTCGCGAACACTCGAATCAAAAGCAAAACCGATTATCATTAATGATCACTCGCACACGCTTTGCGTTTGGTTGTTAACGATAATTTCAAGAGTTAGTAGTGTGACCACTCTAAACCGTTGTTGTTTGGTCATCGTGAACCATCACTCCTATTGCGAAAACTCACCTAAATAAGACTACCTCTGATCATGCATTTTGTTTCTTGCAACCTAGATCATTCTATACCTCTAGTCCCATTGCATTAAATTGTTTATGATGCCTGTCACATTCTCAAGTTGATTGTGTGCATTCTCTCTTCCAATATTTTGCTTCTTACATGAGATTGCTACTCGTTAGTGGTGACTCTCATTTTAGGATTTCCACAAGCATATAATGAAGGATTACTCGTTAGTAATAGCCTTCATTACAAAAACATATGCTATCACAAGAGATTGTTATTCGTTAGTAACAGTTCCCATCCCATTCCACACACACGCAATTGCATTTTAGAATTTGATTTGAATCACAAATGATTTGACTAATTGGCTTGAATTGGTATGCTTGTTCTTGGATGTTTGTGAGTATGCATTTGTAACTTGCATAAGTTGTCAATTGTTAGTGACAATCTCCATTTCAAAAACCTCTTTGTATCAAAAAACCTAAAACAAAACCAATTATCATTAATGATCACTCGCGTCGTTCTTAGTTTGGTTGTTAATGATAATTTCATTTTCAAAAGAGTTAGTAGTATGACCACTCTAAACCGTTGTTGTTTGGTCGTCGTGAACGCTCAATCCAATTGCGAACTCTTTTCCAAGTTATCAAAACATTCTCCCTAAATCAAACCAACGAAACCCTTTTCAAAAACGAATCTTAAAACATCAAAATCAAAACTAATTGTCATTGATGATCACTCGCGCCGCTTCTTAGCTTGATTGTGGGTGATTATTTCATTCCCGTGGGAGCTAGTAGTCTGCCACTCTCTAAACCGTTGTTGTTTGGTCTTCACAAACGCTCCCCTTCAATTGCGAAAACCTTTCAATAATCAAAATAAAAACCGGTTGTCATCAATAGTCACTCGCGCCGTTGTCGTTTGATTGTTAGTGATGATCCCATTTTCAAAAAAGAGTTAGTAGTGTGACCACTCTAAATCGTTGTTGTTTGGTCACCGTGAACGCTCAACCCCTTTTGCGAAAAACTCTAAAAAAGATTAAAAAACAAAAACCTTTTTCAGGACAAACAAGAACTAAGTAGCTTTGAATTCTCCCTCGCACCGGGAGATACGTAGGAGCGAGAGGCTAACTCTCGTCAAGCGCAAAAAAATAAAAATTTTCATTAAGTTTTCTCATTTATCTTCAAATAAGAAATAAATAGGCAAATCTAGGTATCTTTCAAATCAAACGTTAAAACCACACACTTAATTAAAGGTTCCCTCTCAGTAGAGAGGAGGCGTGGGTGCTAATACCTTCCCATGCCTAACCGAATTCGAACCCAAATTTTCCGGTTTCTAAAAGGCCATTCGCTTTCCAAAAGGTTTTCTTCAATATTTTCCTTATAAAAAAAATATTGGTGGCGACTTCATTGTTTTAAAAGTTGTAAACGAAGAAAGATCCTCGTGGGCGTTTTAGGCGCAATACCGGCGACTTCACTTTGGGACCTTTTTTAAAAAAGACGAGTCAAAGCCTAACTAATTAAAATGTGTGGTTTAATGTATTGTTGATTTGACTAATACCTTGTTTGCCTTCATTCTTTTTCCTTTCTTTCTTATCATTGATTGTAGGCATATATATTTGTCTTCTTCTATGTTTGTTCCCTATCTCCTCTTCTACTCCTTTTCTTTTATTGCTTACGCCCATGCATTCTTCCAATCATGTTCCCTCTTCTTTGCTCCCTTTCTTCAAGGTAAGCTCATGCATTTCTCCCCAATTCTATCATGATCCCCTCTTCTTGGCTCCTTTCTTGAGGTAAGCAATGCACTTGATTGTTGTTGAAACCCTAGGCTAGCTTATTTGATATTAAACCCTAGGGTAGACAACATGTTATTGCTAGCTTTTTGTCTGGATTGTTCTGGGCTTTCATTTGCAGGTGGGGTGATATGTGTTGGGTAGCTTTAAGTGGTATGTCCTTGCCACACACACTCACACCCTTACGATTATGTGCTTTGAGAGGGGCCTAAAACCCAAGGTCTGACAACACCTAGGAGAGTGGAAATGAGTAGTGACTGGCAATTGGACCGTTGTCCTTCTGACTCTCACGAAAGTTTCGGCTAGAGTATGCTCTTTTATGGTACCTCACACCAGATGGCATTCCATCGTTGTGGGTGTTATCATGAGACAGATTTAGCTCTGGTAGCCATTGTGAGGAAGTGTTTAGAACCCCCATGGGAGGAACATTTGAGTTGTCCTAGAACCTAGGTCCCCGCCTTCGTGGGACACAAGGGGCATACCAAATTGTGTGTTGCATTGTAATCTAGGCATGTTTTCAAAAAAAGAGAAGGAGATTTTTCAAAAAAAGAAGAAGAGAGAAAATAGAGAAAGAGCTGCTGTTGTAGCCTTTATTTTGCCGGTCCGTACGGGGCAGCATGTGGCCCACTCTTTTCAAAAAAAAAGAGAGAAAGAGCTGCCGTTGTAGCCTTTCCCTTACTAGGTCCGTATGAAGCCACGTACGGCCTGCATTTTTCAAAAAAAAAAGAGAAAATAGAGAAAGAGTTACCGTTGTAGCCTTTCTCTTACTAGTATATATGAAATAATGTACGGCCCGCATTTTCCGAAAAAAAGACTTGAAACATTGCCAATAAAAACTCTTTCATTTATCCTGCATGCACATAGAACATCATTTGCATACATCATTGCATTACATAAAACAAAATTTTCAAAAAAAAAGGGCAAAAAGCAGAACTTTCAAAAAAATCATCATAGTCTTTTCTTTTACCGGGCTATATGAGGTGATGTTCCCAAAATTTCAGTCACCAAACTCGAAAAAATGTTTTCATCTTATTTTTCGCATGCATTATCGCCGTCATTTTCATATAAAGACATCATTTGCATCGCATAAAACAAAAACTTGATAAAATTTATACATGCATTTTTCTCTATCTCATTAAGGTTTGTCGGGAGTGCATTCCACGCGCGGGTGCGTTTCCATTCACTAAACTTTTTCCTAATTTTGTCAAAAAGTCCAAAAAACATATTTTATTAGGAACGTGTCTCATGCATTATTGTTTTTTTGCATATCATGAAGAATGAACATGTGACCATCTCATTTTGCATATATTTCCATTCAAAATAAATCATGTTTTCCCTTGCATTAAAAATCATTTGCGAGCATCATGCACTTTCTCGCATAAATTTTTTTTAGAAACATATCACATGCTTTATTATTTTCCTTTTTCATATCATATATGCAAACATCTCATTTTGCATGCATTTTCATAAGAATCATATCTTTCCACGCACTAAAAAATAATTGTTAGTATCATGCATTCCATTTCATTGTTTAAAAATAAAACAAAAAGCAATCATCATCCGCACTTCGCATCATGGCATCATGCATTACATAAAACAAAATTTTGAAAAAAAAACAATTATCATCCCTATGGTATTTCATTCGTTCATAATCATGAAAAATCATCGAGTGATGCAATTTACGGCATCCTCATTCAAAATGCACATTTGTTCATTCATTCACCCGTTCATTCCGTCGTCCATTCATATCACATCATCACATTAATATTTTTCTGTGTCGCAAATCAAAATAAACATTAACGTCTCATTTCATATGCATCTCCATTCAATATCTCTCATTTCGTTGCATAAAAACAAAATAAAGCAAGAAGCAATTATCATCCGCTTTGCATAAGCATCACATTCATCTGGGTGCATGTACAAAAAAAAATCATCATCAAATAATGCAAACATCGCGTCAATGTGGCACTCATGCATCATTTCGTTAACCTCATCACTTTGTTCGAATACATCATTTCTCCCTGCATGCATCCTTTCAAAACAAAGAAAAATTTCCTCATGTGATGGCTTAATGGGTAGAAGTGCACCTTTGAACGACGAAGGGTAATATCTCAAATTTGTTTGTCGACTACAAATTTGAGATGTTACTCTCACGATGTCGAGGCACTTTGACCTACCACGTATTTTTATTTTCAAGTAGGAAATTAAATTGAGTCAACTAATTGTCGAAACGTTTGAAATATTGTGTGAAGTATTGAGTCGATCCACTCAATGTTTCATGCGAGTTACTCGAGGTAACGACAATCGGTTGCCGCATATCACCATTCTTGCATCTCTCATCATTCAAAAAAGGGGCATTGACATCTCGTATCTTGTCTCGCCTCTAAAAAACTAAAAAAAAAAAATCATTTTGAAAAAAGAGGGGGCCATCGTTCTTGCATCATTCGCATTGACATTCCATATTTTGTCTTGCATTAAAAACAACAAAATTGTTTAGAATAAGCAACACTTTTCGGGTGGTCATTCTCCACGCATTTGCATATCATAATTTGTCCATTCATTCATTGCATAAAATAAAAGTTGTGACGAGAAGCGAGATGTTCTTGCAAAAAAATCATCCTTTTTGAAAAAAGTTTATCCTTACTCGGTTGCAAACTCAAGGTGTTCCAAAGCACTTAGTTTTTTCAAATCAATAGCTCATATGCATTTCTTTCAAAGGCGCTGCATCCTATCCTTCCCATGACAAAAGACTGAAGCAGCTCAAAAATAAAATAAAATGAATAAATAAATAAAAATAAAAATTCATTGTTCTAAATAACGTTGACTCTCTGTGAAGCATTCCTATAGTAAACGTGCATGACACGTGCAGTTTCTCTTGTTTTAGTCGGTCAGTTTCTTTCCTTGTCATCATCACCATCCAAGCCTAATCCCGCCCCGTCCACCCATAAAGCGCATATTCTCTCCCATCAGTGCATACTTGACTTTTTGGTTCATTCTCACTAACACTCTAAGTCCTCCATGCTGGGGCAATTCTGTGATCACTAACCTTCTTTATCGACATTATATTCCTTTAGTGCAAGTCTTTCCAAAACAAAAAAAGAAAAAGAAAAAAGAAGAGATAAATGAGAAGAACAAGCTCGCTAGGTTGAAAACTCGCAAATGGCAGCCTAGGCAAAAAGGAGCGCCCGATGGATTGAAAACTCGCAAAGAGCGGTCCAGGCAAAAATTAGGGCATAAAAGAAAATGCAAACAAAAGAGCAAAAACATATAGATAGATAAATTGTTGTCGGGTTTTACAAAAAAATAAGCAATCGGAATTTGAAATGAAGGTTGGCCGCCTCCCCACAACCTCAAGAAAATCCAAAATCCAAAAATTCCCTTTCCTGCCCACCTTAAGCCAAGAAAATCCCAAAGAGAAGGAAAAAAATCCTCCTACCCACCTTAAGTCAAGAAAGTCCCGTGGATATCTCCACCACTCTAGACAAGGATCAATTCCACATCGAAAATGGTATATCATCTTTATCAGCTCACCCAAGTCCAAAGAAAAGAAAGAGGTCAAAAGGAAAGGAACACTATCAAACAAAAAGATTCAAAAAAAAAATGAAAATCTCAAAAAAAAAAAAAGAGACCAAGAAAAAAGAGAAACAAAAGAAGTGCAAATTGTGAGCTGATATATTTCACCATGAAACACCAGAGATCCTTGTCTCCATAAACTTTCCAACACTCTGTTGTATATAATCATCTCTCCTTCCATAAAGACTGCAAACATTTTCTTTGGCCTCAACATCTAACCCTCCATAAACCCTCAACCATTCTACCATGAAACACAAACTTGTCCTAATAAAAACCCAAGCACCTCATCAAACCTAATAACCATTTCCTTCATAAATCATTGACCATTGGCCAATGCCGAATAAGACCCAACAGCCCATCAGCCTCAAACACTTCATTAAGTTCAATCATCCCTTCTCCACAAAACATCACAATCCTGAAAAGTTCATCCCGATCAATAACCGATTGCTTTCTCAAATTTTAACCCTAGGACAAATAAGTTTATCTATTTACGATGGGTTTGCTCAAAAGAAAAACAAACGATCGAAAAAAAGAAAGCCGATCAAGAAAAATCCTCAGAAAAAAAAAAGAAACAGTCAGAAAATAGAAAGCTGAAAAAACAATAAAGACTTGCACGCTAAAATGCATTCAAGTTGCATTAAAACAAGGTTTAGTGATCACCAAGTGAGGCTTCTTTCATACTAAAAGTCAAAACTTTCATGGCATTTGAGTTTTTCTTAAAGAGAACCAAAGATGTGTACTAGGGGGCATTTCCTTCACCTCTCACTCCACTCAACTATGGGGAGATTTGTTCATCGTCTATCCCATTCACATACCACTCTCCGTTCATAACCGTCACCATAACTCTGTCACCTTTCACAACCTCACTCAAAGAAACCGTTTGAAATGTCATTCCAAAGTGGGGCAAGTGCATTCCCATTCCTTCACCTCATTCATTCCCATAAAACCTCACCGGGGCAATCTCTCAACTCACTATCCTAAACAAGGCCTCTTCATTCTAATTGGGGCAACTTTGTCTCGTCATGACTGGGGCAACACCAAACTATGTGGGTTGAGACAAAACCCCTTTCATTTCACCTTTCATCCCAAGAGCCAAAGTGTTCCCAATTCATCATCTCCTACACCCCTAGTCATCATCACCAGACAGAGGCAAGCTTATTCACTCATCAAAAGCCCGAACCGGGGCAGTCTTGCATCCCTTGGTCCCTCATGGGCATCGGCAATAATCATGTCTGTCATCCCTTCACTTATCATACATGTTCTAAACCTATCCCAAGTTAACTGACTCACTCATTCACATTTGCACTCCTATGCATGCTTACTAGACAATGCTTCAAAGAGAGAGAACACAAGTTAGTCATGCGATATCTAAGATTCAGTCGTCATTGGAAGGAAGAGAAAACAAGTGAGCTTGTTTGTAAATAAAAACCTTGAGAACACCGGAGTTTGAATCAAATTTAATTTTTTTTTCAACAGAATGGTCAATAATCATCTCAATTCCTTGCATTCAAAGTCTTGCATCTCATCATCACAAAAATGTTTAAGTACCCCAATCATTCATATCTTATTTTTCGCCTCATGCATTTAGGCGTTCCATTTTGTTTATCATAGTGTCCCATTTGCATCGTGCCGACATCATCATTTCATGAAAGGCAACAAAAAAGGAAGCAACAGATAAAAGCAAAAAATCTTCCATCTCATTCCATCAAGCATCAAAGCATTGCTTCATAAAGAAAGAAAAAGCAAAAACACGTCATCCCATGTCATTGCAGTTGCATCATATTAGTGTTTGCATTTCATAAAAGGGAAGGAACCAAAGTCTTTGCATCAAAGCATATCATGCAAGGCAGCACAAAGGCTTCCCATGTCATTCGTCATTCCATTACTGTTCATTTCTTCATGCCACTCATCGAAACATTGCATTCGCATGCCCGCATTTCATGAAAAGAGAAAGAAATGAGCAGAAACTAAAACAAGAGCATTCCATTCATCAAAACATGAATCATCACATCAGATCGCATCGCTTTGCATTACAAGTATCAATCTCTGCATCAAAAATCAAAGCACTACATTTGCATATTCACATTTCATAAAGAGCAAAAGAAAACAAGCAAAGAAAAACAAACGATCAGAAAAAGAAGGCTGATCGAAGAAAAAACAAAAGAAAACTTCAGGAGTGTTCCACCACATTCATAATTACACCAAAGTCGTAGCATTGCACGCACTTGCATAACATGCCCTTGCATAGCATGCACCCATATTCCATGCATCATTCCTTGCATCAACTGACGTATGCAGGTACCTCAATCCAATGCGGCAGCATTGGCTATTTCAATCAATCAATCAATAGGATTCGTGAATCCCTTCAGGACCCAAGCGTCCCTTCAAAAAGCAGACTTCACCTCGTATTCGAGATGCGGGTAAGTCCTTCGACCCCATTGGGTCCAGTCGAAAAGGATAGATGTGTTGGCCTAAGACATGGCGCAGTCCTAAGGAAGTATCGAGATCTAGACTTGATATTGTCCCCCCCCGGTCGCTCTTGAAGACCACCATGCCCAAGTGCAAACTCGGATCGTTCGCGGTTCGTTAAAAGGCTTTAGGCGGCCTCCAGTATCGGCTTACTGAGGGCCGATACCTTCTTACTGCTTTCTTTATCGCTTTCTTTACTGCTTTATTTCCTGCTTTTGCTGCCTGAGGGCTAGCGCCAATTCCTTTCCTGTTTTGCTAGATTACTGAGGGTTGGTATCAATTTATTTCCTCGATGTCGGCCATCGAGGGCCTGTACCTTCTTTATCGCTTTATCGCTTTATCGCTTTCTTTCTTGCTTTATTTCTACGTTCCTGCAGGGCTAGCACCGATTTATTTCTGCTTTTCTTTGCTGAGGCTAGCATCAATTGATTTCCCACTTCCTTTATCGTTTTCGCCAGCTTACTGAGGGCTGGTACCAAGCTTATTTTCTGCTTTTGTTGGCCGAAGGCCGACACCCATCCAAAAAAAAATTCGACTGTCCCCAAGCGGACAAAACTGGTATAATTTCTGAATTCTTTATTTCTATTTTATCTTCGAAATATGTCTCGGCCAATTCATATTTCTGAATTCTTTATTTCTATTTTATCTAGGTATCTTTCAAATCAAACGTTAAAACCACACACTTAATTAAAGGTTCCCTCTCAGTAGAGAGGAGACGTGGGTATCTTACAGCTATGTTCCGAAACCTGAAATAAATAGGCAAATCTAGGTATCTTTCAAATCAAACGTTAAAACCACACACTTAATTAAAGGTTCCCTCTCAGTAGAGAGGAGACGTGGGATCTTTAAAACAATGAAGCAAAATACCTAGATTTGCCTATTTATTTCTTATCTTCAAATCAAACGTTAAAACCACACACTTAATTAAAGGTTCCCTCTCAATAGAGAGGAGACGTGGGATCTTTAAGTGTGTGGTTTTAACGTTTGATTTGAAAGATACCTAGATTTGCCTATTTATTTCTTATTTGAAGATAAATGAGAAAACTTAATGAAAATTTTTATTTTTTTGCGCTTGACGAGAGTTAGCCTCTCGCTCCTACGTATCTCCCGGTGCGATGGAGAATTCAAAGCTACGTAGTTCTTGTTTGTCCTGAAAAAGGTTTTTGTTTTTTAATCTTTTTTAGAGTTTTTCGCAAAAGGGGTTGAGCGTTCACGGTGACCAAACAACAACGGTTTAGAGTGGTCACACTACTAACTCTTTTTTGAAAATGGGATCATCACTAACAATCAAACGGCAACGGCGCGAGTGACTATTGATGACAACCGGTTTTTATTTTGATTATTGAAAGGTTTTCGCAATTGAAGGGGAGCGTTTGTGAAGACCAAACAACAACTGTTTAGAGTGGCCGCACTACTAGCTCCCACGGGAATGAAATCATCACCCACAATCAAACGGCAACGGCGCGAGTGATCATCAATGACAATTAGTTTTGATTTTGATGTTTTAAGATTCGTTTTTGAAAAGGGTTTCGTTGGTTTGATTTAGGGAGAATGTTTTGATAACTTGGAAAAGAGTTCGCAATTGGATTGAGCGTTCACGACGACCAAACAACAACGGTTTAGAGTGGTCATACTACTAACTCTTTTGAAAATGAAATTATCATTAACAACCAAACGGCAACGACGCGAGTGATCATTAATGATAATTGGTTTTGTTTTAGGTTTTTTTGATACAAAGAGGTTTTTGAAATGGAGATTGTCACTAACAATTGACAACTTATGCAAGTTACAAATGCATACTCACAAACATCCAAGAACAAGCATACCAATTCAAGCCAATTAGTCAAATCATTTGTGATTCAAATCAAATTCTAAAATGCAATTGCGTGTGTGTGGAATGGGATGGGAACTGTTACTAACGAATAACAATCTCTTGTGATAGCATATGTTTTTGTAATGAAGGCTATTACTAACGAGTAATCCTTCATTATATGCTTGTGGAAATCCTAAAATGAGAGTCACCACTAACGAGTAGCAATCTCATGTAAGAAGTAAAATATTGGAAGAGAGAATGCACACAATCAACTTGAGAATGTGACAGGCATCATAAACAATTTAATGCAATGGGACTAGAGGTATAGAATGATCTAGGTTGCAAGAAACAAAATGCATGATCAGAGGTAGTCTTATTTAGGTGAGTTTTCGCAATAGGAGTGATGGTTCACGATGACCAAACAACAACGGTTTAGAGTGGTCACACTACTAACTCTTGAAATTATCGTTAACAACCAAACGGCAGCAGCGCGAGTGATCATTAATGATAATCGGTTTTGCTTTTGATTCGAGTGTTCGCGACGACCAAACAACAACGGTTTAGAGTGGCCGCACTACTAACTCTTTTGAAAATGAAGTCATTATTAACAACCAAATGGCAACAGCGCGAGTGATCAATAATGACAATTGGTTTTATTTAGGTTGGAATGTTCGTGAAGACCAAACAACAACGGTTTAGAGTGGTCACACTACTAATCCCTTTGAAAATGAAATTATCATTGACAACCAAACGGCAACGACGCGAGTGATTATTAATGATAATCGGTTTTTACTTTAGGTCATCAAAAGGGTTTTCGCAATTGAATTTTATTGAGAGCTAACAAAGAGTGGTCACCCACTAATGACCCATTTGAAACTAAAGTTGTTACTAACGATCAAACGAGTAAAATCCAGAGTGATCATTAGCAAGAAATTATTTTTTGTGGAGAGTTTGGTTATTCAAAAAGGAATTGTTGGAAAGGGGATACTAGTAAAAATGGGGTGTTATTTAGCTGCTGGGTGTTATATTAATAAACAGAGGTGTAATTAGTTGCAGGAAGTTGTGTTATTAAACCAGGGGTGCAAATAACGAGCCCAGTATTTGTTTTGGAGCTCAATCTGCGAAAATGGGCTTAGTGGGGGATGTTATAAAAAACATGTCTTAAAAAAAAAGGGTGGTGTAAACATCAATTAGAAATCAGATTCTTGGCAAACAAAAGAAATAATAAATAAATAAATACATAACAATAATAAGCAACAGCTCCCACGATTATTTTACTTTAGGATTTTTGCAACCTTATCTCTATCTATACCCAGCGCCGTTCCATTCCTTTTTAGAGAGAGAGAAGCGGAGAGAGAGAGAGAGCGAACCAGAGAGGGGGAGGGAGAGAGTCTGCAAACGAACGGAGGAGGGAAGAGGAAGGTCCGAAGGGAAGTTCCGCCGGAGCTTCTACGGTGGTCGGCGACGGAGAGGGACTACCGGTGAAGATGATGGAGAGAGAGAGCGCGAACCAGAGAGAGAGAGAAGGCCGGAGGTTGTTTTGCCGGAGCTGCTACGGTGGTGGTTTGTGCGGCGGAGGTGGTGCCGGCGTGTAGTGGCGGTGTTGACGGCGTAGAGCTCGCCGTAGAGGGAGAGAGAGAAAGGGCTGAAGCTGTGGTTGTTGTGTGGTAGGCAAAATGGTTTTGGTTTGTGTTTGTGCTGGCTGGTTGTTGTGGTGTTGTTGTAGTGATGGTTTGGTTTGTGTTTGTGTTTGTTGGTTGTTGTTGAAGGGAGGAAAGGGATGGTGATTGTGAGATGGGTTTGTTTATGGGGTTTGAGTGGTGGTAGAAAGTGGCTATGGTGGTTGTTGTGTAAAAATGGAGGAGAGTATGGTAGAGGTGTATTTGTTGTTGGAGATGGCGAGAGTCCCTGAGAGTGATGGGAATAGACGATGGGGTGAGTTCAAAGTGCTCTGATGTACTCTCAATCTTCTTCCCTTCCTTTGTTTTTTTTTTCTTCCTCCTCTCCCATCACTATATGACTATCTTTTTTTTTCTTTTATATCTATCCAGCCCTTCATTTTGATTTTTTTTTACAGAGTAGATGCCAACTAAGGATGCCTCAATGGTCTCTTTCACATTACTCCTCTCATGATTCTACTTTTTTCTGAAATTGTTACTGCCTTATGCCTAATTCCTCATTTGCATTTGTAGGTTAAGGCTATAATGGAGACATTAGAAAGAGCAGAGGAAGCCTATTGTGGTCAAGAGCTAGAAATAGATATTAGTTTGAAGGAAGTAGAAAGAGAGTTGAGCTTGTAACTCAAATGGGAAGAAGCAAGGCTTGAGTCAAGCAGCGCATGGGGTTGTTTCTATTTTTTTATTTTTTATATGTAACATAAATTACAATTACAATTATAATATATATTTTTTTTGTAATCAAAGTGGACTTCTTTATCCTAACTAATTATTTTTGTTAAAAGAAAGAATAATAAGAAAAAAAAACTATCTTATTAATAATAATAACGAGCATCAAAATAAACACGTGTACACAATTAGAACGAACACACGTGCGTGAGAACAAAACGGAGTGAGATCGTTAAAAGTAACGCATGTTTGCGGTTAAATATAACACGCGTCTACCACAAAAATAAAATAGTGTTGGATCGTTAAAACTAACATGAGTATCTGGTTAGAAACAATGTGCATGCACCACAAAACATATTTTTGAACTTTTTCGACTACGAGAAAAAAAATACTGTTAGAACCTCGCATTCGCGAAAAGACAATTTTTATTTTGAATTAGTCGGACAAAATTGGGGTATGACATATGCAAAAGTGCAAAAAAAGTTGTTGTTGTAGGCATTGAAAGGTTGCAAACTGTTGGTTATTAGATTTTTTCGCTCTCTCTAGGGTTTCCCCCCTCACCTCCACCTATGCCCGGCGCTACGCCACACGACTGCTCCTTCCTTGTTTTTCCTGAGTCCAATCAAGCGACAACTTCAGGCGGTCTCGTCAACGTCCCTGCTCCCGTCAGTTCGTGTCGCCTATCAATGTGTCAGTGCGTGACTCTGTTGGCATGTCGTTGTAGCTACCAAGTATGGTGGGTCCGTCTTATTTTCATGCTCCCTTCTCTCATGACCCGATACGACATGAAGCAGTATCTGCTGGACCTGTGTTTGCGCAGCTTTTAAGGCAAGTTCCTGAAATGCATGCTTCCCTGCAGGTCCTACCGGCGGGTTCTCCCTTGCGTAACGTGCCTACTTGAACTTTGGTGAATGAGGCTGTGGGACCAGTTTTGGTTTGTCTTACTCATGGGGAAAAGATTGCTCAAAGCCATCAAACTGACACTGATTTTTTACGAAACTCCAAGGATAAAATCGTGGCAAAAATGCAACATTTGGATTATGCCACAGTTGTTTTGGATAAGCCTCGTAAATCTTTTTCTCAAGCAGTTGTTGGATCAAGCGAAAAAAGTTGTGATATACCGCTTATTCAACTTCCTCGTGCGTGTATCAAAGGAGATGAATTAGTTATTTCTATTCCAGAGGAAGAATATGTAGCGGGTTTGGCGGGATGCAAGACACACCTACATGGGAGAATTTTATTATCAAATGGGGATTCTCCAATCAAGATTGATGTTTTGCGCACCAAACTTGAAGATCTTTTGGAAACCAGCAGGTAAGTGGGGTCTAATCTCTTTGGGAAAAAGTTATTATGAATTCTCATTTTCTTCCATTGATGACTTACGTAGGGTACAATCTTGACCTTCTTGGAATTGCTAGCCAGGTCTGCTTCGATTGTTTGCCTGGCAACCTGACTTTAATCCTTTAAATATAAAACATACAAATGCTCAATGTTGGATTAGGCTGACCGGTCTTGCACAAGAATGTTGGCGCCCAAAAAATTTATTTGCTTTAACTAGTAGTGTTGGCATACCTATATGTCTGGATGACACTACTAGCAACAATTCATTTGATAGAGCTTTTGGCCATTTTGCTCGTATTTTGGTTGATATTGACTTGAAATCTAAGATTACAAATCAGATTCTTGTTGAAAGATTTGGTTATGCTTTTTTTGTGGGTATTGAATATGAAAACTTACATTCCTTTTGAATGAACTGCTTGAGCATTGGCCATGAGTCTAGTAATTGCTTTAAAACGATGATACATTCAAGTGTGGAGAACAATAAGGAGCAAGAACATTGGTTAAATATGTTCCAAAGGCAAAGGTTACTAACAATCCTAATATTAAGGAGAATGCTCAAGTGGTAAGTATTCATGCGCCCAAGGAAGCTTTTACAAGTGTCAATAATGTTCCTTGGGACGATTTTGTTCGTAATCCTTTAAAGGGATATGCTCAACCTTCTAATGCTTAGAAAAATGTTCCTACGAAAGTGATGCAACATAACAGCAAGGTGAATCCTCATCAAATGTGGTTAAGGAACCTGGAATGCAACCTAATCAAGCTTTAGAGTACTCTGTCCAATTTGTCCATGACTCATTCGTTCTTAAGACGAGTATGCAAGTTCAGGTTACTCCGGTAGAAAATAAAGATATTGTTCAACAAATTTATCCTACATCTGATACCATCAGTGGCTGTAATATTGGAACCCCTATTTTTCACTCTAATATTATGGTGGTTAATGACATGAATATTGCTAGTCAGTTTTGGGGTGATTCAAGTAGTGAATCCGACGAGGACCAGATTTTGGAATCAGAAGATTCTCAAGTTGTGTCTTCTAAGTATTTGGCTGATGATAATATTAAAGACAAGTTCACAGAGGTTTTGTCTAAATCGCAGGAAAAAAGATGAGAAATTACAAATTCAAAAGAAGACAGGTTTTATGACTCGATCTAAGGGTAGTTTCCAACAATCTTCTCAATGTTAAAGATTCTCTATTGGAATGTCAGGGGCACTAGTGATCCCGACACTAGAGTTGTGTTAAAAAAGTTTGTCATTTTCATAAGCCAGATTTTTTGTTTATTTCCGAGCCTTGGGTTGGTATAAATCAAATTCCATCCAACTTTTTCTCTATGTTAAGTTTGAATTTGTTTGCTCAAAATAATAGAGGGTTGTTGTCTTCTAATCTTTGGTGTTTTTGCACTGATGTTAATAGTCCTACAATTATCTCTTCTACTAGCCAACAAGTTGCTTTCTCTATAGTTGTGGAAAATCAATCTCTTTTCTGTTATTTATGCGGCATCTACCAATTATATTGCTAGAAGAAATTTATGGAGGGATTTGACTACTCTTCAACGTGATCATTTTGGTCCTTGGGGTTACATTGGTGGTTTTAATGCAGTTTTGGGTGCTCATGAGTACAGAGGTGTCATACCCCAATTTTGTCCGGCTTAGGTCAAAACCCTAATTTTCCCCCAAAAATAAATAAGTAGAAGAACAAAGAGTATCATGCATTGCATTTAGGTTTTTAAAAGTCATTTCCAAGTCTCTAAAATCATTTTTGGAATTGGAATACACTTTTTGAGCAAATTAGAGTTTTTTAGGGTAAAGGCATTTTGGTCATTTTTCACGATTGGGTGATTTTCTCACAAAAAATATGCATACACAAAAGGTACATTTTTATTCTACCCAAGGAAATTTTTGTACAATTTTTAGAGAAAATATCCTAGTCTAAAATAATTAAAATGCATTTTCCTATTTTTATTGCATAAAAAAATGCTAGAAGACCATTAAAATTTCTCCAATTATTAAGTGACAATTTTTGGTTGTCTAGAATAATTGGGGTGATTATTCTATGGTGCCCAAAAACATATAACATATTTTCAATAGGTGCATTTTTATTTGCATGACCAAAATTCAAATTTCAAAAATACAAAAAGAAGGAAGTGTCTTCAATAAGACAAAAGACCAAAAATAAGCATTTTTTTATTTTTCCTCTCACATTTCAGCCTATGCACGAAAATATCTCTTCCTCTCTCATAAAAATCTTCTACACACTTCTCATTTCTTATTCCCTAAGATAAGATTTGATCTTATCTTCCTTTTGCCCCCTTTTGGTAAATTATTCCACACACTTACACTAACCTCTCCACCCAAAACATGTCATCTTTCCCTTTTGATAACATTCCCTCACCATAATACCCCTAACCCTACCTTGCAAGAGTCACCATTCCAAAATTAGATTTTTGTTCACAAATCTTCTCCTCATTTTGTGTTCATTCATGCACCACCTCACTCCCACTCTCACACACTTGTGTTTTCTAGATACCCCTAATCCATGTGACTAATAATCCTAGCCATCCATTTAAAATTAAAACCCAATCCTAGAGCCCCATCAAAATAAAAAGACCAAAATACCCTAAAACCCCAAAAACTTCTATAAATACCTCACCCATTCACTCTCTCCCCAAGTTTTTACACACTCTCATTTTGCAAACCTAGAACAAAAATCCTCCTCCTCTCCTTCCCTATTCTGCCCAAGCCTCTCCCTTACTCCCTCTCCTCCATTTCTTTCACCTTCATCCATTAAAACACCACCAATCTTCCTCCCTTCCATTCCTCTTTCACATACTACATCCATCTTTCCCTAAAAACCAAAAAAATCATCATCATCTCCCTATTTCTTCTTCCTTGCGTGAAGTGTTCTTGAAGTTTTAGTGAAGATTAGTTGATTTGCTTTAGTTTCTCTCTTCCATCTTCTTCTTAGCTTAGAGATAAGGTGAAATCTCTAACACTTTTACATCATCTTCAAGCATTTTTGCATTAGAACTTATTTTCTTTTCTTCCTCTCTTATTCTCTTCATTATTTAGCATACTCTTCATTTTCATCTTTATAATGTAGCTTGTTGTTGTTGGTGGGTGAGATTTGGCATCTCACCCTTAAATAAATGGGTTCATGTTGCTTTATGTTAATTTTGGTATCACTTTCATTAAATAAAATGTGGATTCATGCTCCTTTAATATTCGCATGATCATGCTAAAAATATGTTCAAATTGATTTTCATGGTTCTTTATTTAATCTTATTGTTAGTTAGTCATTGATGATCTAGCCATATGATTCCCACTAGTGCTTAGTGCACTTTGATTTAAGTGGTGAAGATGGCTTGAAGGGATTCAATTCATGTTATTTGTTCATATGTTCTAAATGATTTAATTATGCTTACAATTAATTGTTGAGGATTTAGCTCCATGATTCCTACTAGTGCAAAATGCACTTTGATTTTAGTAGTGAAGAGAGCTAGAAATGACTCTATTTAGTACTAGTTTATGCATTCATTAACTCTTGTGTTTTAATTTAACTATTGTTTAGTTGGTAATATTTTAGTAAATGTTGCTTATTGTAAATTGTTGAGGATTTAGCTCCATGATTCCTACTAGTGCAAAATACACTTTGATTTTAGTAGTGAAGAGAGCTAGAAATGACTCCATTTAATCTATTGGTTCATGCTTTTATTAGTTCTTGTGTTTTAGTTATACTATTATGTAGTTATTGATGATTTTGCAAGAGGATTCCCACTAAGTACCTAGTACTTTTGATTTAAGGTGGTGAAGATTGCAAGAAAGGATTCAAATCTATTTTATAATTTATATGTTTAGGTGTTCTTGTGATTTAATAAATTATGGTTGTGTTTACTTCACTTAGTGCTTATCTTTTGATGTAATAAATGTTGATTTAAGATCATGTTCATTTCACATGTGTTGAATAAATTAGGTCTTGCTTGATTTTGATACATCTCTTGGTTTAGCTATGTGAATCCTTGTCCAAATGAATGTTTGATGTTGCAAATCTCCTTTTCTATTTCGCCCAAGCAAAATGAAGCATGCCTAATTGTTGATTCTTGTGTTTAGTGCCTCCATCTTATAAATACATGTCTCTAATCTTTGGTTATAAAGTTTGCTTGCATAATTTTGTTTTGATGAAATAATATGTAAGTCTTGTCCCTTTGAAGTTTCACATGTTGCCCCAAATTAGGGTTTAGTGTTTAAATCATTTCTTGGCTTGAATGTGTTGAACATTGTGTTTTGGTCTTGACTTAAATTTGATTGAATGTTCTACTTTCTTTTCTTTGTGGCCAATGCCACCCTCAAATTCTTTTCTTATCCTTTCTAATAAATCTATTTGTCAAAAAGCTTTTTTTTCCAAGAGTCAATACTCTTCAAATCATTTTCATAAATTAATCAAATCTTTTGAGGTCAATAAATAATTTCTTTTTCAAAACTCATAAGGAGGCAAGTCGGACGTGCATTTACCGATGTTGTCTAGCGTCCCGAGACCGAGTCATGCATAGCCTCAAACGTCTTAGGATACTTGTGAGAAATAAAACAAATAATCAACAATTTCAAACCCTTTTCCTAAAAAATCAAAAGATCATTTTCCAAAAAGTAGTGGGGCACGCCGTCCGACGGCGGGATGTCTTTGTTCTAGGTCTATTGGATCATGCATACCTAGGACCGAAAACCCTACAATAAAAACACCAACACACTTCTTTCCTAAAAATCGCAAAAAAGTCGCCTTCGGCGCGCAAAAACACACTTCCTCCAAAAATCAAAAGCCGTCTTCGACGCAAAAGCATCTTTTCAAAAATCATCAAAAGCCGTCTTCGGACGCACAAAACGAACTACGTAGCTTTGATCCTCATCTCGGTGAGGGTGCGTGGAGCGGGTTCTGTCCCGTCAAGCACGCTTTTAAAAATCCTTGTTTTGTTCCGCTTTTCAAGGATATCAAAAAATATTCTTTTTCTCATTTCCAATAAAATATTTTCTCAATCAAAAGAAAAGAAAAGAAGTAGAACGATCGTTTCAAATCAAACATTTCAAAACCATACATCAAATTAAAGGTTCCTTTCGGTAGAAAGGAGGTGCACGGGTGCTTATACCTTCCCGCACCTAACCGACCCCGAACCTACATCTCTTGTTTTCAAAAGACCACCCGCCTTGTATAAAAAGACGTTTTTCAATGTTTTCGCCTCAAAACTAAAATATTGGTGGCGGCTTCATATTTTCCCACGTTGTACATCGAGAAGTCCAAACCGGATTTTTCGGGTGTGCAACATTTGCGACTTCACTCGGGGACTAACTTTTCTTAAGAAAAAGCGAGGTCAAGCCTAAATTAATTTGATGTGTGGTTTAAATTGTTTGATTTGGAAAATTTGTTCTATCTCTTCTTTTTCCTTTTCTTTTTCTTTTTCTTTTCTTTGTCTATGATGCTTGATAGTTTCTCTTGCATTATCATTGTGTTGCATTCATGTGCATTTGCTTATTTCTACACTTGCTTCTTGTTTCTTCTTACCCCTTTCTTTCTTTACTTATGCTCGTGCATCATATTCCCTTATTTCGCATGTCCCCTCTTTCTTCGCTCCCTTTCTTTGGTAAGTTCATGCATTTTCCCCTTCTATTATGATCCCCTCTTCTTAGCTCCTCTTCTTAAGGTAAGTAGAGTTTTAGATGATTGTTAATACCTTAGGTTGATTTCTTGCTTAGACTTGAATGATATGTGCAAAACCCTAGGGTAGACGACTCTCTTTTTGTCCGGATCAAGCTGGATTTTCTTTGCGGTGGGGGTATATGCATCATTATGCTCCTACACACACTTTCACTGTTTTTACCCTTGTGTAATTTTTAGTGAGACAGCCCTATACCCGGCTAGAGTATATCTCGTGCTAGAACGAAGTCATTAGTGGTCGCACACCGGACGTCGCCTTTTTAGTGTGGTTGCGAAGACTTAACCTAGAGTTTGGCTTTGTTCGGGCGGGCTCATCACTTGGACGTCGTCCCCGCCGATCGGTGCGCTTTCGGATGAGGTCGTTGGCTCTAGGAACCTTATTTAGGGCCCTCTTGTTAGTGCTTACCTTGAAGTACCCCTTAGAAAAGCCTTAGATCCTGTCTCTAAGAAACCTCAGAGGACACAAAGGAGCCGTGCATACCCCGCATCCAAACTTTTTTGAAAAAATGCATATATTTTTCCGTATATGAAGTTCCACTTTTGAAAATCCTATGTTGTAAATAATTTTCTTTCAATCATCCTCATCATGCATTTGTTCATGCATGTCAAGTCGCGTTATCGCTGTCATCTTCATATAAAGACATCATTTGCATTGCATAAAACAAAAACTTGATAAAATTCATACATGCATTTTTTCTCTATCTCATTAAGGTTTGTTAGGAGTGCATTCTCCGCACGTGTGCATTTCCATTCACTAAGGCTTTTTTCCCCTAATTTTTCGAAAGATCCAAAAAATTGTGTCTTATTAAGGCGCGCTCTCATGCATCATTGTTTTCCTTTTTCACACATCATGAAAAATAATACATTAACTTCTCATTTTGCATGCAATTCCATTCAATAAAAAATCATGTCTTTCCATGCATTTTTTTTATCATTGTGAGTATCATGCATTTCATTGCACAAAAAACGAAAACAAGAAAGCATTTCATTCATAATCATGAACGAAAATCATCATCAAATTTATTCAAAATGTAGCATTCATGCATCATTTCATTAACCTCATCACTTTAGTTCAAATACATCATTCCTCCATACATGCATCTTTCAAAAAAGGGAAGGGGCATTGGCATTTCATACTTTGCCTTGCCTTTAAAAAAATCATCATTTAGGAAAAAAGCATCATTCCTGCATCTTTCATCATGTAAAAGAAAAGGGGGCATCGGCATTTCATATTTTGTCTTGCCTCTATAAAAAAATCATTTTAAAAAAAAAAGAAATATCTTGCATCCTACATCGTTGCATCATTTGCAGTAAATAAAGTTCTAATTTTGAATCATTCGTCTTGCATTCCATTTCATTACATAAAAATGAAAACAATTATCGTCTTCATAGCATAAGCATTTCATTTATAATCAAAAAAGAGGAAAAAGCTCCTCGCCAAGTTCATCCAAAACATGGCATTCATGCATAAACATTATTTCAAAAAAGGGACACAGTAGAACTACGTACGCTTTGATTCCTCAAGGAGGATACGTAGGAGCGGGTCCACCCCACCAAGCATAACAAATAAAAATTTCATTTTGAAAAGTATCTTTCTCGCCTCATTCAAAAATGCATTTCATTTTGCATCAAAATCATAAAAACCTTTTAGAATAATTACACTTTTGAAGTGATCATTTTTCCACTTGCATATCATAGTGTTTTCACATACAATAAAGAGTTTTGATGAGAGACGAGATGGTCTTGCAAAACAATCATTCTTTCAAAATTTCAAGGTGTTCCAAGGCATTCGGTTTTTCACGTCAATAGCTCATTTGTATTT
The DNA here is from genome assembly GCA_020916435.1 of Oxytropis ochrocephala. NCBI lineage: Eukaryota > Viridiplantae > Streptophyta > Magnoliopsida > Fabales > Fabaceae > Oxytropis > Oxytropis ochrocephala. The sequence continues at coordinate 67,644,777 of CM037094.1, read as the reverse complement.
CCTTCAAAGAATAAAAAAGCATTGCATCTCATCCATTCCATGATAAAAGACTGAAACGCTCCATCAAAAAAGTTTTTATATCATGCTTTAACCAATGTTAACTCTCTCGTGAAGCGTTCTTCTAGTAAGTATGCATGCCACGTCGCGCCTCTCTATTGTTTGAGTCGATCGGTTTCCTTCATTTATCATCATTTCCCATCCAAGTCTAATCCCGCCCGTCCCACCCATAAAGTGCATGTTCTCTCCCATCGGTGCATTTGACTTTTTGTTTCATTCTCACTAACACTTTGAGTGCTCCATGTCAGGCAAGTCTGTGATCACTAATTTCCCTTGTTAAATATCATATTCCTTCAATTGCAAGTCTTTCAAAAATAATAATAAATAAGAAAATAAGCTCGCTAGGTTGAAAACCCGCAAAGGCGGCCTAGACACAAAAAAAAAGCGCCTGGTGATTGAAAACTCGCAAAGAGCGGTCGAGCAAAAGTTAGGGCATAAAAAAAAAGAAAAAATGTAAAGAAAGGAGCAAGCACATATAGATAGATGAACAGTTTTCATGTTTTACAAAAAAATAAATAAGCAATCAGATTTGAAATGAAGTTTGGCCATCTCCTCAAAATCCCAAAATCCCGAAAAGTCCCTTTCCTACCCACCTTAAGCCAAGAAAACCAAAATCCAAAATCACCCTAGACAAGGATCACCTCAAATATAAAAAAAACGAGTGCATCACTTCTTATCACCACCCGAGTCAAAGAACAAAAGAAAAAAAAAAAAAAAAAAAAAAAAAAAAAAAAGAGAAAGAAAAAGGGATTCAAAAATGAAAATCCCAAAGCTAAGGAAAATACAAAAGAAATGTAAGTGGTGAGTCGATACATGTTACCACAAAACACAAGAGATCCTTGTCTCAATAAATCTTCCAACACCTTCTTTGTGTATAACTACCCCTTCTTCCATAAATCGCAAACACTTCCTCGACTTGCTTGCCTCCACAAACCCTTAGCCAGAATAAAACTTCCAAACACCTCATCAAGCCAAATAACCATCATAAATCATCGATCGTCACCAACGCCGAATAAAAATCATCCTACCATTACCCCCAAATACTTCATTAAGCCCAATCATCCTTCGTCCACAAAACACCACAATCCCGAAAAGTCCATTCCGATCAATGACTGATTCTTTGTTGTTTTCTCAAATTTTAAATCTTAGAACAACTAAGTTTATCTGTCTCGATGTGTTTGCTCAAAAGAAAAAACAAATGATCGAGAAAAAGAAAGTCATCAAGAAAAAAAAAACCCTCGGGAAAAAGAAATGAGGAATAAAAACAAACAATCGAGAAAAAAAAAGTCGACAAAATAAAAAGAGGACTTGCACTCAAACCCATTCAAGCCGCATTAAAACAAGGTTTAGTGATCACCAAGTGAGGCTTCTTTCACGCTAAAAGTCAAGACATTTGCACCGAGAACACTACTACTCGATCCAAAAGATGGGGCACTCTCTTCACCTCCCGCCCACCCCGGTCTTGGGAATGTCTATTCAATGCCCTCCCATGTCACTCCAGCTTGTCAATACCTCCAAGCGGGGCAAGGGCGTTCCCATTCCTTCACCTCATTCAACCTCACCGGGCAATCTCTCAACTCACTATCCTAAACAAGGCCCCGTCATTCTAATCGAGGCGCTTTGTCCTTGTTATGACCAGGGGCAACATCAAACTTTATGGGTTGAGACAAAATCTCTTCTCGCCCCACCTTTCATTTCAAAAGCCAAGCATTCCCAATTCATCATCTTCTACACCCTAGTTGTTGTCACCACTGAGACAGGGGCAAGCTATTCACTCATCAAAGACCTGAATTGGGGCAATCTTGTATCTCTTGATCCTCATGAGCTTCGACAATAATCGTGTCATCATTCCTTCACTCGTCATGAATGTCCATCCCAAGTGAATCGACTCACTCATTCACATTTGCACTCCTATGCATGCTTACTAGACAATGCTTCAAAAAGAGAACACAAGTTGTTTACGTGGTATCTCAAATTCACTCATCATGGAAAGGAAAGAGAAAACAAATGAGGCTATTTGTAAATAAAAACCTTGAGAACACGAGTTTGAATCAAATTCAACTTTTCAACGGAATGGTCAATAATCATCTCAATTCCTTGCATCCAAAGTCTCGCATCTCGTCATCACAAAAATGTTTACCTCATGCATCTAGGCATTTCAATCTATTCATCATAGCATATGCATCAAAGCATTACATTTGCATCTTCACATTTTGTGCATTCATCACATAGCAAAAACAAAAAAGGTGTTCCACGTCTGTTGCACCATATTAATATTTGCATTTCATAGAGGAAAATAGTAAAAAAGAAAAAGCAAAAATCTTTTCATTGCATTGGCATCATATTAATGTTCGCCTTCATAAAGAGGAAAAGAACAAAATCATTTCATGTCATATCATGCATCAAAGTATTGCATTTGCATCCTCACATAGAAAAGTATGGAAAATTTCTTTAACCAGTTATCTTGGCGCATGAGGGTCGCCCAAAGTTGACCGCTTGTAGGGCTTTAGTGCTCGCCTTTATCCTTAGGGATTAGGTTGTATCTTGTAGGGCTTCAGTGTTCGCCTTCATCCTTAGGGATTAGGTTGTTATCCTGTAGGGCTTTAGTGCTCGCCTTTATCCTTAGGGATTAGGTTGTATCTTGTAGGGCTTCAAAGGCTCGCCTTCATCCTTAGGGATTAGGTTGTTATTCTGTAGGGCTTTAGTGCTCGCCTTTATCGTTAGGGATTAGGTTGTATCTTGTAGGGCTTCGGTGCTCGCCTTCATCCTTAGGGATCGGTTGTTATCCTCGTAGGCTTTAGTGCTCGCCTTCATCCTTCGGGACTAGGTTGTATCTTGTAGGGACTTAAAGTGTTGACCCTAAAAAAAAAAAAAAAAAAAAAAAAAAAAAAAAAAAAAAAAAAAAAAATAGAAGAAGAAAATCAAAACATTCCCTGTCATCCAACACTCCATATCATTCATCATTTCACAAACATTCCTTTGTCATTTAATCATCGACATTAAAGCAATGCATTTGCATCATATTAACGTTAGCATTTCCATAAAAGAAAAAGAACAGAAATCATTGCATCAAACATCAGAGCATTGCATCATATTAATGTTTGCGTTTCATGGAAAAAGCAAAAAGAAAAAATAGTCAGGAAAAAAAAGCTGACAAAAGACAAAAGAAAATCAAAAATAGCATCTCCTAGCATTCATCATTACACCAAAATCATAGCATGGCATGCATTTGCATAACACACCCTTGCATAACATGCTTTCGCATAACATGCATCCACACTCCATCTCAATTCCTCGCATCAGCTGACGTATGCAGGTACCTCAATCCAGTGCGGTAGCATTGGCCATTTCAATCAATCAACCAACAGATTCGTGAATCCCCGGAGACCTGCGTCCGCCAGGGACCCAAGCGTCCGCCGCCGGACTTCACCTCGTATTCGAGCTACGAGTAAGTCCTTCGGACCTCGTTAGGTCCAAATCGAAAAGGATAGCCGTATTTCGGCTAAGACGTAGCGCAAATTCTGAGAAGTATCGAGATCTAGACTTGGTATTGTCTCCCTGGCCGCTCGAAGACCACCTCGCCCGTTGGCAAACTCGGATCGTCGCGCGCGTTCGTTAAAAGGCTTTAAGCGACCTCGATGTGGTTTTTCATCGAGGACCGATACCTTCTTTATCGCTTTCTTTATCGCTTTCTTTATTGCCTTATTTCCTACTTTTTCTTTGCTTCACGAGGTTTGGCACCAATTCATTTCTTGCTTTAAATCGGCCCTCACGAGGGTTGACAATTCATTTCTGCTCACTGGCTTACTCGAGGGTTGGCACCAATTCATTTCTTGCTTTTGCTCGCTTATCGAGGGTTGACAATTCATTTCCTACTTTTCATTTGCTTCTTGAGGGTTGGCACCAATTCATTTCTTGCTTTCGTCGGCCTCACCGAGGGTTGACAATTCATTTCTGCTTTACTTTGGCTTCAGAGGTTGGCACCAATTCATTTCTTGCTTTCGTCGGCCTCCGAGGTTGACAATTCATTTCTGCTTTACTGGCTTACTGAGGGTTGGCACCAATTCATTTCTTGCTTTTGTCGGCTTACTGAGAGTTGACAATTCATTTCCTGCTTTCGCTGGCTTACTGAGGGTTGGCACCAATTCATTTCCTGCTTTCTGCTGGCTTACTGAGGGTTGTTGATTCATTCATTAAAAAAGAGAAAGGGGAAAATTCGGGTTTCTCCAAATGGACAAAATTGGTATAATTTTTGAATTCTTTATTTCTATTTTACCTTCGAAATATGTCTCGCGCAATTCATATTTCTTGGTAAAATCCAAATAAAGAGGGGCAGCTGTCATACCCCAATTTTGTCCGGCTTAGGTCAAAACCCTAATTTTCCCCAAAAATAAATAAGTAGAAGAACAAAGAGCATCATGCATTGCATTTAGGTTTTTAAAAGTCATTTCCAAGTCTCTAAAATCATTTTTGGAATTGGAATACACTTTTGAGCAAATTAGAGTTTTTAGGGTAAAGGGCATTTTGGTCATTTTTCACGACAGGTGTGATTTTCTCACAAAAATATGCATACACAAAAGGTACATTTTTATTCTACCCAAGGAAATTTTTGTACAATTTTTAGAGAAAATATCCTAGTCTAAAATAATTAAAATGCATTTTCCTATTTTTATTGCATAAAAAAATGCTAGAAGACCATTAAAATTTCTCCAATTATTAAGTGACAATTTTTGGTTGTCTAGAATAATTGGGGTGATTATTCTATGGTGCCCAAAAACATATAACATATTTTCAATAGGTGCATTTTTATTTGCATGACCAAAATTCAAATTTCAAAAATACAAAAGAAGGAAGTGTCTTCAATAAGACAAAAGACCAAAAATAAGCATTTTTTTATTTTTCCTCTCACATTTCAGCCTATGCACGAAAATATCTCTTCCTCTCTCATAAAAATCTTCTACACACTTCTCATTTCTTATTCCCTAAGATAAGATTTGATCTTATCTTCCTTTTGCCCTTTTTGTAAATTATTCCACACACTTACACTAACCTCTCCACCCAAAACATGTCATCTTTCCCTTTTGATAACATTCCCTCACCATAATACCCCTAACCCTACCTTGCAAGAGTCACCATTCCAAAATTAGATTTTTGTTCACAAATCTTCTCCTCATTTTTGTTCATTCATGCACCACCCTCACTCCCACTCTCACACACTTGTGTTTTCTAGATACCCCTAATCCATGTGACTAATAATCCTAGCCATCCATTTAAAATTAAAACCCAATCCTAGAGCCCCATCAAAATAAAAAGACCAAAATACCCTAAAACCCCAAAAACTTCTATAAATACCTCACCCATTCACTCTCCCCAAGTTTTTACACACTCTCATTTTGCAAACCTAGAACAAAAATCCCTCCTCCTCTCCTTCCCTATTCTGGCCAAGCCTCTCCCTTACTCCCTCTCCTCCATTTCTTTCACCTTCATCCATTAAAACACCACCAATCTTCCTCCCTTCCATTCCTCTTTCACATACTACATCCATCTTTCCCTAAAAACCAAAAAAATCATCATCATCTCCCTATTTCTTCTTCCTTGCGTGAAGTGTTCTTGAAGTTTTAGTGAAGATTAGTTGATTTGCTTTAGTTTCTCTCTTCCATCTTCTTCTTAGCTTAGAGATAAGGTGAAATCTCTAACACTTTTACATCATCTTCAAGCATTTTTGCATTAGAACTTATTTTCTTTTCTTCCTCTCTTATTCTCTTCATTATTTAGCATACTCTTCATTTTCATCTTTATAATGTAGCTTGTTGTTGTTGGTGGGTGAGATTTGGCATCTCACCCTTAAATAAATGGGTTCATGTTGCTTTATGTTAATTTTGGTATCACTTTCATTAAATAAAATGTGGATTCATGCTCCTTTAATATTCGCATGATCATGCTAAAAAATATGTTCAAATTGATTTTCATGGTTCTTTATTTAATCTTATTGTTAGTTAGTCATTGATGATCTAGCCATATGATTCCCACTAGTGCTTAGTGCACTTTGATTTAAGTGGTGAAGATGGCTTGAAGGGATTCAATTCATGTTATTTGTTCATATGTTCTAAATGATTTAATTATGCTTACAATTAATTGTTGAGGATTTAGCTCCATGATTCCTACTAGTGCAAAATGCACTTTGATTTTAGTAGTGAAGAGAGCTAGAAATGACTCTATTTAGTACTAGTTTATGCATTCATTAACTCTTGTGTTTTAATTTAACTATTGTTTAGTTGGTAATATTTTAGTAAATGTTGCTTATTGTAAATTGTTGAGGATTTAGCTCCATGATTCCTACTAGTGCAAAATACACTTTGATTTTAGTAGTGAAGAGAGCTAGAAATGACTCCATTTAATCTATTGGTTCATGCTTTTATTAGTTCTTGTGTTTTAGTTATACTATTATGTAGTTATTGATGATTTTGCAAGAGGATTCCCACTAAGTACCTAGTACTTTTTGATTTAAGGTGGTGAAGATTGCAAGAAAGGATTCAAATCTATTTTATAATTTATATGTTTAGGTGTTCTTGTGATTTAATAAATTATGGTTGTGTTTACTTCACTTAGTGCTTATCTTTTGATGTAATAAATGTTGATTTAAGATCATGTTCATTTCACATGTGTTGAATAAATTAGGTCTTGCTTGATTTTGATACATCTCTTGGTTTAGCTATGTGAATCCTTGTCCAAATGAATGTTTGATGTTGCAAATCTCCTTTTCTATTTCGCCCAAGCAAAATGAAGCATGCCTAATTGTTGATTCTTGTGTTTAGTGCCTCCATCTTATAAATACATGTCTCTAATCTTTGGTTATAAAGTTTGCTTGCATAATTTTGTTTTGATGAAATAATATGTAAGTCTTGTCCCTTTGAAGTTTCACATGTTGCCCCCAAATTAGGGTTTAGTGTTTAAATCATTTCTTGGCTTGAATGTGTTGAACATTGTGTTTTGGTCTTGACTTAAATTTGATTGAATGTTCTACTTTCTTTTCTTTGTGGCCAATGCCACCCTCAAATTCTTTTCTTATCCTTTCTAATAAATCTATTTGTCAAAAGCTTTTTTTCCAAGAGTCAATACTCTTCAAATCATTTTCATAAATTAATCAAATCTTTTGAGGTCAATAAATAATTTCTTTTTCAAAACTCATAAGGAGGCAAGTCGGACGTCACGTGGATGTTGTCTAGCGTCCCCGAGACCGAGTGCATGCAGTTCAAACGTCTTAGGATACTTGTGAGAAATAAAACAAATAATCAACAATTTCAAACCCTTTTCCTAAAAAAATCAAAAGATCATTTTCCAAAAAGTAGTGGGGCACGTCGTCCGCAAATGCAGGCGGGGATGTCTTTGTTCTAGGTCTATTGGATGCATACTAGGACCGAAACCCCTACAATAAAAAAACACCAACACACTTCTTTCCTAAAAATCGCAAAAAGTCGCCTTACGACGCAAAAACACACTTCCTCCAAAAAAATCAAAAGCCGTCTTGGACGCAAAAAGCATCTTTTCAAAAATCATCAAAAGCCGTCTTGGACGCACAAAACGAGAACTACGTAGCTTTGATCCTCATCTCGGTGAGGTGCGTAGGAGCGGGTTCTGTCCCGTCAAGCACGCTTTTAAAAAATCCTTGTTTTGTTCCGCTTTTCAAGGATATCAAAAAATATTCTTTTTCTCATTTCCAATAAAATATTTTCTCAATCAAAAGAAAAGAAAAGAAGTAGAACGATCGTTTCAAATCAAACATTTCAAAACCATACATCAAATTAAAGGTTCCTTTCGGTAGAAAGGAGGTGCGGGTGCTTATACCTTCCCCGCACCTAACCGACTTCCCGAACCTACATCTCTTGTTTTCGAAAAGACCACCCGCCTTGTATAAAAAGACGTTTTTTCAATGTTTTCGTCTCAAAACTAAAATATTGGTGGCGGCTTCATATTTTCCCACGTTGTACATCGAGAAGTCCAAACCGGATTTTTCGGGGTGCAACAAGAGGTAAGGGGTTCCCCTCGACTATTTTTTGTGATGAGTTCTCGCTTTGGTCTGACGTAAATCATTTGGTCCATATTCCTACGAGAGGATCTCAATATACTTGGTCTAATGGTAGAGTTGGAAATAATTACATTGAGAAGAGGCTTGATAGATCCATTTGTAATGAGACTTGGCTCAATTTTTGGGACAGTGTGTACTGTTGTACTCTTACTAGAAGTATTCTGATCAATTTTCGCTTCTCTTGCTTATGAAAAAGGAGACTTTTCAGAAACGTTCTTCTTTTAAGTTTGTGGAAATGTGGGCTCAACATTTTGACTGTAAGAGGGTTGTTTCTGAGGCAAGGAAAATTCCTGTTGTTGGTTGCCACATGTACTATGAAGCCCGAATATGGGATACGATACAAGATACGATACGACACGATACGTGGATACGAGAAAATTTTGGAAATCAAGATACGATACGGCAGTGATACTTCAATAAAAAATTAAATTAAAATTTAAAAATATAATACATAAAGATACTTGTGATCAAAATAAGTAAGCATAGTACCAACAAGGGTTGTTCCGAGTGGTAACTGGACTCGGATCCCACTCCAAGGTCTCAGGTTCAAATTTTGGATGTGACAAAAACTCTATTGAAAGGAGAGAACCACACGGGCGGCAAAGGCGAGTACTCGTGGACAGCCAGGTTCCCCGACGTAGATTAGTCACCGGCAAAGCCAGTGGAAACTGCGCACCAATGAAGAAGACTAGTATGCACATAAACCAAATCTTGTGTCCTTTTTGAATCCATTTTTTCTCTCTTTAAAGAATGGATAAAAAAGTAAGTATATGATTGTTTTTTGATTTAAAAATAAATATCAATTCTAGGATACTCTCATGATACCTATCCGGTAAGTATACAGTAAGTATCCGGTCTCTTTTTAATTTAAAAATAAACATTAATTGCAGGATACTCCCAAAATACGTATCTGGAAGTATCCGACACGTATTGGTATCGGATACATATCAGATATGGGTACGTGGCCTATTTTGGAGTATCGGGGTTTCATAACATGCATGTTTTATCCCAGAATTGAAAAACTTGAAGACAAAGCTTAAAGACTGGAATGCTATTATTTTTGGCAATGTCTTTATTAATGTCAAGGAAGCTATAACCAACCTTGATAATATCCAATATCAGATTAACAATCAAGGTGGTTCTTACTCTTTACTCTCTCTTGAGAAGGAGACTCAAACCAATTTGCAGACTGCTCTAAATTATGAAAAATCTTATTGGAAGGAGAAATCTAAAGTTAACTGACACAACATTAGGGATAAAAATACTGTATTTTTTCATAAATTGACCAAGATTAAAAGTGCTGCCAAAAGAATTTATGTTATGAAGGATGGGGATAATATTCTTTCCGATGCTGTTGATATTAAGAATCATATTTTGAATTATTATCAAAATCTGTTTTCTGTTAATAATGATTGTCGTCCTAATGGTCTTATTCAGGAAGTTATCCCTTCTTTAGTTTCGAATATGGATAATATTACGCTCACCAATCTTCCATCTATGGATAAGGTTAAAAATGCTGTTTATTCTCTTAATGGGGATAGAACCCCTGATCCATCTAGATGGGTTTGGCGGTTTCTTCTTCCGATGGTTCTGGGACATTGTTTTTTATGATGAAAACAATTTGGTAGCATCTTCATCATTTACAAACATGCTAGTCCATATTAAAAGAAATAAAATGTGTTTTATGTTGGTCGAATTTTAAGAAACAAACAAGAATATTTAAATGTATTAAATTAAATGAACTTTATTTTTATGGCAAATTTTCCACTGTGCACAAAAAAAAAAAAAAATTTACCTAAATAATACAGCTTTTAGATTAAAGACCAAACTAGGCAATTTTTTTTTTTTCCTTTGGGAACTCGCCCCCCCACTAGTTCACCAAAGAAATTTTTCAATTTTTTTTTTATCCCTTTGGTGAACTCGCCCCCCCCCACCCCTAGTTCTCCACATGGTTTTTTAATTTTTGATTTTCTTGTATTTAATTTAATTAAAATCTAAATTTATTTAATTTAATTACAATAATTATTTTAAATAATTAGATTAATTATTTATAAAATAATTGGGGTAAAAAATGAAGATATTAAAAATTGCGGCAAAATCTAGGCCGTTAAACGATTATCGGTAAGATGTAGACCATTAATTAAAACCTTGAATTTAATAAGTCATAAAAATACAACTTCTTTGCTATGAAATACAACTTGTCAAACTAATAATACATTAAATTATTAACGAAGAAGATGAGACCCAGTTCCACACCGTCTAGGGCGGGGATTACGTTGTGGACGTGGCGCCATTGTGGTTGTTCGGGTTCTTCCTCGATCGTGACAGGGAGAGGTGGGTCCGGAAATAATTGGGGTTGGGGCTCGGGGGCATGTTGGTATTGATAATATTCGCCACCGAGATGAAAAACTTGCACGCCGGGCTCGGGGGAGGTGGGTATTGATAATATTGGGCCGTGATGAAAAGAACTAGCACCACCGGGCTCGAGGGAGGTGGGTATTGATAATATTGTGGCACTCGATGAAGAACTAGCACCGGCGCCTCTCTTGAAGTTCACGAGCATAAATCGCAGACTCCGGGTGTCTGGCGCTACGAAACCAAACAGAGGTGAACATATCAGTGTCCTGAGATGTTGGTGTGTGTGAGATAGAGTGGCGGTGGGGCACATATTCTTCTGTCTCACACGCTGTTTGGTTCCAGTCTTCAGTTTGTGCGGACGTCGATAACGATTACGGTTACGTTCTCGACGTTCAGTTTGAGTTCTTGGGGGAGGTGGTGGTTGTTCTTCATCTGATTCTTCCACATCAGCCACAACACCAAAGACGACGAGGATCCTTTAGCCGTTGGTCGGCGTAAATGTATGGCGAGAATTTTTGAAAAACCAACGCATGTATCTATCGATCGCTTTGGTGTTCCATAGCGGTGGCCACCGACAACACACCGATTTTCTCTATCATTCCAACGATCGATCCAAATGAGTGTGATATCGAGTCCAATCGGTGTCATCGTCGTCCCCCGCATGGTGATTCTCGTCGGCGAAGCGAGTCAAATCCTGTGGTTGGGCTGGTATCTCTTGCAGAAGTCGGTATTGCAATTTAACCCTATCTGCGTGGTGCCATTCCACCATATGGAAACACACCATAGCTGTGTTTGTAGTCCATATGGCCGAGCCCTCATATGCGTCACCGGAAGGTTGAAATCCTCATAAGGCAACCACTTAAAATCCTCACCGCATGTGATCGATCCTTGTTCTGCATGCGAAACAAGGTCTCTTGGACATCCGGTGTGATTAAGTGGTGGTGTTGCCCATCTAGTAAATAAAGGAACCGTTAACATAAAGATCAAATGTAATTGTTAGTATTTTTAAAAAAAGTGTCAAATTTTTACCTCTTTGCTAGTGGCCAATCATATGAAAGTGTGCAAGACGGTGCTAGGAAAGGCATGCGGTACCAGACCCAAGACTGTAACAAAAGAGTACATCCACCCATAGCCCTTCCGTGCGTTGTAGATGTCGTACACAACATCCGGTATAAGTTTGTCAAACATGCTGACCCCCAACTAAATTTGGATATTTTGTCGAAATTTATCAAGGGGAGTAGGTATTTCATGCTGACTCTGTTTGATGTTTTGTCTGGGAGTATGTACCCCCCGATCAAAAGCAACAACCAAGCCCTACAATATTGTTTAAGAACTGTCATGGAAGCACCCTGTGGAACCTCCATAAATTCACGACGTAGCCACGTCAACTTAAGACAGTGGCCATCTTTTCCATTAGGTGGGACAACTTTACCCAAATATTGTTCGCATAGTTCAGGCCAAGTTTTTGAGGTATCGCCAGTAATGGCATCTCCGTCAACAGAAAGCCCCAACTGCAACTGGACGTCTTGGAGAGTTATTGTGCACTCCCCTACTGGAAGATGAAACGTGTGTGTTTCTGGTCTCCAGCGTTCGATCATTCATTGCCACCAAGGTCGTTGGATTTTGAACGAGCCAATTGAAAGAATTTTACCAAACCCAGCTCTTTCTATCAAAGGTAGTATAGATTCATCTGGTGTGGGAAGTGTGAATTTGTGATGAACATCCATGGGGTCATTGTTGAGATAGTTGGAAATATGATTAGGTTGGTTTAGTAGGGTAGACATTTTTGGATGGAGATGAAGAGAGTGATAAAGAAAGTAAAGTCGGTTGCGTGTTAGACCAAGAGATGAAAAGCGAGAGAAGAGAAGATGGTTCTGAATGCAAGGGCTTGTGGAAGGTGAAGAAAGCGAGAAGAGAAGATGGTTTGATTTTTGTGTGAATGAAAGCAATGAATATATGGTTGAATATATAATGGTATTGAAAGATGGTTTCAGCCCATGGTTTTGTTTCAGCCCATGGTTTTGTTTGAGCACACGGTTTTGTGGGAAACCAATGAATTCTGAAGATTGTTCAGTGGTTGGTGGGGAAAAAGCGCAATAATGGGTCTTGGATTCCAAAATGCAATTATGTCACCTTCTGATAGTGGGAGACAAGGGGGCCACTGGGAGAGGTCCACGAAAGTAAATTTTATTTTTTGAAAACTGATATTTATGGATGGTTCAGATTGCACCGACAGTTTAAACGGTGTAGATTGCACCAAAGTTTTAAAGGCCCAGTTGCAATCGGCGGTTTAAACGGTGTAGATTGCCTAATTTTTTCCCATTCAAGCCACATTTTTTAAATTAATTCTTTCTTGAAACAAGTTGTGTGATCTTCTTCTTCAGGAATAGGAGAGGTCCTGAAGTAAATGAGGTCTCATTGACTAAGTATAAAAAAGGGTTTTTTACCTAAGTTTAGGAACATTTTTCCCACGAATGTAATTTGTATTTTAATTTTGTAAATATTATACCTTGTAGAGAAAGTGTAATACTAAAGTGTTGTGTTGGAAAAAAAAAATTAAAAATGTTTTCATGAGTAATTGATTTACTAGAAAGTGTGCTAAAAATCATTTTTTCACCTAAACTTACCATGGTTTTTTGCCCTAATTTTTTCCCCTAATTTTTACCCCTAATTTTTTTATAATTTAATAAAAATGCCCTATATTGCCACGACCAAAATGGGTATAGTGGTGTAAATGATGATTTTGATTTTTGTGTTCAACTATTATTAAAGTAGTTCACATGTGTTTGTCCATATACTTGTGTCTAAGTTATTCACATGACTCTAATAACCCTTTATGACACTAATTCACATGCCTTTGTCAAGTTGCTTGTCTCTAGGTTGTTCATATGTCTTTCACAATGTTTGTGACAAGTATTCACATGCATTTGTCCATAAGGAAGTGTCATAGTATTGTCTAAGTTAAATGAATTTAAGTTAGGTTAAAAAATTTAATAAAATTCAAAATTTTATATGACATGATAGGAGAGGTACTGAGGTCAATGAAATCTCATTGATTTAATATTTATTGTATTACTTTGTAGGTGTAGAAGAAAGGAATTGAAGATTGAAATTTTTTCACTAAGTATAAAAAGGGTTTTTACCTAAGTTTAGGAACATTTTTCCCACGAATGTAATTTGTATTTTAATTTTGTAAATATTATATCTTGTAGAGAAAGTGTAATACTAAAGTGTTGTGTTGGAAAAAAAAAATTTAAAAATGTTTTAATGAGTAATTTATTTACTAGAAAGTGTGCTAAAAATCATTTTTTCACCTAAAATTAACATGGTTATTTTCCTACTTTTTCCCCTTTTCTCCCTAATTTTTATGTGCATTATTTTCACAAAATTTACCCTACATTGCCACGACCATAATGGGTGTAGGATTGCAAGAAACAAAACGGTCGGTGGAATCCTAACCGCTCAAATTGTCGGTGCAATCTAAACCGCTTCGGACTTTCAATAATTATTCACATGCATTTCACCTTCCGATAGTGGGAGACAAGGGGGCCATCGGGGTTTGTCCACTAGGCTTTGTCAAGATGCCTTCATTAGTGGTTGTCATGATTGTTACGATAATGCACATTGAAATATTCAAAACTGCGGTGGAATACTAGAATGTGTGCTAAAAATAATTTTTTTCACCTAAACTTCAAATGGTTTTTTGCCCTAATTTTTTCCCATGATTTCCCTAATATTTTTTTATAATTTTAAATAAATATACCCTACATTGCACTTCTTCAAGAATAGGAGAGGTCCTGAATTAAATGAGGTCTCATCCATTTAATAGTTATTGTATTAGTATGTAGGTTTTGACTAAGTATCAAAAATGGTTTTTACCTAAGTTTAGGAACATTTTTCCCACAAATTTAATTTGTATTATATTTTTAAATATTATACCTTGTAGAGAAAGTGTAATACTAAAGTGTTGTTTTGGAAAAAAATTAAAAAAATGTTTTAATAAGTAAATTATTTACTAGAAAGTGTGTTAAAAATCATTTTTTTCACCTAAACTTAACATGTTTTTTTGCCCAAATTTTTTCCCCAAATTTATTTTTTCCCATTATTTACACTAATTTTTTTATACTTTTAATGTATTATTAGTTTCAGAAGTGTACTTTTCATATTACTATTTTGATCAATTATTAAAAGTGCTGGTTTTAATCTTAAGTCAAATTTAATTAAGTTGGATCGCCTCTTAATTAGTTTATCTTCAATCTTTAATAATGCGTTGTGCGAGTCTTTGCATTGTGCGAGTGTGTGCATTGTGCGTAGTCTTTGCATTGTGCATAGTCTTTGCATTGTGCAGAGTCTTTGCATTAGCGCGAGTGTGCATGCACATTGAATTTTTAAAAGTGTCGGTGGAATCCTCGGCCATTAATTCAGCGCTTGCAATCGTAGCCGTCAAACGTCTCGGTGCAATCCTGGCCTTCAAAACCAAAACCCCTAGGGGCAATCTACACCGTTAGAATTTCAATAAATACCCACTACATCTCTCACCACTAACCACACCTTTACAAATCCTCCTACTACCAACTAAAATCAAACACACCCTCCTACTCCCAACTTCATCAATGGCTCCAACTCAACCAGTTTTTATCACCGTGTTTTACAATGGTTATGTAGAAAATTCTGATACTCGGGGTATGTTGTTTACATGTCAAAACCACACCCTTGTCAAACTCATGTCTAATTTCAAACTACCTCAAGTTAAAGATGCCATTGAAAAAATAATATCTCCTGACCGTTCCCAAATTGTTTCTAGTATTACATATCGCACTTCCACTACACTCATGGTTGGTTGTGACTTTTATTCGGGTTTCAAATTACAACCGATGAACAACTTGAATTGATGATGGAGCATTGCCAAGAATGTAGAGTTCAAGGTATCTCAGACACCACAAATATACGCAGAATTGGTTGATGCTCCTCCAAACTATACCTGTGTAAGTGAACCCCACTCTATTCCATCTCCACCACCACACACCATCCCTTTTTCTCAACAAACATTTGAACCATACACCGATTTCATCCCACCTGCTTACCCTCACTTCAATCCTTCATCATCCCAAACGAACATGCATTATAGTCCTTCTACACATCACCATCACTCTGCACCATCATCCTCGAAAACCCCATTGACCTTAATACAACTAACCCTCCAAAGAATCAAACTAATACCCCACCGCTTAGTATGTTTGTTGGTGTCCATAATGAGGACGCGTTGGGGATTATAGCGATGATGAAGATGAAATTCTTCAAATGAAGACGCCGAGGAACCAATTCAAACTACCCCCAACCTAGGTGTTGCATTTCGCGAGCTTTGTCCCACACTTTCAAAACGCGTCACGACTTATAGCCCGTAACCTTATGATTTAGAGTTTGCCCATCCAATGGAACGGAACCAACATTTATCCAATGAAGACCCAAACGAATCAAAACCTGAAAATGCAATTTCCCACAAAACAAATAGCCATGGAATTCATCCAAACATACCACCTAAACAATTCAGTTTCATACCAAGTCTACAGATCTACTACTAGAGTTTGGGAGGTTTCATGTGTTCACGATACGTGTTTGTGGAGGTGTGTTGTGAGGCTCGGAGCAAAATCTGGTTTGTGGGGGATTACACAGTTGACTCACCCACACACATGTACAGCATCCAATATTTCCCAAGATCACCTCGGATGACGTCTTCCTTCATATGTTCTCATATCCTTCCACTTGTAAGGCGGACCCAACAATTTCGATTGCACGTGTTGATCGCACACATCAAGGAGCGATTCACGTACACGACTTCCTACAGGAAGGCTTGGATTGGTAAACAAAAAGCAATCGAAAGTGTATACGGTAATTGGGAAGACTCTTACAAGGAGGTAACCAGATGCCTAGTGGGTTTCTCTCACTATATACCAGGCACAGTTATCGACTGGCAGTACAAACCATTCTATGAGAACGAACAACAAGTCACCAACAAAGGTGTTTTCCACCGCATCTTTTGGAGTTTTGGCCCGCATACAAGGCTTTAAATTCGCAAACCAGTGGTGTCATTGATGGAACGTGGTTGTATGGTAGGTACAAAGGGGTCCTTCTTTTGGCAATCGCCCAAGACGGAAGAAACGGAACCTTCCCAATTGCGTATGCAGTTGTCGAGGGTGAGACAGCGGAGGCTTGGTATTTCTTCCTGTCTCGTTTAAGACAATTTGTGACACCACAGGAGGGACTCTGTTTGATATCGGATAGACACGAGTCTATCAAAAGTCTTTGTTAGCGTGTAAACACCAACCGAAACACGTATTATGTATCCGCCACATAGCACGTAACTTCATGAGACACTTTAAGAACACTCTGCCAGAAACATCTCACAATATGGGTCAAGATCTTTGAAACTTTATTAATTTTTTATTATGTATTTTGCATTCCATAATTACCAACATCTTACTTTACTTGCTTCAAAGATACTCAATGACGGAGAGATCGGCTAATCACTACAAAAATAAAATTGCCGACGGCGTAGGTCCCGATGGCGTGCATTGGGTTGAAGACATTAACCTGCAATGATTGTTGATATCGCAAGATGGAGGTTGCCGTTGGGGGCACTTGACAACAAACCTTGCGAGTGCATCAACAATGTCCTTGCGGGTGCGGAATCTCCCGATCCGTTCATTAATAGATGCAACATATTTTAGGATGAACGAGATCTTTGTGAAACGGGGAACAGAGGCGTGTGCGATGATGAAATCCGAACAATGTTCTCTCGAGAAATTGATGAAAAACATTGCTGAAAACATTAAAGTCTCACAAACGCATACCGTCGCAATTCACGATCGTGCCAGGCAATTGTTGCGAGTTCGGGAACAAGTACGACCACAAAGTGGTAGACCTGCGAACACATTTGTGGTCGACCTTAGAGCATCAACCTGTGAGTGTGGGGAATTTCAGGCACTTCATTACCCTTGTTCACATGCAATCGCAGCATGCGCAAAATGCAATGTCGACCACTTCAAGTTTGTCGATCCACCATACACAATGCATCATGTTTTCAATACTTACATTGTGGAGTTCCCACCCTTGCCAAATGAGACCTCATGGCCTGATTTCAGGACTATTGAACTACAAAGATGATCCAACTAAACGAAGAGATAAAAAGGGTCGCCCCACGCCTACTCGTATTCGCATGCAGAGATGGATCAAAGAGAACGCGACAACCCGCACTAAAAAGATGCGGAATTTGTAGAAATGAGGTCACAACAAAAATAATCGCCTCTAACCGCAATGTCAACTAGTCACATTTACTACTACTGTACTTTTCGTATTAGTCTTTTTAATCAATTAATGTCTTTAAATCAATGTTGTTTAATGTATTATTAGTTTCAGAAGTGTACTTTTCATATTACTATTTTGATCAATATTTAAATTTAAGGTTTTAATGTTAAGTAAAATTGAATTAAGTTGGATCACTTATTAAATAATTTATCTTCAATCTTTAATAATGCGTTGTGCGAGTGTACATTGTGCGAGTGTGCATTGTGCGAGTGTGCATTGTGCGAGTGTGCATTGTGCGAGTGTGCATTGTGCAGAGGTCTTTGCATTGTGCATAGTCTTTGCATTAGGCGAGTGTGCATCTTTGCATTAGGCGAGTGTGCATCTTTGCATTGTGCGAGTGTGCATAGTCTCAAGTATTTTTTTATTTAACGCCCGATTATCCCAACATTATTTAACGGCCTACATTTTGCCGACGTTATTAAACGGCCAAGATTTTGCCGACACAATTTAACTGCCGTAGATTTTGCCGACACTAAACCCTACAATCAACTGTTATGATCACCCTAGATCAACGGCTCACACACTATCACGTCTATTATAAATACATTCTCAAATTACACTAACATAACACCACCGGTTTACCTCAACCTACCGCTTTGCCTTCCGACTCATCTTCTCGCTCTCGCTTCTTCCCCAAAAACCATCGCCCCACCCGCTACAATGGAATGGCGGTTGTGCGAAACCCAAGACTCAAACGACAAATTCCTAACCGCCGCTTTATCACAATGGAACTGCTACCACCGAAGCGAACATGGCGCTGTGTTTCGTTGTCCTAACCATGTGTTATGCGGATGAATAAGGACATCACATTGGCCCAACTCGAGAGAAGGCCGAGAGGAAGATTCGCCCGAGGGAGCGTGGCGTAAAGACGTCGATCGCTCTACGTTTGAAAGTTCAATTGTAGAGATGATGGGGTGTCCGCCCAAAGATTCGATCATGGAGATCCGGCGACGAGGACGTCCGCGCAATGATGGAACATCTAGCTAACGCTCCAATGGGGCGACAAATCTTAGAAAGTCAGTATGTGAACACAAGACGAACTCCGTAAGAGATCATGCATCTTCTTCAACCACCACCACCCGCACCACAACAACCGATACTTACGCACCCTCGTAAAGTTGAGTATCGATGACTTACACGCTACCGGAACGACCATTGTCTTTTACCAATTACTAGCCGTGGTAGTAAAACAAAATCTTTCGAGCTTAAGAACAACATCACCTTCGCAGAATTGAAAGAAAAACTAAACCAAAATGTGAAACTAGATGGTGTTCAACGAAGAAATTAAAAAAATCGAATGTGAATCCCCTACATCAGCAGCTGGAACCCACGTAATCGTATTCAGAAGTGCCTTAAGCCTATCAAGAATGACGAACACGTTCACAAATGTTTGAGAAACACGAAGAATTCCAAGGTTTCATTGAACCTTATCTCGAATTGTTCGTCGAAACAGAAGAATCTCTCGAACCCCTCCGCCGTAGAATTAGAGGTAGTAGTTCTAATTAGAACTAGGTTGTATTAGGTTTTCCTGTTGTTTCGTTTTAAATTTCCTATGCTTGTATTTTTGCAATTTGTGTTTTTCCTTTTTGTTTTTATCGAATATTAAATTATGTTCCACTTATTAATATCTTAATTATTTACCGTATTTTTAACATTAATTATTTTATAAATAATTTTATTAATTAATCTAATTATTTAAAATAATTATTGTAATTAAATTAAATAAATTTAGATTTTAATTAAATTAAATACAAGAAAATCAAAAATTAAAAAAGCCATGTGGAGAACTAGGGGTGGGGCGAGTTCACCAAAGGGATAAAAAAATTGAAAAATTTCTTTGGTGAACTAGTGGTGGGGGCGAGTTCCCCAAAGGAAAAAAAAAATTGCCTAGTTTGGTCTTTAATCTAAAAGCTGTATTATTTAGGTAAATTTTTTTTTTTTTTTGTGCACAGTGGAAAATTTGCCTTATTTTTATCCCTCTCTACTAAATGGAGCTTTGCAAATGAAATGGTAAGGATAATAATATAACCTATTTTTTAGGTGAAGATGTCATAATTCAATGCCTTTTTTAGTTTGAACTTTCAACTCTAGAGTATAGAGGCTTGCCGGCACGGGAAGTAACAACATCAAATCAACACAAGCCCCGTTATCATCAACACTCACGATTTCACAATCAGTATACGACCCTTGCACAAAGCGACAAACACGAAACGCCGACGTTTCAATACCCACCTGCTTCTTCGGCTTCTCTTTTTCTTTTGGGCTTGTAGCTGGAAATTCCAATTGAACTGATTCTTGACACATTCGTAGAAGAAAACAAATTCAGCTGCCAACAAGTTCAATTCACGCGTTGTAGGTCACGCTTACACATCTTGCTTCTTCCGCTTTCCATTGTCGTTGATTAGTTTACCAAACTTGTACTAAATATTTTAATACCTATTTTAATTTTCTTTAATTGTTCATTAGTTTGAACTAGTGGGGTTGGTTGTTTTAGTTAAATTTGATATTTTTAAAGGATTGTGGCTATTTGGGTGCCAATTTGTTCTTATAAAGCTTGAATCTTGGATGAGAGTTTCAACTATTTGTGCTTGTGGGTATTTAAATTCAAGATCTATAGTTGATAACTCCGAGCATTTCGACATACAAAGATCTATAGTTGATAATTGTGGGTATTTATCTGTGAGATCATTTGGATCAAAGATGGTTGGGACCAATGAAGCTGTGAGTGTGACCCATAATGCACATTCAAATGGTTCTATCCAAAATGTAAATGGTAATTTAGAAGAGAAGCTTGATGAGCTTCGTCAACTAATGGAAAAAGTGGATGGTGATCCTTTGAGAATAGTTGGTGTTGGAGCTGGAGCTTGGGGTAGTGTGTTTACAGCTATGTTGCAAGAGGCTTATGGTGGATTAAGAGAAAAGGTTCTGATTAGGATATGGAGAAGACCCGGCAGAACGGTTGATAGGGCCACGGCGAAGCACTTGTTTGAGGTTATCAATTCGAGGGAAGATGTGTTGAGGAGGTTGATTAGGAGGTGTGCTTATTTGAAATATGTTGAGGGAAGATTGGGTGATAGGGTCCTTTATGCAGATGAGATTTTGAAAGATGGGTTTTGCTTGAATATGGTTGACACTCCCTTGTGTCCTTTCAAGGTTGTGACAAACTTACAGGAGGCTGTATGGGATGCTGACATTGTGATTAATGGTTTGCCGTCTACCGAAACTCGTGAGGTGTTTGAAGAAATTAGTAAGTACTGGAAGGAGAGAATCACAGTTCCTGTCATTATTTCATTGGCAAAGGGTGTGGAGGCTGAATTGGGTTCTGAGCCGCGGATAATAACCCCTACTCTAATGATCAGTCGAGCAAGTAAGATACGTTTATGTTTGTTTCATTCCTTACTTTATGTATGAGTCTATGTTACTTGGGTTCTCTGCAGACTGAAGTTTCTTGTTTTTCTATCTGGAGCATTTGAATGCATCTTTAGTACTTTCTACTGAGTTAGTCCCCTTTTAACGTAATTTAAATCTTTCTAATTTTATAATATGGTTCTAACCTCTGCCTAAGTGATAGGTATTCGAGACTTAGTTAGTAAAGTAGATTGAGTTTCTTAGAAGATTTAAATCAGGCATGCTGACTAGATATAGGAATAGGGGTTGAGAGGAAGAGTAAGTCATTTGGTGAGAATTGGAATCGGAACTAGGGAGAGTCTTCAATCTGTCGAATATCCAGGGCACTTTTGTGTTCTTTCTGTTCGTCAATAACAGTTTTTTTTTCTATTCATAATCTGAACCAGTTTCAACTTTCAATCACTAAGCTACACTTTAACGCTCTGTTTTTGTTTTTTGTGTTTTTAGCTTGTGACTTGGATTTTAAGTTCAATTTCAGTGGTATCTTTATACTAACTTAGTGATTTTAGTTTCCCATTTCCCTCTTTGTTTGATATCATGTATTTGCAGCTGGGGTCCCCATTGAGAATATCCTTTATCTTGGAGGTCCTAATATTGCCTCGGAGATTTACAACAAAGAATATGCAAATGCTCGAATATGTGGAGCGGAAAAATGGAGGAAACCATTGGCAAAGTTTTTAAGGCAACCCCACTTTGTAGTGTGGGATAATGGTGACCTTGTTACTCATGAAGTTATGGGTGGATTAAAGAATGTATATGCTATTGGAGCAGGTAAAATTTAGTTTACCTTGTGCATTGTAGAGAATAGCTTTGTTTACCTTGTTACTTAGTTTTGCATTCTTGACTGTTATGTGGTTCACACATAGACATCTAGTTTATTGTATTTTCTATTTCCGTAAAGAGCAAACTTTATTTTATTTGCTTTTGTTAAATGTCGTTTGTGAGCTGTTAGAGATTAGGAATGAGTTATGTATAGCCTACAGTTCTAAGGACTTGCTGGTTTAGGGAACCCCCACTTTTTAGGCAACTTAACCTTTCATTTGAAACACACAAAAAGCCCCACCCCCACCTTCCCCCCTCTCCAATGGCTGGAGTGATTGTTCAGCAATCAAAAAAGAGCCAATAGACAGCAAAGTAAAAAACTTGAAACAGCCATCTCCATCCTCTATGCATGATGAGTTCAGTCTCCAACTCCGCATAGACAAGCAAGCATCCTGACCAAATCAGCAAAGCCAGCAGTCACTGAGTACCTCATCTCTACCACCAAATTCCCTATTCAAAAGCTAAAGGGGTGACAGTGTAATGCAGAAAGAGCAATAAGAGACCAATAGGGTGGGAGAGGATGAAACCTCCCCTACACACCGCTGGCGGTAAGCCCTCCGACACTGTGCTGCATTGCGTGCTGCCCCTGGTGCGCTGTTCTCCGCCACGAATACTGTGGCCTGTCACTGATAGCAAGCCTTATGTAAAGAAAGTGTACTATAGAAAGAATAGAGACACTAATCATAGCTAAGGGAGGGTATTATTGTAAATTCAGCTAGCTACAAGTGTAATATAAATAGGTAGTTACGCAAGGTAAACGACGGTTACGCAAGGTCGATCTTTCGGTGTTCAACGGCGACGACGCCACTGGTTGGCTAATGAAGATTGAACGTTTCTTCAAAGTTTGAAAGATTGAAGAAGAAGACAAGTTAGACGCAACACTCATGGCAATGGAAGACGAAGCGCTCGCGTGGATGCAATGGTGGGAGGCGAACATGGAGGTACTCACTTGGAGTGGTTTGAAGGACGCCATCCTCCGTCGGTTTCAACCAACGGTGATAACCAATGCGTTTGAATTGTTGATGAACATGAAGCAAGATGGCACAGTAAGGGAGTATCGTAAGAAGTTTGAATCCATTGCAAGCCATATAACGATTCAAGATCAATCGTTATTCGCAGGAATGTTCTCCAATGGATTACGAGACGATATCAGGGCGGAGGTACGCCTCCAACGTCCCAAAAATCTTGCTGATATGATGGATGTAACCTTGTTGGCAAAAGAGAAGATTGGTGCAAGTGGTAGATATGGTGGACGTGGCTCCAATAACTTCAAGAATGGTGGTTTTGAGGCCAAGACAACCACTGATAGTGGTGGAGCAACGAAGGTAGTTGACGGCGGGAAGGTGACTACTCCGGCAACAACGAAGTCTGTGGGGAGTAAAGAGATTGAAGAGCGACGCAAGAAGGGTCTATGCTTCACGTGTGAGGAGAAATACACACCAGGACACATTTGCAAGAACAAGGTACTGAAATTACTCTATGTAGAGTCAGAACCAGACATTGCAGAAGAGAAAAAAGACGAGGAAGAGGAAGATATAATGTGGGAAGCAGCAATGAAGAGTCTTCATTTGTATAGCATGGCAGGTTTGTCATCTAAATGCTCTTTCATGCTGAGAGGATTGTTGAAACTAATAGAAATTCTGGTGCTAGTAGATTGTGGTGCCACACACAATTTCATATCCACCAAATTAGTTTCAAAACAAGGACTGAGGGTAGAGAAAACTGCACCATGTTGGGTGAAGATTGGTAATGGAGAAAGAATAATGATCCAAGGGGTTTGCAGGGGCATTCAACTCACGATACAAGGTCTGTCTATTGTGGTAGATTGCTATGTGTTCCCTCTAGATGGAGAGGATGTGGTACTAGGTATTGATTGGCTTGACAAGCTAGGTGATATAAAAGCCAATTTCAAAGATATGACATACAAGACAGGTTCCTCTAATAGAGTGGCTGATGCTTTGTCTAGACAGATGATATATGCTGCAAAGAGACACGATACTTGAACAATTGCAGCACAACTTGACAGTAGCTCAAAGAATGAAAAAACAAGCTGATAAGCACCAAAGAGATGTAGTCCTAGAAGTGGGTGACTGGGTGTATTTGAAGGCATGTCCTTATAGATGGAAATCTTTGGCAGCTAGAAGAAATGAAAAATTGAGCCCTAGATACTATGGCCCATACCAAGTCACTGAGAGAGTGGGAACTGTAGCTTACAAATTGGCCCTGCCAGCTCATTGCAAAGTCCACCCTGTCTTTCATATCAGTAAACTCAAGAAGACAGTTCCTGGCACTTATGAACCACAACAAATTCCTGCTGCTTTGACTGAAGAGGGCGCCCTCCAACCAGACATTGATGACATTCTGCCTGCAGCTTCGATACAACAAGCAAGGTGATGCTGAAGTTTTGGTACAATGGATGAGTTTACCAGCTTGTGAGAACTCGTGGGAATTAGCAGAGAAACTGGAGAAGGCTTTTCCTGATTTTCACCTTGAGGACAAGGTGAAAGCCCTAGGGGGGGTATTATAGCAAGCCTTATGTAAAGAAAGTGTACTATAGAAAGAATAGAGACACTAATAATTGCTAAGGGAGGGTATTATTGTAAATTCAGCTAGCTACAAGTGTAATATAAATAGGTAATTAGCTGATAAACAGTTGCAGTTTTACAGTTGTATCAGAAAATGAAGTTCTTACTGGAACTCTAAACCAGTGAGATTGTAACCTTGTAGGTTCTTTTGATTCAATAAAACAGTTCATTCTTATTGGAATCAGTTGAATCTTATCAGTCACTGACAACCCCCCTAAATTTGACTCCCTCTTTGTCTACTTCATGATGACGTCCTCTTTATAAAGGGGGAGAGCCAAGCCACTTAAATACTCCACCGAGCATCCCATACTACTCGATGTGGGATTTGAGCACCACATAATGCCCAAGTCCCTATCACATGATAGATAGATGGACTTAATATTGTTTCAGAGTTTGACATATACTTTCATGTTGGAGTTGGATTGTGCTTCTTGATGCTATCCATGTGTTGTGCTTTGATATTGTGTTCTTTGAATTCTTTTTCTGTTATAGTACAGCAAAATGCACTCTTAATATTTTCAAATCTTGTAACTTTAATTAATGTGGTTTAATTTAACAGGAATGGTAGCCGCTTTAACAAAAGAAAGTGCGACCAGCAAATCAGTATACTTTGCTCACTGTACATCAGAGATGATTTTTATCACTCATTTATTGGCCGAAGAACCGGAGAAACTTGCTGGCCCTCTCTTGGCTGATACTTATGTAACCTTGTTGAAAGGTCGTAACTCATGGTATGGTCACAAGTTAGCCAAAGGGGAATTGAGCCTTGACATGGGTGACAGCATCAAGGGCAAGGGAATGATTCAGGTACAAATTTTGGTCATTCAGAATACCTGTGGCTCTTGCTGTCTGATTAGAAAGAAATGAAGATTGTAGAATTCATTCAAGTTTCTACTTTGCATGTTGTAGGGAGTCTCTGCAGTTAAAGCATTCTATGAGCTACTGAGTCAATCCAGCTTAAATGTCCTAAATCCTGAAGAAAACGAGCTTGTCGCCCCTGTGGAGTTTTGCCCCATCTTGAAGATGTTATATAAAATACTAATAATTAGGTAAGAAAACTTGCTTTTCTTCTCTTCTGTCTTTACATAAAATTATTACTTTAGTAATAGTCCTTCTGTTACTTAAACATGGTTATTTTTAATAGAGATCCTATGTAGAACTCTCCCTGCAAAATAAAATTGATTCCGATTATGAAACTAACATTTTGGGGTTTTACTGACCTCTAATCTTCAGGGAATCTCCAGTAGAGGCCATTCTTCAAGCATTGCGAGATGAGACCATGAACGATCCTCGTGACCGTATAAAGATTGCACAAAGCCACGTGTATTACAGGCCATCTCTTCTTGGTCAGAAATCTTTAGAATCCTAGTCTCTATGATTTTGGCAGATGATTTTGACAATTGGTGAATGTAAATCTCAATCAGCAAAGAAGCTATGATTAGTGGTTGCAAAGTAAGGGGGGTGTATTGGATGAGCAAGTCTGTTGATACCACCAATCAATAGTTCAAGATATATTAAGATTAATATTAGAAGTACATCATCAAAGCTTGCAGAAAAGTCATTTTAAACTTCTAATTGGTGGTGTGTTCAGGCAAGGATTGCTTCAACAAAGTTGTGCTTGAATTTGAATGTTACAAGTATCAAAACATTTCATTGGCAATGTCAATTTCTTTATTGTTGACAATACTAAAAAGACTAGTGAGTTTTTCAGTTGATCAATCTTCAGATAAGGAATTTACTGTATCTTGTAAGTTTTTAACATTTTCCATTGGTTTTCTTTTCTATAAATATCTATGTGCCTCTAATAATATGCTTGGAAGTATGTCTTTCTACCCATTACTCTAATAATACTATTTGGGATAACATAATTGAAAGGAATGGCAGAGAAAACATTGCCATTTGAAAAATCAAGGATTGGATTTTCTCCAAAGATGTCTGACTCTGCAGCAGACTTATCAATTGAGTATATTGTTAAGATCTTTGCTAAACATCCATCGAAACATTCATTGGTCTATTTGGATAAACAACTTAATTAAGTGTTTATAGCATAAATGCTTATCATACAAGTGTTTATGCATAAGTTATTTCTATCATAAAGGATAAAATAATGTTAAACTATTTTTCTATAAACTATATAAATCATTTTATAAGGTATCCTAGAGAGCTTATGGAAATTGGCTAAAAATAGTGTATGAACATGTCACAAAGCTAGCTGTTTCTATAAGTTTTTCCAAACAATCTCACATGTGCTTATACCAGTAAATAAGTTTAAATAAGCCAATTCAAACTGACCCATTATTATCCATTTTGTTTCTCATTTTCTTTAAGATCATTTCAAATTTCCACAATGATGGATCAATCAAGTTGCATCTCTTTAAAAAGAAAACTCAAGCCATGAAGCCACAATGTTGTTGTTGATGTGTTGCCATGTCAAGTAGTTTTTTTGGGTATGTATATGGAGTGGTAAGAGCCACTTGAAACTCACAGCCTTTGTTAGTTGAACTAGGTATTATAAATTGTCATGCCAAGTAGTTGGTGCTATCAAAAATATGTTCAAGAATTATGTTATTAATAGCAGGTTCAAGAATTATGCTATCAATAAAATCAAATTTGTTCTTGCTCACGCTGGCCTTGGGCCTGTGCGGGCTGTGCTACCACACAGGCCCAAGCCCAATTTCATTTTTTAGGGCCCCCAAAAAGAACCTTTATATAAATATTCGCCAGATGTATCGTGCTTGATCCAGCTACCGCAGTGATAATTTTCGAAAAATAAAACCAAATTAAGACTTGTACCCATCACATTCCATTCACTCTACAAGACTAATACCACTGCACCACAAATATTCTTATCAAATAATTGTAAATAGTTGCCTTTTATATATTACCACCAATTCAATATAAAACAAACCAAGGCACAATTTTTTTTAGGAAAGCATTTTACCAATTTTTGGTACTCCATGGTTATTTTATTCTTTTTTCTAATAAAAATATACTTTTTTTTTCTTATAAAGAGGAACTTAATGCATTAGTTTTTCATGAGTTTTATTTTAGTATATTAAGTTTTAAATGTTTGAAATTTATATTATAGGTCCTAAAAATTTGGAATTTTTTTAATCGAGACCAAGACAATGGTCATGCATTAAACTACAGACTCCTCGATTTGACCCTTCATCGAGTTGGTTACAGTCCGGTTCTTAAAACATTATTGTTAAATTTAGACATTAAAAAATTTGCTCAAAAAATACGAAACAGCACAATAGGTGTCGATCTTGAGACCTCGTTACTGTACACGAAAAAGATATAAATATTGTTAATTTGGCCCCATAAAGAACCATCCCAAGTTTATAATATCATTAGTATTCCAAGTTGGAAAATTAGGGGTCCAATTTTCAAAATTTGAACGAGACCTCCAAATTATTTGGGACGACCCTGTTCTTGCTAAGAAGTGTTATTTTTCATAGCTTTGCACCAAGAACTATAATTGTCTCCATCAAAAGATGGGAAATCAAATGAGTGAAGAAGGAAAGAGTTGGAAATTAGAATTGTCCATTGAAGTTATGAGAAAAGTAGACAAAACACGAAGTTCAAAGAGAAGAGGGAGTTAAAAAGTTAATTTCTATTTCTAACATTGAGTTACTAACCCAAAAGCTAAAAAGTGATAAACTAATTTATAAAATTAAATGTATTTAATAAAATTAGTTAACTTATGACATAAAATGATATATTTATAATTTATTTACATATTTTTGAATTCTTATTAATTTTTATTTAAAGATTAAATATTTATTATAAATTTGAATAAGTAGTTTAAATAAGTAATATAATAATAAAGTAGTGCAATATCTAAAATTTAATAATGAGAAACAAATAATAATCCACGTTTCTTCACCTTATTATTGGTATGAAGGATCCACCAACTCTGTCAGCGACTAATCTATGCCGGCGAATTTGGTTGACCACGTGTAAATGACTTTGCCGGTCCATGTGGACCTCTCTTCCCAATAAAGGTTTGCCACACCTAATGCTCGAATTTGAGACTTTGAGTTGGAATTCGAACCCAATTACTGGTCAAACCAATCTTGTTGGTGATAATCCACACGATAATAAACGAGGATTTTCTTTGAAATAATTAAAATGAGAATGAAAACAATCGTTTGTTGGTAGAGAGGGTGTTGGATACCTCGAATTTACAAGTTGAAAGTAATTGGCGTGCTCTTTGGAAGATGAATACTCCTCCAAAGGTGAAGCACTCTCTTTGACGACTTTGTAGAGACGTGTTGTCCACTAGAGATAACTTGATCCATAGACGCGTGGATGTGGCGGATAGTTGCCTTTGGTGCCCTGACTTCTTTGAATCTTCTACTCATTTGTTATTCTGTGTAGCAAAGCTAAGGCGTGCTGGTATAAACTTGGTCTATCATAGGCATGAATGTTGCCATGACTTGTGTCAATTTTTGTGGAATCTTCTTCTCAGTGCTGGCCAGTCTTGGTGGAAACGATCGTGTAGCATGGTGTATGACCCTTTGGAGCTTGTGGAACCGTAGGAATGAGTGAGTATGGGAGAACAAACAAAATGATGCAAACACTACTATTTGGCCGGGTCAAAAGCTTTTTATCGATTGGACTTCAGCTCATAGTATATTTTTAAAATATTATATATAAAGTAAATACTAAATGATATATATTTTAGTCAAAATTACACCAGAGGTCCTTTAACTTATTTAATTGTAATAAGTTGGTCATTTAAGTTTATTTCGCACCACTGAAGTCATTTTTAAGTTATTTGGCTATAACAAGTTGGTCGTTTAAGTTTTTTTTCCATATCACTTGCGCCCTTTAAGCTTCTGAAAATGTTTCTGTGACTTTTTTTTAATATCAAATTTGGGGTTGGGATGTAATTTAGCCTATATTTTACTATCCGATGCTTTTGTTTACCAAATGATTTTATTTTAATTTAAATCAAATAAATTGTACAGTAAAATTTCTTTCTCTTCAGTCTTCTCTCGTAAAGAAACCAA
Organism: Oxytropis ochrocephala; assembly: GCA_020916435.1. Classification (NCBI taxonomy): domain Eukaryota; kingdom Viridiplantae; phylum Streptophyta; class Magnoliopsida; order Fabales; family Fabaceae; genus Oxytropis; species Oxytropis ochrocephala. The sequence goes on along the minus strand of CM037094.1, from coordinate 67,615,078 downwards.
GTCCGCGGCAAAATAAGAATAAAAAAACAAGCACGTTTCGTGGCAGTTGTCTCTCTCTCTCTCTCTCTTGTTCCCGCCATTTTCGGCAACCATTGAAAGTTTCTTCGTCTCCCTCTTACTTTTCCTAAATAGTAACAATGATAATAAAATAGAATAGAGTGATTGTGAAGCTTAGTGAGTGTGTAGAGAGTAACAATGGAGAAGTACCTGAGAGAGAATTTTCACGTTCAGCCCAAAAACCCTCCTGAGGACGCCCTTCGCCGATGGAGATCCGCTGTCTCCGTCGTCAAAAACCCTCGCCGCCGCTTCCGTATGGTCGCCAATCTCGCCCAACGCGCCGAAGCCGAAAAAAAGCGCGTTAAACTCCAGGTCATCATTTTTCCCTTTTCATTTTCCTCTTACCTACATTTAATAAAATCTTTCGTTTTCTTTTTCAATGAATCCTCATTGTTTCCGATCTAATAATTATCGTTTCGGAACTCCATAATCTGTTTCCGTTACAGTGTTTGGCGACTGAGAGATCAGAATCTGACTTTGTTTATTCCAATTTTCCATTTTTTGAAAAATTATTTTTTAATTGAAAATGCGGCACTGTTTGGAATTAAAATTAAATTTAGTAATCTTGCTGTGAAAGTTAGCTCTTATAAGTCGTTACGACAATAACAGGGCGATAGGAACATGAATAGACGATGCCATTAGCTGACTCTTGTTATCAGAAATACTGAAATAGTGAATCTGATAGAGTCAAATCAAAACGGTTTAACAATAGGATCATCGCTCACGTTATGCACTAATTTGATATGAATAAGTGGGATTAAAAAAGGAGGGAGAAGAAGCGTACAAGTAATGGAAGTGATAATGAGGATTCAAAAATCTGATAAAGATGTGAAAAAAAAAACATTAAAATTAGACCTAAGAATAAACTTGTTATTTGTTCCTTCAAATTACAATACTAGTATAATGCGTAGGTATTTGTTTGAGTTAGCCCATGCATAGAATTAGATTACCATTATAGTTAATTCGAGAATATTTAAATAGTTCTATGAACTAATAATTCTTTTAATTGGGTCCATACTTTTAAATAATTGTAATTAATTATTTATGTAAAAAAGAAACTGTAATTATATCTCTGTATTTTTGTCAGATCTATAAACTATTAAATAGATTGTAATCAAGTCCCTAAACACAAGGACCTAATTAAAAGTTATTGATAGGCTAATGTTAGTTAGTGCTTAATAGTTAGGGAGATGTAAAAGCCACATTCGACTTTGGTACTAAACATTTTCATTCCTTTACTTTTAACTTAAGGCATAATTGAATGATCACATTATAATTTTATTTTAGTTGTCATTCAGGCCAACCCAATCTCATCTTAAATAGACTTGATCTTATTTTTGTTCGAGTCTAGGAACAGACTTGGCTCTATAGAATTGGTCCGGTCTAAATTTAGGACTGAGTTAAAGACAAGTATAACTTGTTCAAACCCATCAATTGCTCACCCCTACTCCTTTTTCTACTTTGTTATCTTCGTTTGCCAGTTTTCTTTTGATAGACTAATATTAGTGCTTAGTAGTTAGTGGGACGAGAAAATAATAATTTTTCGAGTTTGAACTCAAGACCTCCTACTTGTACTTTTTTGATATCTCTCACCACTTGAGCTACCTAATCGGGATATCTTCGTCTGGTAGTTGGTTCATGTCCATAACACCATTAATTTTGAAATTAATGTACGGTAGAACAGTGATGTTACCATATAATGCTTCATTAAAAAAGTGGGGGGTTTTTCTACTGATTTTGTTGCGTGATAGACGTTTATTTTGATTATAATTGATGTTTATTATACAGACATCGTGTTCTGATCTAAACCACATGGTGTTTATTTCCTAAAGAGTGAAGACTGAAAAAGATAACATTAACACATAAAAAGATGGTATTGTCATTAGATATATTAATAAAAATATTCTTCAATATCCCTCCAATTCTTACTATAAAAAAATAATCTATTTTTAATTCTTTTATTACAAAATATTTTTTTAATTCTAATTATTAAAAACCATGGATCAATTGTTAAGTATGTTTTTGTCAAAAAATAAATAAATTTAAGTATGTTAAATGCAATATTCCATTTATACATTTTTTTTTACCAAAACCATTTATACCTTTATATACAGTGAAATTCACATTATTACCAAGACGTGCTTATTTCTTATCAAAGTCACCGTTTCAACTATTTTATTGAAAAGAGCAGTATTAATTAAATCACTTTAAAATCAACTGATGTTATCAGAGGGTACTGTATTAACTAAAATTTTTAATTTTTGGGTCAACAACTGATTTTATACTTAAATTGTTACCAACAACCTTTATGTCCAAGCGTTTTGGAATTTGGTACCTACCAAGGTATTCATTGCTACATTAAAATTCAATAAAAGCATAATGAATTTTTTTATAGGTCAGTCACATTCAAATGAATTGTTTAGAGACGATAGTAGATGTCATAAGCTGTTGAAATGTTGAGTCCAATGATATCTTGATAGCAAAACTTTCCTTTTTCTTAATTTATGATCATCAAATTCATATTTTGAACAATTACATAAGCACAGAAAGTTTTCTCACAGAATAACCATTTTTATTTCTGAATAAAATTTATCTCCATCCTATGCTTATTGTTGGTAGAAGCAGAAAGCATACAGAGGATAGGAACTCCACGAGCTTATAACAGATACACTTTGAAACGTTGCATGACATGCATTTATTATCTGCCCCTAACACACTTTGCATATGCTCTAACTATCTTGACCAGGAAAAGATACGGGTGGCTCTCTATGTGCAAAAAGCAGCGCTGCATTTTATAAACGGTATTTACATTCAATACCTTTCATTCACCATTTCTATTTATAGTGTTCACCCCTTGTTATTGTATTCTGTTAAATTTTTATTTTCATTCTCATTCAGCTGGGAGCCGAAGTGGTGATTACATGCTACCCAAAGAGATTCAAGAAGCAGGTTTCAGAATTGACCCAGATGAATTAGCATCCATTGTTAGATCCCATGACACTAAATGTTTAGAACAGCATGAAGGAGTTGAAGGAGTAACAAGAGCTGTTCGGGTGTCATTGCAAGAAGGTGTTAGTTCACACGATGTACAACACAGACAAAACATCTATGGTCATAACCGCCATGCAGAGAAGCCCTCTAGAAGTTTCTGGATGTTCCTTTGGGATGCAATGCAAGACTTAACTCTAATGATCCTTATCGTATGTGCTGTGGTTTCAGTAGGCGTTGGAATCTCCACTGAAGGTTTTCCAAAAGGTATGTACGATGGAGTGGGAATCATACTATGTATTATTTTAGTGGTCTTTGTCACTGCTGTCAGTGACTATAAACAGTCTTTGCAATTTAAGGATTTGGATAAAGAAAAGAAAAATGTCAGCATTCAAGTTACAAGAGATAGTAGAAGACAAAAGGTTTCAATTTATGAACTAGTGGTTGGAGACATAGTGCATCTGTCAATTGGAGACATAGTTCCTGCAGATGGGTTGTTCATATCAGGTTTTAGCTTATTGATTGATGAATCAAGTCTATCAGGTGAGAGTGAGGCTGTGAATGTTGACCACCACAAGCCTTTTCTTCTATCTGGTACTACAGTGCAGGATGGGTCTGCTAAGATGTTGGTTACTTCGGTTGGTATGAGGACTGAATGGGGAAGATTGATGGAAACTTTGAATGAAGGGGGAGATGATGAGACACCCCTTCAGGTCAAACTAAATGGGGTTGCCACCCTTATTGGAAAGGTTGGATTGGGTTTTGCCCTGCTCACATTCCTTGTTCTTACTGGCAGGTTTTTGTTGGAGAAACAAGCTCACCATAACATCACTCAATGGGGTCTAGATGATGCATCTAAGCTTCTCAATTTTTTTGCTACTGCTGTCATTATAATTGTTGTGGCAGTTCCTGAGGGGCTGCCTTTGGCAGTGACACTAAGCCTTGCATTTGCAATGAAGAAGTTAATGAATGATAAGGCATTGGTCAGGCACCTCTCTGCATGTGAAACTATGGGTTCTGCTGGTTGTATTTGCACAGATAAAACGGGAACTTTGACAACGAATCACATGGTTGTGGACAAAATATGGATATGTGAACAAACTAAGGCAATTGTTAAAAGCGGCAACAGTGATGATGTGTTGAAGAACTCAATTTCCAAGGAGATATTTGATCTCTTTTTGCAGTCAGTATTCCAGAACACCAGCTCAGAGATTGCCAAAGGGAAAGATGGGAAGAACAAAGTGATGGGTACTCCTACAGAGTCGGCATTGCTGGAATTTGGTTTGCTTTTAGGAGGTGATGCTAAGTTTTATAATGACAAGTATAAGATAATTAATGTTGAACCTTTCAATTCAAACAAGAAAAAGATGTCCGTGCTTGTAGCTCTTCCGGGTGGTGCCAACAAGTCTCGAGCATTTTGTAAAGGAGCATCAGAAATAGTAGAGAAAATGTGTGACAAAGTTGTCAATGCAGAAGGTAAAGTTGTGGATTTAAGCGAACAACAAAGAAGTAGCATCACAGAAGTTATCAATGGTTTTGCTTCTGAGGCACTTAGAACACTTGGCATAGCCTACAAGGATATTGAGCGGTCCACTGAAGGTGATAGTATACCTGAGGATAAGTACACGTTGGTAGCTATTATTGGGATCAAGGATCCAGTGAGGCCTGGAGTAAAAGAAGCTGTTAAGACTTGTTTAGAAGCTGGGATTACTGTTAGAATGGTAACTGGTGACAATATAAACACTGCTAAAGCAATAGCTAGAGAATGTGGCATCTTGACAGATGGGTTGGCCATAGAGGGACGTGATTTCCGGAACAAGACCAAGCAAGAAATGGACGAGATAATACCAAAATTACAGGTTGTGTTACTGTTCTGTAAGTACTTTTATTTTTAGCAAACATAAGTCTTAAATCGTGGTCACGGTAATGGTTGAAGTCGCATCGCAATCCTTGATATTGCTGAGAATTGCGGTTAAATGCGGCTGATGTGGTATCATTAAAGGTTGCGTTGCGGTATGATTTTGCGACCAAATCGCGTTTGCAGACCTTTTTTTAAAACTTGTACATTTATATGTTGATTGCTTAATGTGTGTAGGTAATGGCTCGATCCTTGCCTCTTGACAAGCACACCTTAGTGACCCATTTGAGGAATGACTTTAATGAAGTCGTGGCAGTGACTGGTGATGGGACCAATGATGCTCCAGCGTTGCATGAGGCTGATATTGGACTTGCTATGGGTATTGCTGGGACAGAGGTTTATTCCATAATCTGCTTTCTTTGCACCTTCAATTAAGCATCCAATGATAGAACTTAACTGCCCTTTAGAGCACATTTTAGCATCTGATTCCAGTGGCTTTGATCACTTGAAACCTACATTGCTACATTTTAGCATCTGCTTAGTTTAATAAATTGATAGGCCTCCATTGTTGTTTTTCTACAGTATTCCACTTTTTATTTTTACACACTGCCTAGATTTTGAAGCATAAATAAATATAGAACATATTCAGAAACTTATATAATAAGCAACACTACTTGTATAATGATAGGTACACACCTAATATGTTTTCTTATCAATCTTTTTTAATAATGTAACGTTATTGGTGGATCATTGTTAACCTTCATCTTTTCCAGGTTGCAAAAGAGAATGCGGATGTGATTGTAATGGATGATAACTTTTCCACCATAGTGAATGTTGCCAAATGGGGCCGTTCAGTTTACATTAATATACAGAAGTTTGTGCAGTTCCAGTTAACAGTTAATGTTGTAGCTCTCATGCTGAATGTTGTTTCAGCTTGTGTGTCAGGTAGTACATAGTACACCTAGCTTTTTAAGACAAACTTTATTGGGAATGCATAAATATTTTGTTCAATTTAGATGATTAATCACTCTAAAATCCATCTCAGGCTCTGCTCCTCTTACTGCTGTTCAAATGCTTTGGGTAAACATGATCATGGACACTCTTGGCGCTTTAGCACTGGCTACAGAACCTCCACATGATGGGCTAATGAAGAGGCCACCAATTGGAAGGAATGCTAAATTCATCACCGGAGTCATGTGGAGGAACATAGTTGGTCAGAGCCTATATCAAACTATTGTCCTTTTGGTTCTCAAATTTCGTGGGAAACAGATTCTCAAGCTCAATGGACCTGATGCTAATTATACTCTGAATACTGTCATATTTAACACCTTTGTGTTTTGCCAGGTATTTGATCAACTAAATACAAGTTTTGCATGTTTTTTTTTGCTGAATAAGTTTTTCATTTTTTCCTCTCTTATGTTGTAGATCACGAATATATTTTGGATTGAATCACCAATTTAATCTACGAAATTGTAGGAATAAAGTAATTTAGTTCCTTAAATTAACAAAGTTCTAAAATAATCCGTGAAATTAAAATTTTTCCTTTCACATTGTAACAATTTTAGGGACTAAAGTGACCAAACTAAATAACTTACATAATCGAGAATTTTCAATTTTACAAACTATTTTAGAATATTAGGGTCTGTTGTTTACTTGTATTCATTTTATATTGCTATAAGACATAAGAATATCACAGTGAACAAGTTTGATATAGAAGATGAAAGACTAGTTACAGAGAATGTATTTTTGATAACAATGATTTTGACATTTCTAAAATTTCTGAAAATACTAGATTTGTTTTTACAAATACATATCAGTTTAAGTGGAAATGAAAAACAGGAAATGGGTCTTTAATAATTCCGGACTTAAATATAAGCAAAAAGCAAAAAGGCCTATGTATGTCCAAATGTGGACCAAATACATATGCTTTTTTCGCTTATATTTAAGTCTAGAGGGAGTATTAAGGAATTGGTTTGAGTTAAGGGTTGATGGAGTTAAAGTACCGAGGTTCAAATTTTGATGGAGAAAATACTAACATAACAACTTGTACATTTGCCTAAAAAAAAGATGAAGTTGAGAGCACCTTACAATCACAAGGAAGATTTTGGTAATTCACTCGTATAATTTCTTAAAACCTATTTTCTCCGTCTCAAATTAACTGTCACACTAAAAATGTTTCAAAATAAGTGTCACTTTTTAATTTTAATTAATCTGTTACCAATATTACCCTACTAAATACAATGAGTATCACTCTCAAGGCATTATCTTATTCTTTATATTTATGAGAGTGGTGAATACACCAATTATCAATAAGGTTAATTTTATAAAATTGTTTTTCTCTTTCTTCATTTTACACATTTTTCTTAATGTGTGTGAAATACAAAAAACGACACTTAATTTGATACGGGGGGAGTATTACTCCTCTGTTCGAAAACTTTGGTACTTTTAACTATTATACACAAATTAAGGTATCATTAATTTATGTAATTTAAGTATCAAAATACACTCTATTGTAGCATTCATTATTTACAATTGTGGTCTCTGCGATTCGAGGATCAATTAAAAGTATCAAAGTTTTGAAACGGTGGGAGTAATTCTTATTTAATTTTTCACACTCTACTTCATCTAAGTCTTAATGGGAGTCCAATTCTAAGATGATAAAAATTGATTTTCTAAGTTAATTTTGGTTAAAAATAAGTCGAGTTTAAAGTGGTTTATGTGTAAATAAGTTCAGAAGAGATTAGCTGAGAAATATATTTGAGGGTAAAATTCAAGATTAGAGGCAAAAACTTCAAATCTCAACTTTAAATCAGAATCTAGAAAATCAAATCTACTCAAAAACACAAAATCAAGTCAAATATCTAGGATACTTTTCCTCTCACAATATTGTGTTAAAACTTGGGGCACTGATATATCAACAGCTGTAATTCAATACTTTTTTATTATTTACATACATCTTGGAAATTAATAGGTATTCAACGAGGTAAACAGCCGTGACATGGAGAAGATTAATGTTTTCAAAGGTCTATTTAGCAGCTGGGTTTTCCTGATGGTGATAGCCACAACAGTATGCTTTCAAGTCATAATAGTTGAATTTCTTGGAGCTTTTGCTCAAACAGTACCACTGAGCCAGGACTTGTGGTTAACCAGTGTCATGATTGGTGCCGTAAGTTTAGTAGTAGCAGTTGTCTTAAAGTGCATTCCAGTTCCCACCAGATATTATGTTGCAACCCATCATGATGGTTATGAGCAGCTCCCCACTGGACCTGAGCTGGCATGAATATGATTGATAGATATTGCTTTACTATAAGCTTTAATATTAAAGTTTTGACTCATTCTTTTTAAACACATATATAAAGAGATATCGTATCTTCTCCTCTCCTTTTTGCTTGTAGTCTAAACATTAGTTTGATAGCAACATAGTGATTAAGTTTAGAAAGTTGCATATTGTCAACTTATTATATTTATTGTTGGGATGGAGACACTTACTATGCATCATTTTGTAAGTGATTCAAAAACTATATACTACTTCAATAGTAGAAATTTATTTATACTGTCCATCAAATTCAACATTGGAATTATGAGTAAATTGATGGATTATTTAAAGAATGAGTGCATGACATTGAATATTGCATCAAGTAGTATCAGATTTGTTTGGTGTAGCTTGAGAATTTAATAATTGGGTCGTTCTCAATCTGTCACTTTTGTCTTGTTCACCATTATTTATTGAACTCTGTTTTAGGCAATCTTTTTTTTTTCTTCATCTGCTTGATGACAATAAGTAATATTTGAGAAAATTCTGTTTATGGAATAATATGGAGAATGATTTCATTAATTCAAATTAGTCAATACAAAGGAGGAGCAGACCTGCTATACAAAGAAATGACAAAGGACTTGCAAGTGATGAAGGGAAAGCCTAATGAGATATAACTAAACTAACCCATGTACAATTAAGGATGACAATGGACACCCTATGGGCAGCGCACTATAATGCCCGTACTCAAGTCCGCAAATGCATGGGCAGCAATTTTAGTGTCCGTCTCCATACCCTCCGGGCACTCAAGTGTCTGTATCCGCACTCGATACCCACACTTTAACTGCGAAAAAAAATAATAAATAACAAAAAATATCATAATTCATTTAAAAAAGCGATCAATTTTTTCAAATCTAATTATTATTATTTTTATAGACAAATCTAGTTATTAAAATATTACAAAGAATGGTATTTAACTAAATATAAAGACTTAAAGCTTTGCACGAATAATAAAAGACTTTAAGACAACATCGTCCAAAAGGAAAAGCAATGTAAATTGAACAGTAAAGTCGAAATGAAGCATCAGGTCAAAGGACTCGAATGACGTAGAATGAATCAACAGGTCGAAGGACTCAAGCGGCGTGGAAAGAATTGATAGGTTGTAGACTCAAACGAAGGACTCAAGCAAAGAGCGCTTTGGCCTTATAGAGTCGCGCTCGAAGGACTATGTACCGGGCGAGCTAGGCGACCAACTATGTTAGCGGGACTGACCGACTTGGCCCAACACGACATCTACTATACCAAACCCATTTGACAACTATATAAGGAGACTCACTACGAAGCAAGATGCATCTTCAATACCGTAATTATACTAACATACTAGAGGAGACCTAAATTTGGCATCAAAGTGGCCTTGCAAGTACCACGAAACGACACCACCACCACAAACTCCCTGATTGACAGAGTCATCTCCATCAACCTTCTCTCGAGATTCTCTTTATGTTTCACTCGTGAACACAAAATGATACTGTGCTTTGCTTCTATTCTTTCTATTATGAAAAACTATTAAAATTCTTTCTGGATCTATACTAACAATCTATCAACATAGCTAGCACATTGTTTTTTATCTTAAAACATTGAATCGTGTGAAGGTGCTTGAATGTTTATTTCAAGTGCATGTGCAATTTAAACTTGCATGTAGCTTTATAACATGTGGGACCAATATTCTTGCAAAACAATATGCTAACGTGGTCCTGCTGTGCACATTGTATCGTAGCTTTCAGAAAACATTATTTTGAATCACCTTGGAGTTGGACCTTGGTGACTACTCTATTTCAAAATCTCTTTTAGGATATTTTAAAAGTCTTCTAGTATCCCAGTTTTTCAGTTTAGGATATTTCAATTATTTGATGCACGTGAACCGCATTTCCGACTTGAAAATAACAAGCAAGAGTGAATAGTTGTAAAATCAATATTCTTTTTTTTCAAAGAGGAAACTCTATTTCTTAGCTATGAGTTTCTAACTATACTAAAAAGTGTTAGGCTTAGGAGCATTGAATGGTTTGATTACTCTAAAGCTAATGAAAATGCTTTAACTACTCTAAAAAGTGTTAGGCATAGGAACTGAAAAATGCTTGAACATAGCCTTGTATTTGATGGATTGTCGGTAAAAATATTTACAAGTAGAGCATCTATTCTTATGTATGCGGCTTGGCAGCCTGCGCGCCAAGATGATTTTTTTTCTTTTCGTTCCAGTTTTTTTTGTTCGGTCTGTCCCTTTTTTTTTCGTTATAGTTTTTTTTTGTCCGATCTGCCCCCTTTTCTTTTTAAGTTTTTTGTTTTTGTTTTTTTCTCTTCTTTTTATTTTTTCAGTTTTATTTTTGTTTCTTTTTGGTTTTTCTTGATGGGCAAAAAAATTATTTTGTATCAAAATGCGCAAAGGGAAATGTTAGGCTGTGTGTTTTAAGATACTTTAGGATTCAAATTTTTTTTTCAACTCTTCAAATACTAGAAGTTTCTTCGTAAATAATCGGTTAAAAAATAATAATAAGTTTGTGATAAAATACGTAAAGTGCGATGTTGACAGTGTATTTTGGGGAACTTGAGGGTCCCAAAATTTGTTTAGATGTTCAAATACGCGAAGTTTGTTCGTCAATAATCAGTTTGATGAAAAATATAACTTACATGTCCAAATTGGTATTTTCTTCTTTATTTAAATAATTTCACGTCAACAAGTATTATAAGCACTTATAATAATTGGCATCACATATCGTTGCAAAGAAAAAAAGCGTCCAGGCGACAAAGAAAGCTAAGGTAAAGGCTATACTTAACATTGATTTCACCTCCTCCTTTAATAAGTACCTGGGATTTAAGATCTTCCAAGGCCGAGTTACGAAGGAGGACTTTCATGGGGTGATGGATAGAATCAATTCTAAACTTGCATCATGGAAAGCCAAACTCCTCAACAAAGCTGGTCGGTTGACACTAGCTACGTCAGTCCTTACTTCTATACCTTCTTATGGCATGCAGCTTCAATGGTTCCCTCAGCCAATTTGTGATCTGGTGGACAGATCAGTTCGTAATTTTATATGGCAAGGTAATAATGACTCAGGCATGCATATGATTGGTTGGTCTAAAATCACTCAAGCCAAGAAGCGTGGGGGTCTTGGAGTGCGTATCACCCGGTATAATAACACGGCGTTACTTGGGAAGTTACTTTGGGAAGCGTCTACTAATCCTCACAAGCTGTGGGTGCGTGTCTTGAAGGATAAGTATTTTCCCCACCAGTCTATCTTAGGGGCGCAAAATTGCAGGGGGTCCAGCACTTGGAACTCCATGATGAAAGCGCGGGATTGTATTGGAGAGGGGTTTACTTTCAAGTTCGGTAATGGCGAGTCTAGCCTCTGGAATGATAGCTGGTTGTTCCACTCTCCTCTTGGCCCTCAGTTACCGCTAATACATGTTCATGATAGCAACCTTAAATTGAAAGACATCTATGTCGGCCAGAGAACTTGGCACTTTATATCATGCACTACAATCCCTCACGAGTGGAGGGACGCCATCACCATGCTCTCGCTAAGACTTGTGCCTACGGTTACGGATGCTTGGACTTGGCCGGGTACTACTACGGGTATCTACTCAGTGAAGTCTGCTTATCAGTATCTCTTGGGGAATAATAACAAAGAACAACACCGATCGAGGTGGATGTGGATCCGCTTCTTGCTAAGATTCCGGCGAATGTTTAGTTTTTCGTTTGGCAAGTGTGCCACAAGTCGCTGCCAACTAGAGCTGTGCTTTGTCATCGGAATGTCTTGCCAACAGCAACGTGTGCTATTTGTAATGACCAAGACGAGACTCTACATCACTGTCTTTTTGTGTGCCACCTTGCTAAGGAGGTGTGGAGAATTTGCGCCCACCCGTTTCACCTTGCCTAATGATGATTTTGTGCCGTTCACTTGGTTGTGTGATTTGATATCTAATACTAGCACCTTGCCCACGATCATTATGTGGAAGATATGGTGTGCTCGCAATTTATTTGTGTTTGAATCGACGCCATTTTGGCCTTCTGAAGTTGCTGCTCAAGTCTATGGCTTGTGGAAGGGCGTGGATTCTTTGCCTTCGGCTGCGCAAGAATAAAACGCGCTAACGCCGGATTGGAGATCCGGTGGCGACCTCCTCCACATGGGTTGTGTTGAACGTCGATGGTAGCGCAACTTAACCTCCCAAAGGCTTCCTTTGGTGGTCTTATTCGAGATCATGATGGCAGGTTTGTTCGTGCGTTTTATGCGTCCCTGGGGCCGTCTACCATCATGCATGCCGAGTTGAGAGCTCTTCTTCATGGCTTGGAACTTTGTTGGGAGATGGGGTTCCGGAAAATTCTTTGCTACACCAACTCTCTTAATACGCGCGCTTTATTATTGAGTGCTCGTCGAAGTCTTTCACTTACATGGTAATGATGTGGCCTTGGTTCGCGGGTTTCTTCGCCGTTCGTGGGAAGTCCTACTGCAAACATGTCTTTCGAGAAGCTAAGTTTTGTGCTGATTTTCTCGCCAAACTGGGATTGTCTGCTCCGCTTGTTCAGACTCACCTCCTGTCTCCTCCTCCATCTCTAGCTCCGCTCCTTCAGGCAGATGGTCAAGGGATTGCTTTTGTTAGGCCCTAGCTGCTTGTTGGCTTGCTTCTTTGGTTTTTCTTTTCCTTTGTAACCAAAAAAATAATATTTAATTTAAAATCAAACTCTGCATGATACCTATACGTACGTGTTTCCCTTTCTAATTGTGTTGTCTTCTTTTCTCTTTAATTATCGGTTTAATTTTTATATTTATATTTTTTGGTATAAAACGGCTATCCTCTGCATGCAACTCTAGAGACTATCCCTCGAGTCGAGTAAGACCGTATTATGTATTTAGTTTTTATATTTACATTTACATTTGATGAATATATATTAGACTTTTTTCGTAATACCTATGCATGTTCAATTCCAATGTCTTTGTCAAAGTTTTTTAATTTTATAATATTGTTATTTTCTTAGGTAAGCAATCATTCATTAATGGAGCACTAGGGGTGCTCAAACCCAAGCACCATGGAGTAGTTATAATATTGTTATTTAATTTTTTAACTTAACTTCATTCACAGGAACTTTAGCCTTATTTACAATAAAACTCCCAAATATACATCCGGACTTAATTATAAGCAAAAGTAACTACTTTTACCCATATTAAAGATAGTAGTTTTATGCAATTAATTTTCTTGGATTCATGTCAAAAATAAATAGATTTACTAAATTATCCCTAATTAATATTTATCTTAGCACAATATTAATGAGTTAATTTAATATATTTATATACATCGATATTAACTCACCCCGTGCATCGCACGGGTAATGAGGCTAGTTTATAGTAATAGGTAGATCTACATATGTTTCGAAGGGTAATTTGCACTCCCTGAAAAATAAATATAATTATCTCCTTATAAGAAATTAATTTGACCCCCTCCCAATTTAAAGTTTGCACTTAGCTAGATCCTTAAATTTATTTTACAGCGAGATCAGTGCACTATACCACTCAATTTATATAAAAGAACAATGTCAAGTGACTTATAGTAAGAGAGATGTACTCTCTCCGATCACATTATGAGCAAAAAAAGCTTAAATTCTTTTGTCCAAAAAGAATTTCAATTCTTGCTCACTATTATAAGCAAAAGTTCACAACTTTTGTCACATTTTATTATATAAATTGGCAAAGAAAAAGAAAACAAAACAGCAAAAAGCAAAACTAAGTGCTCAAGAACTCCACACCAGTAGCATCTGCCAAGAGGTGCATAAGAAGCTCTAGAGGAGGATATTCAAATTCAATCCAATTTGTCATATTTAATGTTATTATTCTAATTAAACCAGAATATTTTTTCTATTAAATATTACAAATGTCAATTTAGTAAATTTGATTTGATTTTTAGATGAAATCTAAACATTTAATTGCATTTAATTGAACTTCTTAATCACCAATAAAGTTGTTATTTTTTCTTATAATAGAGACGAAATGAATATTCAATAACATTATTAGTAAACTCATTATTCAACGATCTCTTAACGATTTAATTTTTTTTTTTGCATCCACGGACAATTTCCTTACGAGACAAATTAATTCCTGACAACTTCTTAGGGACACACTAGTCCTTGACATTTTCAAAAAGGGACAAGTTAGTCCCTCCGTCCATCTAGAGTTAAAAACGACAGGTAACATCTCTTACGTGGCACGTTACGTTCAAATGTATCCCGTTGGCTGATGCGTAATTCATTATTTCAATCCAAATTGGTCTGTGACTTTAGCTTTTCTGAAATTTAAAAAATGAACATATTAGTCCCTGTACTTTTGGGACAAGTTAGTCCCTGAATGTCATCTTCATCAAATGGGTGGTTTTTGGAAACCAAAAACCAGAAAATGACTTGCAAACGCAAAATGAGAGGAGAAGGTTGTTAATAATTTGGCAAGTGTACCAAATCGTACAAGTAGTAAAACCGGTAAATACCGGGATATCGTCCTCAAGGATCGAGTTAATCTACTAATTACGTTAACAATTACTAATTGGAACCAAACTGAAAGGGGTATGTTTGAAGGGGTTGAGCTGTGAAGCTCGAAATAAAGCGATAAAATATTTTTGGAATTTTTGTAAATAAAGTTAAACTAAAAACGTTAATGAATTACGATAAGAATGAAAGCTAGGGATGAACGTCGTTTGGTTTTCGCACTATGTAACTGGTCTAACATCAAGGATACCTCTCTCTATATTTTGCTACCGAATTCGTTATAATAACCAAGTCCTAATTCCTTAGGTAACTAGTCCTTTATAGATTAATAAAACTCCTAATTCCTTAGGTAATCCTAATAACCTATAAGCCTTAAACGCTAGAGTTCGCACGTACAACAATCCGGAGAATATTCCTAAGCTACGAATTGCAAGAATTGAAAGTCTACGATTCAAATATAATAATTCCCATTAAAATACCGAATAAAATAATTTCACAATTTCCCAATTGTAAATCAGTTCAAACTAAATTCCAATTCACAGAATATGAGAGAGAAACAATAAAACACAGTTAATACCAGCTACCTAGTGCTCTATCAAATTCAATTCATCCCTAACAGGAGGGTTTAGTTACACATGATGAAAGATAAGAAGAAAAGAGAATTACAAGATAATATTGATGAAGATGATGACATTAGAGGCTCAAATCTTGTTCCCAAGGCTTGATCCTTCAATGGCCAAGGCAATTGCAACTCGTTCCTCTCGTGTGCTAGGGCTCCCAATTGATCCCCAAAAACGTCCTCTCGGTAAACACGCAGCCTTACGTATTTGAAGAACGTGACTTGCGCGCCATCTTGCTTGCGCGCGCGCAAACTTACGCCAAGATGGCCAAGGCTTGATCAAGATCACGCGCCATCTTGCGCGCGCGCCCTCACAGCGTAACCTCGTGCGCACACCTCTCACGAAGGACGTAAACTTTTGAGAGTTAGAGCGACCTATCCGCGCGCCTTTCTTGCGCGCCTCTCTTCTGCGCCCGCAGTGTGCGCCTCCTCGTGGGGGGATCTTCCAAAACCTTGTGCTTTGTTGAATCCACTCGACCGCAGTGCTTTGTCTTTTCGATCCACCTCGTCCCCCGGGCAACACAAAATCACACAAACCCAAAGATAAACACTCTGCGTAACAAGCAATTCACAACAAACACGATTTGTTCACAAAAACACACCAATTAAGCACATCCATCATCAATATTGTGTAAAAACTCTTTAAAAACGATGAAGATCATCATGTGATGAGGGTTCATCACAACCCCAACTTGAACTTTTGCTTGTCCTCAAGCAAAGCTCGACTCGACTCACAACCAAAACAACTCAAAGTCAACAAGCAATCATATAAGAATTCAACTTTCACTCAAACACATAGGAACGGGTTGAACGACAACTTTCAGATTGGCTCTCAAAAGCAACTCCCCGTGATAATGTCACTGTACAACTATGCTCAAAAGTGAGTGTGTGACATTTAACTCAAGAGAACTTAGCTATTTTCAAAATGACATTAACTAGGACTAGAGGGCTTTCTTCCGAGCACCGCCAAAGATTGGTTCAAGATAAAGGGTAGGCTCACACTTCCACATAAGACCGAGGACTTGAGTAATCGACAAAGGGTCTTAGATAGGCATTTCGGATCAAATCGGTGCATACTCTATTTCAACACACACACGCACCATTTACGCCAAACTTTGTACTGCACTCCATTTAGAACTTTAACATTTAGATTCACTTATCATTGCATTGGGAGCTTTAACCTTTAGAACACACTTGTGGATTTTTCCACTTATTCACACACTTTAACACTTTAACGCACACGGCATACACTACAAATACGGGTGTAGACGCAGTGTTGCACTCACGCACACTAACACCACACACACACACCGGCATACACTACAACGTTACGGGTAGACGTTGCGAAAGGCTTGCACTCACACCACACTTTACACAAACACATGCACCGACCATCCTACAATCTTCCCGCCTGACCTTAGTACCGCCAAGTACCCCCAACTTAGCTTCTACAAATTACCCTAGATCTTTAGTACAAATTTGGCGAGACGCATGGTCCACCAACAACTAGCTAAGACATCCCTAGGTTCACTAGGTTCGACCGAGATAATGCTAGAGGTGTAGAAACAAGCAGTACTAAGTCAACTACCACCGGAACTAATCTCACAATTCTCTCACCAATTCATCACTAAGTTTTGCTCAACCGCTCCATTTTTTTTTTTTTTTTTTTTTTTTTTTTTTTTTAACATAAAATCATTACATGATTGCTTTATTGAACTTTGAAGACACAAAACAAGACACAACTAACACAAAACCGTAGGTCCTCCCCCACTTGAACACAAAGCAGTGTCCTCACCGCAAAAAAAAATGGGAAGGCCTACGTCTGAGACACCAATGCAAATTAAAATCAAAAGAAACTACGACTAACAGGAGAACATCAAACTACACAATAATCACCTAAAGAGATAGAGAATTAGAGATAAAACCGTAGTCTCTTGTGGTGGTCCTGGAAGATGTCATCACTAAGTCATCACTAAGTTTGCTCAACTCTCACCACAGGGGGTACTATTCGCTCAATTCTCACCGAGTCATCACTAAGTTTGCTCAACTGTCTCTTATTTTTATTTTTATTTTTATAGAAGGAAATTCACTACCAAATTGCATATTATCTTGACAATCGACAATCGACAATCGACATCGACAATAGGTCCTCCCCACTTAAACACAAGCAGTTGTCCTCACCGATTAACTTAGAGGAAGACCTATTTACAAAACCCAAAGCAATAACAAAAATAAAGACAAGACAAGAAAGTAAATTAGAAGAGATAGAACACTACCTCACATGGGTTTCCTCCCATGAAGCGCTTGTTTATCGTCCTAAGCTTGACGATGCAACTCCACTCTCTCAAGGTGGAATGTATGACACAAAGAACACATCATTCTTCTTCTTCCGCTTATTAGGCGGAACTTCATGAACTTGAGGTACAATTGTGTATGCTTCCATGCCCTCTCAAGGTGAATGGTGTTGCACAAGGCATAGAAGGAGTCTAAATATTTATCAACCTCTTTCGCTCCCATCTTCCTTGCTTCTCACCGATGAGTGGAGAAAATGATTTGTTGGGAGATTTCTTGTTGGATTTCCACACCATCCCAAAACGAGAATTTTTGGCTTCCTCCAAACAAGAGGATCTTGCGGTTCAACTCTTTGTCCTTTCTTATCTTCCTTTTTCTCCCATGATTCTTCTATTGTTAAGCCTTCCTCTTCTTGTTTTGAAACCGAGGTAAAATCGTAAGGCTCACAATTTCCATTCGAGATGACTCCTTCATTGAATTCATCATGCCCGATGTGTGGTTGATTACTTTGATTCAAAGGTTGTTCTACTAGTAACCAATCTTCGACCAACCAGGGGATACCATGTGTCAATGACTACCAAATCTTCCTCCTCGGGAACTTTAGGTTGAGCCAACCAAGGATAGGATTCATCAATGACTACCACATCCGGCTCCTCAAGAATTTTAGGTTGAGCCAACCACGGATAGTACCCAAAGAATGAGTATCATTGGTTCACAAGAGTAATCCACCTCATCCTCCCCACAAAGATCACAATAGGACAATGTCTCACAATTACCATTTAGATGCGGTCCTCCACAACAACGAAGTGGTCAAGTGTGTACTCCATGACTTACAAAGTATCCACCGCTCTCTTACACAATCAAGGGAGTAAAGTAGTAAAAGATAAAAAGAAATATGTAAAGAAAACAAAACAATAAATTAAATAAAAACAACTAAGTATGTATGCGGTTCGAATTAGCAGCCGCCTTCAAATTAGTGAATGTAACTTCGATCCTAACATCGGCGCCAAAAACTTGTTAATAATTTGGCAAGTGTACCAAATCGTATAAGTAGTAAAACCGGTAAATACCGGGATATCGCCCTCAAGGATCGAGTTAATCTACTAATTACGTTAACAATTACTAATTGGAACCAAACCGAAAGGGGTATGTTTGAAGGGGTTGAGTGTGAAGCTCAAATAAAGCGATAAAATATTTTTGGAATTTTTGTAAATAAAGTTAAACTAAAAACGTTAATGAATTACGATAAGAATGAAAGCTAGGGATGAACGTCGTTTGGTTTTCGCACTATGTAACCGGTCTAACATCAAGGATACCTCTCTCTATATTTTGCTACCGAATTCGTTATAATAACCAAGTCCTAATTCCTTAGGTAACTAGTCCTTTATAGATTAATAAAACTCCTAATTCCTTAGGTAATCCTAATAACCTATAAGCCTTAAACGCTAGAGTTCGCACGCACAACAATCCGGAGAATATTCCTAAGCTACGAATTGCAAGAATTGAAAGTCTACGATTCAAATATAATAATTCCCATTAAAATACCGAATAAAATAATTTCACAATTTCCCAATTGTAAATCAGTTCAAACTAAATTCCAATTCACGAGATATGAGAGAGAAACAATAAAACACGCTTAATACCAAATTTACCTAGTGCTCTATCAAATTCAATTCATCCCTAACAGGAGGGTTTAGTTACACATGATGAAAGATAAGAAGAAAAGAGAATTACAAGATAATATTGATGAAGATGATGACATTAGAGGGCTCAAATCTTGTTCCCAAGGCTTGATCCTTCAATGGCCAAGCAATGCAACTCGCTTCCTCTCGTGTGCTAGGGCTCCCAATTGATCCCCAAAAACGCCCTCCGGTAAACACGCAGCCTTACGTATTTGAAGAACGTGACTTGCGCGCCATCTTGCGCTACGCGCGCAAACTTACGCGCGCCAAGATGGCCAAGGCTTGATCAAGATCGCGCGCCATCTTGCGCTTGCGCGCCCTCACAGCGTAACCTCGTGCGCACACCTCTCTCGCAAGACGAAACTTTTGAGAGTTAGGCGACCTATCCGCGCGCGCTTTCTTGCGCGCCTCTCTTCTCTGCGGCGCCGGGTGTGCGCCCTCGGTGGGGATCTTCCAAACCTTGTGCTTTTTGAATCCACTCGACCGCAATGCTTTGTCTTTTCGATCCACCTCGTCCCTGGGCAACACAAAATCACACAAACCCAAAGATAAACACTTTGCGAACAAGCAATTCACAACAAACACGATTTGTTCACAAAAACACACCAATTAAGCACATCCATCATCAATATTGTGTAAAAACTCTTTAAAAACCGATGAAGATCATCATGTGATGAGGGTTCATCAAAGGTGAATCTCATTTTTTCGCTAAGATCTATGTTTGTATGTGATTTCTGTTTGCATTTTGTTTTTCTATTTCTATATGTTCATTACTGTTTGGTGTTTATGTTTTACATGAATGAGCTACCATGGATCTCAAGCTAATCAATTTTATTCTGGTCATAAAGTAAGTTTGATCAGTGATTCAACACCAAACATCAATGAACATACAGAAATTGAAAAAGAGAACGCAAATAGAAATCACACACAAACATGGATCCAAACGAAAAAATGGGGTTCACATTTTCCTTCTATGTTTGTGTTCTCTCCATTTGCATTTGCAGGTTTTTAAGGATTTCTGGTTTCTAAAAACCACCCATTTGAAGATGAAACTCTGGGACTAATTTTTCCCAAAAGTGTAGGGGCATATATGTCACTTTTTTTAAAAAAAAATCAGAATAGCTAAAGCTAGAGACCAATTTGGGCTGAAATAATGAATTACATGTCAATTAATGAGACATATTGGAACATAACTTGCCACGTAGGAGATGTTACGTGGAGTTTTTAACTCTAGGTGGATGGAGGGATAGCTTGTCCGTTTTGGAAATGCCAGGAACTAAAGCGTCTCTAAAAAATTGTGAGGGACGTATAAAAATTGACCAGAACCAATTTGGATTATGCTTTAACATTACTTTTTTTTTGTCAAAAATAATTTTTTTTATTCCTGTAATATCTTATGCATATTGAATTATTACTTTTTATAACAAAACACTAACTTAACTTAATTCATTCAAATAAGGTATCAATGTACAACTTGGAATAAAGTAAAAAATCTTAAAGCTAATAAATAGTCTAGAAGCTCTTGCAAGACAATGAGCTACTTCGTTAACTCGTCTCTTAACAAAACTACTTTCACAGTTTGTATTTAGTTAACAATATTTTTGTACCTAGAACATCGAAATGTGGAAGTGGTGTGGAAAATAGTATGCAAGTATACATAATCACACAAGTAATATAATGATAAGAAAAGGTCGAACCCACATGGATTATGTAAAGCTTTGTAAAGTTCAGAGTGTACACTTAGTGTGTCTACACTATTCACAGTTGGTTGGAGTGTTCAAAGTGAATAAAAATAATATAAACAATAAATATGTGTAAGGAATCAGTTAGATAAAGTAGTTGAGATGTTTTCACCAAGTAAATCACTTCTAAGAGTTTTAGTGGAATATGCGTGTGTAGGTACACTTTGCATGCATTTGCAATAGTATGTGTCTTTCAGTCACTTTATTCGAGTTTCATTACAAGCTTCCTATGTCTAGGCATGCTAAATAGGTTCACTCCTCTGTCTCTTAAGCATCCACCGTATCACCCTAAGAACTATGTTATCCTATATATAGGACTTAACACGGTTTTAACAAGCAATTCCTTATTAAAGCTAGTTTAACAAAGATGTTGTTACAAACGCTCATTCTTATTAACTCTTGATTTCTTAAATGTAACCCATGTCTGCTGTTACAAGTCTACCTATTCTAAAGTGATCAATTCTGAATAAGCTTTGAAAGGAGTATTACACAAGAGTTAAAATGCATACACTACATAAACCACATTTACTTACTTAGAAGTTCATTACAAGGCTACAACATCTCAACTAAAGGATAGAGATTACACAAATATGAGATCTTTTGCATGAGTTTCCCAAGTTGAAGTACAAGATGCTTTCCTTACACAAGTTTCCTCCAAGTAGAAGTGAAAGGAGTGGTTGTCAAGCACCTCCTTACCTTCCTTCTCTTCAGAAACTTAAATAAAAACTAAACCTAAGCTATGAATACAAATAAACTAAGTGATCCTTTAAGAATTGGATGAAGGATGATTTGCAAGTGAAGATAGGACTCTATTTATAGGCAAGTGAGCTTTCTTCCCTTGGAGGGTTTCCTTTGGCGCGAAATATCAACTGAGATCGGTAACCATGGTTAGTTGCAGAGCTCTCATCAAGCAAGTTGCTCAAGTTGGTTGTTTGCATGAAGTTCACATGGGGTGGTCCAATAAAGAAGTGTCACATGTCCTTGAGTGAGTGAGCTTCTCAACTTGTCTTTGATAGTGGTCGCCTAATTCAGCAAGTGGATCTGTTCCATATGACTAGGCATGACGTCACAAATCAGGTGTTGAAGCATCAAATTGGTCCTTGGATGTTTTGGTGCAAAGTGCTGGTTTAGCAGGTGTAGGCAGTGTGGACACTCTTTGTGCAGACAGTGTGGGCACTCCTGAAGTAGCTGCACTGAACAAAACATCAAACCTAACAAGATATGTACATTTTGCCTAATTCATTGTCCTAATCCTTTTGAAATCCTTAAAATGTTGTTTCTTAATAAATAAGCTATATTTATATATTAATGTACTTGAAAATAAATCTAAGTTTAAATGGATGAATAACTCTATATAAAATAGAGTTATCGTAAAGCATTTAACATTTATTCTTGTGAAAACCATCTACGACTTATTTGTAATTCTATTCTCTGAGCATATTGTCTAATCCTTCCTCCTAAAACCAATCCAATCTCTTCTAAAGAACAACAACTTTTGAGACTTTTGAAGATTAAGTGCATTATGCATATTAATGTTTTTCTTACCACAAATCATTAATGTTTTATTCCTAGTAAAACTTGAGATCGTAGCTAGTCATGAGATTAGGAGATTACAAACAATAATTACAAATATTCTAATTCTTGATTATACAACATAAATTAGGAAATCATAATAGATTTAAACAATGAGTTTTTTGACTAATTAAATAATGACTTATGAGTTATATCTTCTTCCTAATTTATTTAACATATAAAAGGAAACAAATCATAACTACCTAATTACCCAACATATAAAATGATGTGGGTGGTCGATGAGCATCAATTTTCTAACAAGAAAATGATGGTGCGAGCGAGGAACATCCTTGGTGATAATATCTGCAAATTTTATAGGAACCAAAAACAAATTTAACCCTGTTAAAAAACAAACTTATTGCTAGAAATTCTCATTATATACTTTATGTCGGTCTACAATATAAAAGTATCCAATAAAATATTACAATGAGAAAAAAAATATATGAAAGTGTCCAATATTCTTCTTCTCTCGTACTCATTTTTCCTTCTCTCAAAGTAGCTCTACTTCCAGTATTCTTCTTCAGCATGATAAAAGCTTGGTTCTAATTCTGAAGGATAACACAGTCGATTTAGATTAATGTGGTTGCTTAACACGACCAAGTTCATCCTTACTCATGTTTCTTCCAAATCAAACCCAAAAAGTAGGATTTGCATTGAAGAACTTCTAAGACATGAATTTGTACATTGTTCTATTTTTTGAGCATAGATTTTATTATCCATTGACAGATAGAGGGGCCGGATCGCTAGGTACTAGTAGTGTCAAACGAAAGACGCTCAATTCCTTAACTCTCCTTCTCCCGTCAATGGATGATAAAATCCATCCCCAAACATAACACTATACAAATTCATGTCTTACAACTTCTTCAATCCCAACCTACTTCTTGGGTTTGCTTTGGAAGAAATACGTGGAATGATCAATTAGGTGGTGTAAAGAAACCTAACTAATATAGTTGGGTTGATTGGGTGGTACTAAGCTTATTGGGTTTATTAATCCTACTTATTGGCAGGGATGAAAGATTATTCGATCTGCCATCAGAAATTGCACAAGCAGCTTAAGCAAAACAGGCGCCCGAATTTGACATTCTTCCATGAATAGCATGCACTGCAAAAAGGGACGCTAATCAAAATTAAAACATATTACAAATAGATCCAACATTAACGTAGAGAACATTTGAATCAAAGAACTAACTTGAAAAGAAGAATACAATAGAAGAGGGTTGTGACATGGCATAGAGATACATTCTTTTATATTCATTCTAGGTAGGAATGAAGCATATAAAAAATACATCTATATTCCATGTCAGTGCCCTATGAGCACTCGGGCCACACTCGAGCTACTTGTTCCGATTTGGTATAGGAGGCTAAGCAAACAACATCCAATAACAATCTACTATAGGCATAATCACACTACAATTGCAATAGTATTAAAAGTTAAAACATAAAACGTAAAATATAAATATATATATATATATATATATATATATATATATATATATATATATATATATATATATATATATATATATAGAGAGAGAGAGAGAGAGAGAGAGAGAGAACAATAAATCATAAAACATATATTGCTACTGTTATAAACCCTAAATTGAATCAATAAAACCGTATAGAGAAAATGAATCAAAAAAACTAACCTTGCAAAGAAGAATCCAACGCAACTCCACTGAAAAAATGTGTAAGTTAAAAAATAGAACAAAACGAGAAAAAGCCAGAAGAGGGTCATGTACAACATATATGGAGAAAGGGGAAAAAGAACTTCCATGGGGCCTTGGGAACCTTAATTTGTTGTCTCCCTCATAATCAATAGTTGGATGCGAGGGAGACAACATTCACCAAACTACCACAAGAGACATAGTGAGCTCGAAAATGACACGATGATAGAGCGATAGCGAGAACGAGGGAAAGGGACAGCGAGAATGAGGAAGAGAGAGAAAGAGATAGAGAGAGGAAGAGAGGGCATGTGGGAAAGAGACAAAGAGCACGGGGGAGAAATAGGTCTGAGTGTTCTGTGTGAGAGAGAGAGAGAGAGATATAATGGACTAAATAAAGGGTTCCTAGCATTAATATCATTGTAAAGAATATACAATGTCGAGTATTAAGAGACGCTTGATGTGGAAGTGGGACCATTTTAAGTTTCTGATGTTAATATTTGTGTAAAGGATATACCACGCCGGGTGTTTGGAGAGTCCAGGCGCAAAAATGAAAGTTTTAAAGTTTTAAGAAAGAAATAACGCCAGGTATTAGGAAACATCTGGCGTGGAAGTGACAACGTTTATGCGTTTTAAATTCTCTGAATGAATGCACACAGGCTATTATAAAACAATCGGCGTGGAATGTTTAGCGTTTTAAACATGTTAAATTTTGTAACGTATTCACGCAGAGAATTAACTAACATCTGGCGTTATATTTCAAGCGTGTTAACAGTTATTTGCATCAGAGATACTATAGCGGTTGTTGTCTTAAGACCGGTGTCGATTTGGATGCTTGTAACACGCTAAAATGAGATAATATATTTTATTTACAAAAATGCCACTGTGTATTTAACACCGACTATTACATAACACCAATATTCAATAACAAAATTTTATATTTCATGTACTAGAGAATTATGTAGTAACAATAACTTATTATCCTTTATTTCAACTTTTTATTTTTGGGCAGCAATAGCTACTCATATTAATGAAAGGAGCAGCCTTAAAAATTTATATTTTTTCCTAAAAAGAAAATTTACAGATTGCTATTACAGATCTTCCAATATTTTAAAAAAAATATTGGGAAGTTCTCCATAATTTAATCTGCAAAGTGAAGATCTGTGATAGCAGCAATGGCAACCATAACAGACAATGGCAGCCATAACAGACAACACCAATATCGAACACTTGCATCCAAGCGCTACTAACCCAACACCCATAAAGAAACACCCAAAGAGAGCATACCCATCATCATGGTTACAATAGCAAAACACCTTGCAGCCGGAAATCAGAGAAGCAGGGGCTCAACTACAAGTTGTGAGGTGAACAGCAACCTAGCCAATCGTCGAGTGATACGTCGCAAGTGCACAATTCTATTGTGTAGTAAAAATATCGAACCCACATAGACTTAGTATTGATTACCAATTTCTTATCACTATGGTGATTAGCTAAAAAGATTGAATGTTGGTGAATATGATTTTTTTTTTGTTTTAAGAAAATTCAAAAATTATAAAAATGTCCTAGGATTGTGGTTTCATCTCAATGATAGAAGAACACACAATCCCTCCTCTATTCTCTAAGTTTCAAGAGTATTATATTTCAAAGACAAGGTAACAAATATAATTAATATCTTCTTTCAGTATACAAGAGTGTGCTTTGAACTAACAATCAAGCCTATTTTCATGGTTGATTGTCACTAAAACCCATTAAGCATAACACCTTTTTAATATCTCAGAGTTTCAAAACTATTTTCAGGTTTTGATTTTCTTGTCTAATTTCATAGTTTCAACATCAATACTTCACCTTTCCGATCTTCATTTGATTTTTGAAATAAGATTTGAAGGATAATGAAAGTAGATTGAAATATAAACTTAAATAAAATAGAGAATAGACTTGGGATTGCTTAGGGGCAATGTTATTAAAACCGAACCGGTGATCGACCCGAGCAGGTCACTGGATCATTGGGTCAATGGTCGGATCGAAGGGTCACTAGTTGGCCCGCATGACCCGTGACGTACTAAAAACTGATGAAATATCTAATATTGTATGTCAATATTTTCAATTTTCAATATGAATTAAATGAATATTGATATAAATTTTAAAATGAATAATTATTCATACTCAATAATATATAGAATCCAAAATTTATGGAATATGATACAAATTATTAGATATTAAATAAGATATATGCGTAATACAGATATAATAACACATGTATGTAAGTATAAAAGTAAATAATAAATAAATATAATTAATAGATTAAAAGGGTTTTTTAACAAAAAAGAGAAAAAATGAATGACTTAAGTATAATATATGTTGTCAATGTACCAAAACATCAAGCAGCTCAATTGGTTACAAGTTACAACTTGCATCTTAGGCACGAGGTACTGGATTCAACACCCAGGCAAGCCGTTTTGCTAAATAATTTTCGGTCCACAAGTTGATTTGACCGAGTCAAGGTCGGGTTGACTCGAGTTGGACTGAGAAAAAGGCGCGGGTCGATGACGTCATCACGGGTCAACTGCATGTCCGATCCAACATGTGAGCCGAACCGAACTCAGGCGCGGGTCACGGTCCGACCGACCGGGTCGGTCCGGGTTTGATAACACTGCTTAGGGGTCTATCAATGTATTCCCACAATCCCAAGTCTAAGGGGTCTACTCACTCATGATCATTGTAGACATTTGCTTAAAAGTAAACGACATGAATTCAAATGACGAGGATGTAAATGAATATCGGTAAATGACTGAATTGTAAATGACGGGAATGTAAAGAAATACTGGAAATTGTAGGAATGTAAAGTGTAAAAAATAAAAGAGCAGAATTATAAAGTGCAAAAAATAAAATCAATAACTTAAAGAAGAAATAAAAATTGCATAAAAAATAAACTTGAGAAGTGTTTTACAAAATGATGGAATGGGTGGTTAGCACTCAGAATTTCGTGCTATATATAGGCCTAGAAACATTAAAGCTAAGAAACATCATAATTAAAACCAATTACAAGAGCAATGAAGATGGAATTGTAATAGTTTTGGCATGAAAAACACGGGTCATGTTTTTCCAACATTAACCGTGTTTTTCTTCTGCGTCTCTTGAACTACTCCAGACTTGAGCTCCAACACTGGTGGTCGTGTTTTCTTCTGGTTTGATGCCCCTTTCTTGCTTTTTCTTAATTCTTTTGGTTCTTCTTAGCATTCTCTAGCCTTTGGACTTTATCCTTATTCTTTTGAGGCTCAAATTCCTTCTCTTTACTCAATGCTTGACCTAAAACGAAAAACAAGCATTCGGGTGTAAATTAGCTCAAAACTATAACTAAATTACAACATAAAATATTGAAAACAAACACTAAAAAGACACTTAAACTAGACTTATCAAACTCCCTCATGCTTGAATCTTTGCTTGTCCTCAATCAAAACATTGAAATCCACTTGGCCAATCTTGAAAATTTATCAAATTTATACCCAAACCTAAAGTTAGCTGGCGGTATCCAACAATATTTATTCATTTGTTTATAATTTGGGCTTTCTGTGAAAGACAAGAAAAATTTAAGGTAATAGAACATCAAGTTAGATGTCAATGTCAGCTTAGAATACAAGTTCCCTAGCAACTTTTGCTTGGATCCTCCATTCACCAGGTCAGGTCTCAAATGAATGTCTTTATACGCTGGGTATTCAAAATTACTCCCCCTGGACTCAAATATAAGCAACAAACACATTTTTAGGTTTGGACAATATATAGTCCAGATACATTACTTTTTCAATGAACCTAAAAAAGTGTTTGTTGTTTATATTTGATATATATATATATATATATAGAAGCAGAACCTATACCAGAAGATTTCTGGGATGCAATGATAGAGGGGATGACTCACCAAATCAACAAAGGGAAAGGACAACAATAATTGCCGATAAATAGTTTGAAAGTTCAAGAAAGAATCAAAAGATTCAGAAAGCCACTCAATTATTTTGGATAAAGTGGTCGACAAAGGGAATATTTCCTACTATTTTTATTTTTGTTTTTTCTACTTTAGTCATTATCAATGTGTCGATGGGGCCCAAAGTGTGTACTTGTGATTAATAATGATATTTTGTTTTTCTTTTACAGTGCTACCGAATGTAATAGTAGTCTATTTCATTACCGCTTAAATAGTAAGCCTTTATTTTCCTATATAAGGCATGTGATGCCTCCGTTGTATTCACAACTTGAAAGCAATAAATTTCCTTTCATAAATTCTCCTCTGATACTTGCTCTACTTTCTCCACTCTTCCTTCACTTTTCTTCCACTTCTTTTAGTGCTTATCTCTTCTCTTTTAGTGCTTATCTCTTCCAAGCTTCCACTAAAACTTTGGAATAGTCACTCCACTCCTTCCTTACTCCATTGCTGCGTTTCACATCTTAATTCCCTCTAAGGTAATTCTTATTCTTTAATTATATGTTGAATAACTAGATTGTTGTTGTGGTGAAGATGCCTTAAATGGTATCAGAGCCATTTGATGGGTGAGTTATTAGTATGAATATATTATCCTAACATCATTTTATTTGTGTTATATTATAACTAAGAATGTTTTTAGTGTTTTCTTAAAATCATCATCTTTTCCCAGAAAGAGGAAGTATTAAGATGATTTCGAAAATTTTTGCTAAAAACATTCTACATCTTTGATTTAGGAGAAATCCTTCTATCCCTTTGGGTTGATAGTTAAACAGTTTTACTGTTTGCAAAGATGACAAATAAAATGATGGGAGTATAGTATATTCATAATTTCAACTGACTCATCTAGTTCTGATTCTGGTTAAGCATCTGAACCACAACAATAATTCAAACTTTAACCATGGAATTAGATGATTATAATCATCAAGATAATTCAATTAAAAATGAAGAATTAGCTGAATATCCAAAAAATTTGGATCAACTAAACAAATGGACAATTCCTGCAGTTCCTTCTAGCCAAATATATAAATTTGGTCTATTTGATCTCAAATCAAGATATGCTGTTAAGACCATTGAACAAGATCGCTCAAGTTTACAAAAATACTCGGACCATAAGATTATTAAGTAAAAAGATTTACTTCCTTTTAAAGACTATAATTTTATTCATATTGGACTTGTGCAAATTGCCTTTAAACCATTAAGCTTGTTTGGGGTTAAATGCAAGTATTCTTGCATATGTTAGAGATGGTAGATGTAGAGATTTCAAGCCTTCTCTAGTCGCTTTAATTGAAACAAGTCTGTGTCATGGACTGTTTATTTTAATGTTTCTCCAAATTTGAGTTTGTCTTTATCTCGATGAAATATTCTAGATGCTATGCAACTCACTATCAATACTAATGGGTATAATTTTACACACTGTAGTGAAGTTATAACAATATGTTATAGAGTTTATTATAAAGTTTTAAATACACTTAATCCAAAGGTTAAGCAAATATCTTTTCCAGGGGACAACAACTCTTGTCCAAACCAATTTATTAACTTCTAATATAGTGACCAATAGGTTAATTAAATGGAATGAAATTAACTTTCTGAGTCATGGTCGCTACTACAAGCAAGTGGAACCTAAACCTATCTTAAATAGAGAGATAGATCAGATTATCCAAACAAATGAAGGGGATATAGAGGTAAAGTTTAATCCTCAAAGGGTTAATAAAATACCAAGAAGTTTTTCTCGCAAGGCATTACTGTTAGTGAGTTCTATACAACTCCTAGTGAACTACATAGATCTTCTACTTCTCGTCCAATAGAAGAAATAGAGACAGAGAAAATATTAGAATTAGTGAGAATCAAATTCCACATGGTATATATCAAAAACCCACCCAAAGTAGGGAATCTCCTACTCAATCGTAAATGAGTTTTCATTTATGAGGTACATATTAGATTACTCTCCCGGTAGTGGAATGAGAGAACTCGTTAATGATGAGTTCCAACGGGATAAATATGCCCAATTTAGGGAATGGTATTTTGAGAAATTCTCTCCTCTTGAACTCAATAAGTTTAAGGATGATTATTATGAAGAAATGACTATAAAACAGATTATATTCCTTTTGTGAAATGGTTTGTTAAGTATTTTACTAATAAAATCAAAAATGAGATTGATAATGAGATTCTAGTTCTTAATTCAAAGAATTGGGAAACTATGAAAGGGAGAAAAAAATTAGTAGTATTTTCCTCCAAGACAACCTATAAATTTGGGTCAAAATGTAGAAGCTAATGCTTTTAATAGTTTACATAAGGTAGAATGTAACCAAGTTACTATCAAAGAATTAAATTCTTTGATAAAAACTGAATTATACAAATGCATTTCTCAATTGTTTAGGAGATCAATTTATTTCTCTTGAA
This sequence comes from Oxytropis ochrocephala, assembly GCA_020916435.1. Taxonomy (NCBI): domain Eukaryota; kingdom Viridiplantae; phylum Streptophyta; class Magnoliopsida; order Fabales; family Fabaceae; genus Oxytropis; species Oxytropis ochrocephala. The sequence continues at coordinate 67,584,455 of CM037094.1, read as the reverse complement.
AAGGATTTATCTTCGTTGAAGGAATTATTTGAAAAACAAATTCTTCAACAAAAAATGATTTTTGAACAAACTAATGAGTCTAAAGCACCTCTGATTACAGAGACTCCTATAATACAACCTCCTTTACCAATAAAAGGTTTCAAAATGGAAGATAATACTTCTGAATTTATTCATATTTTGCAAGAACAATTAAAGAATTTAAGTTTAAGTGTTTTATCTCAAGAGAGTGTTTCTGATAGCTCTGAGAGTCCTTCTGATTTTAGTAAGGATATAAATAATATTGATGAACTAACAAACATGTTTGCTAACCAGATATTAACCAGGATGTTAATATTAATCCTATTTACACTTCTAAGGCCATAGAAAAATATTATTATAAGAGGCCTTCACCTCAAGATTTACTTTATGAGGAACACGAACCATATCAGAATTCCTATTCTGGTAAAGCCATTTATGAATGGAATATTGATGGCTTAAATGATAAGCAAATCATAGATACGATACATAGAATGATTATGTATTCTCTTGCTTTAAAACACATGGAAATTCGATAGTACTATAGCCTCTTTCATAGCCACTTTGGATTTGTTGGTCAATTAAGAGGTTGGTGGGATCATTATCTTCACGAAGTTCGAAAAAGAAATTCTTGATCATAAGAAAGAAGTTAAGCTAGAATCTAGTTCTAATAATACTATTGTTAGTACTGGGGAAGAAGATGCGGTTTATACCCTCTGCTTATCCATATTAAAACATTTTGTAGGAACTAATGTTCCCATAGGAGAAAAAAATAGCTTCTCTTTTACAAAATTTAAGATGTCCATCTTTAACTCATTTTAGATGGTATAAAGATACTTTCTTATCCAGGGTTTTTTCAATTAAAAGATCCCAATTCTATCCATTGGAAGGCAAAATTTGTTGATGGTCTTCCTTATCTCTTTTCCAAAAGGTTAGACAATCTTTAAGGAATAAGAATGATGGCATAAATATTAATTATGCTGATCTAACATATGGCCAAATTATTAGTTGCTTTGTATTAATGAAGGTTTAGCTTTATGTAATGACATAAAGTTAAGAAACCAATTGAAAAAGCAAAAGTTAACGAGAAAAACACCAATTAGGTGAATTACATGAACAATTTGCCTTTGATTTAGGAAAAGAGCCTAAAGAAGGCAAGAGAGGCCAAAATAAGAAAGGAGAAAACCCTTTGATAATAAAACAAAAATTTTTACAAAAGTTCTAGAAAAAGAATTTTAAAAGAAAAATTTTTCAAGAAAGAAAACCAAAAGATAAGCCTTTTGGAAAAAAGGAAAAGAAAGGCTAAAAATTGGACATAACTTTGTCATAAGTGTGGCAAAATAGGCCATTATGCCAACCAATGTTGGACTAAAAAGCCTTAAATGAGATTGAAGATGATCAATTAAGGGCTCAATTAGAAAAAGTTTTATTAATTAGTTACGAATCGAACAAGAGTTTGATCCTTCAAGTGAAGGTATAGAGTGTATCAATGATACCTCTTACGAATCATCTTCCACTAACAATAATGATTGTCGATGTAATGAATTGAATTATTGGAAATCCATTGTTGAAATGAATGGATTAAATGTTCTAACAGAGAACAAGATGAAGCTTTAAAAGCTTTAGAAGCCATAATCGATGGCAATTTAAAAAGGAAAATGATAGATACTCTTATGAGAGAATATATTAAAAAGGAAAGTCCTGTAATTATAGAGGCTCCTTATCAAATGAGTGAGGTTTTATCTAGATTCCAAGAATCTAATATTAAAGAAACACCAGCTTTCTACAATCGATTTAAGAAGAGAAATAAATCTCTTAAAATCAAAATTGCTCGAGATAAAAAGAATAATGATGTATTATTCCAAAGAATATCTTCTTTAGAAATTCATAATCAATCGAAGATATACGCTATAGATAGTCTTAATAAACAAAAAGAGATGCTCATTCTAGTAGCGCTTATTTGTCTATATTAGATAGAGTAACTTCACAAAAATGGTTTGTAAGGATTACTTTAGTTGTTAATAAAAATTTTATTTTAGAAAATGAGATAGCTCTCATAGATAGTGGGGCTGATCTTAATTGTATCCAAGAGGAATTATCCTACAAAATATTTTTCAAAAACTACTCAATCTCTTACCCAAGCCGAGGAGATAAATTACAAGTTAATTATAAACTTTCAAATGCTTATATTTGCAATCAGAATATTTGTTTGCCAACTCATTTTATTTTAGTTAAAAATTTAACTCATAGAATTATATTAGGCACTCCTTTTTTACATAAGATTATGCCTATTAAAAATATTGATCAAAATGGTATTACTACCTTTATTGATAATAAGGAAATTATTTTCAAATTTATTACTGATCCTCATACAAGAATGCTTAATGAGGTTAGGGACATTCTTCTTAATAAAGAAAAACAAATATGTTTTCTCAAAAGTGAAATTAATATATTTAATATTAAGGATCATTTGAATAAGGAAGAAACTAGGAGACAAATTAAGGTTATTGAACAACAATTTGTCTCAGAGGTATGTAATGATCTACCTAATGCTTTTTGGAATAGGAAACAACATGTTGTTGCTTTACCTTATATTGATGACTTTAATGAAAGTCAAATTCCTACTAAAGCTAGACCATCTCAGATGAATCAAGAATATCTTGATTTATGTAAAAAAGAGATTAATTCTCTTTTAGAAAAAGGATTGATTAGAAAATCTAAATCTCCTTGGAGTTGTACAGCTTTTTATGTTAATAAAAATGCTGAGCAAGAAAGAGGTGTTCCTAGATTAGTTATTAACTATAAACCTCTTAATAAAGTTTTGAAATGGATAAGATATCCAATTCCTAATAAGAAAGATCTTTTAGATAGGCTCAATGATGCCTTGATTTTTTCAAAATTTGATATGAAGTCAGGTTATTGGCAAATTCAGATTAATGAATCTGATAAGTACAAAACTGCTTTTCTGATTCCTTTTGGGCATTTTGAATGGAATGTTCTTCCATTTGGATTAAAGAATGCTCCTTACGAATTTCGAATATTATGAATGATATTTTCAGTTCTTATTCTGATTTTATGATTGTCTATATTGATGATGTTTTAGTATTTTCTAAAACTATTGATCAACATTTTAAACATTTAAAAATATTTAAAAATTTGGTTAAACATAATGGTTTAGTTATATCTGCTCCCCAAAATGAAACTTTTTCAAACAAAAGTTAGATTTTTAGGTCACGAAATAGACCAAGGAACAATTATTCCTATAAGTAGAAGTATTGAATTTGCTTCTAAATTTCCGATATTATATCGAGAGAAGAAACAATTACAAAGGTTTCTAGGAAGTCTAAATTATATTTCGGACTATTATGAAAATTTAGCTCAGATATCTGACTATTTTATATAATAGGTTAAAGAAAACCCAGGACCATGGACAGAGAAACATTCTCTAGTCATTCCAAAAGATCAAAAGTAAGGTAAAGTGTTTACCTGTTTAGCCTTAGCAAATCCTAAGTATTTCAAAATAGTTGAAACAGATGCTTCTAATATAGGATATGGTGGTATCTTAAAGCGAGTTATACGGCACAATAATAAAGAAGTTTTAGTAAGATTTACTTAGGGAAATGGAATCCTACACAATCTAAATATTCGACTATTAAGAAAGAAATGCTTTCTATAATTAAATGTATATCAAAATTTCGGGATGATTTACTAAATCAAAAATTTTTATTAAGAATTGATTGTAGTTACTGCAAAATCAATTATTGAGAAAGATGTCAAGAATCTTGTATCAAAACAAATTTTTGCTAGTTGGCAAGCTCAATTATCAGTATTTGATTTTGATATACAATATATTAAAGGAGAAAATAATTCTCTTGCTGATTATTTGACTCGTGAATTTTTGCAGGGAAATGACAACCCCCAATAGGGGAAGAGGTCGTGGCCGTGGCCGTGGCCGAGGAAGCAACAATTTGTTGCCTCTATCGAGAAACAAACACTCCTCTAATAGGGATTGGACTACATCCATAGGACTAGAAATTTGCAGAGAATTGCCTCACACTCTCTAAAGAAAGAAGATATTCCTTCTTCTTCATCAAGTAAGGCATCAACCTATAAAGATGCAGCTACAAATGAAACACCTCAAGAGGTAACAGATTATTATGAAAATCCTGTTACAGAAGACATAATGTATGTCGAAGAGGAAGATATCAATTTGACTCCCAATGATGGGTGGTCAGTTAAAACAAGATATCTTGAATCAAGAGGATATCCTGGACTTTATGGTAAGTCCAGACCACATTTGGAAATACTTCTATTAGTTACTGAATCAGTAACAATCACACATCATTATCAAAATAATAACCCAGGAAGTTTTATAAACTTCAACAAATGTCATATCAATAAGATATTATCACCAAGAGAATGGGGATTAAATCCTAATGGAGAAAAAGCAATCAAAATTGCTGAAGGTAAATATGTTTACTTCAATTATTGGGATTATATCCAAGCTTTTACATTAGCTTTCTATTATCAAAATCCCAAGAATAAGCATTCTTGGTTTTTCAGTGTTAATCCAGAAATTCTGGAAAAACCTATACCAAATTGGTTTTATAACTGGTGGATAAAATTTGGTCCTTCTTTGGAAATATTACCAAAAATATATTAAATTTATATGAAATATGGTGCAATTATAACCCACTAATTCTGAAGAATGCTTCAAGAATGATTACAGGGCAAGGACCTTGTTTATATTGTATTAAATTCCAAATCCCATGGATTTGGAGATGGACAATTACCATTGCTAAGGATAAATTCAATATCCCTATACTTAGAAGAAATTTTTTCTACAAATGGTGGACTAAGATGCCTAAAGAGGATCTTCAACATATGGAAGAAAAAATTGAAACAGCCATAGCTGAGGACCAATCCAGACCCAAAGAATTAGGATTTCAAGAAATGTCTTTAGATAATCTAAAGAATTACTTTCAGAAAAATTTTCCCAAATGAAACGGAAGAATGTATCATGATCGTAACTCTAGATCATATGAAAAAACAATTTTTAAAACTTTTAAAGTTAAAAGTGATGATGTGTCTATGAAAACCGGTAGTTCTCAAGGATCAATGGATTCCAATACCTACAATTGTCTAGCCGGAGAATCTCGAGCGGAAGAAGAAGCGAGAACCTATACCGGAAGATTTCGGGATGCAATGATAGAGGATGACTCACCAAATCAACAAAGGAAAGGACAACAATAATTGCCGATAAATAGTTTGAAAGTTCAAGAAAGAATCAAAAGATTCGAAAAGCCACTCAATTATTTTGGATAAAGTGGTCGACAAAGGGAATATTTCCTACTATTTTTATTTTTGTTTTTTCTACTTTAGTCATTATCAATGTGTCGATGGGGCCCAAAGTGTACCCGGCATTAATAATGATATTTTGTTTTTCTTTTTACAGCTACAAGATGTGTAATAGTAGTCTATTACCTACTTAAATAGTAAGCCTTTATTTTCCTATATAAGGCATGTGATGCCTCCGTTGTATTCACAACTTGAAAGCAATAAATTTCATTTCATAAATTCTCCTCTGATACTTGCTCTACTTTCTCCACTCTTCCTTCACTTTTCTTCCACTTCTTTTAGTGCTTATCTCTTCTCTTTTAGTGCTTATCTCTTCCAAGCTTCCACTAAAACTTTGGAATAGTCACTCCACTCCTTCCTTACTCCATTGCTGCGTTTCACATCTTAATTCCCTCTAAGGTAATTCTTATTCTTTAATTATATGTTGAATAACTAGATTGTTGTTGTGGTGAAGCCATTTAAGGCATCTTCACCACAACAATAAAATTAGTTGTTCATATAAATTAAAATAAACTAAAAGTAGTACCTTAGTGGAAATGTCAATGGAAGACAATGGAAGACAATCAAGTCCCAATATTAAAGTAGTATGCGCACAAGGAGAGTGGAAGAATAGTGAAGGAAGAGTGGAGAGAGTAAGGCAAGTATCAGAGGAAATTTATGAAAGGATTTTTATTTCTTTCAAGTTGTGTTTACAACTGAGGCATTGCATGCCTTATATAGGAAAATAAAGGCCTACTATTTAAGCGGTTAAAAGACTACTATTACATTCGGTGCTGTAAAACTAAAAAGACAAAATATCATTATTAATGCTTGGTACACTTTGGGCCCCATCGACACATTGATAATGACTAAAGTTGAAAAAACAAAAATAAAAGCAAAAATAAAAGTAGTAGGAAATATTCCTTTGTCGACCATATCTTGAATTTTTGGTCCTATCCTTCAATCTTTTGATTCCTTTGAAATTATGTCGGCAATTATTGTTGTCCCTTTCCTTATTGATTTGGTGAGTCATCCCTTCTATCATTGCATCCCGAAATCTTCCGGTATAGGTTCTGCTTCTTCTTCTTTGAGATTCTCCTACTAGGCAATTGTAGGTGGAATCCAAAGATCCTTGAGAACTACTGGTTCTCATAGACACATCATCACTTTTAACTTTAAAAGTTTTAAAAATTGTTTTTTCATATGATCTAGAGTTCGATCATGATCTGCTCTTCCGTTTCATTTGGGAAAATTTTTCAAAAAGTAATTCTTTAGATTTTCTAGAGACATTTCTTGAAATCCTAATTCTTTGGGTGCAGATTGGTCCTCGGCTATGGTCGTTTCAATTTTTTCTTCCATATGTTGGAGATCCTCTTTAGGCATCTTAGTCCACCATTTGTAGAAGAAATTTCTTCTAAGTATAGGGATATTGAATTTATCCTTAGCAATGGTAATTGTCCATCTCCAAATCCATGGGATTTGGAATTTAATACAATATAAACAAGGTCCTTGCCCTGTAATCATCCTTGAAGCATTTTTCAGAATTAATGGGTTATAATTGCACCATGTTTCATATAAATTTAATATATTTTTTGGTAAAATTTCCAAAGAAGGACCAAATTTTATCCACCAGTTATAAAACCAATTTGGTATAGGTTTTCCAATTTCGGATTAACACTTTGAAAAACCAAGAATGCTTATTCTTGGGATTTTGATAATAAAAAGCTAATGTAAAAGCTTGGATATAATCCCAATAATTGAAGTAAACATATTTACCTTCAAAGAATTTTGATTGCTTTTTCTCCATTAGGATTTAATCCCCATTCTCTTGGTGATAATATCTTATTGATATGACATTTGCTGAAGTTTATAAAACTTCCTGGGTTATTATTTTGATAATGATGTGTGATTGTTACTGATTCAGTAACTAATAGAAGTATTTCCAAATGTGGTGCGGACTTGCCATAAAGTCCGGGATATCCTCTTGATTCAAGATATCTTGTTTTAACAGACCACCCATCATTAGGAGTCAAATTGATATCTTCCTCTTCAACATACATTATGTCTTACAATGTGATTTTCATAGTAATCTGTTACCTCTTGAGTGTGTTTCATTTGTAGCTGCATCTTTATAAGTTGATGCCTTACTTGATGAAGAAGAAGGAATATCTTCTTTCTTGGAGGTGCAGAGCAATTGTCGCAAATTTCTAGTCCTATGGATCGTAGTCCAATCCCCTTATTAGAGAGTGTTTGTTTCTGATAAGGCAACAAATTGTTGCTTCCTCGGCCACGGCCACGCCACGACCTCTTCCCCTATTGGGGTTGTCATTTCCTGCAAAAATTCACGAGTCAAATAATCGACAAGAGAATTATTTTCTCCTTTAATATATTGTATATCAAAATCAAATACGATAATTGAGCTTGCCAACTAGCAAAAATTTGTTTTGATACAAGATTCTTGACATCTTTCTCAATGATAGATTTTGCGAACTACAATCAATTCTTAATAAAAATTTTTGATTTAATAAATCATCCTGAAATTTTGATATGCATTTAATTATAGAAAGCATTTCTTTCTTAATAGTCGAATATTTAGATTGTGTAGGATTCCATTTCCCGAGTAAATCTTACTAACACTTCTTTATTATTGTGCAGTATAACTTTGCTTTAAGATACCACCATAGCCTATGTTAGAGGCATCTGTTTCAACAATTTTGAAATACTTGGGGTTTGCCAAGGCTAAACAAGGTAAACACTTTACCTTACTTTTGATCTTTTGACAGACTAGAGAATGTTTCTCTGTCCATGGTCCTGGGTTTTTCTTTAACCTATTATATAAAATAGCTGTATCCTGAGCTAAATTTTCATAATAGTCTGAAATATAATTTAGACTTCCTAGAAACCTTTGTAATTGTTTCTTCTCAGATATAATATCAGGAAATTTAGAAGCAAATTCAATACTTCTACTTATAGGAATAATTGTTCCTTGGTCTATTTCGTGACCTAAAAATCTAACTTTTGTTTGAAAAAGTTTCATTTTGGGAGCGAGATATAACTAAACCATTATGTTTAACCAAATTTTTAAATATTTTTAAATGTTTAAAATGTTGATCAATAGTTTTAGAAAATACTAAAACATCATCAATATAGACAATCATAAAATCGAAATAAGAAACTGAAAATATCATTCATAATATTACGAAATTCGAAGGAGAGCATTCTTTAATCCAAATGGAAGAACATTCCATTCAAAATGCCCAAAAGGAACTATGTAAAAGCGGTTTTGTACTTATCGATTCATTAATCTGAATTTGCCAATAACCCGACTTCATATCAAATTTTGAAAAAATCAAGGCATCATTGAGCCTATCTAAAAGATCTTTCTTATTAGGAATTGGATATCTTATCCATTTCAAAACTTTATTAAGAGGTTTATAGTTAATAACTAATCTAGAACACCTCTTTCTTGCTCAAAGATTTTTATTAACATAAAAAGTCAGCACAACTCAAGGAGATTTAGATTTTCTAATCAATCCTTTTTCTAAAAGAGAATTAATCTCTTTTTACATAAATCAAGATATTCTTGATTCATCCGAGCTGGTCTAGCTTTAGTAGGAATTTGACTTTCATTAAAGTCATCAATATAAGGTAAAAAGCAACAACATGTTGTTTCCTATTCCAAAAAGCATTAGGTAGATCATTACATACCTCTGAGACAAATTGTTGTTCAATAACCTTAATTTGTCTCCTAGTTTCTTCCTTATTCAAATGATCCTTAATATTAAATATATTAATTTCACTTTTAAGAAAACATATTTGTTTTTCTTTATTAAGAAGAATGTCCCTAACCTCATTAAGCATTCTTGTATGAGGATCGATAATAAATTTGAAAATAATTTCCTTATTATCAATAAAGGTAGTAATACCATTTTGATCAATATTTTTAATAGGCATAATCTTATGTAAAAAGGAGTGCCTAATATAATTCTATGAGTTAAATTTTTAACTAAAATAAAATGAGTTGGCAAACAAATATTCGATTGCAAATATAAGCATTTGAAAGTTTATAATTAACTTGTAATTTATCTCCTCCACTTGGGTAAGAGATTGAGTAGTTTTTGAAAAATATTTTGTAGGGATAATTCCCTCTTGGATACAATTAAGATCAGCCCCACTATCTATGAGAGCTATCTCATTTTCTAAAATAAAATTTTTATTAACAACTAAAGTAATCCTTACAAACCATTTTTGTGAAGTTACTCTATCTAATATAGACAAATAATCACTACTAGAATGAGCAGTCTCTTTTTGTTTATTAAGACTATCTATAGCAGATATCTTCGATTGATTATGAATTTCTAAAGAAGATATTCTTTGGAATAATACATCATTATTCTTTTTTATCTGAGCAATTTCAGATTTTAAGAGATTTATTTCTCTTCTTAAATCAATTGTAGAAAGCTGGTGTTTCTTTAATATTAGATTCTTGGAATCTAGATAAAACCTCACTCATTTGATAAGGAGCCTCTATAATTACAGGACTTTCCTTTTTAATATATTCTCTCATAAGAGTATCTATCATTTTCCTTTTAAATTGCCATCGATTATGGCTTCTAAAGCTTTTAAAGCTTCATCTTGTTCTCTGTTAGAACATTTAATCCATTCATTTCAACAATGGATTTCCAATAATTCAATTCATTACACTGACAATCATTATTGTTAGTGGAAGATGATTCAGAAGAGGTATCATTGATACACTCTATACCTTCACTTGAAGGATCAAACTCTTGTTCTGATTCAGAACTAATTAATAAAACTTTTTCTAATTGAGCCCTTAATTGATCATCTTCAATCTCATTTAAGGCTTTTTAGTCCAACATTGGTTGGCATAATGGCCTATTTTGCCACACTTATGACAAAGTTATGTCCAATTTTTAGCCTTTCTTTTCCTTTTTCCGAAAAGGCTTATCTTTTGGTTTTCTTTCTTGAAAAATTTTTCTTTTAAAATTCTTTTTCTAGAACTTTTGTAAAAATTTTTGTTTTATTATCAAAGGGTTTTCTCCTTTCTTATTTTGGCCTCTCTTGCCTTCTTTAGGCTCTTTTCCTAAATCAAAGGCAAATTGTTCACGAAATTCACCTAATTGGTGTTTTTCTGTTAACTTTTGCTTTTTCAATTGGTTTCTTAACTTTATGTCATTACATAAAGCTAAACCTTCATTAATACACAACTAATAATTTGGCCATATGTTAGATCAGCATAATTAATATTTATGCCATCATTCTTATTCCTTAAAGATTGTCTAACCTTTTCGGAAAGAGATAAGGAAGACCATCAACAAATTTTGCCTTCCAATGGATAGAATTGGGATCTTTTAATTGAAAAACCTGGATAAGAAAGTATCTTTATACCATCTAAAATGAGTTAAAGATGGACATCTTAAATTTTGTAAAAGAGAAGCTATTTTTTTCTCCTATGGGAACATTAGTTCCTACAAAATGTTTTAATATGGATAAGCGAGAGGGTATAAACCGCATCTTCTTCCCCAGTACTAACAATAGTATTATTAGAACTAGATTCTAGCTTAACTTCTTTCTTATGATCAAGAATTTCTTTTTTCTGAACTTCAGTAAGATAATGATCCCACCAACCTCTTAATTGACCAACAAATCCGATGGCTATGAAAGAGGCTATAGTACTATCGAATTTCCATGTTTGTTTACAAACAAGTGAGAATACATAATCATTCTATGTATCGTATCTATGATTTGCTTATCATTTAAGCCATCAATATTCCATTCATAAATGGCTTTACCAGAATAGGAATTCTGATATGGTTCGTGTTCCTCATAAAGTAAATCTTGAGGTGAAGGCCTCTTATAATAATATTTTTCTATGGCCTTAGAAGTGTAAATAGGATTAATATTAACATCCTGGTTAATATCCTGGTTAGCAAACATGTTTGTTAGTTCATCAATATTATTTATATCCTTACTAAAATCGTAAGGACTCTCGAGCTATCGAAACACTCTCTTGAGATAAAACACTTAAACTTAAATTCTTTAATTGTTCTTGCAAAATATGAATAAATTCAGAAGTATTATCTTCCATTTTGAAACCTTTTATTGGTAAAGGAGGTTGTATTATAGGAGTCTCTGTAATCAGAGGTGCTTTAGACTCATTAGTTTGTTCAAAAATCATTTTTTGTTGAAGAATTTGTTTTTCAAATAATTCCTTCAACGAAGATAAATCCTTTTCAAGAGAAATAAATTGATCTCCTAAACAATTGAGAAATGCATTTGTATAATTCTGGGTTTTTATCAAAGAATTTAATTCTTTGATAGTAACTTGGTTACATTCTACCTTATGTAAACTATTAAAAGCATTAGCTTCTACATTTTGACCCAAATTTATAGGTTGTCTTGGAGGAAAAATACTACTAATTTTTTCTCCTTTCATAGTTTCCCAATTCTTTGAATTAAGAACTAAAATCTCATTATCAATCTCATTTTTGATTTTATTAGTAAAATACTTAACAAACCATTTCACAAAAGGAATATAATCCTGTTTTATAGTCATTTCTTCATAATAATCATCCTTAAACTTATTAAGTTCAAGAGGAGAGAATTTCTCAAAATACCATTCCCTAAATTGGGCATATTTATCCTGTTGGAACTCATCATTAACTAGTTCTCTCATTCCACTACCGGGAGAGTAATCTAATATGTACTTCATAAATGAAAACTCATTTCGATTGAGTAGGAGATTCCCTACTTTGGGTGGGTTTTGATATATCCCATGTGGAATTTGATTCTCACTAATTCTAATATTTTCTCTGTCTCTATTTCTTCTATTGGACGAGAAGTAGAAGATCTATGTAGTTCACTAGGAGTTGTATAGAACTCACTAACAGAATGCCTTGCGTAAAAACTTCTTGGTATTTTATTAACCCTTTGAGGATTAAACTTTACCTCTATATCCCCTTCATTTGTTTGGATAATCTGATCTATCTCTCTATTTAAGATAGGTTTAGGTTCTACCGCTTGTGGTGTAGCGACCATGACTCGGAAAGTTAATTTCATTCCATTTAATTAACCTATTGGTCACTATATTAGAAGTTAATAAATTAGTTTGGACAAGAGTTGTTGTCCTGGAAAAGATATTTGCTTAACCTTTGGATTAAGTGTATTTAAAACTTTATAATAAACTCTATAACATATTGTTATAACTTCACTACCTGGTGTAAAATTATACCCATTAGTATTGATAGTGAGTTGCATAGCATCTAGAATATTTCTGTCAGATAAAGACAAACTCAAATTTGGAGAAACATTAAAATAAACAGGTCCATGACACAGACTTGTTTCAATTAAAGCAGCTAGAGAAGGCTTGAAATCTCTACATCTACCATCTCTAACATATGCAAGAATACTTGCATTTAACCCCAACAAAGTTAATGGTTTAAAGGCAATTTGCACAAGTCCAATATGAATAAAATTATAGTCTTTAAAAGGAAGTAAATCTTTTTTACTTAATAATCTTATGGTCTGAGTATTTTCAGAAACTTGAACAGTCTGTTCAATGGTCTTAACAGCATATCTTGATTTGAGATCAAATAGACCAAATTTATATATTTGGCTAGAAGGAATGAGGAATTGTCCATTTGTTTAGTTGATCCAAATTTTTTGGATATTCAGCTAATTCTTCATTTTTAATTGAATTATCTTGATGATTATAATCATCTAATTCCATGGTTAAAGTTTGAATTATTGTTGTGGTTCAGATGCTTAACTGTAATCGAAACTAGATGAGTCGATTGAAATTATGAATATACTATACTCCCATCATTTTATTTGTCATCTTTGCAAACAAGATAAAACTGTTTAACTATCAACCCAAAGGGATAGAAGGATTTCTCCCAAATCAAAGATGTAGAATGTTTTTAGCAAAAATTTTCAAATCATCTTAATACTTCCTCTTTACGGAAAAGATGATGATTTTAAGAAAACACTAAAAACATTCTTAGTTATAATATAACACAAATAAAATGATGTTAGGATAATATATTCATACTAATAACTCACCCATCAAATGGCTCTGATACCATTTAAGGCATCTTCACCACAACAACAATCTAGTTATTCAACATATAATTAAAGAATAAGAATTACCTTAGAGGGAATTAAGATGTGAAACGCAGCAATGGAGTAAGGAAGGAGTGGAGTGACTATTCCAAAGTTTTAGTGGAAGCTTGGAAGAGATAAGCACTAAAAGAGAAGAGATAAGCACTAAAAGAAGTGGAAGAAAAGTGAAGGAAGAGTGGAGAAAGTAGAGCAAGTATCAGAGGAGAATTTATGAAATGAAATTTATTGCTTTCAAGTTGTGAATACAACGGAGGCATCACATGCCTTATATAGGAAAATAAAGGCTTACTATTTAAGCCGGTAATAGACTACTATTACATTCGGTAGCCTGTAAAAAGAAAAACAAAATATCATTATTAATGCCGGGTACACTTTGGGCCCCATCGACACATTGATAATGACTAAAGTAGAAAAAACAAAAATAAAAATAGTAGGAAATATTCCCTTTGTCGACCACTTTATCCAAAATAATTGAGTGGCTTTCTGAATCTTTTGATTCTTTCTTGAACTTTCAAACTATTTATCGGCATTTCCACTAAGGTACTACTTTTAGTTTATTTTAATTTATATGAACAACTAATTTTATTGTTGTGGTGAAGATGCCTTAAATGGTATCAGAGCCATTTGATGGGTGAGTTATTAGTATGAATATATTATCCTAACATCATTTTATTTGTGTTATATTAGAACTAAGAATGTTTTTAGTGTTTTCTTAAAATCATCATCTTTTCCCAGAAAGAGGAAGTATTAAGATTGATTTCAAAATTTTTGCTAAAAACATTCTACATCTTTGATTTGGGAGAAATCCTTCTATCCCTTTGGGTTGATAGTTAAACAGTTTTACTGTTTGCAAAGATGACAAATAAAATGATGGGAGTATAGTATATTCATAATTTCAACTGACTCATCTAGTTATGATTCTGGTTAAGCATCTGAACCACAACAATAATTCAAACTTTAACCATGGAATTAGATGATTATAATCATCAAGATAATTCAATTAAAAATGAAGAATTAGCTGAATATCCAAAAAATTTGGATCAACTAAACAAATGGACAATTCCTGCAGTTCCTTCTAGCCAAATATATAAATTTGGTCTTTTTGATCTCAAATCAAGATATGCTGTTAAGACCATTGAACAGACTGTTCAAGTTTCTGAAAATACTCAGACCATAAGATTATTAAGTAAAAAAGATTTACTTCCTTTTAAAGACTATAATTTTATTCATATTGGACTTGTGCAAATTGCCTTTAAACCATTAACTTTGCTGGGGTTAAATGCAAGTATTCTTGCATATGTTAGAGATGGTAGATGTAGAGATTTCAAGCCTTCTCTAGTCGCTTTAATTGAAACAAGTCCGTGTCATGGACTGTTTATTTTAATGTTTCTCCAAATTTGAGTTTGTCTTTATCTGACAGAAATATTCTAGATGCTATGCAACTCACTATCAATACTAATGGGTATAATTTTACACCAGGTAGTGAAGTTATAACAATATGTTATAGAGTTTATTATAAAGTTTTAAATACACTTAATCCAAAGGTTAAGCAAATATCTTTTCCAGGGACAACAACTCTTGTCCAAACTAATTTATTAACTTCTAATATAGTGACCAATAGGTTAATTAAATGGAATGAAATTAACTTTCCTGAGTCATGGTCGCTACCACAAGCAGTAGAACCTAAACCTATCTTAAATAGAGAGATAGATCAGATTATCCAAACAAATGAAGGGGATATAGAGGTAAAGTTTAATCCTCAAAGGGTTAATAAAATACCAAGAAGTTTTTCTAAGGCATTACATTAGTGAGTTCTATACAACTCCTAGTGAACTACATAGATCTTCTACTTCTCGTCCAATAGAAGAAATAGAGACAGTAGAAAATATTAGAATTAGTGAGAATCAAATTCCACATGGGATATATCAAAAACCCACCCAAAGTAGGGAATCTCCTACTCAATCAGAAATGAGTTTTCATTTATGAAGTACATATTAGATTACTCTCCCGGTAGTGGAATGAGAGAACTAGTTAATGATGAGTTCCAACAGGATAAATATGCCCAATTTAGGGAATGGTATTTTGAGAAATTCTCTCCTCTTGAACTTAATAAGTTTAAGGATGATTATTATGAAGAAATGACTATAAAACAGGATTATATTCCTTTTGTGAAATGGTTTGTTAAGTATTTTACTAATAAAATCAAAAATGAGATTGATAATGAGATTTTAGTTCTTAATTCAAAGAATTGGGAAACTATGAAAGGAGAAAAATTAGTAGTATTTTTCCTCCAAGACAACCTATAAATTTGGGTCAAAACGTAGAAGCTAATGCTGCTTTAATAGTTTACATAAGGTAGAATGTAACGAGTTACTATCAAAGAATTAAATTCTTTGATAAAAACCTGAAATTATACAAATGCTTTTCTTAATTGCTTAGGAGATCAATTTATTTCTCTTGAAAAAGATTTATCTTCTTTGAAGGAATTATTTGAAAAACAAATTTTTCAACAAAAAATGATTTTTGAACAAACAAATGAGTCTAAAGCACCTATGATTACAGAGACTCCTATAATACAACCTCCTTTACCAATAAAAGGTTTCAAAATGGAAGATAATACTTCTGAATTTATTCATATTTTGCAAGAACAATTAAAGAATTTATCTCTAAGTGTTTTATCTCAAGAGAGTGTTTCAGATAGCTCTGAGAGTCCTTCTGATTTTAGTAAGGATATTAATAATATTGATGATTTGACAAACATGTTTGCTAACCAGGATATTAACCAGGATGTTAATATCAATCCTATTTACACTTCTAAGGCCATAGAAAAATATTATTATAAGAGGCCTTCACCTCAAGATTTACTTTATGAGGAACACGAACCATATCAGAATTCCTATTCTGGTAAAGCCATTTATGAATGGAATATTGATGGCTTAAATGATAAGCAAATCATAGATACGATACATAGAATGATTATGTATTCTCTTGTTTGTAAACAACATGGAAATTCGATAGTACAATAGCCTCTTTCATAGCCACTGGATTTGTTGGTCAATTAAGAGGTTGGTGGGATCATTATCTTACTGAAGTTCAGAAAAAAGAAATTCTTGATCATAAGAAAGAAATTAAGCTAGAATCTAGTTCTAATAATACTATTGTTAGTACTGGGGAAGAAGATGCGGTTTATACCCTCTGCTTATCCATATTAAAACATTTTGTAGGAACTAATGTTCCCATAGGAGAAAAAATAGCTTCTCTTTTACAAAATTTAAGATGTCCATCTTTAACTCATTTTAGATGGTATAAGGATACTTTCTTATCCAGGGTTTTTCAGTTAAAGGACCCCAATTCTATCCATTGGAAGGCAAAATTTGTTGATGGTCTTCCTTATCTCTTTTCCGAAAAGGTTAGACAATCTTTAAGGAATAAGAATGATGGCATAAATATTAATTATGCTGATCTAACATATGGCCAAATTATTAGTTGTTTGTATTAATGAAGGTTTAGCTTTATGTAATGACATAAAGTTAAGAAACCAATTGAAAAAGCAAAGTTAACAGAAAAACACCAATTAGGTGAATTCTCATGAACAATTTGCCTTTGATCTAGGAAAAGAGCCTAAAGAAGGCAAGAGAGGCCAAAATAAGAAAGGAGAAAACCCTTTGATAATAAAACAAAAATTTTTACAAAAGTTCTAGAAAAAGAATTTTAAAAGAAAAATTTTTCAAGAAAGAAAACCAAAAGATAAGCCTTTTGAGGAAAAAAGAAAAAGAAAGGCTAAAAATTAGACATAACTTTTGTCATAAGTGTGGCAAAATAGGCCATTATGCCAACCAATGTTGGACTAAAAAGCCTTAAATGAGATTGAAGATGATCAATTAAGGGCTCAATTAGGAAAAGTTTTATTAATTAGTTACGAATCGTAACAAGAGTTTGATCCTTCAAGTGAAGGTATAGAGTGTATCAATGATACCTCTTCTGAATCATCTTCCACTAACAATAATGATTGTCGATTGTAATGAATTGAATTATTGGAAATCCATTGTTGAAATGAATGGATTAAATGTTCTAACAGAGAACAAGATGAAGCTTTAAAAGCTTTAGAAGCCATAATCGATGGCAATTTAAAAGGAAAATGATAGATACTCTTATGAGAGAATATATTAAAAAGGAAAGTCCTGTAATTATAGAGGCTCCTTATCAAATGAGTGAGGTTTTATCTAGATTCCAAGAATCTAATATTAAAGAAACACCGTTTCTACAATGATTTAAGAAGAGAAATAAATCTCTTAAAATCAAAATTGCTCGAGATAAAAAGAATAATGATGTATTATTCCAAAGAATATCTTCTTTAGAAATTCATAATCAATCGAAGATATCTCGCTATAGATAGTCTTAATAAACAAAAAGAGACTCGCTCATTCTAGTAGCAGCTTATTTGTCTATATTAGATAGAGTAACTTCACAAAAATGGTTTGTAAGGATTACTTTAGTTGTTAATAAAAATTTTATTTTAGAAAATGAGATAGCTCTCATAGATAGTGGGGCTGATCTTAATTGTATCCAAGAGGAATTATCCCTACAAAATATTTTTCAAAAACTACTCAATCTCTTACCCAAGCCGGAGAGATAAATTACAAGTTAATTATAAACTTTCAAATGCTTATATTTGCAATCGAATATTTGTTTGCCAACTCATTTTATTTTAGTTAAAAATTTAACTCATAGAATTATATTAGGCACTCCTTTTTTACATAAGATTATGCCTATTAAAAATATTGATCAAAATGGTATTACTACCTTTATTGATAATAAGGAAATTATTTTCAAATTTATTACTGATCCTCATACAAGAATGCTTAATGAGGTTAGGGACATTCTTCTTAATAAAGAAAAACAAATATGTTTTCTTAAAAGTGAAATTAATATATTTAATATTAAGGATCATTTGAATAAGGAAGAAACTAGGAGACAAATTAAGGTTATTGAACAACAATTTGTCTCAGAGGTATGTAATGATCTACCTAATGCTTTTTGGAATAGGAAACAACATGTTGTTGCTTTACCTTATATTGATGACTTTAATGAAAGTCAAATTCCTACTAAAGCTAGACCAGCTCAAATGAATCAAGAATATCTTGATTTATGTAAAAAAGAGATTAATTCTCTTTTAGAAAAAGGATTGATTAGAAAATCTAAATCTCCTTGGAGTTGTACAGGCTTTTTATGTTAATAAAAATGCTTTGAACAAAGAAAGAGGTGTTCCTAGATTAGTTATTAACTATAAACCTCTTAATAAAGTTTTGAAGTGGATAAGATATCCAATTCCTAATAAGAAAGATCTTTTAGATAGGCTCAATGATGCCTTGATTTTTTCAAAATTTGATATGAAGTCAGGTTATTGGCAAATTCAGATTAATGAATCTGATAAATACAAAACTGCTTTTCTGATTCCTTTTGGGCATTTTGAATGGAATGTTCTTCCATTTGGATTAAAGAATGCTCCTTCTGAATTTCAGAATATTATGAATGATATTTTCAGTTCTTATTCTGATTTTATGATTGTCTATATTGATGATGTTTTAGTATTTTCTAAAACTATTGATCAACATTTTAAACATTTAAAAATATTTAAAAATTTGGTTAAACATAATGGTTTAGTTATATCTGCTCCCCAAAATGAAACTTTTTCAAACAAAAGTTAGATTTTTAGGTCACGAAATAGACCAAGGAACAATTATTCCTATAAGTAGAAGTATTGAATTTGCTTCTAAATTTCCTGATATTATATCTGAGAAGAAACAATTACAAAGATTTCTAGGAAGTCTAAATTATATTTCGACTATTATGAGAATTTAGCTCAAGATACAGGCCATTTTATATAATAGGTTAAAGAAAAACCCAGACCATGGACGGAGAAACATTCTCTAGTCATCCAAAAGATCAAAAGTAAGGTAAAGTGTTTACCTTGTTTAGCCTTGGCAAACCCCAAGTATTTCAAAATTGTTGAAACAGATGCCTCTAACATAGGCTATGGTGGTATCTTAAAGCAGGTTATACCAGACAATAATAAAGAAGTGTTAGTAAGATTTACTTCTGGGAAATGGAATCCTACACAATCTAAATATTCGACTATTAAGAAAGAAATGCTTTCTATAATTAAATGCATATCAAAATTTCGGGATGATTTATTAAATCAAAAATTTTTATTAAGAATTGATTGTAGTTACGCAAAATCTATCATTGAGAAAGATGTCAAGAATCTTGTATCAAAACAAATTTTTGCTAGTTGGCAAGCTCAATTATCGATGATTTGATTTTGATATACAATATATTAAAGGAGAAAATAATTCTCTTGCTTGATTATTTGACTCGTGAATTTTTGCGGGAAATGACAACCCCCAATAGGGGAAGAGGTCGTGGCCGTGGCCGTGGCCGAGGAAGCAACAATTTGTTGCCTTATCAGGAAACAAACACTCCTCTAATAGGGGATTGGACTACAGTCCATAGGACTAGAAATTTGCGACAATTGCTCGCACCTCTCCAAGAAAGAAGATATTCCTTCTTCTTCATCAAGTAAGGCATCAACTTATAAAGATGCAACTACAAATGAAACACCTCAAGAGGTAACAGATTACTATGAAAATCACATTACGAGAAGACATAATGTATGTTGAAGAGGAAGATATCAATTTGACTCCTAATGATGGGTGGTCTGTTAAAACAAGATATCTTGAATCAAGAGGATATCCCGGACTTTATGGCAAGTCCGGACCACATTTGGAAATACTTCTATTAGTTCTTGAATCAAGAACAATCACACATCATTATCAAAATAATAACCGGAAGTTTTATAAACTTCAAAGAAATGTCATATCAATAAGATATTATCACCAAGAGAATGGGGATTAAATCCTAATGGAGAAAAAGCAATCAAAATTGCTGAAGGAAAATATGTTTACTTCAATTATTGGGATTATATCCAAGCTTTTACATTAGCTTTTTATTATCAAAATCCCAAGAATAAGCATTCTTGGTTTTTCGTGTTAATCCGAAATTGCGGAAAAACCTATACCAAATTGGTTTTATAAGCTGGTGGATAAAATTTGGTCCTTCTTTGGAAATTTTACCAAAAATATATTAAATTTATATGAAACATGGTGCAATTATAACCCATTAATTCTGAAAAATGCTTCAAGGATGATTACAGGCAAGGACCTTGTTTATATTGTATTAAATTCCAAATCCCATGGATTTGGAGATGGACAATTACCATTGCTAAGGATAAATTCAATATCCCTATACTTAGAAGAAATTTCTTCTACAAATGGTGGACTAAGATGCCTAAAGAGGATCTCCAACATATGGAAGAAAAATTGAAACTTGACCATAGCCGAGGACCAATCCGGACCCAAAGAATTAGGATTTCAAGAAATGTCTCTAGAAAATCTAAAGAATTACTTTGAAAAATTTTCCCAAATGAAACGGAAGAATGTATCATGATCGTAACTCTAGATCATATGAAAAAACAATTTTTAAAACTTTTAAAGTTAAAAGTGATGATGTGTCTATGAGAACCAGTGGTTCTCAAGGATCACCGGATTCCACCTACAATTGCCTAGCCGAGAATCTCGAGCGGAAGAAGAAGCGAACCTATACCGTAAGATTTACGGGATGCAATGATAGAAGGGATGACTCACCAAATCAATAAGGAAAGGGACAACAATAATTGCCGACATAATTTCAAAGGAATCAAAAGATTCAGAAGGATAGGACCAAAAATTCAAGATATGGTCGACAAAGGGAATATTTCCTACTACTTTTATTTTTGCTTTTATTTTTGTTTTTTCAACTTTAGTCATTATCAATGTGTCGATGGGGCCCAAAGTGTACCGGCATTAATAATGATATTTTGTCTTTTTAGTTTACAAAGCACCAATGTAATAGTAGTCTTTTACCCTAACTTAAATAGTAGGCCTTTATTTTCCTATATAAGGCATGCAATGCCTCAGTTGTAAACACAACTTGAAAGAAATAAAAATCCTTTCATAAATTTCCTCTGATACTTGCCTTACTCTCTCCACTCTTCCTTCACTATTCTTCCACTCTCCTTGTGCGCATACTACTTTAATATTGGGACTTGATTGTCTTCCATTGTCTTCCATTGACATTTCCACTAAGGTACTACTTTTAGTTTATTTTAATTTATATGAACAACTAATTTTATTGTTGTGGTGAAGATGCCTTAAATGGTATCAGAGCCATTTGATGGGTGAGTTATTAGTATGAATATATTATCCTAACATCATTTTATTTGTGTTATATTAGAACTAAGAATGTTTTTAGTGTTTTCTTAAAATCATCATCTTTTCCCAGAAAGAGGAAGTATTAAGATGATTTCGAAAATTTTTGCTAAAAACATTCTACATCTTTGATTTAGGAGAAATCCTTCTATCCCTTTGGGTTGATAGTTAAACAGTTTTACTGTTTGCAAAGATGACAAATAAAATGATGGGAGTATAGTATATTCATAATTTCAACTGACTCATCTAGTTCTGATTCTGGTTAAGCATCTGAACCACAACAATAATTCAAACTTTAACCATGGAATTAGATGATTATAATCATCAAGATAATTCAATTAAAAATGAAGAATTAGCTGAATATCCAAAAAATTTGGATCAACTAAACAAATGGACAATTCCTGCAGTTCCTTCTAGCCAAATATATAAATTTGGTCTATTTGATCTCAAATCAAGATATGCTGTTAAGACCATTGAACAGACTGTTCAAGTTTAAAAATACTCGGACCATAAGATTATTAAGTAAAAAGATTTACTTCCTTTTAAAGACTATAATTTTATTCATATTGGACTTGTGCAAATTGCCTTTAAACCATTAACTTTGTTTGGGGTTAAATGCAAGTATTCTTGCATATGTTAGAGATGGTAGATGTAGAGATTTCAAGCCTTCTCTAGTTTTAAATTGAAACAAGTCCGTGTCATGGACTGTTTATTTTAATGTTTCTCCAAATTTGAGTTTGTCTTTATCATGAAATATTCTAGATGCTATGCAACTCACTATCAATACTAATGGGTATAATTTTACACTGTGTAGTGAAGTTATAACAATATGTTATAGAGTTTATTATAAAGTTTTAAATACACTTAATCCAAAGGTTAAGCAAATATCTTTTCAGGGACAACAACTCTTGTCCAAACCAATTTATTAACTTCTAATATAGTGACCAATAGGTTAATTAAATGGAATGAAATTAACTTCTCTGAGTCATGGTCGCTACCACAAGCAAATGGAACCTAAACCTATCTTAAATAGAGAGATAGATCAGATTATCCAAACAAATGAAGGGGATATAGAGGTAAAGTTTAATCCTCAAAGGGTTAATAAAATACCAAGAAGTTTTTACATGAGGCATTACATTTAGTGAGTTCTATACAACTCCTAGTGAACTACATAGATCTTCTACTTCTCGTCCAATAGAAGAAATAGAGACAGTGAAAATATTAGAATTAGTGAGAATCAAATTCCACATGGTATATATCAAAAACCCACCCAAAGTAGGGAATCTCCTACTCAATCAGAAATGAGTTTTCATTTATGAGGTACATATTAGATTACTCTCCCGGTAGTGGAATGAGAGAACTCGTTAATGATGAGTTCCAACAGGATAAATATGCCCAATTTAGGGAATGGTATTTTGAGAAATTCTCTCCTCTTGAACTCAATAAGTTTAAGGATGATTATTATGAAGAAATGACTATAAAACAGGATTATATTCCTTTTGTGAAATGGTTTGTTAAGTATTTTACTAATAAAATCAAAAATGAGATTGATAATGAGATTCTAGTTCTTAATTCAAAGAATTGGGAAACTATGAAAGGAGAAAAAATTAGTAGTATTTTCCCTCCAAGACAACCTATAAATTTGGGTCAAAATGTAGAAGCTAATGCTTTTAATAGTTTACATAAGGTAGAATGTAACCAAGTTACTATCAAAGAATTAAATTCTTTGATAAAAACCCAGAATTATACAAATGCATTTCTCAATTGTTTAGGAGATCAATTTATTTCTCTTGAAAAGGATTTATCTTCGTTGAAGGAATTATTTGAAAAACAAATTCTTCAACAAAAAATGATTTTTGAACAAACTAATGAGTCTAAAGCACCTCTGATTCTGAGAGACTCCTATAATACAACCTCCTTTACCAATAAAAGGTTTCAAAATGGAAGATAATACTTACAATTTATTCATATTTTGCAAGAACAATTAAAGAATTTAAGTTTAAGTGTTTTATCTCAAGAGAGTGTTTACGATAGCTCACGAGAGTCCTTCTGATTTTAGTAAGGATATAAATAATATTGATGAACTAACAAACATGTTTGCTAACCAGGATATTAACCAGGATGTTAATATTAATCCTATTTACACTTCTAAGGCCATAGAAAAATATTATTATAAGAGGCCTTCACCTCAAGATTTACTTTATGAGGAACACGAACCATATCAGAATTCCTATTCTGGTAAAGCCATTTATGAATGGAATATTGATGGCTTAAATGATAAGCAAATCATAGATACGATACATAGAATGATTATGTATTCTCTTGTTTGTAAACACATGGAAATTCGATAGTACTATAGCCTCTTTCATAGCCACTGGATTTGTTGGTCAATTAAGAGGTTGGTGGGATCATTATCTTACTGAAGTTCAGAAAAAAGAAATTCTTGATCATAAGAAAGAAGTTAAGCTAGAATCTAGTTCTAATAATACTATTGTTAGTAGTCTTGGGGGAAGAAGATGCGGTTTATACCCTCTGCTTATCCATATTAAAACATTTTGTAGGAACTAATGTTCCCATAGGAGAAAAAATAGCTTCTCTTTTACAAAATTTAAGATGTCCATCTTTAACTCATTTTAGATGGTATAAAGATACTTTCTTATCCAGGGTTTTCAATTAAAAGATCCCAATTCTATCCATTGGAAGGCAAAATTTGTTGATGGTCTTCCTTATCTCTTTTTTCCGAAAAGGTTAGACAATCTTTAAGGAATAAGAATGATGGCATAAATATTAATTATGCTGATCTAACATATGGCCAAATTATTAGTTGTTTGTATTAATGAAGGTTTAGCTTTATGTAATGACATAAAGTTAAGAAACCAATTGAAAAAGCAAAAGTTATGAGAAAAACACCAATTAGGTGAATTACATGAACAATTTGCCTTTGATTTAGGAAAAGAGCCTAAAGAAGGCAAGAGAGGCCAAAATAAGAAAGGGAGAAAACCCTTTGATAATAAAACAAAAATTTTTACAAAAGTTCTAGAAAAAGAATTTTAAAAGAAAAATTTTTCAAGAAAGAAAACCAAAAGATAAGCCTTTTTCGGAAAAAGGAAAAGAAAGGCTAAAAAATTGGACATAACTTTGTCATAAGTGTGGCAAAATAGGCCATTATGCCAACCAATGTTGGACTAAAAAGCCTTAAATGAGATTGAAGATGATCAATTAAGGGCTCAATTAGAAAAAGTTTTATTAATTAGTTACGAATCGAAACAAGAGTTTGATCCTTCAAGTGAAGGTATAGAGTGTATCAATGATACCTCTTACTCGAATCATCTTCCACTAACAATAATGATTGTCGATTGTAATGAATTGAATTATTGGAAATCCATTGTTGAAATGAATGGATTAAATGTTCTAACAGAGAACAAGATGAAGCTTTAAAAGCTTTAGAAGCCATAATCGATGGCAATTTAAAAGGAAAATGATAGATACTCTTATGAGAGAATATATTAAAAGGAAAGTCCTGTAATTATAGAGGCTCCTTATCAAATGAGTGAGGTTTTATCTAGATTCCAAGAATCTAATATTAAAGAAACACCGGTTTCTACAATCGATTTAAGAAGAGAAATAAATCTCTTAAAATCAAAATTGCTCGAGATAAAAAGAATAATGATGTATTATTCCAAAGAATATCTTCTTTAGAAATTCATAATCAATCGAAGATATCTGCTATAGATAGTCTTAATAAACAAAAGAGATGCTCATTCTAGTAGCGATTATTTGTCTATATTAGATAGAGTAACTTCACAAAAATGGTTTGTAAGGATTACTTTAGTTGTTAATAAAAATTTTATTTTAGAAAATGAGATAGCTCTCATAGATAGTGGGGCTGATCTTAATTGTATCCAAGAGGAATTATCCTACAAAATATTTTTCAAAAACTACTCAATCTCTTACCCAAGTGGAGGAGATAAATTACAAGTTAATTATAAACTTTCAAATGCTTATATTTGCAATCGAATATTTGTTTGCCAACTCATTTTATTTTAGTTAAAAATTTAACTCATAGAATTATATTAGGCACTCCTTTTTACATAAGATTATGCCTATTAAAAATATTGATCAAAATGGTATTACTACCTTTATTGATAATAAGGAAATTATTTTCAAATTTATTACTGATCCTCATACAAGAATGCTTAATGAGGTTAGGGACATTCTTCTTAATAAAGAAAAACAAATATGTTTTCTCAAAAGTGAAATTAATATATTTAATATTAAGGATCATTTGAATAAGGAAGAAACTAGGAGACAAATTAAGGTTATTGAACAACAATTTGTCTCGGAGGTATGTAAT
This sequence comes from Oxytropis ochrocephala, assembly GCA_020916435.1. NCBI lineage: Eukaryota > Viridiplantae > Streptophyta > Magnoliopsida > Fabales > Fabaceae > Oxytropis > Oxytropis ochrocephala. The sequence continues at coordinate 67,558,301 of CM037094.1, read as the reverse complement.
GATCTACCTAATGCTTTTTGGAATAGGAAACAACATGTTGTTGCTTTACCTTATATTGATGACTTTAATGAAAGTCAAATTCCTACTAAAGCTAGACCAGCTCAGATGAATCAAGAATATCTTGATTTATGTAAAAAAGAGATTAATTCTCTTTTAGAAAAAGGATTGATTAGAAAATCTAAATCTCCTTGGAGTTGTACTGACTTTTATGTTAATAAAAATGCTGAGCAAGAAAGAGGTGTTCCTAGATTAGTTATTAACTATAAACCTCTTAATAAAGTTTTGAAATGGATAAGATATCCAATTCCTAATAAGAAAGATCTTTTAGATAGGCTCAATGATGCCTTGATTTTTTCAAAATTTGATATGAAGTCAGGTTATTGGCAAATTCAGATTAATGAATCTGATAAGTACAAAACTGCTTTTACAGTTCCTTTTGGGCATTTTGAATGGAATGTTCTTCCATTTGGATTAAAGAATGCTCCTTCTGAATTTCAGAATATTATGAATGATATTTTCAGTTCTTATTCTGATTTTATGATTGTCTATATTGATGATGTTTTAGTATTTTCTAAAACTATTGATCAACATTTTAAACATTTAAAAATATTTAAAAATTTGGTTAAACATAATGGTTTAGTTATATCTGCTCCCAAAATGAAACTTTTTCAAACAAAAGTTAGATTTTTAGGTCACGAAATAGACCAAGGAACAATTATTCCTATAAGTAGAAGTATTGAATTTGCTTCTAAATTTCCTGATATTATATCTGAGAAGAAACAATTACAAAGGTTTCTAGGAAGTCTAAATTATATTTCAGACTATTATGAAAATTTAGCTCAGGATACAGCTATTTTATATAATAGGTTAAAGAAAAACCCAGGACCATGGACAGAGAAACATTCTCTAGCTGTCCAAAAGATCAAAAGTAAGGTAAAGTGTTTACCCTGTTTAGCCTTAGCAAATCCTAAGTATTTCAAAATAGTTGAAACAGATGCTTCTAATATAGGATATGGTGGTATCTTAAAGCAGGTTATACCAGACAATAATAAAGAAGTTTTAGTAAGATTTACTTCTGGGAAATGGAATCCTACACAGTCTAAATATTCGACTATTAAGAAAGAAATGCTTTCTATAATTAAATGTATATCAAAATTTCAGGATGATTTACTAAATCAAAAATTTTTTGTAGTTCTGCAAAATCAATTATTGAGAAAGATGTCAAGAATCTTGTATCAAAACAAATTTTTGCTAGTTGGCAAGCTCAATTATCAGTATTTGATTTTGATATACAATATATTAAAGGAGAAAATAATTCTCTTCTGATTATTTGACTCGTGAATTTTTGCGTGGAAATGACAACCCCAATAGGGGAAGAGGTCGTGGCGTGGCCGTGGCCGAGGAAGCAACAATTTGTTGCCCTATCGAGAAACAAACACTCCTCTAATAGGGGATTGGACTACAGATCCATAGGACTAGAAATTTGCAACAGAATTGCTCACCTCTAAAGAAAGAAGATATTCCTTCTTCTTCATCAAGTAAGGCATCAACCTATAAAGATGCAGCTACAAATGAAACACCTCAAGAGGTAACAGATTATTATGAAAATCACATTCTGAAGACATACATAATGTATGTCGAAGAGGAAGATATCAATTTGACTCCCAATGATGGGTGGTCGGTTAAAACAAGATATCTTGAATCAAGAGAGGATATCCTGGACTTTATGGTAAGTCGGACCACATTTGGAAATACTTCTATTAGTTCTTGAATCAAGAACAATCACACATCATTATCAAAATAATAACCCGGAAGTTTTATAAACTTCAAAGAAATGTCATATCAATAAGATATTATCACCAAGAGAATGGGGATTAAATCCTAATGGAGAAAAAGCAATCAAAATTGCTGAAGGTAAATATGTTTACTTCAATTATTGGGATTATATCCAAGCTTTTACATTAGCTTTCTATTATCAAAATCCCAAGAATAAGCATTCTTGGTTTCAGATGTTAATCGAAATTGCGGAAAAACCTATACCAAATTGGTTTTATAAGCTGTGGATAAAATTTGGTCCTTCTTTGGAAATATTACCAAAAATATATTTATATGAAATATGGTGCAATTATAACCCACTAATTCTGAAGAATGCTTCAAGAATGATTACAGGGCAAGGACCTTGTTTATATTGTATTAAATTCCAAATCCCATGGATTTGGAGATGGACAATTACCATTGCTAAGGATAAATTCAATATCCCTATACTTAGAAGAAATTTTTTTACAAATGGTGGACTAAGATGCCTAAAGAGGATCTTCAACATATGGAAGAAAAAATTGAAACAGCCATAGCTGAGGACCAATCCAGACCCAAAGAATTAGGATTTCAAGAAATGTCTTTAGATAATCTAAAGAATTACTTTCAGAAAATTTTCCCAAATGAAACGGAAGAACAGATCATGATCAGAACTCTAGATCATATGAAAAAACAATTTTTTAAAACTTTTAAAGTTAAAAGTGATGATGTGTCTATGAAAACCAGTAGTTCTCAAGGATCAATGGATTCCAATACCTACAATTGTCTAGCCGGAGAATCTCAGGCAGAAGAAGAAGCAGAACCTATACCAGAAGATTTCTGGGATGCAATGATAGAGGGGATGACTCACCAAATCAACAAAGGGAAAGGACAACAATAATTGCCGATAAATAGTTTGAAAGTTCAAGAAAGAATCAAAAGATTCAGAAAGCCACTCAATTATTTTGGATAAAGTGGTCGACAAAGGGAATATTTCCTACTATTTTTATTTTTTTTTCTACTTTAGTCATTATCAATGTGTCGATGGGGCCCAAAGTGTACCCTTGATTAATAATGATATTTTGTTTTTCTTTTTGAAGACTCACAGAGATGTAATAGTAGTCTATTACCGCTTAAATAGTAAGCCTTTATTTTCCTATATAAGGCATGTGATGCCTCCGTTGTATTCACAACTTGAAAGCAATAAATTTCATTTCATAAATTCTCCTCGATACTTGCTCTACTTTCTCCACTCTTCCTTCACTTTTCTTCCACTTCTTTTAGTGCTTATCTCTTCTCTTTTAGTGCTTATCTCTTCCAAGCTTCCACTAAAACTTTGGAATAGTCACTCCACTCCTTCCTTACTCCATTGCTGCGTTTCACATCTTAATTCCCTCTAAGGTAATTCTTATTCTTTAATTATATGTTGAATAACTAGATTGTTGTTGTGGTGAAGATGCAATATCGAGCCATTTGATGGAGTGAGTTATTAGTATGAATATATTATCCTAACATCATTTTATTTGTGTTATATTATAACTAAGAATGTTTTTAGTGTTTTCTTAAAATCATCATCTTTTCCCAGAAAGAGGAAGTATTAAGATGATTTCGAAAATTTTTGCTAAAAACATTCTACATCTTTGATTTAGGAGAAATCCTTCTATCCCTTTGGGTTGATAGTTAAACAGTTTTACTGTTTGCAAAGATGACAAATAAAATGATGGGAGTATAGTATATTCATAATTTCAACTGACTCATCTAGTTACGATTCAGTTAAGCATCCGAACCACAACAATAATTCAAACTTTAACCATGGAATTAGATGATTATAATCATCAAGATAATTCAATTAAAAATGAAGAATTAGCTGAATATCCAAAAATTTGGATCAACTAAACAAATGGACAATTCTGCGAGTTCCTTCTAGCCAAATATATAAATTTGGTCTATTTGATCTCAAATCAAGATATCTTTGTTAAGACCATTGAACAATTTGTTCAAGTTTCAAAAAATACTCGGACCATAAGATTATTAAGTAAAAAGATTTACTTCCTTTTAAAGACTATAATTTTATTCATATTGGACTTGTGCAAATTGCCTTTAAACCATTAACTTTGTTTGGGGTTAAATGCAAGTATTCTTGCATATGTTAGAGATGGTAGATGTAGAGATTTCAAGCCTTCTCTAGTCGCTTTAATTGAAACAAGTCGTGTCATGGACTGTTTATTTTAATGTTTCTCCAAATTTGAGTTTGTCTTTATCTCGTGAAATATTCTAGATGCTATGCAACTCACTATCAATACTAATGGGTATAATTTTACACCAGGTAGTGAAGTTATAACAATATGTTATAGAGTTTATTATAAAGTTTTAAATACACTTAATCCAAAGGTTAAGCAAATATCTTTTCCAGGGACAACAACTCTTGTCCAAACCAATTTATTAACTTCTAATATAGTGACCAATAGGTTAATTAAATGGAATGAAATTAACTTTCCTGAGTCATGGTCGCTACCACAAGCAAAGTGAACCTAAACCTATCTTAAATAGAGAGATAGATCAGATTATCCAAACAAATGAAGGGGATATAGAGGTAAAGTTTAATCCTCAAAGGGTTAATAAAATACCAAGAAGTTTTTCTGCAAGGCATTCTGTTAGTGAGTTCTATACAACTCCTAGTGAACTACATAGATCTTCTACTTCTCGTCCAATAGAAGAAATAGAGACAGTAGAAAATATTAGAATTAGTGAGAATCAAATTCCACATGGTATATATCAAAAACCCACCCAAAGTAGGGAATCTCCTACTCAATCAGAAATGAGTTTTCATTTATGAGGTACATATTAGATTACTCTCCCGGTAGTGGAATGAGAGAACTCGTTAATGATGAGTTCCAACAGGATAAATATGCCCAATTTAGGGAATGGTATTTTGAGAAATTCTCTCCTCTTGAACTCAATAAGTTTAAGGATGATTATTATGAAGAAATGACTATAAAACAGGATTATATTCCTTTTGTGAAATGGTTTGTTAAGTATTTTACTAATAAAATCAAAAATGAGATTGATAATGAGATTCTAGTTCTTAATTCAAAGAATTGGGAAACTATGAAAGGAGAAAAAAATTAGTAGTATTTTCCTCCAAGACAACCTATAAATTTGGGTCAAAATGTAGAAGCTAATGCTTTTAATAGTTTACATAAGGTAGAATGTAACTAAGTTACTATCAAAGAATTAAATTCTTTGATAAAAACCAGAATTATACAAATGCATTTCTCAATTGTTTAGGAGATCAATTTATTTCTCTTGAAAAGGATTTATCTTCGTTGAAGGAATTATTTGAAAAACAAATTCTTCAACAAAAATGATTTTTGAACAAACTAATGAGTCTAAAGCACCTCTGATTCACAGAGACTCCTATAATACAACCTCCTTTACCAATAAAAGGTTTCAAAATGGAAGATAATACTTCGAATTTATTCATATTTTGCAAGAACAATTAAAGAATTTAAGTTTAAGTGTTTTATCTCAAGAGAGTGTTTCGATAGCTCACGAGAGTCCTTCCGATTTTAGTAAGGATATAAATAATATTGATGAACTAACAAACATGTTTGCTAACCGGGATATTAACCGGGATGTTAATATTAATCCTATTTACACTTCTAAGGCCATAGAAAAATATTATTATAAGAGGCCTTCACCTCAAGATTTACTTTATGAGGAACACGAACCATATCGAAATTCCTATTCGTAAAGCCATTTATGAATGGAATATTGATGGCTTAAATGATAAGCAAATCATAGATACGATACATAGAATGATTATGTATTCTCTTTGTTTGTAAACAAAGACATGGAAATTCGATAGTACTATAGCCTCTTTCATAGCCACTTTGGATTTGTTGGTCAATTAAGAGGTTGGTGGGATCATTATCTTCTTGAAGTTCGAAAAAGAAATTCTTGATCATAAGAAAGAAGTTAAGCTAGAATCTAGTTCTAATAATACTATTGTTAGTCTTGGGAAGAAGATGCGGTTTATACCCTCTGCTTATCCATATTAAAACATTTTGTAGGAACTAATGTTCCCATAGGAGAAAAAATAGCTTCTCTTTTACAAAATTTAAGATGTCCATCTTTAACTCATTTTAGATGGTATAAAGATACTTTCTTATCCAGGGTTTTTCAATTAAAAGATCCCAATTCTATCCATTGGAAGGCAAAATTTGTTGATGGTCTTCCTTATCTCTTTTCCAAAAGGTTAGACAATCTTTAAGGAATAAGAATGATGGCATAAATATTAATTATGCTGATCTAACATATGGCCAAATTATTAGTTCTTGTATTAATGAAGGTTTAGCTTTATGTAATGACATAAAGTTAAGAAACCAATTGAAAAAGCAAAGTTAACGAGAAAAACACCAATTAGGTGAATTTCAGAACAATTTGCCTTTGATTTAGGAAAAGAGCCTAAAGAAGGCAAGAGAGGCCAAAATAAGAAAGGAGAAAACCCTTTGATAATAAAACAAAAATTTTTACAAAAGTTCTAGAAAAAGAATTTTAAAAGAAAAATTTTTCAAGAAAGAAAACCAAAAGATAAGCCTTTTCGAAAAAGGAAAAGAAAGGCTAAAAATTGGACATAACTTTGTCATAAGTGTGGCAAAATAGGCCATTATGCCAACCAATGTTGGACTAAAAAGCCTTAAATGAGATTGAAGATGATCAATTAAGGGCTCAATTAGAAAAGTTTTATTAATTAGTTACGAATCGTAACAAGAGTTTGATCCTTCAAGTGAAGGTATAGAGTGTATCAATGATACCTCTTACGATCATCTTCCACTAACAATAATGATTGTCAGTGTAATGAATTGAATTATTGGAAATCCATTGTTGAAATGAATGGATTAAATGTTCTAACAGGAGAACAAGATGAAGCTTTAAAAGCTTTAGAAGCCATAACTGATGGCAATTTAAAAAGGAAAATGATAGATACTCTTATGAGAGAATATATTAAAAAGGAAAGTCCTGTAATTATAGAGGCTCCTTATCAAATGAGTGAGGTTTTATCTAGATTCCAAGAATCTAATATTAAAGAAACACCAGTTTCTACAACTGATTTAAGAAGAGAAATAAATCTCTTAAAATCTGAAATTGCTCAGATAAAAAAGAATAATGATGTATTATTCCAAAGAATATCTTCTTTAGAAATTCATAATCAATCGAAGATATCTGCTATAGATAGTCTTAATAAACAAAAGAGATGCTCATTCTAGTAGCGATTATTTGTCTATATTAGATAGAGTAACTTCACAAAAATGGTTTGTAAGGATTACTTTAGTTGTTAATAAAAATTTTATTTTAGAAAATGAGATAGCTCTCATAGATAGTGGGGCTGATCTTAATTGTATCCAAGAGGGAATTATCCCTACAAAATATTTTTCAAAAACTACTCAATCTCTTACCCAAGCTGGAGGAGATAAATTACAAGTTAATTATAAACTTTCAAATGCTTATATTTGCAATCGAGAATATTTGTTTGCCAACTCATTTTATTTTAGTTAAAAATTTAACTCATAGAATTATATTAGGCACTCCTTTTTACATAAGATTATGCCTATTAAAAATATTGATCAAAATGGTATTACTACCTTTATTGATAATAAGGAAATTATTTTCAAATTTATTCTTGATCCTCATACAAGAATGCTTAATGAGGTTAGGGACATTCTTCTTAATAAAGAAAAACAAATATGTTTTCTCAAAAGTGAAATTAATATATTTAATATTAAGGATCATTTGAATAAGGAAGAAACTAGGAGACAAATTAAGGTTATTGAACAACAATTTGTCTCAGGTATGTAATGATCTACCTAATGCTTTTTGGAATAGGAAACAACATGTTGTTGCTTTACCTTATATTGATGACTTTAATGAAAGTCAAATTCCTACTAAAGCTAGACCCATTTCGGATGAATCAAGAATATCTTGATTTATGTAAAAAGAGATTAATTCTCTTTTAGAAAAGGATTGATTAGAAAATCTAAATCTCCTTGGAGTTGTACACTTTTTATGTTAATAAAAATGTTTGAACAAGAAAGAGGTGTTCCTAGATTAGTTATTAACTATAAACCTCTTAATAAAGTTTTGAAGTGGATAAGATATCCAATTCCTAATAAGAAAGATCTTTTAGATAGGCTCAATGATGCCTTGATTTTTTCAAAATTTGATATGAAGTCAGGTTATTGGCAAATTCAGATTAATGAATCTGATAAATACAAAAGCGCTTTACAGATTCCTTTTGGGCATTTTGAATGGAATGTTCTTCCATTTGGATTAAAGAATGCTCCTTCTGAATTTCAGAATATTATGAATGATATTTTCAGTTCTTATTCTGATTTTATGATTGTCTATATTGATGATGTTTTAGTATTTTCTAAAACTATTGATCAACATTTTAAACATTTAAAAATATTTAAAAATTTGGTTAAACATAATGGTTTAGTTATATCTGCTCCCAAAATGAAACTTTTTCAAACAAAAGTTAGATTTTTAGGTCACGAAAATAGACCAAGGAACAATTATTCCTATAAGTAGAAGTATTGAATTTGCTTCTAAATTTCACGATATTATATCCGAGAAGAAACAATTACAAAGATTTCTAGGAAGTCTAAATTATATTTCGACTATTATGAGAATTTAGCTCAAGATACAAACCATTTTATATAATAGGTTAAAGAAAAACCAGGACCATGGACAGAGAAACATTCTCTAGTTGTCCAAAAGATCAAAAGTAAGGTAAAGTGTTTACCTTGTTTAGCCTTGGCAAACCCCAAGTATTTCAAAATTGTTGAAACAGATGCCTCTAACATAGGCTATGGTGGTATCTTAAAGCGAGTTATACTGCACAATAATAAAGAAGTGTTAGTAAGATTTACTTAGGGAAATGGAATCCTACACAATCTAAATATTCGACTATTAAGAAAGAAATGCTTTCTATAATTAAATGCATATCAAAATTTCGTGATGATTTATTAAATCAAAAATTTTTATTAAGAATTGATTGTAGTTACGCAAAATCTATCATTGAGAAAGATGTCAAGAATCTTGTATCAAAACAAATTTTTGCTAGTTGGCAAGCTCAATTATCGTCGATTTGATTTTGATATACAATATATTAAAGGAGAAAATAATTCTCTTCTTGATTATTTGACTCGTGAATTTTTGCGAGGGAAATGACAACCCCAATAGGGAAGAAGAGGTCGTGGCGTGGCCGTGGCCGAGGAAGCAACAATTTGTTGCCTTATCGAGAAACAAACACTCCTCTAATAGGATTGGACTACGATCCATAGGACTAGAAATTTGCAAACAATTGCTCGCACCTCCGAAGAAAGAAGATATTCCTTCTTCTTCATCAAGTAAGGCATCAACTTATAAAGATGCAACTACAAATGAAACACCTCAAGAGGTAACAGTTACTATGAAAATCTCATTCTGAAGACATAATGTATGTTGAAGAGGAAGATATCAATTTGACTCCTAATGATGGGTGGTCTGTTAAAACAAGATATCTTGAATCAAGAGGATATCCTGGACTTTATGGCAAGTCCAGACCACATTTGGAAATACTTCTATTAGTTACTGAATCAGTAACAATCACACATCATTATCAAAATAATAACCCAGGAAGTTTTATAAACTTCAGCAAATGTCATATCAATAAGATATTATCACCAAGAGAATGGGGATTAAATCCTAATGGAGAAAAAGCAATCAAAATTGCTGAAGGTAAATATGTTTACTTCAATTATTGGGATTATATCCAAGCTTTTACATTAGCTTTTTATTATCAAAATCCCAAGAATAAGCATTCTTGGTTTTTCAGTGTTAATCCAGAAATTCTGGAAAAACCTATACCAAATTGGTTTTATAACTGGTGGATAAAATTTGGTCCTTCTTTGGAAATTTTACCAAAAAATATATTAAATTTATATGAAACATGGTGCAATTATAACCCATTAATTCTGAAAAATGCTTCAAGGATGATTACAGGGCAAGGACCTTGTTTATATTGTATTAAATTCCAAATCCCATGGATTTGGAGATGGACAATTACCATTGCTAAGGATAAATTCAATATCCCTATACTTAGAAGAAATTTCTTCTACAAATGGTGGACTAAGATGCCTAAAGAGGATCTCCAACATATGGAAGAAAAAATTGAAACAGCCATAGCTGAGGACCAATCCAGACCCAAAGAATTAGGATTTCAAGAAATGTCTCTAGAAAATCTAAAGAATTACTTTCAGAAAATTTTCCCAAATGAAACGGAAGAACAGATCATGATCAGAACTCTAGATCATATGAAAAAACAATTTTTTAAAACTTTTAAAGTTAAAAGTGATGATGTGTCTATGAGAACCAGTAGTTCTCAAGGATCACTGGATTCCACCTACAATTGCCTAGCCGGAGAATCTCAGGCAGAAGAAGAAGCAGAACCTATACCAGAAGATTTCTGGGATGCAATGATAGAAGGGATGACTCACCAAATCAATAAGGGAAAGGGACAACAATAATTGCCGACATAATTTCAAAGGAATCAAAAGATTCAGAAGGATAGGACCAAAAATTCAAGATATGGTCGACAAAGGGAATATTTCCTACTACTTTTATTTTTGCTTTTATTTTTGTTTTTTCAACTTTAGTCATTATCAATGTGTCGATGGGGCCCAAAGTGTACCCGGCATTAATAATGATATTTTGTCTTTTTTTAGTTTACAAAGCACACCAAGATGTAATAGTAGTCTTTTAACCGGCTTAAATAGTAGGCCTTTATTTTCCTATATAAGGCATGCAATGCCTCAGTTGTAAACACAACTTGAAAGAAATAAAAATCCTTTCATAAATTTCCTCTGATACTTGCCTTACTCTCTCCACTCTTCCTTCACTATTCTTCCACTCTCCTTGTGCGCATACTACTTTAATATTGGGACTTGATTGTCTTCCATTGTCTTCCATTGACATTTCCACTAAGGTACTACTTTTAGTTTATTTTAATTTATATGAATAACTAGATTGTTGTTGTGGTGAAGATGCCTTAAATGTATATATATATATATATATATATATGCAAAAAAATAGAGAAAAAAAAGAGAAAAGAAAAATACACACACAGACACACACATATGTGTGTGTGTGTGTGAAACCAATAATAAAAGACAACAAACAAATATTTATATTTTAATACAAGTCAGACCACTCATGAATGTAATGAATATAAAAAAATCACCTAAGAAAGTCCCTAAAAAATGCTTTAGAATTTGTACAAAGATTTGTCACATGGGAGGAGAAGAAATTGTAGACTCACAACAAACACAAACTACTTTAAAGGAAAGAAAAACAAAGAAAAAGGATGAGATACTCCCCCATGCTTGGACTAGACATTATGGTTAAGTCCCTAAAATACATGAAAGGGGTAAGAAAGCTCACCATGGTTAAGGCTGATCTGGGTAACATGAGTGTGTTAAAGTTGTTGCAGGCCTTGTCAAAATTGCATTTTCTTCAATTTGAACTTGTGGCTTTTTTCCTTTCATCTTATTCCAGCAACACAAAACAAATTATGAAAAGGTAAGTCCGTGGGTTGCCTCCCACGCAACGCTCGTTTATGGTCACTAGCTTGACCTTTTCCCTTTATAAACTTATACTTGGGTCTCATTACTTGAAGCATAAAGACCAAGTGACACATGAAGAATGAAAACACATTCCTAGATCCCATGGCGTGTAAAAAGGAAGTTGTGAAGCAATAAAATCCAATTCTCAATTCTTCCTAGATCAAATGTTATTTTCACAAAGAAAAGTGAAAAGCAAGATAAAGGGCACAACATTCTAACATCCACACATGCATTTAAACCAATATACTTAACCAAGGGAGAAATTTCAGTTTCCTTTATGCTCTCCATTTCATGGTATATCTCTTGCGAATCATCTTGCATTACCAGTTTACCATTATTTTGATCTATCTCAACAACAATAATTTTCTCATTTTCTATTTCATGTAGGTTTTTGAATATGCCTTTTAGGCAAGGTGGTGGTGGAAATATGACTCAAAAGATTCTCATTCCTCCTTGGAAAATGTAAATACATGCTTATTCATAATAACAAAAAAAAGTTTAACTAGAATAGTGAAAAGAAATCAATATCAATATCTTAAGTCCTCGACAACGGCGCCAAAAACTTGATAGGCCGCAAGTGCACGGTTCTATCGTGTAGTAAAAATATTGATTCTACAGAGACTTAGTATTGATTACCATTTTCTTCTCACTTTGGTGATTATAAAAATTCGGAAATTATAAAAATGTCCTAGGATTGTGGTTTATCTCAATGATAGAATAAACACACAATCTCTCCTCTATTCTCTAAGTTTCAAGAGTATTATATTTCAAAGACAAGGTAAGGAATATAACTAATGTCTCCTTTCAGTGTACAAGAGCGTATTTTGAACCAACAATTAAGCTTATTTTCATAGTTGATTGTCACCAAAACCCATTAAGCACAATACTTTTTTAATATCTAAAGAGTTTCAAAATTATTTTCATGTTTTGATTCCCTTGTCTAATTTCATAGTTCCAACATCAATACTTCACCTTTCCGTTCTTCGTTTGATGTTTAAAATAAGAATTGAAGAATAATGAAAATAGATTGAAATATAAAACTTAAATAAAATAGAGAATAGACTTAAGATTGCTTAGGGGTCTATCAATGGATTATTCCCACAATCCCAAGAGTAAGGGGTCTACTCACTCATGATCATTGTAGACATTTGCTTAAGAGTAAAAGACATGAATCCAAATGGTTGAATTACAAATGACGAGAATGTAAAGGAATAACGGTAAATGATTGAATTATAAACGACAGGAATGTAAAGAAATCCTGGAAATTGCAGGAACATAAAATGCGAAAAATAAAAGACTTGAATTATACAATGCAGAAAATAAAGAGCGGGAACTTAAAGAAGAAATGGAAATTGCATAAATGATAAACTTGAGAAGTGTTTTACAAAATGATTGAATGAGTGGTTAGCACTCAAAATTTTGTGCTATAGGCCTTGGACCATTAAAGCTAAGAAACATCCGAATTAAAACCAATTACAAGCAATGAAAATGAAATTGTAATGAGCTTTTAACATCGATGGAAAAACACGGTCGTGTTTTTCCAATACTAGGCGTGTTTTTCTTCTGCGTCTCTTGAACTACTCCAAACTTGTGCTCCAACACGTTCGTGTTGTATAAACACGGGTGGCCGTCTTAGCATTCTTTGGCCTTTGCACTGTATCCTTATGCTTTTGAGGCTCAAACTTCTTATCTTTACTCAATGCTTGACCTAAAACGAAAAACAAACATTTGGTGGTAAAATAGCTCAAAACTTTAACTAAATTACTACATTAAATACTAAAAATAAACACTAAAAAGACACTTAAACTAGACTTATCATCGAGCTAATGATAATCGACACTCGAAAGCCAAAACCACAAGAGAGAGAAAGCATGAATACACCTTGAAACCAAAACACAAAGAAGCGGACACACCAAGATACATACCTGCCACCAGAAAATAGAGAAGCAGACCCACACACCCCACAAGTCGCAAGCCAAACAACCAACACCAAGTAGAGACCAACCAACCCAAGTGTCATGAAATCCAATCTTCAACAAGACCAACAAAAAATAGTTCCAATCATCATATCCCTACTCATATAAATCTTAAGTGCTACCTCTCCTTTCTTACCCTTGCGCTTGTTTTCTAAATAATGAATGACCTCAAAGGTAGTCATTGCATTATCTAATATAGAGCGCTCAGATACGAAAACAGATTGCTCAACTGAAATACACTTAAGAAGAATAGTCTTGAGATGATTAGCAAGTACCTTAGAGACAATCTTGTAAAGCACATTGCAAAGCGAAATGGAGCGCCAATCAACCATAGACTTTGGATCATCCTTCTTTGGAATAAAAGCATTATTAGTGTTGTTAAGTGAACGAGGAAGCTAACCCGATGCAAGCCAGCTCAAATAGGCCACAACAGTATCATTCCCAAAAGCCAAAAGGGTATTACTTTTCCCACGCCCCCTCCTACTCAAAACACACCCCATAAGGGTGTGAAATGACCAAAAGACCAGCCAAAGCGTCTTTTTTTCAAGAAATTTCACGTGTTCGCCAAAACACACCCCATAACTGATTCGAATGACATCGTTCGAGTGTGTTAAATATCGACTTCACACCCTCTTATGCGTAATTTCACCTGTTCGCATGGGGTCATGTGAACAGGTTCACATGAGGGTGTACGAACACCCTATTTTATTACAAAAAACGGACCATCACACCACATTCATTATTCTTATTGCATTCGCATGATGTTGTTCGAACGTGTTCGAACAAGGTCATTTGAACCGTCATTAAACACGTGAACTCAGCGTTTCACGCGAGGTTATTTTTGGAATAAAATTTGTTAAGGGGTGTGAAAGAGTAGGAGGGTGTGGGAAAAGCAAAGGCCAAGCCAATATCATCCCAAAAACGTTTATAAAATCCCAAATTGAAAACCATCAAGCCCAAAATCATATTATGTAATGTTAGTCTTTCATCTTTTCTTTATCACAATAGTTCTTTGCATGAACCTTTCATCTTTTTTGTTAGCAATTTTAAATAAATGCATATTTTATAAAAAAGAAAAAGAAAAAAAATGTTTTTAGAAAGTAAATAGATCTTTACTTTTTTATAAATATGTCCAGACATAAATCATTTTATGTTCAAATCACTTAAACAAATTTGATTTTATAAAATCTGGCAAGTCAAAATTAATTTTCGAATAACCAAACAATTACTTAAACACATACTAGCACTACAACCCGTCCGATGGACGGGTTGGCTAACAATTTGTTAAAGAGTAAACCTCTAAAGAAAAGATGCATAAGAACAACAGTAAATAACATCAAGCAAAATCTAAGTATTTTTTTTTGACTAAACAAATTCTAAGTATTAGAAAGACATCACATTTAAAGACAAAAGTCACACATATTAGATCAAGTCATAACACAAACAACTTAAAGTTGGAGCATAAACAACAACCTAATCACACATATTAGATGAAGTCATAATACAATCAGTTTAAAGTTGTAAAATAAACAACAACCTATAATAACATTATCCATATTCATCAAATGTAACCATAAAAACTTAACCCATAATACCGTCTTACCGGTTCGAGGGGTTATTCTCTAGAGTTGCGCGTAGAGGATACCAAGTTTATACCAAAAAAATGTACACATGAAAACTTAACTGATAATTAAAGAGAAAAGAAGACACCATAATTAAAAAGTGAAACACGTACCTAGGTCTCATGCAGATTGATTTAAAAGTAAATATCAATTTAATTATGCTTCTAATACTTCTTGATGTGAAATTATCTAAATAAAAAAGAAAAAACTAATTTGGATATGTAATTTTTTTCCAAGATTCTAAAGTACCCCAAGAATCACACTTTATGTATTTTGCCATCAAATTGTTTTTCCATCAAATAGATTATTGAAGAACAAAGTATTTCAATAGTTAAAAAAATTTCTGAATACTAAAGTAACCCAAAATACACTGTCTAACATTTCACGTTACGCGTTTTGTTACAAAATAATTTTGTCCCCATCAAATACACTAAAGAACACTATTTAGCAATTAGCATTCCACTTTAAAATATAAAATTTTTAAAAAAATGAAGATTAGTTATCGGTAAAACTCTGTTGGGAGAATATAACCACACACGCCGACAAATCCGAGTACTCGTGGCCAGCCAACTTCCCCAGTGTACATTAGTCATCGATAAAGCCGATGAAAAATACACACTAATGAGATGGTAACAAAAAAATTTAAGAAAGGAAAAAAAGCCAAAGTGAAAAAAAAAATTAATTTGCCAAAAATTGAAAGCCAATTGACCAAAAAATTATTCCCCCCAAATTGAACATGCATGTCAAGCCGCATACATGTTTTACACTACAACAGATTTAGCCAATGGGTAGCGCTTTTTTTCATCCATGGGCAGCGCTTTTGAGTGCTGCTGAACGTGGCGCTGCTGATTCCACTCCAACAATGGGCAGCGCTCCCTTAAAAGCGCCACCCATTGCCAAACGCGTCCTCAGATAGGCAGCGCTTCCTAAAAAGCGCTGCCCAGTTCTCAAACGCGCCCCCAGATAGGCAGCGCTCCTTAAAAAGCGCTGCTCATTGCCCAAATGCGTCCTCAGATAGACAGCACTCCCTTAAAAGCGCTGCCTATTGCCCAAACCTGTCCTCCTATAGGCAGCACTTCCACAAAAGCGCTGCCCATTGTCTAATTTTTAATTTATTTTTTTTTCTGTTTTGTGTATTTTTCTTTTTATATTTACAATTTATCTGGTTATATACAGCCAATCCAATTCAATCAAATTCATATTCATATATGTATACTAAACACACACATATTTCAGTGCAGTTATCCTGTATTTTATATATATATATATATATATATATATATAGCAAACAACAAATTACACCAATTCATTAAACTTGGAAGTTAATTTTTTTAAAAAAAAAATAACTACATGTTTCTTTATGCGATTAAAAACGACTCCACTGGGGATCGAACCCAGAATCTCTATTCCGTAGACCAGCGCCTTATCCATTGGGCCATGAAGTCAAAATGATGAAAGCTAATATGGAAAAAAGTCAGATTACTAATGATAAAAGTACAACATCTAAGTAAAAGGAAAAATCAACATGAAATAGAAGAGAGGATACTTACGTAGTAGCATCTAATGATCCCAAATTTTTCCCGCCCATTTCAAGTAGCTAAATTGAATCAATATCCAATCCCTAATTCTTTATTCACTAGATCATTAGTAAACACAAATGCTCTTAAGTGTTAATTCCAAAACCTATATAAGAGTAATCTCAATTGAAATTACACAAAAATTAAAGAAGAAAGTAAACAATGGAAAACTCACATTGGAGAAAATTAAATTAGGTGCCTCTATTAAATATCAATCATACAATTCCAAAGTGGGGTTTTAGTACTCTTCATAAAAAATTCTAGGAAAGACACGTTGGAGCAAATCGTAGAAGTGCAAAATGAACTTTATCAATCATGGGGAAAGTAAATGACCTTATTTTATCCTCTAGAATCATCTTGGTTGGGTTCTCCTGCAAAACCATGAAAAATCCAAATTGTTTCCCCTCATTATTAAACATGACATACTCATAAAGTGGTAAAATCTTAACACTCCTAAGAGAAAAGTAACTTGAAATCAATAAGATCAGCGGTTTTCTTAAGAAGTAGGCGAAGTGTTCACCACAGAGTGGTAATTGCATCAAGAACAATAGCCCTTCCTAGTCTTTCAATTTGCATAACCCAAATTCAAAACCAACCAATTTAGTAAATAACGTAGCCAGTGACAATACCATCTTCAAAAAGCTAACATTTGTTTATAACTACATCTTAACTGATTTTATAATTATTTTGAAAGACAACTGCAACTTCTTAAAATTTACAGCCACAACTATACAAGACAATGTCAATTACATAGTGTCAATACAAATATTGTTACGAGTTACCTGCACTACAAGCAACCCTAAAAAGCATGGCTTGTCGAAAAGGTGAGCCAACAAAAGGTGCTTTGAATCTCTCTGCATAAAGAACAACATAATATTTTTTCTTCAAAATCGAAATCATGAAAGTTGTTTAAAGAATGCCATGGTTATAAAACAATCCATCAACTACGGATTAGAATCGCAATCTGTTAACTTCTATTCATTAATCAACATAGTTTGCAAGTCAAGAACATTATACAAACACAAGAACCAACGAGACTCTCAAGCTCCAAATCAAATTGTCAACATCCAACATCAACGGATACTCCAAGTTAGTCCGATGTCTCGCAAAGTTCTTGATTTTCCTGTACATCACAACCCAATCAAAGACAAAAACTTCAAAGAAAAAACAACACCAAACTCATTATCAAGAAACACAACAATCATGGTTAAAAACAAAAATCACCAAAAAGAAAAGCTAAATTGAAAACGAACTACAAAAACAACCTAATCAAAGAAAAAAAACCTAAAAAGAAGCAAAATAAGCCAAATGAAGCAAATCATAATTCTCACAACATCACAAATCAAATCAACCATCCAAATGAAGTAAAATGAATAGCTCAAAGATCCGAAACAAAATAAATAGAATAACATGAACAAAGCGTAGTCGAGAGAAAGAGAGATGAGAGAAGAAAAAAAAGGTTACGATTTGAGAGAGAGGAATCGTGTTTGAAGAATCGAAACAAAGAAGAATCGCAAACACATAGAAGAATCGCAAAAGCAGTGAGATCGCAAATCAAATCGAAAACGAACATAGCAAAGCATCAAAGAATCTCATCTGTTGAAGAATCACGTCATGGGTGAAGAATCACGGAGAGAATCGAACAAATTCTAGAAAAAAAGTTAGGGTTTCCAAAAGGGAATGGATTTGAGAAGACCATAGAAGGAAATACGGGTTGTGTGATTCGTTAGTGTTTCAAATCGTTAGGGTTTTGGTGAGTGGCGATGGTGAGTAGTGAGTGGCAGTGGTGAGGTTTCTGTGAGTGTGGGTGTGGCTGCTGGATATAAAGTCAAAATGATGCTAATCTCTATATTTACATCCGATGGTCTTCTCCACGTTGGCAGTTCATCAAGGTTGCGCGCCAAGTTCTGCTGGTTCCCTCCAATTTTTCGCCCAGTTGATAACCGCCATTTGTGCCATGTAGGATCCAAGTGGTGTGGCTGCCAGCTGAGCTCGTGCAAACCTTTGCATCATCACTGTTTCCTGGCTTTGCTCTATCACGAGCAGTCCATGCGCAGCCATTTTCAAGTAGTGAAGATATTGGCAGAGATTTTGCTTCAGAAATCCTTCGCCATGTGTGTCTTTCTATTGGTCTCTCTCTTCTTTGTTCTGATCACCTTTCTTTATTGCCACTTCTTCTCACTTTTTTTTTCTACACGTGTCTTAGATATCCTGTTTTTACTTGATCTTCACTCTTATTTCGTTTCACTCCTTCATTCAATACACGTTATCACCACTTACCAATGCTGCAACGTTCTTTCAGCAAGCTAAGCTTCTCGGCGCCAATTGTTGGTAATCATATCTTCTACTTTGTAAACATGATCATTTCTATTAGAGGTTGGATGTTGTTAATCATCATTGCTATGTTGTTTTGCAGCTCTATAAATTCCTACGTTTAATCACATTTGCACATTCATCCTATCCAACTTGATTAGGTACTTTTATTCCTTTTGGTTCTTGTGTTTTTGATTGTTTTCCATTTGAAATGGTTCGATGGTGTTCATCTTTCGTTTCCTTTGCATTTCAGTGGTCGTTGTTGTCCATTTCAATTCCTTGCTGTCTATCAATGTAATGCCATGTGTTTTATTTTCTTACATCTAAATTATTCCCTGCTTTAATTCTTATGAGTGTCTGATAATACAAGTGTGCCTATTTTTTTGATTGCATATCTACGTTGTTTTCTTTATATTGTTCCATCAACTATAGAGTCGTTGGTTTCCCATTTTTATTCCATCGTTCTCCGATTTCTTAATGTATATTGATGATGGATTTTTTCCTCATTCATTGATTGTGGTCTGCTGTTTGAGTGGATGCATTCCTTTTATTTAGTTAAACTTTCATTTTTGGAGACACTCTATATTTTACTTTGGTGATTGAGTCAATGTATTTGTTTTTATTTTGATGATCTTTCATTTTTATTTCAGATTCATTCATTGTGCTTCATTCCTTGAATCGCTATTTTTTTATTGTGTCGAATGGAAGTTTGGGAATAATGTTTTTTGTTTGAATATCTGTTACAATACTGTAATTTTGTGTCTCAGGTTCATTTATTGGTGTAAGTTGAATTCTAAAGTCTACTTTCCTTATTTTCTATTCTTTGTAAGTTGATGATAGTGTTGTTTGTTTGATTAGATGAGTTCCTTGGTTTGTTTTGAATATGGATCCATATTTTGCTGAGTGCTACTTGAAATACCATACCTATCAGTTTGAGTTTGTTCCAGGCTTTGTAAGTTTTTCCCCCTTTCTCTCCATCTGTGTGTCTTCTTTTGGGCTCATTGTTGTTACTAAATTAGTTATATTTTGACTTCAGTCCATGCAATCACTTCCAGTGCTTTTTTTGTCTGACTTCTATAATGAGATGCCAAAAATTGTGCACCTTATGGATCCTTTGGGAAACCTCTTCATCGTTTCTATCAAAGAACGTTCAAGCAGGGTCTACTTACATCATGGTTCTTCTCGCATTGGTGAGGTTTACAAACTTTTTAGTGGTGGTTGGATCACTATCAAATATCTACATGGAAGGACCTTCAAAATGTTTGTGAGGGATCGAATGGGTAAGCAGGTTATGTATCCATTTCCTCCTCAAAAATATGGCCTTGGAGAACCAGGACTCCCAATGAGTATTATTCACGAGGAGCATGATGAATTCATTTTGATTGATGCTGTTCATTTCCACCATTCTTTGGTAAAAAATGTTGCTGTTGAGGAAATCAACAGTCCATTCCTGGTGTGTTTCATAGTCTTTTGACATGATTTTTTTTGTAATCTTATTTGGTTCATTTATCCTTGTGTTGCACACTATTTTTATTATTGGTTATTGTATTTGCAGTTTCTTCATATTGGATTTTGCCAAATTGCATTCACTCCTTCAACTACCTCTATTGTGTTGGTCAATTACCGTGGGAGAAAATGGAATTGTAAGTTTCAATGGAATAGTACAAAACCTGATTACTGCTGTGTTTCTGATGGATGGTCTACTTTTCGTGGTTTGAACGGCTTCTTCCGAGTGTGTCCAATGCCGGGTGTGGCTAAGGAAAATAGGAAATACTGCTTGTCGTGTGCTTCATCCATAGGGAATGTGTTGTTTGGGTTTATTTTGTGCTCTTAGCTCGTAAGGATTTTGCTATTAGGATTTTGCACTATATGTAGCCTTCTTATGTAAGGGTTTGATTATCGTATTTTCCACTCTATGTAGTCTACCTATGCTTTAGTTTTTGTTCGCATATTGGTCTTTTATGGCTCTGTTGCCCATGGTATTTCTGTAGGGTTGTTTGTGATTGTTCATTTGTATGTTTTGTTCCAACACGATACCTATTTTGTAATGTCACACTATCATATATAAAGTTTTTCTTGATTAACTATGGTGTCATGATGAAGTGTGGCCTATGGTTGAATTCAGCTTCTGGTTAGCTAAGTAAAAAACGAATTGTATCACCTATAGATATAAGCAATGATAAAACATTTGTATCTTTTTTTAGACAATTCTCTATGTTTTAATTAATGGATAATACAATGGTGTGAGTAAAAAAACTAATCACTGTGCTCTAGATTGGGAACAAGGCTTCAAATTTGTTACTTTAAAATTAGAAGCCATGGTAAAAAATCGATCCAAGAGTTATGTGATCAAATACAATCTACGAGTTAAATTTGCTCCTTAAATCATCTAATAGTTTGTTTCATTTCTTCAGAAATGCATTGGTTATGATATATCCTATTTTGTGACTTCTTTGATTGACATATTTTCAGAGATGTCAGAATATTTCTTCTTCCTTTGCCAAAAAAACTTAATCCTTGATGTTGTGTTGTGTCGTTGATTTGACCTTTTGCTTAAATGTATTAACTATCCATCTCTTATTTCTCACTATATATTCAACCATTTTGTGACAACTTTTCCTCCCATCGTTTCATTCTTCACACATACTGTTATTTATCATTGGTTTTGTGTTGTGTTTGCCTTGCAAGGTTTTCTCACATTTGCCTTTATTGTCGTTTCCTGCATTTTAATTTCATGTTCTGCATTGATAGTCAAATATAATGATTTTACACATTGCAGATGCCTCCTCTTACGCGTACTGATCCAATGGATGATAGTTCATATGCTATGATGATTAAGTTTGGTAGATTTTATGTTGAATTCTTGCCTGAGAATGTGAGGGTCCAACTACCTATCTGTGTTGAATTTTTATTATCTTTACGTTATTCATTGTATCCTATTTTTGGTTTCAATCCTTTGTTGTTTTTTTAATCTCTTTATATTGTGTAGTTATCTGTCCAACTCCCTGAATTGCTTGCTAAAATGCATGGATATGATGTCTATTTCATGGTGATGCTCTGTGATCCAGTTGGTAATCAGCACCAAGTAATGGTGAAAAAGGTTAATGCCCGACCATATTTTTCCAGGTGGTTGGAATGAAATGGGTTGTCGCTAATTCTTTGCATGGTGGGGAATTGTGAGATTGGTCTACATAAGGCCAGATAGGTTTTTCATCAAAGTTAAAGATAGGTATGGTAAAGAGGTTAAGTATCCTACCCCCACAAATTTTTAAGCTTGGTCAAGATGCATTGCCATGTCTCAATAATGATGCTCTGGAGACAAGTTTCTCAGGACTATTTCTAAAGTCCCCACTCTTTATCATACCTTGAGCAAGCGTTTGACTGCAGATGATGCTAATACTAATAAATTGGTCTGTTTTCCTTTTAATAATTTCTCCTTTGTATGTTTCTGTCAAACTCTCCTTTTTGTAATTCCTGTGTTTGTCTTCTGTTGTTGTATGCAGTCTATTCCTGCTGATTTCTTGCATAGGATCATGCCATTTGGTGTTCACAAAGTTAGCTTGATTGATACTAATGGCTATGCCTGGACATGTGAAATCAACAATAATCAAGATGATGTTGCTGTCTGTGGTTTGTATTCTGGGTGGGCTCTTTTCCGCCATATCAAAGTGTTGTTCGAAGGAACTTACATTACACTTGCTGTTACATCTGCAGAGCCGAAAACCATTTTGTTTGAGTTCAAGAGATGCTTTTGAATTAAGTGGTGGTCTACTGGTGTTGGTTATTTTTGTTGGTCATTGTTCTTAGGCAGTATTTTCTGTGAAATTCAGTATTATCAATGTAATTAAGCAGTATATTTAGTCCAATTAAGTAGTGTGTAGGACTAATGTATCCTGCAGATTTCCATTCAGTTTGTTTGGGTTGTTTGTATCCATCAGTTATGTGATTCCTTTTCGTTATATATAATATTTTCTTTCTGTTGCCTTTGAATTTTTTCCCTTACAAGGCAACTTAGTCACCAATACAAGTAATTCTAATCTAAAGAACATGAATATTGTAAAGAAGCATATATAAAAGTGTCTATACAAGAGAAATGCTTTGTGCTAGGAAACTTCATGAAAGAAAAACCCCTTATGCAGATGGAGTCTATAAAAGAGTACAGATGGAGTCTATAAAAGAGTAAATCAGATTGTGAAGAATTCTAGAGTCCCTCAAGCCTTTAGGAACTTCGTTACATGAACACCTTCATTTAAACTCAATGAAAACAAATTAATTGCAGGAATTGGTATAGAAAGCACTCCAATGCTATTCTTCACTGATTTATCTTCATTTTCTTCCACTCTAATGACGAGATTTTGTTTGTCAGGTAAAAATTAATATCATACTTGACCAAATAATTGAACATCTTATTTGTGCATGATAGATAAATCACAGTTAAAATTAAGCATAGTTCAATTAAATTGTGTTTACTAAATTGTTTGTGTTTGTTTGTTTCACACGTCACCTCATTTTGTGGCTCATGCATTTTTGAGGGCGTTTTCCAACAGGTGGCATTCATTGTGTATGGTAGTAGTAAAATATTCTCTATATTTTCTTCTCGGTAACGTGACATGAGGTGAATGCTTACTTGATATTGTATGACAATGTGTGACACAAATATTTTATTTACATATCTTCTGGATCACTCACTGCATTTTTCATCTCATGACTTTCATTGTGTGTAATAGTCATCAAAATATTCTACATTTTGTCTTCCCAATAACCTGACATGAGGTGGATGGTTTCTTCTATTGCGAGACAATACACTCTGATAGTACTGATATATTTGTAGTGTATGAACTCTTCAGTTTCCTTCAAATTTGGCTAAACCTCATAGATCTATCTTTTCACCTCCACCTACGCTTTGTGTACATATATATTCTATAGTTTTAGTGGTTTCTTCTCATACAATGTCCGGCGTCATAGTTAGCTCTCATTGGATTTTGTCTACATAAGCTAGGATTTATCCATCAAGTTCACCATATCACCACCACCATACCCCTTTACCATGTTTATTTAAACGATCCCTTTCATTTGATGGTCACCACTTTCCCAACATTGCACTTCTCTTCATTTGCTTCTCGCTTCTTTCCTTTTGTGTTTCAAACCAGGTGGCGACCTACATTTCAATCTTTTGGCTTTGCTTTTCCATACCGCTTATCGCTAAGCTTTTATAATCACATTCCATGGAAATTGTTCTGAATTTTTTTTCATGATAATGCCTTCATTTTATTTGTTGTTTAAACTTTCTATCTTTTCTTTTATTATAGGCAATCTCATGGCACCACGTCTTAATTTCATTTCGATCTTGTGCACGGCAAGATTAATCGGACACTTGAAGTACGTGTTATAAGGCTTTGGACTCTCCACGAACACAAGAATCCTCTCAATCCAATCAGCATTGAGATGCTTTTATTGGATAAGAAGGCAAGTTTCATGTATATTATTAATATATCTGTGATTTTATCTTTGTATCCATTAATTGATTTACAAGTTTTTTCTCTCAGCTTGATAGGATTCATTGCACTATCAAGGCTTCTCTCTTCCCAATGTTTCAATCTATATTGAAGGAGGGTCGCTGTTATCGAATTGATAAGCTAAGTGTTAACCTTAATGATATTAAGTTTGCAACAACTACTAACAAATACAAGGTTGCTTTCATGAGTATCTCAAGCTGTCGTCTATTGAAGACTACTGATATACCAATGAATCATTTTTCATTTGCTACTTTTTCTGATATCTTGGCTGCACCAAAGGATGATCTGATAGTTGGTTTGTTTTTTATCATCATTTAAAGTTTTCCTGATTCATTTTACTTAAGCTTGCATGCATTCATTTGATTTTTGAGTTTCATCAGATGTTATAGGCCATATTGTTGAGAAAAGTGAATTAAAAGAGCAAAGGACAGAAACTAGCTTTTACAAGCTCATTAATTTGGTCCTTGAGGATTTAGAGTGAGTTGTTTTCTTTTCTTTGCTATAGACCAATTGTTATGGCACGTTTTTACTTTATTTATACATTATAGATTTCCGTCCATTCAGGTCCAATAGGGTTCAATGCACTCTCTGGGGTGAATTTGCTGAACAAGTTGCTGCTAATATCAATGATGGCTCTTGCTCATCAGCTCCAATAATTGTTCTTCAATTATGCAAGCTCAAGAAATATCAGGGTCTACTTAACATTTTTAATTTGTTTCTGTTGAATATACTCCTCATTGTGTATTTGTTTTTCCTGTACTGATAGTTTTACACGTAGGTATTATGGGGATCTCCAATGCTTATCATGGAACAAGAATTTTCATCAATGCTGACCTTCCAGAAATTGCAACATACAGGTCCAGGTTTGTGTCCCACCAATTTAAAATTCCCTCGGTTTGAATGGTTCAATGCCTGCTTTCTTCCTTTTCACTTTCCCATTTTTAAATTTAAACATTGAAATGTTTTTTGTTAGCATGGATGCTTCTGCTCTATCTTTGACTCAATCAATAGGTCCACTTATCGGTCCCTACTTGTTACGTCAACTTATGATGCTTTTATGCAAGATTCCTCTGAGAACTATATCCGAGGTGTTGCAAAGCTACTCTTAAGAAGAATTGTTTTCTTCTTTACTCTTTAACTATTTTTGTTCAATTTCTGTTGGTTTTTATTTGATGATTATACTTAAACAAATTTAGGCATCTTCTGCTGTTGTTCTTGCACAAGTTTTTGATATTGAGTCTGCACATGGGTGGTTCTACACATCATGTAATAAGTGCTATCACAAGGTTGTTGAGGTTGGTTCTAGGTTCTACTGCAAAGAATGCAAAAGGAAAGTCACAGGAGTACCTAGGTATTATTAGCATGTTCACCCCCCGAAAAAATCCTATGTTTTTGCTGGATTCATGTTCTTTTTCTACTTTTAACTTTGTTCATTACCCACGTTACTTTGTATGCCTAGGTACAAAGTTGAGCTTAATGCTATGGATTCAACAGGTTCAGCGAACTTTATGGTTTTTGATCGTGTTGTCACCAATTTTCTTGGTATCTCAGCCCAAGATTTAATTGGTTCTCCTGATCAACCTCTTAGTTCCAACAGGATTCCTGCTGCCTTCCGGTCCTTTTATGATAAGATTCTGCTTTTCAAAATAGACATTAGGGATGCCAACATTACTGAAGGGTGGAACAACTATGTTGTTAGGAGGTTAACTGCTGATCATGATATTATCAAGCAATTTATGGAATTGCATTCAATCCAGGTTGGTTGTCTATATATTTCGTTGTTGAAGGAATGTTTTGTTACATTTGTTGTTCTCTATCTCATGCTTTTAGAGAGGGCTTGGTTTTGCAGCCTTTTAATATTGATGAGGAAGACCTCCATTCCAATAATTATTCGCACTGTGCTACTCAGAGTCCATTGGTATATAATTTCCCAAAAATCCGCCCATTTAGACTTAACTTGAACACATTTTTGTTTTGGTTTTCTCTCATACTTTGTTTTTGTGTTTTTTTGCCCTCCCTAGCCATCTGTGGACAATGTTCCTTCCTCTGAATTAATTGATGTGGCAATCTTGGACATGTCCAATACTCCTCCAAGGAAACTTAGCGTTGTTGCTCTTGGTAGTGGAGATAATTACTTTCATCACACCTTTGTTGAACAAGTTGAAATTGTTGGCGCTTCCTCCGCTCCAAAGATTGAAGTCGTTGGATACCCTCTCTTCTATCCTCGTGTAGGGAGGATGCTTGACATGGATGTTGTTGGTGAAGACAACTCTGGTCCATTAGGTAACTCTGATAAAATTGAAGCTATTGGGGTTGCTTCTCCTCCAAGTAACTCTAAGAAGCAAATTGATGCTACTAAAGGTTCTTCACCTCAAGTTGTTGGAGGTTCTGCTCTTCCAATGAATTCCAAGGAGCAAGCTCAATTTGTGGAAGGTCTTCCTCCTCCAAGTAATTCCAAGAAACAAGATCAAGTTGTTGATGCTTCCTCTCCTCCAAGTTCCAAAAGGCGTCCACCTTTGGCTAAGATCCCATCGACAGTTGAATCCGACTCTCCACAACCTTCTGTTCCTAAAATGGTCAGGATGAAAAACATCAAGATAGAGAAAATCCACAGAGACAAACCACTTTGTTATAGTTTGCGTTGTTCTCCTTGTGTGTTATTTGGGTGTCTCTCCACATTATAGTCAATTGTGGAGTAAATAAAAGTAATTAGGGAACTGTTTTGCTCTTCTACTCAGTACTGGTTTGTTGTTCCAATGAAATGTCAACCTTATATGGTGATTTGAGTGATGTCATTATGTATTATCTATGTGTTCCTCCACTTTGTAGTAGAATTTGGAGTAAGTAACACTAATTGTTTGTGTGTTTCCCTTTTGTACTCACGAATTTAAATGTAATGTGTTTTTATTTATAATTAATGAAGTAATTTGTCTTTGTACTTTTCGGCCTTTTAATCAAATCTGAGTTTAAATTTTATCTTCTTCACAAATACCATCTCTTATAGGAAAAAGAGGCAATCCAATCTTTTTCCTTCCTGTATACCCATTGCAGAAACTATGATGATGGATATCCTGGACTGGTGTGTCCATTCAAAAATAAGCATCATATGAAAATGACACACAAATTTTCACACTTTATCAAATCTTAGGAATGTTGAGCAAATTTCCACACATTGTCAATGTCAATCTAATTTAAAAACTCAGATAAAGCAGTCATGAAATGACATTTCATTTGATGACCTCATAAAGAATTGTGTGACCTTAGTTGCTTATTCTGCACATATCAGTTTCTTTGCTCATTCACATTGGCCTCAATCAGTATAAACTTCATTATTTCTCACTTTACCTGTCCATGCATTCTGTAAGAATTCCTTAGTTTGAGTTATTGTTTCCATTACTTCTTGATGCTTTCTTCCATCTACTTGCAAATCAGCTGCATAAAGAAACACTAGAATGAGAGATTCTGATCAGCAAAAAAACAACACTTACATAACATGGTCACCTGTTATTTCTACCTGTGTACAAGGTTTGTGTCTTTTACTGTCATTGTTCTGAAGTATGCCTTCTTTTACTCTCTAATTAAGTTACTGTCATGTTTTTTTTTTTCAGATTCCCTTTCATCTCATTCTTCTTCACTACCCTTTTTAGTTCCTTTAAGACCAGGAAGGTACATTTTGAAAGGGCTCAATGCTGATCATCAAGATAGATCTCCAAATTTAACCTCACCTGGTGTGTTTAGTCAACAAAAAAAATTAACATATTCAGATGTATTTGATATAAATTACTAATATCTTAACTGTATGTTGAAGGTGTTTGTCCACAAGTAACTTTAATCACACCTTCTTCACAAAGAATTGGGCCAGGTAAATTTGTGCTTAGGCCAAGAGTTGTTCATGAAGGAACGTTCCCTCCATTTGGTTCACCAGAAATTGGAGTGACTCAACTTCATTCTCCCAATGTTAATCGTGGTAACTTTAAGTCTCAAATATCTTCCTGTTATAAAGTAACCCTTCTTCTATCAAAGTTATTATTTTTTCTAATTTATAGGTACACCACAGCTTGGATTTCATTCATTTAATCCAAAGATTCATCAACCTACAATATTTCCACATAAACAGACTGTTAAATCATGTGGGCACATCATTTCTGGTTTACAGTTTTCAACAAATTCTACATCTCTATTGTTTAAAATTAAAAATAAATTAGCAACCGAGACTGCTTTGTTTTCTTCAATAGCAGGTACTATATCAAATCTATAAGCTTAAGACATATTATGATTAATTTATTTTATGGTCAATCAGATCTTAATTCTGCTCAACTTACTCCTAAGAGTCTACAAGTTACACTGCATCAACAGAATGAAAGTCTTCAGACATCCGAAGCTAATCTTCTTTTTGCAAGAGTTGAAGGTGCAGATAGATTTAATGACATGGATTCTCAAATTCCAGCATCTAATCATCCATCAGTTCACAGAGTAACAAACGATGCTTTAAATCCTGATCCTATATTACTGCCAAATTCTCCTTTGCTTCCATCAACAAATGGTATTGACTCATGATTTTCATATAATTTATCTGTTGATGTCATAAGATTGGGAGTGTTCTGTTTACTAGACAAAATTTATTAAACTTGCAAATAAAATCAACTTTCACACTGCATTTTTTTTCTTCAGTCCCAATAGACTTGATGTGTTAGACAGCATCAAAGACACATAATGGCTCGGACCAAAACATTTGCAGATATTTGCATAACTGGTTTTTCAATTAATAAACTAATTCAATACAAAGATACTTAACTGATTTTCTTGTGTGTGTAATTACCAATTTTACTTTTGTAGTGGTTGAAGGTGTACCTGTACTGAATCACATTAATTCTGAAATTCCACCATCTCATGATCCATCACTCAATGAAGTAATGCATGTCACTTTAAATTCTGATGCTATATTGCTACCAAATTCTCCTTTGCTTCCATCTACAAGTGGTATTGACTCACTGCTATTTATTTCATTTATCTCTGCATTTCATGAAATGATTTTTAACTTAATTTCATCTTAGATTTTGGTTGAATTTGGTTTTCTTTTATTTGTAGCTGATGAAGTATTGTACTGGGATATTGGTGATCCACAATATATATGTCAATTTTGTGGTGCACTCATGTGGTTCGGAGAAAGGGTCCAAAAAAAATATAGAGCACGCTTTCCAAGATTCTCCTTATGCTGTCGGCAAGGACGTGTCACTCTGCCTCTTTACAATCGTCCTCCTAAAGTATTATATGATCTATTTCATAATCGTGATAGGAGAGGAAGGTTTTTTTTGGCAAATATTCGATCCTTCAATAGTATGTTTGCGTTTACTTCAATGGGGGGTAAAATTCATACCAAGGTAAATGATGGCCGTGGACCTCCAATTTTTGTCTTGAATGGAGAGAACTATCATCAAATTGGTAGTTTACTCCCCGATGCAGATAAAGAACCTAAATTTGCTCAACTTTATATACATGATACTGAAAATGAAGTGTCTAACCGCATGTCAGTTGTTAGGTATGTTTACAGTTCTTATTATATTTTGATGTGTATGATTTTTTATTCATGATTACTAATATATTTATTGATCATCTACTCTAGGATGGAAGACGATGACTTAAATTTGAGAGCCCAAATTGTCATGGATATTAAAGATTGTCTTGATTCATGTAATCCCTTTGTGAAAATATATAGAGTAGCCAGAGATATGTTGTCTCAAAACCCCACACCAACAATTAAGCTTCGTATTTTGGGGAAGAGACATCGAGATGCCAGACAATACAACTTACCTACTGCCTCTGAGGTTGCCGCTTTAATTGTTGGGGATTTTGATCCAGCTGGATTTGATAGGGATGTTATTGTTAGTACTTATTCAGGAGTACTAGAGAGGATTCCAATTTTAAGTGCTGGTTATTTGCCCTTACAAGATCCTTTATTGTTTCCTTATGGGGAAAATGGTTTTTCAGAGGACATCCAATTCCGCACTGAAAACACAGCAAAACAGATTAAAAGAGAGCATTTAACTATTCGAGATTGGTTGGCATATAGAATTCAGCATAGAGAGGTTGATGGAGGTTCACTCTTATTTTCTGGACGTCTGTTCCAGCAATTTTTAGTAGATGCTTATACCATGATTGAATCTTCTCGATTAAAGTGGGTTAGAAACAATCAGCAAGAACTAAGAGCTGATGTTTACAAAGGTCTAGAAGAATCTATTCTTAGAGGTGAAAGAAACACATCAACAACTGGGAAAAGAATTGTATTGCCTTCTTCATTTGTAGGAGGACCCCGTTATATGTTTCAAAATTACCAAGATGCTATGACTATTTGTAATTGGGCAGGCTATCCTGAATTATTTATCACATTCACCTGCAATCAAAAATGGCCAGAGTTAACAAGGTATTTTGCAAAATTTAATTTCAAGTCTGAAGATCGAGCTGATGTTGTATCTCGAGTTTTCAAGATAAAGCTAGATCAATTGATTAAAGATATAAAAAAGGGTGATATTTTCGGCCGTGTTGTTGGAGGTATTTTTGTATTTACAATTTCTACATTTTTTTCCTATGGTATCCTATGTTTTGAGTTAACATTGATTCATTTATTATTATTCAGTTGTCTATACAATTGAATTTCAGAAACGTGGACTCCCACATGCTCATATCTTGGTATTCCTTCATTCATCTTCTAAGTATAACACTGTTGATGACATTAACAATGTCATATGTGCTGAAATTCCTGACAGAAAATCTGATCCGCGACTATTTGATATTGTATCTACATCCATGCTTCATGGACCATGTGGAGCCCAAAATCCAAATTCTTCTTGCATGGAAAACAAAAAGTGCACAAAATATTTTCCAAAAAAATTTTGTGACGAAACCGTCATTGATGGTGATGGTTATCCTGTTTATAGAAGAAGAGACAATGGAGTCTTTGTCAAAAAAGGTGAATGTTTTTTAGATAATAGATTTGTTGTGCCATATAACAAAACATTACTCCTCAAATACAATGCTCATATCAATGTTGAATATTGTAACCAATCTAGAGCAATCAAATATCTCTTCAAGTATGTGAACAAAGGTCATGATCGGGTGACAACAACTTTCTATGGTCTTCAGGGTCCGAATTCTAATGATGATGTTGTCATTGATGAAATCAATTTGTATTATAATCAGAGATATTTAGCTTCATCTCAAGCGGCATGGAGGATCTTTTCATTTGACATTCATTATAGAGAACCCTCGATGGAAAGGTTGCGATTTCATCTTCCGGTGAACACTTACTTATTTATAGAGATAATCGGCCTATTAATTCAGTTCTTTCCAAACCAAGTATTGGGAGCTCTAAATTTTTAGCGTGGATGAATGCAAATAAAATTTACCCACAAGCACGTGAACTAACTTATGCTGAATTTCCAACAAAATTTGTTTGGAATGATGAGAAAAGGGAATGGTTTCCGCGTAAATCTGGATATACTATTGGGAGACTCCATTATATACCTCCTGGGTCTGGGGAACTGTATTATTTAAGAATATTGCTGAATTATGTCAAAGGAGCACAGTGTTTTGAACACCTTAGAACAGTTGAGGATTTTGTTCATCCAAATTTTAAAGATGCTTGCTATCATATGGGCTTATTGGAAGACGACAAAGAATATATAGATGCTATTAAAGAGGCAAGTCATTGGGGTATTGGATTCTTTTTGCGCAAGTTGTTTGCGATACTATTAGTGTCTGGTCAAATTTCAAGACCCGAAGTTGTCTGGGATGCTACGTGGTTCCATTTGGGAGATGACATTTTACATAGACAACGGTGTCTCCTACGATTTCCAGGTTTTGTTCTAAATCCTTTCTAATCTATATTTGTCGGTTATTGCTTTGTTGTAAAAAAATTAATTTTCTTTTTCTTATTATTACAGAGTTGCAATTGTCTACTGATGAACTAAAAACTTTTACTTTAGTTGAGATTCATAAGTTATTACAAAGCAATAATATGAGCCTGTCAGATTTCCCTTCTATGCCTCAGCCAGATGAAGATTTGCTTTCAACAAGTGAAAATAGACTTATTTTTGATGAAATTAATTATGATAGAAACAAACTGAAGGCTGAAAATCAGGAATTGGTGTCATCAATGACAGATGAGCAAAGAAAAATCTATGACAAAATTATGACACGAGTTGAACAAAAAAAAAATGGTTTCTTTTTTTTAAATGGGTATGGTGGAACAGGTAAGACTTATATTTGGAGAGGATTAACAACTGGTTTAAGATCACAGGGTAAAATTGTTTTGGCAGTCGCCTCAAGTGGTATTGCATCTCTTTTAATTCCTGGAGGTAGGACAGCTCACTCTCGATTTGCTATTCCACTTAATCCAGATGAGTTCTCGACTTGCAACATAAAACAAGGAAGTGATTTAGCAGAGTTAATTCGTAGGTGTTCACTTATCATCTGGGATGAGGCACCAATGACTAACAAACACTGTTTTGAAGCTTTAGATCGGACCCTAAGAGATATTTTGGGTCCTTCGAATGGTAGAGCTTTGGATATTCCTTTTGGAGGTAAGGTTATTGTTTTAGTGAGATTTTCGCCAAATTCTTCCCGTTATTCCTAAGGGAACAAGACAACAAGTTGTGCATGCCACAATCAACTCTTCTTATTTATGGAACCATTGTGAGATGTTGACATTAACAAAAAACATGAGACTTTTACATGGAACCTCAAATGCTAACATTGCTGAAGCATCAGAGTTTTCAGAATGGGTTCTAAAATTGGAGATGGTGCAATAGGTGAGGTAGGTGATTCTCACATTTCTGTTGAAATTCCGGATGACTTACTAATTAAAGATTCACAACAACCAATTCAAGCTATTGTTGAGGCAATATATCCATCCTTTCTTGATCACATGCATGATCCTTTGTTTTTCAAAATAGAGCGATTTTAGCTCCTAAAAATGAAGTTGTTGATATGATCAATGAGCACATGCTATCTTTAATTCCAGGTGATGAAAAGATATATTTGAGTTTAGATACACCTTGCCACGATGGTCCTAACATTGGTATTGTTGATGAGATACATCCGCTTAATTTCTAAATACAATTGTTGCCTCTGGTCTTCCACTTTCATAAACTTAAATTGAAAATCGGTGTTCTGTTATGTTGTTGAGGAACATTGATCACTCTTCCGGATTATGCAATGGAACTCGATTGATTTTGACAAAAATGGGTAAATTTGTTCTTGAGGTCATTGTCTTATCGAGAATCAATGCTAGACAAAAGTTTTTATCCCAAGGCTATCATTAACTCCGTCTGATCCTCGAATCCCTTTTAAGTTTCAAAGAAGACAATTCCCTTTAGCTGTTTCTTTTGCAATGACTATCAATAAGAGCCAGGGACAATCTTTGAAAGATGTTGGTGTTTTTTTGCCACAACCAGTTTTCTCACACGGTCAACTATATGTAGCTGTTTCAAGAGTCACTTCTAGAAAGGGTCTAAAACTCTTGATCACCGATGACGAGAAATTCTACAAATGCCACTTCAAATGTAGTTTACAATGAAGTTTTCCAATGGTTGTAGGTAATTTTCTTTTAAAATTACACCTGT
Source organism: Oxytropis ochrocephala (assembly GCA_020916435.1). Lineage (NCBI taxonomy): Eukaryota > Viridiplantae > Streptophyta > Magnoliopsida > Fabales > Fabaceae > Oxytropis > Oxytropis ochrocephala. The sequence continues at coordinate 67,524,218 of CM037094.1, read as the reverse complement.
GTTTTTTTGCTGGCTGAAATAATAATATGGGTTTATTAAATAGTAGTTGTCTCTATTGGACATTTACATTACGGCCCAACAGCCCACTAACCTCATTTATTTTTTCCCCTTCCAATAACTCATTCTATTTGACCAAAAAAATAACATAACTCATTCTCCCTCTATTTGTTCATTTCTTTACGTGCGTTGCTGTTCCTTCCTTTCCCTACCAGCGGCAGCGATTCAGAAAACTCTCACAGAAACAAACGGACCTCACGCACGGAGGGATTTTCTTCAACAGGTTAGTCTTCTTCTACTTTGATTTATTTTCTTTCATCAGTTGTTACTTAAATTGCTTTAATTCCTGTTTCTCCAAGTTAATCTCTCTTCTACTTTCATGTTATTTTGATCCATACCAGTAAATGCTATCTAGGGTCTATGTGCCTTTAGAAAATAGGAAGAAACATTTAATTTGTTGTTTCATTTACCCATCCAAAATCGTTTGTTCCAATTTTGCCCAAATTCTATAACTTAGGGTTTATTGATATTCAGTATTTTACAGAGCTACGATTTGACAGAGCTGCGATTTTGCATTTGCAACTTTAATCTCTCAAATGTTGTAAGCTTCTGTTAAATGATTTAGTGTTCGCTGCATGCCTATTCCGATATTAGCATTCCGTTAAATATTTTTTTGCCTGTTTTACTTCTGAGTCTGAACTAACCTTTGAGTTCGTTCTCTTCTTTTCTTAATTTGTATAACTTCAATTGTTTTTTGCCTGATATATGCTACTAAATTTTATTTTATTTTCCTGGTTTGGTTTGGTTTTATATTAACAATTGTTCTTTTATCTTTGTAGTTTTCCTTATGTCTTGTGCCATGGCATAACTTTACCTCTATACACTTTTGGTTCATACTTACTTCATAGTATGCTTTACTAATTAAACAATGGTTTGGTTAAAACATTATATTTTCATTGTATTTGCTTTCAATTGTTAGAATTGTTGGTAGTTATTCATACCCTGTATTTGTTTTCTTCTTTGGCCTTTTAATAGGTGATATTTCTTCCCAAAATTGTTGTAGTAATTCCATCCTATTGAACTATTTGTCGTTTTAGAAATTTATCCAACCTCCTTTTTAGCATGCGCCAATTCACTGAGAAATCGGCGCTGGTGAGTGCATGATGCGATGGTGTCGGTGCAGTGTGCGGGAGAGGCGCCAATTCCTCGAAATCGGCGCCAGGTGCGTGTGTGTGTGTGTCTAGGCAAGTGTGGCACGGTGCGTGTGTGGGGGCGCCAATTCCTTAGAATTTTGGCGCTGGGTGCGTGCCTCGGTGTGGGTGTGTGTTTGCAGGGAGTGGGCACGGTGAAGGGGGCGCCAGTTTGCTAGAAACTTGGCGCCCAGTGAGACAGTGTGTGCGTTCTTGGTCACTATTCTTTTGGTTTGCTTCTGTTGCTTCTTTTCTTTTATCTACATTTGCGTCTCTTTATACATTTTTCTTACATAATTATTGGACCAATTTTGTTACTTATTATTTTACCTGTAATGCTTAGAGGGATGCTAGGTCATTTCTATTATCATTATGTTCCTAATTAACTCATTTTTTAAATGCACAACTTCTAACACAGTTTAGTCTTCTCAAATACAAGAAATATTGTGTTGTGCCATCTCTATAAAGTTAATTCTTTTTACATTGAAGTCTCCTTCCTCTCTCACACCCCCCTAATTAACGGACCAAAATACCCCTAAAAAATAACAAAAAGCACATTTCCATCTCACAATTCATATTTCCGGGAAAAATAACTAAAAAAGGGAGAGAGTGATTCTTCCGCTGGGGGTTGTGGATGGAATGTTTCAGTTGATGTTCCTCCAACATTCCATCCACCACCCCCAGTGGATGAATCACCACCCCCAGCATTCCATCCCTCATCCTCAGTGGACGTGCCACCCACCATGACAATAGTAAGTCAATGCTTATTTTTTTGTGGTTAGGCTTGCATTGTTTGCTTCCAATTGCATGATTGTTCTTTCTATTTTGGCCTCAAAACAATTATTGTCATCTTTGTTCTTTCTTTTGATTTTGTAAACTTAACACAAACATTGACACGTTAAGTTTTGTATTTAATATATCTTAAAACAATGCCCCCACCTTCCATGGAACCTCTTTAATATAACTTAAAGCATTGTCCCCAAGTAATGAACCTGAATTGTCTGCATAACACATTGCTTTGCCTTTGATTAGTGTTTCCATTACTATTTTAGAGTTGGAGTTGTTTAACATGTCTGCATAACTTTTTGAATTGCTTTGCTAGCTTCGTTACAATGTCATCATCCAACAAAGGAAAAGAAGTCAGATCTGCAAAGCTCCAAAAGTATTTATCTCCTCTCTCATTAATAATTCATGGGAATCAAATATTTTTCTTTCTTACCTTAATGTATCTTCAATCTTGCTCTGCATTTTTTATTTTAGAACTTCTGGAGCCTTCCACACGGGTGCTGTCTATGTTATTGATTCCTCATCATCTAGCTCATCCTCTTCTTCATCATCTGACTCTGATGAGTCCCCTTTTGATAAGTTGGAAAGGAGGGCAAAAATGATGACTGCAATCATCAAACAACTCCGTGAAAAACAGAGGTATCCAATTTTTTCCTACCTTAGTTCCAAGAATTTTAATTGTATATTACCTATCATTTTAGTTATTGATTATGTCTAATTTGTCTTTGCCTCCGTTCATTGTTGTTTCTTTATTTTTGAAACAGTTTATTGCGACGACGCACCAAAATGACAGTGTCCCGGAAGTCTAAGGCTAATGATCCTCACTCTCCTCCATCAAATGCTGTGTTGCCGGACATTGCTCCTTTAAAGTGGGAGCGAACAATTTCCAGCTATATCTGCAAAAATTCTTGTGTGATGGTGAGTTTTTTTATCTAGCTTCTTGAGTTTACATCCACGTATTTATTATGTCATTTATTTTACATTACTTTTTTATTTATTTCAAACCAGCATTTCCCTATGAACATTGGAAAGCATATACCTGATTCAGTGGAGACCATCACTCTCCATGATAATGCAACTGGAAAAACTTATGGATGTTGTATTCGGAGTGCTGAAAGAGTTGATAAAAATGGTGTCCGTGCACGAACGGGCGAAAAATATTTGCATGGGAGGGTGTGGTTAGATTTTGTCAAGGAACAAGGGCTGAAAAAAGGGGATATTCTCAAGTTGGAGATTAGGGACTCACCTATTACTATTTTTGTTGATGTTGTAAGGGCTTAATTGGGTACACCAAACTTCTATTATTATCCTTTTTGTAATGACTTAAGACTACTTCTATTTGTTTTTGGGATATTTAACTTGCTTATAAGTTTTTGTTATGTCTAAACTTATAAGGTTAGGGTAGACAAAATTATTTCTATTTACTTTTAAATGTATCAGCTTTATGTCCATCTCCTAACCCCATCTTCCTGAATGATTGAAGCGTGCGCCCCGTCCATCGGACGGGTCACCGCACTAGTATGGAATAAAGTGATAAGTAGTGTTTTTTAATAGCGCTGGATATTAGGAGAACGTGTCTAGTTATACTCAGCGTTTTTTAAGAAGCGCTGGGTATTGGGAGAACGGGTGTAGGTATACTCAGTGTTTTTTAAAAAGCGCTAGATATGGCTAGCGCGTTTATAGGCGATGGGTAGCATTTTTTTAAAAAACACTGGGTAAGGCTAACGCGTTCAAAGGCGATGGGCAGCGTTTTTTAAAAAGCGCTGGGTATGGTTTAGCTGTTTTGGCTATCCGTGGCGTTTTTACTTAAAGCGCTCCTTATAGGAGCGCTCTTTTTTGACAAATCTGGCGTAGTGTTAGATTTTATGGTAAAAAAACTTAAACATATAGTATGCCACAACATGTGCAGACATGTCTTATCACAATGGGAGCATGATTAATTTTTTATGCACATGCCGTTCAGCCCCCAAAACACAATATTGAATGTGAGCTTCCATGAAACTTCAATAAAGGTTTTACAAGTTAGGTCAGCCGAAGTTGTATATTAAATATCTCCGTTGAACACCTCACTACTCTATTTGAAGTGAGATAAATAGAATTAGAATCGTAAGTGTTTAAAAAACTCAAATGTCTTCTGTACTGATTTGGGGCGCCAACCCCCACCCTAAATTTTCAAATTAAAAAATACTCAATCTCTATTATATAATACAGTAACGTGATTTCTCACGTTTTTAGCGGCAAATTTTTTTTCTTCTTTTGGTCCCTTTATGTACTTTTTTTTTAAGTCTCTTTATGTGTGTGATCGTACCTTGACCAATGAAGTGTTGAAGTAGTTGTTGTCTCGTTGACTGGGCCGGTCGTTGGATGAGTGAAAGGACCGGTCCTGGCTTCACGCTGAGCACCTCGGGTGGTACCTGCAAAGACACTCCGACGATCTAGTGAGAGGTCGCTCGGGCAGATAGCACAAGGTTAGCGAACGTACCTGATGCCATATGCGAATGGCGATATATCTTTGCGAGGTCCGACCGCTTTCTGCAGGTTTTCGGCGGCGAGAATGCGCGCTCCAAGCGGCGTGTTTGGGCCGATCGAGTTGGGGTGGGCCGCAGCCCGCTTCTTGTGCTGGCGCTTCGTATTTCTTGATACACCCAGGAACAGTTGCCCCCCAAGCCTAGGTCGCTTAAGAGCGGGCTGAGGCTTGAATCGATGCCCCCAGAAGTGAAGTTATCTTGACGAAACGGACGCGGCCGTTCGCTTTCTCGATAGGGCGGTGTCGACCGCTTGCCAACCATCGGTCGTGCTGTCGCGACGGTTGGACTTTACTGACATTTAAGACGTGTCGTTTGGTGTTTCCGAGGTTGTCTGGAGACAACCATTGGTGAGAAGATGAAACGTTGCGACGCTTCGTCTCCCGGTCCCTTCGGCGCCATGGGTCCGTATTTATAAATAGCCCTTCAAAACAAATCATTTTTCACACTTTCACGAATTGCTCGCCAACCGACTCGTGTGCCCGACTTGCATCCGCTGTCGCTTCGTTTACTAGCGGCCGATCCACAACATCCGCTCAAGGTATGGATCGATCTCTACTTTTACTTTCTAAACTTGAGTTTTTACTTGAAGGTACTTCGTACTTTTCCACGCCTCGTGATAGGGGGTGTCAGGTCGGGGGATGGCCAAATCGCCCCCTCTCATGAGTGTTACCGCTCGATCGACCGACTCGATCCCTTTATCACAGTGTGTTTTGCATGCCACGGACGGTTGACCGCTGACAGATCCCCGTAAACCGCCCCGCTTTTGCTACACATATGTCGAGGCCGGGCGAGCCTAATCCCCATGAGGGGGAGCCTAAGTCGTCTTCGGGCGACAAAGATTCAGTTCTTCAAGCGCCTTGAAAGCAAAGATGAGCTCGAGTTCCCACTCTTCTGGTCGAGGATCGGCTAGCTCGAAGGGCTCTGGTTCTAGGTCCGTCCATTCCGATGAGCGGCCGTGCAACACCCCACCACCGGAGAACATAGTATCTCGGGCGGAAGGAGAGGAAGAAGATGTTGACGTGGTGATCATTGATGACGACAAAGTGCAGAGTGCCGCCCCAGTCGCGGACGAAGAGATGGTGGAGGCCGAGGGTGGCCGAGCTGAAGAAGTCCACGAGGAAGAAGTGGTTCAGCCCGCAGCTAGTTACTCTGGTCTAGAGGTAAAAAACGGAGGATCGGACGATGGGTCGGCCGAAGTTCAAGCAGACGTAGCCCGAGACCCATCTGACATGTCTTGGGTATCAGAAACCCTTCGCTCACATAGGAGTATCATTACTGTCGGCCATGTTGCCTTGCCCGATCTGCGGAGCCGCTTCGACGACTTGCTGGGCTGGAGGGTGAGAGGCATGAAAGACGGAGAAAACATTGCAACTTATTCTGCCAACCTTAAGTTCACGATGTATCGGCTCGTGTTCGAGAGGATGAATATCACCCCTCCTTTTACTGAATTTCAACGTGACGTCCTGCGTCACATCGGGGTCGCCCCTTCTCAACTCCACCCTAACGCATGGGCGTTTTCAAAACTTTGAAGTCCTTTTGACTAAGTTGGGTCGGCCGGTGTCGATCATGCTGTACTTTACTCTCTTTGAGCTTAGCTGGCTCAGGGAGAAGGCTAATAAAGAGAAGAGGGAGCAGGTCTCCTTTAAGATGCAGAAAACTCATCATCGGTTCTTCAAAGCATACCAAGAATCATTGGGAGCGGCCCGGAGAGGTCGATATTTTGGATCGTTCCCACCGAGGAGGCCGGTAAGGCCATATCCGAGGTCCAACCGGACGGAATGCTTGGTCCCCTTACTTCCCAATCATGTGGAACGAGGCTCACTTCTCGCAGGAGGCCAAAGCGATTACATTTACTCATCAAGGACTTGGGTGAGGCCGACTGGAATCTCTGGAGATGATCGGGCGTTAGCGAGCATGATGCGTCCGCACCACTAAGGCGACATACCTTGCCGCCCCTTTGTCTTGCTCGAGGGCCGGATCCGGAGGCCGAGATCGGTTTGCTTTTGAACTTTGCCTTTATATTTTTTTCCGCAATCTTTTCTTCTAATTCATGACTCAAGATTTTGCGTAAAGAATGGCGGTAAGAACTGGGGCGTGCTCGAGTCGGTTTGAAACTCGCTACAATTCCAGGGCCAAGAAATATGAAGGACTTCGCCGGGGATGTTCTGAATCGCCCTCCAAGGTGCCCCCACTCCCAAGAGCCAAGGAAAAAGCCCGTTGTTCTGGCGTCCCTTGTCTCGACGATCGCTCACTTAAGCGTAAGTAAGGCTTGACGACCAAACATGGATTCCGCTAAGGCCGACATCCCCATTCTCTCGCTCGAGGGTTTAGGACAGGTCGAACTCGAGTGGTTCAGGAAGAAGCCAATGGAGGTCTGTGCTTCTTGATGAATCCCCATCACATGATGGTTTTTAGTATGAAAAAGAGGATTTTATGTGAAGATTTTAACGTCAGTAGGGAAAATGGCAACACGAAAAGAGTAAATTGTGCTAGTTGAAATTGATTTGCTTTGTAGTGTTTACGCTTGGTTTTGTGGTGTTTTTTGTGCCCCGGGACTAGGTGAAAGGAATAACGAAGAAATGCAAGCAAACGGACGAAAAAGTGCCAAGGAATGAGCTTGCGCTGAAGTGGCGCTGGAGGCGCCAGTGAGGCGCCAAAGGAGTGCAGGAAATAAAAAGTCCCTGCCCATTCGCGCTCCACTCTCGCATGAGGCGCCAGTGAGGCGCGAGTTACTGTAGCGTCCTCCAATCAGTTGCGCTTAAGTGGCGCTGGAGGCGCCAGCGAGGCGCGAGTTACTGTAGCGTCCTCCAACAAGTTGCGCTTAAGTGGCGCTGAGGCGCGCAATGAGGCGCCGATCACTGAAAACACGATAAAACACGCAAAAGCTGCTTTTTTAGGGGATCTTCTCACTTTTGGACGAATTGTAACCCTAGCACACCAGAGAGAATTGGTTGCAGCTGCTGGGAACAAGAATTGAGACTTCGAATGTCATCATCATCATCGTTATTATCTTGTAATTCTCTCTTTCCCTTATCTTTGATCATGTGTAACTAAACCCTTATGTTGGGGATGAATAGATTTTGATAGAGCACGATGTTAGCTGGTTCTTAACTGTGTTAATTTGTTTCTCTCTCGTATTTTGTGGATTGAAATTCAGTTTTAAGTTGTTTACAATTGGGAAATTGTGGAATTATCCTTATTCAATGATTTAATGGAAATTGTTATTGTTGAATGGTAGAATTTCAATTCCGGCAATTCGTAGCTTAGGAATATTCCTCGACTTGTTGTATGTGGTGAACTCTATTGTTTAAGGCTTGTAGGTAATTAGGATCACCTAAGGAATCAGGGGTTTTAATAATCTATAAAGGACTAGTTACCTAAGGAATTAGGACTTAGTTAATATAACGAGTTCGGTAGCAAAATATAGAGAGAGGTATCCTTGACGTTACGCCAGTTATATTGTGCGAAATCAAAAGACATTCATCCCTAGCACCCATTCTCATCATAGTTCGTCAACGTGTTCTTAGTTTCAAGTTATTTAAAAACTCAAAAAAATAATTTATTGCTTTACCTTTGAGCTGCATAGCTCAACCATTTCAACCAAACCCTTTCAAATCGGTTCTCTTAGCAATTGTTAACGTGATTAGTAAATTAGTTCGATCCTTGAGGACGATATCCCGGTACTTACCGGTTTTATTACTTGCACGATTTGGTACACTTGCCAAATAGATAACAAGTTTTTGGCGCCGTTGCCGGGGATTGAAATTGATTTACTAATTATTTCGAAGGCAACTGCTAATTCGAACCCGTATATACAACAATTTATTTCAGTTGTAGTTTTTCTTTATTTTTATTTATTATACCTGTTGCTTTGACACTTGTCTTAGTTCTTGTTGTTTTCAGTGCATGCGTGGAAATGCAAGAGATCCTAAAGATTTACTCTACAATCCGAGATCGAGAAAAGCGCAAAGCGAATCGAAAAGAAGCAAGGTTAAGAAAGCAAAGAGAGCAACAAGTAACAACCGGAGAAACTCCTGTGCAACCAACTGTAACTCAAGTCATGGGAGAAAATCCGCCTGCTCGTACTCTTGGCGACTTTGGTAGAAGAAATCAAGGCGTCCAAGCATATACCTTCCAACCTGTGGGAGCTGTGGCATTTGAGATCAAGTCTTCAATCCTCAATGCCTTGAAATCGAAAACAATTCTCGGTTCTCGATCTGTCAAGACCAATCAAGACTTGTTCCAATTTTATGAAATTTGTGGGTCCACAAATCCTGCTGGAGTGTCTGACGACCAGAAAAAATTACGTCTCTTTCCGTATACTTTGACTGGCAGGGCTAAAGACTGGATCAACACTATCCCAGCAGGAACTATCAACAATTGGGGTGATCTAGAGAGCAAATTTCTCGAAAGGTTTTTCCCAATTTCTAAGTTCATCAAGAAACGGGCCGAGATATCAAATTTTGAGCAAGGGGATTCAGAGTCTTTGTATGACGCATGGGAAAGGTTCAAACTCCTATTAAAAAGATGTCCTTCGCATGGAATTGATGAGTTTGTTCAATTGCAAACCTTCTGTCATGGGTTGCGGCCTCAAACTAGAATGATGCTAGATGCCTCAGCTGGAGGATCTTTAGGTACCAAAACTGCTGAAGAAGCCAAACAATTGGTGGAGCATATGGCTTCTAATGAGTACCGGCTGCAAAATGATAGAGGGGCAACAAAGAAACCCGAATGTTGAGAGTTGGACGCCAATAGTGCTGTGTTGGCTCAACAAAAGGTAATGTCACTACAAATTGAAGCTCTTACTAAGCAACTAGCTGCTGCTTTACCAGGGGGATCTCAACCCCCTGCGACTGTTCAAGCGGTAAACCAGGGTGCATGTAACTATTGTGGTAGAGAAGCTCATGAAGGTGATTGTGCTACTCATGGAGATTCCAATGAACAAGTCAATTTCATGGGAAACTATCAGAAACAAGGAGGGAATCCATATTCTAACACCTATAACCTCGGGTGGAAGAATCATCCCAATTTCTCATGGAAAAATAATGATACAAAATTGGTCAAATCAACAACAAAGAATCTCACCCATCATCTCAACAACAAAGACAATCTTCTCCATTGGAGAATGCTCTAACTCAGTTCATGCAGATGACGAAAACCACGTTTCAATCACAAGAGCAAGCCATGAAGAGTATGGAAAAGAATCACGAAGCTTCCATAAAGAATCTAGAAACTCAGATTGGCGGCTTATCAAAACGACTTATTTGAATCATCCAACAAAGGGTTTCTCATTAATACGGTTGACAACCCTGAAATGAAATCGCTAAAGCTATCTCTCTAAGAAGTGGTCGTGAGTTACCGACTCTGTGTGGTAAATTGTGGAAGAAAGTCGGTTGAAAATAACAGTGAAGAGTTGAGTGAAAAAATTGAAAATAACAAAAGTGGAGAAGTTGAAAATGAGTTGAGTAAGGGAAGTGAAGAAGGTGTGAAGTCTAACACTAATGAAAACAATTTGTTCTTTGATGTGCAGGTACAAGAGAAACTCAAGACACCTCCTCCGCAAGTAAAGTTACCGTATCCTCAAGCTAGCAAGAAAAATCAAAAGGATGAGCAGTTTTCTAAGTTCATGGAGGTTTTCAAGCGGCTACAAATCAATATACCTTTCGCAGAAGCTCTAGAACAGATGCCCATATATGCTAAATTCATGAAGGAGCTTTTGACTAAGAAGAGGAAATTTAAAGAGGATGAAACTGTGGCTTTGACTGGAGAGTGCAGTGCTATAATTCAGAGGAAGCTCCCTCAGAAAATGAAAGATCCGGGAAATTTCACCATTCCATGTGCAATTGGCGACATAGCCGTTGGCAAGGCCCTTTGTGATCTGGGGGCTAGTATTAACCTAATGCCATTATCTATGCTAAAGATATTGGGTGGTGGAGAGGTAAAACCCACTCGGATGTCACTGACACTTGCTGATCGTTCAGTAAAATATCCTTATGGAGTGTTGGAAGATGTTCTAGTCAGAGTTGATAAATTTATGTTCCCGGTGAGACTTTGTGATCCTTGACATGGAAGAGGATGCGTAAGTACCTAAATCTGGGGCAGCCGTTCTTAGCCACAGGGAGAGCTTTGATTGATGTGCAACAGTGGAAACCGATCCCGAGATTCCGGGATGAAAAATTACTTTTAGTGTTTTTGAAGCCATGCGTCATCCGGGATGACAAAGGACGGTGCTTTAGGGTAGATGTGATTGATAATTCCGTAAAGGAGACCTTTAGACAGGGATGTGCCATCTCCTCCATTGGAGAATGTAATTGTAAATTCTATTGAAGAAGCGATTTGCATCTGGGTAGTGAAATAGAAGAATGTATCCGGCAATTTGAAGCTTCTCAAGTAGAAAATGTCTCAAAGAAAAGGGAAGAGATAGATAGGGGGAGAGCCCCGAGAAAAAGATCCCTGAATTGAAACAACTCCCCTCTCATCTCAAGTATGTATTTCTTGAAGAAAATGATCTTCATCCAGCTATCATTAGCAGCTCTTTGACCAAATTGGAAGAGGAGAAGTTGATGAGGGTACTAAGAAGCAACAAAAACGCATTGGGTTGGACTATCTCTGATCTTCAAGGGATAAGCCCAGCTTTTTGCATGCATAAGATCAAGTTGGAAGAGGAATTCAAACCTGTAATCCAACCTCAGCGGAGGTTAAACCCTACTATGAAAGAGGTTGTGCGCAAGGAAGTCTTAAAGCTTTTAGAGGCCGGCATGATTTATCCTATCTCAGATAGCTCATGGGTAAGTCCAGTTCATGTGGTTCCTAAGAAGGGTGGTATGACGGTAGTGAAAAATGATAAGAACGAGTTGATTCCGACTCGGACAGTTACGGGTTGGAGGATGTGCATTGATTACATCGGGGTTGAATCAAGCAACTAGAAAAGACCACTTCCCATTGCCGCTCATGGATCGAGATCTTTGGAAAGGCTAGTTGGACAAGCTTTCTATTGCTTTCTGGATGGATATTCTGGGTATAACCAGATAGCAGTAGACCCAGAAGATCAAGAGAAGACAGCTTTCACGTGTCCCTTCGGTGTGTTCGCATATCGGAGGATGCCGCCTTCGGTTGTGCAATGCTCCAAAGAACTTTTCAAAGGTGCATGCTTTCTATATTCTCTGATATGATAGAAAGTTCAATTGAGGTATTTATGGACGATTTTTCTGTTTTTGGTCATACTTATGATTCTTGTTTGGCCAACCTTGATGCGGTTTTAAAAGCGATCTTACTTGAAACCAATTTAGTTTTAAATTGGGAGAAGTGCCACTTTATGGTCAAGGAAGGTATTGTGCTTGGCCATAAAATTTCTGAAAAAGGCATCGAGGTTGACCAAGCAAAAATCGAAGTCATAGAAAAGCTACCTCCCTCTAAATGTAAAAGGAGTGAGAAGTTTTTAGGACATGCCGGTTTTTATCGACGTTTCATAAAGACTTCTCCAAGATTGCAAAACCTTTATGCAATCTACTTGTTAAGGAGGCTGAATTTGTTTTTGATGATGAATGTCCAGTGTGCATTTAATATTTTAAAGGAAAAACTAGTCTCTCGCTCCGCTTATAGTAGCCCCAAATTGGGAGGCTCCGTTTGAGCTCATGTGCGACGCTAGTGATTCGCAGCATGGGTGTCTTTGTATTGGGGCGTAGATCGAGAAATTCTTTCATGCGATATACTACGCTAGCAAGGTTTTGAATGAAAATCAAGTGAATTATGCAACTACTGAAAAGAATTGCTAGCCATAGTATTTGCATTGGAAAAATTTTGTTCCTACTTAGTTGGATCAAAAGTAGTTGTTTTTACTTGACCATGCAAAGAATTAAGTATCTCACGCTAACCAAGTAGCGAGTCTAAGCCTCGACTCCTTAGATGGATTTTGCTTTTGCAGGAGTTTGATTTGGAAATTAAGGACAAGAAAGGGAGCGAGAATGTGGTGGCGAGATCATTTGTCAAGGTTAGAAAACAAAGAAGTGACCGATCGGCAAAAGAGATTCTCGAAGAGTTTCCTGATGAAAAATTACTTGCCATTGTAGAAAGACCTTGGTTTGCCGACATTGCAAATTATAAGGCAGCGGAAAGATCCTCAAGATTTCACATGGCAAAGAAAAGAAAAAGTTCTTTCATGATGCCAACCATTACACGTGGGATGATCCTTATCTCTACAAGGCCTGGGGTGATGGACTTTTGAGAAGATGTGTGTGCAGTCTTTGAAAGTAAAAGCATTCTCTGGCATTGTCATGACTCTCCCTGTGGAGGGCACTATAATGGGGAACGCACAGCCGCTAAGGTTCTCCAATCTGATTTTTACTGGCCATCCCTCTTCAAGGATGCATATGAATACGTGAGAAGTTGTGACAAATGCCGGAGGATGGCAATATTTCACGGAAGGGAGATGCCACTGAACCCCATCCTTGAAGTAGAAGTTTTTGATTGTTGGGGCATAGACTTTATGGGACCATTCCCACCTCTTACAATCGTGAGTACATATTAGTGGCGATTGACTATGTTTCCAAGTGGGTTGAAGCCATCACATCTTTGCTAAGAGTGATTCCCAAACCGTGGTTAAATTTGTGAAAAAGAACATCTTCTCTAGATTTGGTGTGCCAAGAGTCCCGATTAGTGATGGGGTAGCCACTTTTGCAACGCCTATCTCAACAATGTGCTTTCCAAGTATGGTGTTACGCATAAAGTGACAACTCCTTATCATCCTCAAAGCAATGGTCAAGCGAAGTCTCAAACAGAGAAATCAAGAGGATCTTGGAAAAGACGTTGGGAAACTCAAGAAAGGATTGGTCATTGAAGGTAGATGATGCGCTTTGGGCATACTGAATGACCTATAAGACACCGTTAGGCATGTCTCCATACCAATTGGTTTATGGTAAAGGTTGCCATTTCTTGCGGTTGAACTTGAGCACAAAGCGTATTGGGCATTAAAGTTTTGAATTTTACCACTTGACTGTGGGGACAAAAGAATCTTACAACTGCATGGATTGGATGAGTTGCGTCTGCAGGCATATGAGAACAATAAAATTTACAAGCAGAGAATGAAGGCCTACCATGACAAAAGCATCTCAAGGAAAGAGTTTCATCCTGGTCAGCAAGTGCTATTATTTAATTCGAGACTCAACCTTTTTCCAGGAAAACTGAAATCCAAGTGGTCAGGGCCTTTTGTTGTAAAAGAAGTGACTCCTTATGGAGCAATTGAAGTAGAGGAACCTGATTCAAAAAGATCGTTCAAAGTCAATGGGCAAAGGTTGAAGCCGTACTTAGGAGAGGTGGTGGACGAGAGAAAAGGCGGCGGTGGTTTTAAGAGACCCTTAAAAAGCGAGGTAACGCTCGAGCTAGTGACGTTAAAGAAGCGCTTATTGGGAGGCAACCCAACAATTCTTATCATTAAATTTTTAATTTTTGCATTATTTTCATAGATTAGGTACTTTAGGATGCATTTTTAGTCACAATCATTTTGGTTTGAAAGTTAAAAATGGAGTAGTCATAATGCTGTATGTTGCTGCCAAGTCGCGCCTAAGTGGCGCCTCATTCGCGCATCACGCGCTGCTGGATGATGGAAAATGAGCAGGTTTCTGCCCTTTCGCGCCTCATTCGCGCGTAAGTGGCGCCTCAAGCGAGAGTGGAGTATAACAGTTCGCGCTGCACTCACGCCTCACACACACAGTTCACGCCTCGTTCACGCTTCACCCACGCCGCACACACGCAGCCAGCAGCACCCATCGCGTTTTTCGTCCTCTCCCTCTCTAGTCACTTGATTTCTCTTCTCGAAGAGCCCCAAGGTGGGAATTTGGTTGTGGGTTTTCTAGAGTGCATCAATCTTTTTCCTATAACATCACTAACCAAGTAAGTTTTTCTCAATTTCAAATCAATTTTTCTAGAGATTGGTTTTATAAAACCTAATTTGATGAGTTCAAATTTGATGATTAGATGAATGTAGAAACTGATGTGGCTGTATTATTGTTAATTTGGGGGTTTGATTTTGAAAGAAAACAAATTTGGGGAATGTGGAGGTTCTTGGTTGTTGTTGTTCATATGTGAAGTAGTTATGCATGCTATATGTTTGTAAAAATACCTCAATCAAAGATTTTTGCGAACAACAACTTGTATGGTTGAGCAATGCATAGGTGAACTCATTGTCTCCATCAAGGAAGCAATGTGGTGATGATCTTGAGCAACGCCAATACTTGTTTTATGGGTACTAACATCCACCCGCTTGTACAACTTTGGCTTTTGATGTATGCAGGAAATGGCTTATAGGGCACGAAAGAAGCAGGCAATTCGCAAGGGTTCAGCCTCCCAACCACCACAACCATCCTACAACTCCTACATGTTTCGGTCCTTGGGGTGTGCGAAATTCTTTGAGGAAATTACGGCAAGTCCCAAGTTTGTGAAGGAAAGAGCAATCATTCTCTCCCCCGGTGAATTCGAGGATTTGCGACAAAACATTAGCAACCGGGGGTGGGATAATCTGGTGACCTATCCGAGAAAGGCAAGCAAGGCCTTAGTTTATGAATTCTTCTCAAATATCTTCCCCAAGCAAGCAGTGGATGGGCAAGTGTCGTTCCCCAAAAACACAAGTTACGTGCGGGGCCATGAGATTCCATATGACTCTGTTATCATCAATGAGTTGTTTAAGATTAGACCAGTGAAAACCTCGGGCACCCAGTTCAGAACCAAAGCCGGTAAGGAGAGGATAAAATACGAACCTGAGCGAGCAGATGAGATCTCTACGGCAATATGCAAACCAGGAACGGGCTGGGTAAGGAATAAGAGGGGGGAACCCCAGAGAATTATGGTAACTTCTCTTACCCCAGTTGCTAGGGCATGGGCAGCTTTTGTCCTCACCACTATATGCCCTAGCTCTAACAACTCAGAGTTGAGCTTTGATAGGGCATGCCTCACTGCGTGCATTATGCGAGGAGAGCCCGTCAATATAGGGGATGAGCTTGAAGAGGAAATTAACAGCTTTGCTACTTTTAAGGATGGGAGCCAACCTAGCTATTGGAGGCATGCCAGCCTCGTTGCCCTGCTATGTGAGAGGGCAGGAGTTATTGCTGAGCCCGATGAAGAACCTATAGAACCATCTGCTGCAATCTCCGGGGCTTGGATTAGGACCATAGCAGGGGGTGGAGATGTCGGCGGCCGAAGGCCAGAGAAGACCCCCCACGAGAGCAACACCAAGAGGCTGATCCAACCTTCTCTATGAATGAACCTTGGGCTGATCCATATGGTGCAGACTTTCAATATCTGCAGGGAAGAATAGATGTACTAACAAACAAACCAGAGCAAATGGTCATGCGACGAGAACAAATGGCGGCCCAGTACGATTTGGTATGAGATCACTATACGAGCTATGTGCACGATCCGGAGGGGAGGCAATTGACCCGGATGCGACGCGTCTTTAAGGCACCCTCCGGACTGGACGGGCGGCGGTTGAGTAGTCTGCTCACCGCCAAAGTTATTTTTATCTTTCCCTTCTCTTTTGTTTTTATTGATTGTGTACTTTGTGCTCCTTCAATAGTTGTAGTTCGTAGGTATTTTTGATTTCATTTTGTTTTAGTCTCAATCTGTGTAAATAGGTTTTCCCGAATTTAATCACAGTGAGGACACTGCAAGTTTTTAAGTGGGGGAAGACCTATTGTGAGGTCAGTTGTGTCAATGTCATAGATATGGACAATCATGTAGCAAATTAAAAAAAATAATAATAAAAAATAAATCAGAGACAGTTGAGCAACTTAGTGATGATCTGGTGAGAATTGAGCGAATAGTACCCCGGTGGTGAATGAATTAGTGCAATCTTGCTTCCACACTTAAAACACTAACCAGTAAAACTTAGTGATCCTAGAGATGTGGGCAGCTAAGCTAGTGTGGTGGACCATGGGAGTCGTCAAATTTTTACTAAAAATTTAGGGTAGTTGTAGAAACTAAGTTTGGGGTGCATTAGTTGTACTAAGGCTGGGCATGAGGATTGTAGGATGATCAGTGCATCGTGTGTGTTAATGTGTGTGTGCAGCACTGTAACGTCTACCCGTAACGTTATAGTGTATGCCGTGTGCGTTAATGTGTGTGTGCAGCACTGCGGCGTCTACCCGTAACACCGTAGTGTATGCCGTGTGTGTCGAAGTGCGTGTGTGCAACACTGTAGCGTCTACCCATAACGCTAAAGTGTATGCCGTGTTGTGTTTTTATTAAAAATAAAAATAAAAAAATAAAAATTGCTGCAATGTCCCAAAGCAAATGTTGATCAAACCCAAACAATAATGTAATGAAAGGGGTTGCAGCCCAAAAACAAGTTGCGTAGTTGTGTTGCGTGTGTTCATAGTCTGAATTGTGTGTGATAATAGTTCGTGCACTGGTCTAATCTGAAATGCCCATTTAAGACCCTTTGTTGTGCTTGATGCCCCTTGATCCTTATGTGGAAGCGTTAATCTACCCTATGTTTTGAACCATCTTTGACATTCTCGGAAGAAAGCCTCTAGTTCTAGTTGATCGCATTTTGAAACTAGCTTTGTTCCGACTGAGTTAAGTGTCACACACACACACTCTCGAGCAAGATTGTATTAGTGAAAATACCACATGGGGTTTGGAATTGAGTGGCGATGATCAAAGTTGATGCTCAACCTGCTTTCTTTTATGTTTATGTTATGTAATGTATGCTATTTTGATTGTCGGTTGCTATCTATGTCTAAGCTGTCCCGGTTTGTCTTGTCTGTCCTTGCTTGAGGACAAGCAAATGTTTAAGTTTGGGGTTGTGATGAATCCCCATCACATGATGGTTTTTAGTATGAAAAAGAGGATTTTATGTGAAGATTTTAACGTCGGTGAGGGAAAATGGCAACACGAAAAGAGTAAATTGTGCTAGTTGAAATTGATTTGCTTTGTAGTGTTTACGCTTGGTTTTTGTGGTGTTTTGTGCCCCAAGACTAGGTGAAAGGAAGAACGAAGAAATGCAAGCAAGCGGACGAAAAGTGCCAAGGAATGAGCTTGCGCTGTTGAGTGACTGAGGCGCCAGATGAGCGCCAAAGGAGTGCGAAAAATAGAAGTCCTCGCCCATTCGCGCTCCACTCGCATGAGCGCCAGTGAGGCGCGAGTTATCAGAAGGCCCTCCAATCGGGCTTGCGCTTAAGTGGCGCTGAGGCGCCAGCCAGGCGCGAGTTATCATGGCGTCCTCCAACCGATTGCGCTTAAGTGGCGCTGAGGCGCCAATGAGGCGCCGATCATTGAAAACACGATAAAACATGCAAAAGCTGCGTTTTTAGGGGATCTTCTCACTTTTGGACGAACTGTAACCCTAGCACACCAGAGAGAATTGGTTGCAGCTGCTGACCATCGAAGAATCAAGCCTTGGGAACAAGAATTGAGACTTCGAATGTCATCATCATCATCGTTATTATCTTGTAATTCTCTATTTCCCTTATCTTTGATCATGTGTAACTAAACCCTTATGTTGGGGATGAATAGATTTTGATAGAGCACGATGTTAGCTGGTTCTTAACTGTGTTAATTTGTTTCTCTCTCGTATTTTGTGGATTGAAATTCAGTTTTAAGTTGTTTACAATTGGGAAATTGTGGAATTATCCTTATTCAATGATTTAATGGAAATTGTTATTGTTGAATGGTAAAATTTCAATTCCGGCAATTCGTAGCTTAGGAATATTCCTTGTAGGTAATTAGGATCACCTAAGGAATCAGGGGTTTTAATAATCTATAAAGGACTAGTTACCTAAGGAATTAGGACTTAGTTAATATAACGAGTTCGGTAGCAAAATATAGAGAGAGGTATCCTTGACGTTACGCCAGTTATATTGTGCGAAATCAAAAGACATTCATCCCTAGCACCCATTCTCATCATAGTTCGTCAACGTGTTCTTAGTTTCAAGTTATTTAAAAACTCAAAAAAATAATTTATTGCTTTACCTTTGAGCTGCATAGCTCAACCATTTCAACCAAACCCTTTCAAATCGGTTCTCTTAGCAATTGTTAACGTGATTAGTAAATTAGTTCGATCCTTGAGGACGATATCCCGGTACTAACCGGTTTTATTACTTGCACGATTTGGTACACTTGCCAAATAGATAACACTTCTCTCTGCTTGGGGATAGATAAAATCATGACCGAGCTTGCGGCCGAAGCTGAAGGTACTTTACTTTCCCAGTCTGTTAGTTCTTTTGTCTTAACTCGACCGACTAATAGTTGAACGATCTCTGTTTGCAGGGGCTCGTGCTGATAAGAAGAAGGCTTTGACTGAGGCGCAACAGAGGTATGACAAGCTTGCCAAAGCCAAGAAAGACGCCTTCGAGAAGGTGAGGAGGACCGGCCAAACTCTCCAGCCGAACAAGGAACTTCGCCGGTGGCCAATCCAAGACTGACCTTGAATCCCTTGAGAAGGATAAAGCCAGGCTGGAGGCCGAGAAGGTCGAGCTGGAGGCGAAAATCCAAATGGTAGCCCAGGCCGGTAGGGAGGCGGCGATCGAGCAGTTCTACAATGCTCTTGCTCAGGCGCGGGCACTGAATGCAGATTTGAAGATCAACTTTGATGAGAAGATGATAAATCCTGCCCATTATGTGGCGGACAACAAGATCATGCTGCCTGAGCAAGTCGATGAACAGGGAAATGTTGTTCGCCCGGCCACAGTTCTCTTCTGAAGCCCGCCTGCGAGCGGTGTAATTTTTGTAATCGTTTAACTTGCCTTCGGGCACAACAATTTTCCTGCCTTCGTGCAGTTTTCAATTAGTGGGCGCTCGGCTTCGACCGGGCGTCCCTTGTTTGTAATGACAATTTCTTTTCATTTAATTTGTTTGTTTACTTGAATCTGATTGTTTCGCATCTATTTTTCAAAGTTTACGAACTTTAGATTTAGTCGCTTCGGCATTTCTTACCCGATAAACGGTGCCCACTTGGTGACACTTGATTGGGCCATTCCGTTGGCACTCGATTGGGTCAACTCGGTGACCTTCTTTTGGGCCAACTCGGTGGCGCTCAATACGGGTCGTTTCGACGACCTAACGTTTGTGGGTTATTACTTAACCCTTGGGCCATTTTGATGGCACCCGTTGGGATCATTTCGATGATCTCGAGGTAGGTCGTTTCGACGGCTGCTACGATGGGTTATTACTTAACCGCCAGGCCATTTTCGATGGCGCTCGCTCGAAATCAACTTCGGTGGCCGTCATCTGTCTTGGCTTTCGGTGGCACACGCTCTGCATCGATTCGACGACACGAAGTTTGGGGTTATCTAACCTCGGGCCATTTCGATGGCTCTCGAGGTAGATCGTTTCGACGATCTGATCAAGTTGATAAATCTTCGATCGCTCCTTTGCCACGGGCAATCTTGAGCGACCGGTCATACATTCTTGCGAGAAAGTAAAGAGCACATCATATTTCTAAAGGTCAGGCCTCTGTAAAAAACCCAGTGGGAAAAAGAGCGCCTGCCTGCTTTTTATTTATAGATCGGTCGTTCATTACATTCAAATTGTTCATTACATTCAAACGTAATATTTTCTGAGTTTCTCTGCATTCAATGTTCTGGGGATAGTCGCCCCATCCATGGTTTCCAGCTCGTACGCCCCCTTTCCAGTCTTTTTGATGACCCTGTATGGACCTTCCCAATTTGGTGCCAGCTTTCCCTGTCGAGCATTCTTGTTTCCCACATCTGCGCGTCTCAGGACGAGCTGGCCGACCGAGAAATCTCTCTTCTGAACTCGAGTGTTGTATCTGGCTGCGACCTTCTGTTTGATCAATTGCTCTCTTAATGATGCTTGGGTACGCAGCTCTTCCACCAGGTCCAACTCTTCTCGTATGGCTCGGTCGTTGTTAACCACTGTAAGGGGAATTCAAAGTTCTCCAATTTAGTTCGCCCATTTCTATGGGTATCACGAAGATCCGTCCCATACACCGATCCGAAGGGGACTCCGGCCGTTGAGTGAGGGGTTGTCCAGTAAGCCCATAGAACGGATCGCACTGCTTCGACCAGTTCCTTTTCGCTTCATCGAGTCTTCGCTTCAACCCACGCAGATGACTCGCTTGGCGCCTTGACTTGGCCGTTAAATGCGAGGGTGCTCGGCCGAGGTGAAACGCTGCTTTACCCCCTAAGTCGGCCAACATTTCTCTGAACCTTTGTCTGCGAACCGGTGCCGTTGTCGGTTATTAGTTCTTTGAGGATCCCAAAACGGGCCAACACACACCGGCCGAAGAATTTGCTTACTTTTGCCGAGGTGATGGTTGCAAAAGGCTCGGCCTCAATCCACTTTGTGAAATAATCTACTGCCACGATCAAGAACTTGAACTGGCCTGGAGCAGGTGGAAACCGGCCCAGCAGATCCATGCCCCACCAAGCGAACGGCCAAGGTGAGACAAGACTTTGTAACTCTGAGGAAGGTGCAATGTGGACGTCAGCATGTACTTGGCATTTCTTGCACTTCTGAACAAGCTTCTTAGCGTCCTCGTCCATGGTCGACCAGTAATAGCCGACCCTAAGAGCTTTCTTAGCTATGGAATGTGCACCTTGGTGACTTCCGCAAACACCTTCATGAATATCCCTCAACACATGGTCGGCTTCGACCGACGTAAGACATCTTAACAAGGGAGAGGAGAATCCTCTTCTGTACAACTTTCCTTCTATTACCGAATACTTGGTCGCTCTGAGCCTGACCAACTTAGCTTGCTTCGGATCGCTCGGTTCTTCCCCTTCAACAATGTATCTCAGGATAGGGGCGATCCAATCTGAATCCGTATTGACACACAGAACGGCCAACGACTGGCTTGGCTTGGTCGACACGCTCGGCCGATTTAGAGTCTCCTGAATCAAACTTCTGTGATTCCCTGGGGTCTTTGTACTTGCAAGTTTTGATAGAATGTCTGCTCGAACATTTTCGGTCCGAGGCACATGAGTCACTTCGCCGGCGAGAATCGCTGAGAAGCTCTCTTACTCACGGCTAGGTAATTCTTGAAAGACGCTGTCCTTAGCATCATATAATTCTTTGATCTGCGAGACAACAAGCAAGGAGTCCGATCGAAGTTCAACCCGGTCGACGTTGAAGTCTCTGGCGAGCTGTAGGCCGGCTATGCACGCCTCGTACTCGGCCTGATTGTTCGATGTATGGAAAGCGAAAGTCAAAGACACCTCCACAGCCAGGCCTTCAGAATTTTCTAGTATTAGGCCTGCTCCACTTCCTTTGCTGTTGGACGACCCATCGACATGGAGAATCCAGGTCGTTTCAGCTTGGTCTTCTGGGATAGGAGTCATTTCAGCTATAAAGTCGGCCAACACCTTCGCCTTTGCGGCCGATCTTGATTCAAATTTGATCCCAAATTCACTGAGCTCTACTGCCCACTTTATCATTCGCCCCGCCAGATCTGGCCGATGGAGGACTTGCCTGATTGGCTGATCGGTCCTTACCACGACCTGGTGGGCGACAAAGTAGGGTCTCAATCTTCGAGCAGCAATCAGGAGTGCAAGAGCAAACTTCTCTATTTTCTGGTACCTCAGCTCGGGCCCTTGCAGCACTTTACTAATGAAGTAGACCGGATTCTGTTTTAGATCGCATTCTCTGACCAACATAGCGCTCAGAACTTCTTCCGTTATAGCCAAGTACAGGTACAGCGTCTCGCCCGGCAGCGGCTTAGTCATAATTGGTGGATTGGTCAAAGCTTGCTTCAATTCATCCAATGCCCACTGGCATTGGTCGGTCCATTCAAAATCTACATCCTTCTTGAGGAGTTTAAACAGTGGCAGCGACTTGCAGGCCGCTTTGAGAGCGAACACGATAGAAGCGGCCACCATGCCATTCGGTTGTTGTATTTCTTTTTAGTTGTGGCGGCCTCATATCGCCGATCACTGCATTTCTCAGGGTTTGCTTCTATCCCTCTTTCAGTTAGGTGGAAGCCCAAAAATCTGCCGGCCCTCACCCCAAAGGTACACTTCTCAGGATTTAGTCTGAGTGAATTCTTCCTAGCTTCTTCAAAGATTTCCCTCAGGTCGTTCACATGATCTGGATCGGTCCCACTTTTGATGATCATGTCGTCCAAGTACACCTCTGAGATTCGACCGATCTGCCTCTTGAAGATTTTGTTCATCATTCGCTGGTAGGTCGCTCCAGCGTTCTTCAGGCCGAAAGGCATCACCTTGTACTGAAAATTTCCCCGATCTGTCATGAAGGCTGTTGTTCCTAGGTGTATTAGCAAATACGAGGACTGCCAACAGCAATTGGACCTGCGGCCCACCCCGTCTCGTCGGCCCCAACACGCCGCTTGGGCGCAATTCTCGCGGCCCGAATTCTCGCGTAATTCGGTCGGACATCATCAGATATATCGCCATTCGCACATGGCATCGTGTGCGTTCTCTAACCTTGTGCTATCTGCCCTGAGCGACCTCTCACTAGATCGTCGGAGTGTCTTTGCGAGTACCACCCGAGGTGCTCAACGCGTGAAGCCGGGGACCGGTCCTTTCAACTCTCTCAACGGCCGGCCCATCGACGCGAAGCAACGAACACTTCAACACTTCATTGGTCAAGGTACGATCAATTGGCGACCACGGTGGGAGGCCCGCGCGCTATCCTACCTCTCTTATGGCTCCACGCGACGGCCCAGACGCGGGCCACTTCTCGACTCAATCCTCTCCGGCGAGAACCAGCGCCGAGACCGGAAGCGTGGCGCATTACGATCCACGCGAATCTCAAGGACTTCCACGACAAGAACCTTCATGCACAACGGCCGCGTGGACCTGGCCCTCCAAGAGATCCATCCGGCGTTCTCGAGACCTACCGCCCGAGCTGATTGAAGCGGGCATCCGAGAACCTCTGCCGGGACCATGTTACTCAGCGATTTTGCGAGATCTTGCAAAACAAGAATCAAGTGATCGCAGATCGAGATGCACTCATCTCCCGGTATGAAAGAGGTTCGATTCCGGGCGCGCGTCGCGGAGAACGGAGAACCTTCACCGCCACGACCGACGCGAAGACACCGCCCCCCTCGCAGGGAGCATTTCTCGCCAGAAACGCACTACTCATCATTCTCCGGCCAGAAAAGAAGCGGGGCACGCAGTCGCCCCGGCGAACGCAGCGTGAGACGCCCGTTCAATGTCCGATGACTATGAAGATTCCAGCTACCGCCCCGACACGGTGCTCGCCCACCGGATACTCCTCTAATGAGTCGTCTGGTCACGCTCGATCGAGAAGAGATCTTGGGATTCTCGTGAAGAGCTGGAAGAGGTGCGTAAATGGAAGAATTAGGGGCGTTTGCGATCGGCCTAGGAGAGGCCAGCGGCGGCCCGTAAGGCCTCCTCGGCTACCGCCAACCGCCCATCCGGAGGATTCTATGGAATGCCAGTAGCGAGGCATGCCTCGCAATGCAACCTTTGGGTCGAACGGCATTCGAATGAACACGCCCGCTCTCGAGGAGATCGGGCGTTATAAGATTCCGAGAGATCTCATGCAAGCCGCCCAACCTCAACAAGTTTGACGGCCGAGGTGATCCGATAAGCATCTCCGTTACTTCAATAATTACTGCCACTCTGAGGGGAATCGGGACCGACCATGAAATGCGGGCTTTTTCCCGATCGTTGGGCGGTACGAGCATTGGAATGGTGGGAGTCTTTGCGGCCCAATACCATCTCCTCGTGGGGCGACACTGATTAGAATATTCTTGTCTCACTACACCGCAAATTTTGCCAATACCCTGTATGAAGAATACTTGGACTCTGTTGTTCAAGGAGATAGCGAGGCGTTGAGACGATACATCGGCCAGGTTTAACACCGAGGTCGAATGCGTTCGTGACTTGTCAGACAAGGACAAGCTGAAATATCTGAAGCGGGGTATTCGACCGGACCACCGGTTCGTTGAAGAGTTTACATTGAATCATTACGAGGATCTCAGCCACTTCCTGACAAGGGCTAACGTCCACATGCAGTATGAAGAAACTCTGGCAGCAAGAAAGGCCGTCCGCGCACGACCTAAAGAAGAAAACAACAAGCGGCCAAAGGGCATGAAGGTCGCCGCGACAATCGGCCGGACTTTCGAGCCAAAAGTTCGATCATCGCACTCGACTCAACACCTCCATTGCGCGGATCTACAACGAGTGTCGAATAATGAGTTTGTGGGAGTTAAGCGGCACGAACCACTCGTGCTCAAGAAGAGGGCACGGCCAGGCCAAAAGATCTTTGCGCTACCACAAGAGTAAGGGGCACGATACCAACGATCAGATGGCCGCTTAAAGATGACATCGAAGAGGCGATCCGAAAAGGCAAGTTGGGAAAGTATGTGAGGCCGGAGGAAGAAGCGACCGACCTCGAGAGAAGCGAAAGAAGCCGATCCGGACGGAGAAAAGGGCGGCTGGCCATGAAGGCACCCAAAACAAGGATCGATCCAAGATCGTGACACTTCGGCGATCGGAGGCCGTAATGTTGCGATGGTTATTCATGGTGGAAACCCCTGGATCGCGAGGAATCTAATAAAGCCACTAAGAGAAAGTGGGGCGAGTTGTTAATGGTTGCATCCACCTCGGCACCACCACCGGTCTCGAGCGGACCTCCCATCTCGTTCGATGATAGCGACTGCATCGACGGCAAACCTAATAGCTATGTTCCACTTTGTGTCCGGGCGGTTATGGCAAACACGTAAGTGCAGAGAATCTGGTCGATCAAGGTAGCTCGGTGATATAATGTTTGAAGGCTTGATCGACAAGATAAAGGTTGATCGAGCGAGATAATTCCCGGGCCGAGCTACTCCTCTAACGAGGTTCAATGGGGTGACGACTTATCCGTTGGGAGCGATCGGTGATGGTCACGTTTGGTGACGACAACGGGGATAGTACTGCATGCAGACCAGTCGGAGCGGCGTTCCTTGTACTCCCCCTCAAATCCGACTATCAATGTATTATTGGTAGGCGACTTTGGGTAAGCTAGAGCCGTTACATCGACGGTGCATCTAAAAATGAAATTCTATAGCAAGGACGACCAAGTAGTTACCACGGCGGCCGACCTTGAATCGGCAAGAAGAAGCCACGCTCTATACCAAGAAATATGTGGCGAGGTAGATCGTGGCGAACGTTCAAAGCACTAGTGAAGGCCATCAAGTCAATGTCGATTTGGATGCTCGGTATGATCCGGATAAGCGACCCGAAGACAATGATGGTGATTTGGCTCGAGAAGCTGAAGCGCGGTGATAAGACCCGAGCCTCATGGAGAGTTGGAAGACGTTCAATTGGGTGACGACCCATCCAAAAGCGGTGAAGCTTCGGTAGCGACCTACCGAGCAAGTGAAGCAAGATCTTGTACATTAGCTTAAAGACTATCTTGACTGTTTGCATGGCGGGCATCGGACATGCCCGCATCCCTATCGAAGTGGCTCGCCATCAACTTTCCGTCGATGAAGAAATTCAAGCGGGCCGCTCAAAAAGGCGTGCTCGTAGCGAGGAAAAATCTCAAGCCGCCAAGGCCGTTGAGGACCTCATAAAGGCCAATTTTATAGAAGAGATCAAATACACGACCGGCCGTCCAACGTCGTCTTTGGTTAAAAAGAAGAATGGAAAATGGAGGATGTGTGTGGACTATCTTGATCTAAACAGGGCATGCCCGGATGCCTTTCTGTGCCCAACATTGACAAGCCGGGTCGATGGTGCCTCGGCCACAAAACTCTTGTCTTTTACGGATGCTTACTCTGGATACAATCGGATCACGATGTATCGCCCGATCGGCCAAGGCGGCCTTCATGACCGATCGGGAAATTTTCAATACAAGGTGATGCCCTTGATGCGAAGAACGGCTGAGCGACCTACCAAATGGATGATGAAGTGTGATTCAAGAAACATTAAATAGGCCGTGGCGTTTCAACCAAGCGAAGTCGATCGTTGGCGTTCTATGTGTCGTAGCGGATTCAGATTGGATCGCCCCATCCCGAGGTATATTGTGGAAGGAGAAGAGCCGAGCGATCCAAAGCAAGCTAAGTTGGTCGACTCGGGCGACCAAGTACTGCATTATAGAAGGAAGGTTATGCAGAAGAGGATTCTCCTCTCCATTGCTAAGGTGTCTTCTGTCGGTCGGCCGAGCCATGTGTTGAGGACATTCATGAAGGTGTTTGTGGGAGTCACCCGGGCGCTCGTTCCATTGCAAAAAAAGGCTCTCGGGGCCGGCTACTATTGGCCGACCATGGGCGAGGCCGCCAAGAAACTCGTTCGGAAGTGCAAGAAATGCCAAGTGCATCTTGATGTCCACATTGCACCCTCCTCGAGTTACAAAGTCTTGTCTCACCTTGGCGTTACTTTGGTGGGGCATGGATCTTCTAGGCCCGTTTCCACTGCTCCGGGCGGTTCAAGTTCTTGATCGTGGCGATGGATTACTTCACTAAGTGGATCGAGGTAGAGCCGCTTACAACAATCACATCGGCCAAAGTCGCAAGTTCTTGGACGGTGTGTACTAGCCCGTTTGGGATTCCCAAAGAATTAATAACGATTCGCGGCACCCGATTCCACGGACAAGAGATTGAGAGAGATGTTGGCGACTTAGGGTCAAACAAATGTTTCACCTCGGTCGAGCACCCCAGGACCAACGCCAAGTAAGCGGCCAACGAGTTATCTTACGTGGTTTAAAGCGGCGGATGAAGCGAAAGGCTGGTCGAAGAGTCGCGATCCGTTCTATGGGCCTACGGGGCGACCCTCATTCATCGGCCAGGGAGTCGCCGCTTCAGATTGGTGTACTGAATCGATCTTTGTGATACCCATAGAAATGGGCGAGTGAATGGAGGACTTCAAACCCCTACGATGGTTGACAACGGCCGGGCTATCCGAAAGAGTTGGACTTAATTGAAGAATCTGCGCCCAAGCTTCGCTAAGAGAGCAATTGATCAAGCAGAAGGTCGCAGCCAGTACAACGCTCGAGTTCAAAAGAGGGGGATTCTCGGTCGGCCAGCTTCGTTCTAAGACGGGCCGGCGTGGAAAACAAGAATGCACGCGAGGGAAGTCGGCGCCAAATTGGAAAGGTCGTATCGTCAGTCATCACGAAGCGCGGCAGAGCATACGAGTGCAAACCATGAATGGGGCGACTATCCCCAGAACATGGAATGCAGAAAAACTTAGGAAGTATTACGTTTGAATGTAACAAGTGATTTGAATGTAATAACGACCGATCTATTAATGAAAGCAGGCAGGCGCTCTTTTTCCCACTGGGTTTTTTACAGGCGACCTTTAAAAACATGATGTGTTCTTTACTTTCTCGCAAGAATGTATGACCGGTCGCTCAAGATTGCCCGTGGCAAAGGAGCGATCGACGACTTATCGAAGTTAATCAGATCGTCGAAACGATCTAAATCGAGCGACCATCGAAATGGTCCCAACCGAGTGCCATCGAAATGGCCCAAGGGTTAAAACTCGCCAAACCTTAGATCGTCGAAGCGATCTAAATCGGCGACCATCGAAATGGTCCCAACCGAGTGCCATCGAAATGGCCCGAGGTTAAAACCGCCAAACCTTAGATCGTCGAACGATGCGAATCGAGCGACCGTCGAAACGGTCCCAACCGAGAGTGCCATCGAAAATGGCCCAACAATGCTAGGTCGTCGAAACGATCTCGTCGAGTGCCATCGGAAATGGCCCAAAGGTTAAGTAATAACCCATCACGGTGAGGCAAGAAGGCGATACTTAAATGCCATCGAAAGGGCACGATCGAAGATCGCCGAGCAATCGAAGGCCCGTTGGGACATTAACTTATCAAAGAATGGATGCTTTCGGGAAATAAGCACGAATGACGACCGAACGGTCTTAAAATTAGACTTAGAGAAAATAAGCATACAAGGCGCGCAAAGAAAAACGACCAACAACGAAGCGCTATCGAGTGGCACGAAAAGCGGCCGCCGAAAGCGCCCACAAGTTCAAAATGAACAAGGCGAATAAATGCAAGTATGCAGAAATTGCAACATAAATTCAAACGGGCATAAATGAAAAGCAAATAAAGATTGTCATTACAAATAGGGGACGCCCGGCCGAAGCCGAGCGCCCACGAATAAAAGAACTGCACGAAGGCAGGAATATTGTCAGGCCCGAAGGCAAAGTTACAAAATTACACCGCTCGCAGGCGGGCTTCAAAAGAGAATGGTGGCGGGCGAAATGGCGTTGCCACCTTTCGTCATATTCTGCAGGCAACATGATCTTGTTATTTTCGACATAGTGCGTGGGCTTGATCATCTTGTCATCGAAATTGATCTGCAGGTCGGTATTCAACACCCGCGCCTGGCCAAGAGCGTTGTAAAATTGCTCGACTGCAGCCTCCTGACCGGCCTTGGCCACCACCTGAATCTTCGCCTGCAGCTCGGCATTTACGGCCTCCAACCTGGCTTTCTCCTTCTCGACGGATTCAAGGTCAGCTTTCAGAGCGTTCACCTGGCCGGCAAGCTCCTTGTTCCTCTTTGACAGCCTGGCCCGGTCATCCTCCCCCCGTTTGAGGGCCTCCTTCTTCGACTGGAGGAGCTTGTCATATTTCTGCTGCGCCTCAGTTAAAGCCTTGCCCTTCCCTGCGAAATTCAGGTCGAAGGTTGGTTAGTCGGTCGAACAAAGATAAGAAGGAAATTACAAGACTAAGTAAAATTACCATCAGATTCGGCCACCAGCTCGGCCATGACTTTGTCGACCCCCATACAGAGAGAAGCGCAGAGCGCCATGGGCTTCCTTCGGTATTCCTCCAGATCGGCCGCACTCAAGCTCTCGAGCTGGATGATGGGAACCTCCTCCGCTTGCGAGTCGGGACGAACGTCGCGCTTGGCCCGCTTGGGTGAAGCGATCAACCTTCGGTGGAGCGACCGAGCCTGCCGGCCGCTTCTTTCCTTGGCTCTTGGGGTGTGTGGGGACTCTTGAGAAGATTCGGGGTTGCCCCAGACCGAGGACCGTCGAGTCCCCAGCCCTCGCCGGGCTTCGGGGCTAAGCGAGCGGTTCCAGCTTTTGCTAGGCCATTCTTTACGAAAAATGACGAGCCAAGAGTTAAAAGAAAAAGAGAATCAATAACAAATTATCGAGGCGAAGAAGTTCAAAAGCGAACCGATCTCGCCTCCAGGTTCATAGCCAGACAAGACAAAGGGCGTGGGTATGTATGCCGCCCAGGATCTGGACGCATCATGCCCGCCAATGACTTGATCATCTCCAAAGACTCGGTCGGCCTCCCCCGATCTTTGACAGAATAAATGTAATCGCCTGGCCTCACGAAGAAGTGGGCCGTTCCACATGATTGGGAAGAACGGGGACCGAGCATCCCATCCGGGCCGGATCTCGAAATGGCCATCCGGCCTCCTTGGTTGGAACGACCAGTAGTGGCCTCTCCGCCGCACCGAGCGACTCTTGGAAAGCCTTGAAGAATCGATGGTGAGTCTTACGCATTTTGAAGGAGACTGCTCCTCTTCTCTTTGTTTGCTTTCTCCCCTGAGCCACCGAGCTCAAAGAGAGTGAAGAAGAGCATGATCGACACCGCCCGACCAAGCTTGGTTAGCAAGACTTCAAGGTTTGAGAAACGCCCATGCGTTCGGATGGAGCCGAGAGAGGCGACCCCAATATAGCGCGGGGCGTCCGTTGGAACTCGGTGAAAGGAGGAATGATCTTCATTTTCTCGACCACGATCCGGTACATGGTGAATTTGGTAAACCGGGAGTAAGTGGCAATATCTTGGCCGTCTTTCATACCCCCTCACTCTCGGCTGGTG
Organism: Oxytropis ochrocephala; assembly: GCA_020916435.1. Classification (NCBI taxonomy): domain Eukaryota; kingdom Viridiplantae; phylum Streptophyta; class Magnoliopsida; order Fabales; family Fabaceae; genus Oxytropis; species Oxytropis ochrocephala. Next base: position 67,493,998 of record CM037094.1, on the reverse strand, counting down.
AGTCGGCGAAATAACGCTCAATGTCGAGCAAGGCATAATGATCGATCGTCGACGATACTCACGCGGCGCCCGAAGAGTGTCGGAGACCCAAGACATATCGAGAAGGATCTCGGGCTATATCCGGTGAACATCGGCCGCTTCTTCGTTCGACCCTCGCCGTTGTTGGCCTCGGCACGAGAAGCTAGCAATGGCTGGACGATCTGTTCATCGGCCGCTTCACCTCGGCGTCTCGGCGCCGAGGCATAGCCTCGTCCTCGACACGGACGGCTCTCCTCGTTCCTCATCATCATCCGTGTCGATCACCTCGACATACTCATCTTGTTCGAGCCGGGGCATCGACCGACGGTGGTGTAGAGTTACTCGACCGAACGGTAGAGTGAGCAGAGAGTGGGAGCTAGAGTTGGTGCTGCTCGTAGAAGTCTTGCTCGAAGAATCGCATTTTTGTCATCCAAGACGACTTAGAGTCCGCCTCGGGGGCATTGGGCTCGCGCGCGACCTCGACATATATGTGGCGAAGGGACCGGCGCGTTTTCGGAATACGGGCGATTAATTTTGTCCGTGGCATACACAAACACTGTGATAAAGGGATCGAGTCGGTCGATCGAGCGGCACTCATGAGAGAGGGCGAGTGGCCATCCTCGACGACACCCCTATCACGAGCGTGGAAAAGCACGAAATACTTTAAAGAAAAAACTCAAGTTTAAAGAGTAAAAGGAGCGGTCGATTCGTACCTTAGCGGTGTTGAAGATCGGTCGCGAGCAAATGAAGACTACAGATCTGAGTCGTGACGAGACGAATCGGTCATTGTGAGCAAATCGGAAAGTGTGAGATATGAACTCGTGCGAAGGGGTATTTATAGTGAAGACCCATGGCGCGAAAGGGACCGGAGAGCGGCGTCGCAACGTTTCACCTTCTCGCCAATGGTTGTCTCCGACAACCTCGGAAACCAAGCGTCCACGTCTTAAATGTCGGGAAAGACCAACCGTCGCGGCAGCCCGGTCGATGGTTGACGAGCGGTCGACACGCCTCGTAGAAAAAGCAAGCGGCGCGTCGTTTCATCAAGAGAACTTCACTCCGGGGGCATCGATTCAAGCCTCGGCCGCTCTTGCGCGACCTAGGCTTGGGGGCAATCGTTCTGGGTGTATTAGCAAATCGAGGATCGCCAACAAAGCAATTGGACTGCGCGCCGACCCATCTCGATCGGCCCAAACACGCTGCTTGGAGCGCACTTCGCCGTACGAATTCTCGCGTAGCGGTCGGACATCATCAGATATATACGCCATTCGCACATGGCATCGTGCAGTGCGTTCTCTAACCTTGTGCTATCTCGCCCGAGCGACCTCTCACTAGATCGTCGGAGTGTCTTTGCGGTACCACCCGAGGTGCTCAACGCTGCGTGAAGCGGGACCGGTCCTTTCAACTCTCTCAACGACCGCCCATCGACGAAGCAACGAACACTTCAACACTTCATTGGTCAAGGTACGATCACCGTCTTGTGTCGATCGGGGATACATCGTGATCCGATTGTATCCTGAGTAAGCGTCCAAAAAAGACAATAATTTGTAGCCCGAGGCACCATCGACCAATTTGTCAATGTTGGGCACGGGGAAGGCATCCTTCGGGCATGCCTTATTTAGGTCGGTGTAGTCTACACACATTCTCCATTTGCCGTTCTTCTTTTTAACCAACACGACATTGGATAGCTAGGTCGTGTACTTGATCTCTTCTATGAAATTGGCCTTTATGAGGTCCTCAACGGACTTTGCAGCGGCTTGAGATTTTTCCTCGTTCTGAGTTCGTCTCCTTTGAGCGACTGGCTTAACTCCTTCATCGACCGAAAGTTGATGGCAGGCTACTTCGATAGGAATGCCGGGCATGTCTGATGCCTGCCATGCGAACAGGTCAGCATAGTCTTTCAAACACTGCACAAGGTCTTGCTTCACTTGCTCTGGCAGGTCGCTACCGAGTTTAACTGTCTTCGTTGGGTCGTCTCCCAACTGCACATCTATCAGTTCTCCATGAGGTTCTGGCCTTTTCAACCTGTTTTTCAGCTCTCGGGCTAAGTCATCATCGTTATCCTCTGGGTCACCATGCGGATCATCTGAGCATCCAAATCGATGGCGTTGACTTGATGGCCTTCACGGTCGCCGAACATTTGGGCCAAGGTCTACCTCATCGCAAATTTGCCGTCTGAGATCGTGGCTTCGTCTTGCCGCCTCTAGGTCGGCCGCCGGGGTAACTTCACCGGGTCGTCTTTCTTTGTAGAATTTCATCTTGGATGTCTTTGTTGACGCCACGGCCTCTAGCTTGCCCGGTCGGCCTACCAATGATACACTGATAGCATGATTTGAGGGGGAGTACGAGGAACATCGTACGGACCGTCCTGTACAAAGTGCTCTCTCGAGTGTCGTCACCAAACGTGACCATGAGTTCGATTGTCCCCAACGGGTAGGTGACCGCTCCATTGAAGCCCGTTAGGGGAGTAGGCTCGGCCTGGGGAATTATCTCGCTCCGATCAACCTTGATCTTATCGATCAAGCCTTCAAACATGATGTCGGCCGAGCTACTGCAGTCGACTAGAATTCTTTGAACTTCACGTATTGGCCATAACTGCTCTGATTACCAACGGAACATAACTGTTCGGCCTGCCATCGTGTAGGTCGCTATCTCCGAACGAGATGGGGGGTTTATTCGAGACCGGTGGGACTGTTGATGTTGAACCGACCATTAGGAGCTCGTCCCACTTTCTTTTTGTGGCTTTATTTGATTCTCTACGGTCCAACGGGTTTCCACCGTGAATGACCATTGCAACGTTGCGACCTCTGGACCGTGGAGCGTCTCGATCTTGAGACGGTCTTTGTCTTGGGCGCTCAAAACAACTAGAGCGCCACTTTCCTCTGTCCGGATCGGTTTCTTTCGCTTTCTTGAGGTCGGTCGCCTTCCTCCGACCTCACATACTTTCCCAACTTGCCTTTCTGAATGAGCTCTTCAATATCATCTTTGAGGGCCATACAGTCGTTAGTATCATGACCATTGCTCTTGTGGTAACGGTAGTACCTTTTAGTCGGTCGTGCCCCCTTCTTGAGCACGAGTGGATCGGGCCGCTTTACTCCCACAAATTCATTATTTTGGCACTCGCTATAGATCTGTGCAATAGAGGTGTTTAGTCGTGTGCGATGATCGAACTTCTTATCTCGAAAGTCAGACCGATTGTCGCGGCGACCTTCATGCCCCTTGGCCGGCTTACTGTTTTCTTCTTTAGGTTGTGCACGGACGGCCTTTTTTGCTGCCAAAGTTTCTTCGTATGCCATATGGACGTTCGCCCTTGCTAGGAAGTAGCTGAGATCTTGGTAATGGTTAAGAGTGAATTCTTCTGAACCTGGGTGGTCGATCCGAATACCACGCTTCAAATATTTTAACTTGTCCTTGTCTGACAAGTCACGAACGGACTCGGCCTCAGTGTTAAATCGGTCGATATACTGTCTCAGCGTCTCATTATCTCCTTGAACAACAGAGTCCAAGTATTCTTCATATCGAAATTGGCAGCGGTTGGCAGTGTAGTGGGACAAGAATATTCTGATCAGGTCGTCCCATGAGGAGATAGTATTGGGTCGAAGAGATTCCCACCATTCCAATGCTCGGCCGTCCAGTGACTGGGGAAATAGCTTGCATTTCATGGTCGATCCCAATTCTCTGTAACAACAGTAATTATTAAAGTAACGGAGATGTTTGTCTGGATCTCCACGGCCATCGAATTTGCTGAGATTGGGCGGCTTCCGTAGATCTCTAGGGATTCTGTAACGCCTGATCTCTCTAGAAAATGGACCCTGATCGTTCTGGATGCCGTTCGACCCAAAGGGTTGCATTGCGAGGCATGCCTCGTTGCCCGGCATTCCATAAAAACCTCCGGACGGGCCAGCTGGTGGGAGTGGAGGAGGCCTCCTGGGTCGCTCGCTTTGGCCTCTCCTTGGCGATCGAACGCGTCCTAATTCTTCCGTCCCTATAATCTTCAAGCTCTTCTCGAGAATCCCAAGACCTGCTTCGCGACCGCCGTGAACCGGACGACTCATTGGAGGAGTACCTCGTGGGCGAGCGGTCGGTGTCAGGACTGTAGCTGGAGTCCTCATGATCATCGTGGGGCGTGAATCCGCGTCGCGCAAGCGTTCTCGCCCAGGGCGACTGCGCGCCCGCCTCTTCTTCTTGGAAGAATGATGAGTAGTGCTTTCTCGGCGAAATGCTCCTTCGAGGAGGGGAGCGATGCCTTCGCGCTGGTCGGCGGTGAGCTGAAGGTTCTCCGTCTTCCGCACGCGGGCGGCCCGGAATTGACCCTCTTTCATATTGAGAGATGAGCGCGTCTCTGTCAGCGATCACCTGATTCTTGCTTTGGAGGATCTCGCGAGCGGCTCGAGTGACATGCTCGCACGCGGCTCTTCAATGCCGCCTCAACCAACTCGGGCGGTAGTTGGGGTGGAGCGTCACGGCCGTACACTCTCCAAGATCGGTCCGCGACCGCACCGAGGGTTCTTGTCGGATTCCCTTGAGATTCGTGGAATCGTCATCGCTACGCCCTCGGGGTTTCTTCTTGAGGATGCCGCCGGAGGGTTGAGCCGAGAGATGAGGCACGCGTCCGGGCCTTCGCCGTGGAGCCATGAGTGGAGTAGGGCGGCGCTCGGGCCTCCCATCGTGGTCGCCAATTGATCGTACCTTGACCAATGAAGTGTTGAAGTAGTTGTTGTCTCGCTGGTGGGCGGTCGTTGGATGAGTGAAAGGACCGGCCCCGGCTTCACGCCGAGCACCTCGGGTGGTACTGCAAAGACACTCGACGATCTAGTGAGAGGTCGCTCGCGAGATATAGCACAAGGTTAGCGAACGTGCACTGATGCCATATGCGAATGGCGATATATATCGCGAGGTCCGACCGCTTTCGCGAGGTTTTCGGCCGGCGAATTGGCGCTCAAGCGCCGCGTGTTTGGGGCCGATCGAGTTGGCCGGGCCGCAGCCCGATTCTTTGATGGCGCTTCGTATTCTTTGATACACCCAGGAACAGTGTGTTACTTAGTCATGTGTGTGTTATAGTATGGTACACTTTACACTGGCTACTTTATTAATCAATTTGGGGAGGCATTTTTTGATAACATTAGTTGTAAATAATGCAAACTTTTTTTTATAAGTCCCTTTATGTGTGTTACTTAGTCATGTATGTGTTATAGTATTGTACACTTTACACTGGCTATTTTTATTTTTATTTTTTTATAAGTCTCTTTATGTGTGTTACTTAGTCATGTATGTGTTATAGTATTTATTAATCAATTTGGGGAGACATTTTTGGATAACATTAGTTGTAAATAATGCAAACTTTATGTCCATTATTAATCTAGCAAAAATTAAGGTCCCACTATTTTTTTTGTCTAGCACTCATTATTTTTTATTATCAAAATGTATCCCTCATTGTTAAATACATATTATTTTGGTTTTTTTTTGTACTTCCACTGTTTACCAATATACCCCCACTCTATATTTTTAGACGGACATACCCCTGACAGAAATTAAAGTCCATTATTAATCTAACAAAAATTAATGTCCCACTCTTTGATTTTTTTGTCCAAAGACTCATTGTTTTTTATTATCAAAATGTATCCATCATTGTTAAATACATATTATCTTGGTTTTTTTTGTGCTCCCACTGTTTACCAATATACCCCCACTCTATATTTTTGGACGGACATACCCCTGACAGAAATTGAACCATTTAGATTTATGTTTGTAATAGGTAAACACGATTTATGTTTTTTCAAGTCGTATTTACCTATATATGATTTCCCTGACAAAAAAAAAAAAAAATGAATCTTATTTATCTCAGAATAAGGTCAATACGATGCGGTTTTTTAAAGAAAATTGGATTTATGTTTGATGAAGGTAAATACGACTTACTATTTTTGAAGCTTCTAGGAGGGAATCGTATCTAGATAAACCTAAGAAACATTTCTGGTCCATTCCCAAATTCCCTTTTCAAGCTACCAAAACTTCAATTCATTTACATTGAAAACAACCAACTTTCGGGTCGAATACCCGTAAACATAGGTAACTTGACCCAATTAGGAGCCCTAAGCCTATGGTTTAGGGTTTAGGGTTTAGGGTACTCTTTGTTTTTTTTTGTCCAACACTCATTGTTTTTATTATCAAAATGTACCCCTTAGTGTTAAACACATATTATTTTGGTTTTTTTGTACCCCCACTGTTTACCAATATACCCCACTCAATATTTTTGGACGGACATACCCCTGACAAAAATTGAACCAATCGGATTTATGTTTGTAATAGGTAAATACGATTTGAGTTTTTCAATTTGCTTTTTTTTTAAGGAAAATTGGATTTATGTTTGATGAATGTAAATACGACTTACTATTTTTAAAGTTTCTAGGAGGAAATCATATTAAGATAAATATGATATTTGCTGGAATTCGTATATATCTCCCGGAAGGTAAATACGACGAGCTCTAAAATATTTCTGGTCAAATCGTATGTAAGTGAGAAATGGTAAATATTCTGTAAATTTGTAATTTTTTAGGAGTATTTTAGTCTTTTCAATATATGCGTGGGGGGTATTGAGTCAAATTCTGGGGTACAAAAAAAACCCTTTATTTTTATGAGAATGGTTGAGCCCATATTTTTTTCATTTAACTTTTTTCTTAAACAGACATGCAAAGTGCCCGAATTTATTAAAAAAAAAGAAGGAAAAAACAGAGAAAAGCAAAGGGGGACTAGACTGAAACCCTATACAACAATAGAGAACCCCTAAAAGAGTCTCTAAAACGGCTAGACAGAAACTTAAATAATCAATCTAACAAAAGCTAGAAACAACCCAAATTAAAATGATTCAGAGGCAGAGTTAGCTCTTGAACGAGTATTGTAGCCAACATCTGACTGCTTTTTCTGTCTGGATTTCTTCTTTTGAGACATGGATACAACTGGTGCAAACACAGTTGATCCATGCGAATCAGAAGGTAAATACGACAAGCTCTAAATTATATATAACATAATCGTTGGTTAGTTAATATCTATAATGAAATTTCAATGCCATTTTTTTAACCAATAGTTGACATCCATTTTTTTGAACTATCTTGCGCTCATTATTGTTAAAGAGTGTTTTTATTACATTTCTCACATTCTAAATCACCATCATGCATTGGTTCGTATCTTCGCAAATATATCATATATAAAGACAACCCTGTTAACATAAAAATTTTATTCTATGTTTAGTTGTAAATTATCAATTCGTATCAACCACTAAGTTTGTAATACATAATTTTTTAATTTTTTTTTTCACAACTTATAACCACGTCTTGTGCATCGCACAGGTGTAGAATGAGTCCTCTAGACTTCATCCCACCAAAGGCTATTGTTGCCTCTTCGTCTTATATATCTGTGTTACATATTTTTATGCCCCCTAATAAATGTTGATGTTTTTTCGAAACTACATCTATAAGTCTGTTAATCACCTCCCCGTGCATAGCACGGGCGTGTGTCCCAGTAATTAGAAATTAACTAACGTGTCAAAACCAACCAAGTTGCATGACAGCCTGTTCTTATCCATAAGCTGTCCCTTAGGTTTTGGGGAATTTGCAGTCAAATTTTTCATGCATTCACACCTTTAAGCGATCTAAATTGTCCTAATCTGTCCGATTAAGATGAGACGATGAACATTTTAAAATTAAATTTTGTATCTCATTTACGCAACTTAAAATGTGTGTGTACTATCCAATTATGATCGAACAATTATAAATATTTTATAGTTTGATTAGTTTGAGTGGTTTAGAGAAGAGAGAGTAAAAATAAATAAATAAGTTCTTCATCAATGTTGGATTAGGCTTACAGAACCGGCTCAAGAATATTGGAAACTCAATTTTATTTTTGCAATTGCTAGTTGTGTTGGAATACCACTTAAATTAGATGATATAACAAACAAAAGTTCATTGGATAGATTTTTTTTTGGTCATTTTGCTCGCAACCTATTAGTTGATATAGACTTGAAATCAGAACTTAGGAATCAAATCTTTGCTGAGAGGACGGACTATGCTTTCTCGGTTTTTGAAAACTTACATTCCTTTTGTTCGATTTGCAATCTCGTTGGTCATACCACTAGTGCTTGCAAAGGCAAGAACCTTTAGGTAAACCCAGTTTATGTCCATAAGCATACGGCTCTTAATAATGAGAAATCTCCTTAGATGCATCAGCAACAAGGGGATTATTCATCGATTGAGACTAGAGAAAAGGTCACGCAATCTACCAAAGATTTAATTGTTACTGCCTCAGTTACCCCGGATGATGGTAAGCATATGTCGCCTATGGCTCCGCAGATGCAAGAGTTTTCTGTCATCCAGAAGTCACCTAACACCTCTGAAGCTAGCCGAATTGGCCCAGAAAATAGCAGTTTATAACATTCGCTCGAAGACAAATTCTATCTCTATTTCTTTTTTATCTGACTTGAGGGTTATAGGATCTTTTGATAGTCACTTTCTAGCCAGAGATTGGTTGGCTTTTTCTATTTTCTAGATTGTTTAACTAACTTTTTTTTTATAGATTGGTTAGTTTGGTTTTTTTAGCCTTTTGGTTGCTGTGTTTTAAGGGCTCTGTTAGGGGCTCCCTATTATTGTTTTGGATGTAGCTTTCCTGATGGCAAGGGTTTCGGTCTAGTCCCCCCTTCGCTCTTCTCTGTCTTTTTCCCTCTTTTTTTAATAAATTCTGGCAAGATGTCTGTTTGCTTAAAAAAAAAATAAAGAAGTTCTTCAATTTGGTTATAAGAGGAATTGAGAAGAGAGAGTAAAACTCAATAAATGTCGTGTTTTTTTTAAAGTTTAGGTGAGTTGAGTTACAACGGACAATGCTGTTTGAGTATTTACAAAAGCACTTACATTTTCCTAAAAAAGAAAAAGAAAAAGTGCTTACATATTACCTATCAACATGATCTTTATATCTGCTTTGGTATCTTGCTTGGGGATCTCAATCCCTAAAGTGCGATTGCTACCTAAGTCTTGATAGAGTTGTCAATTGTGCGGAGGTCGGAATCTTCCAAGTCGGCGTAAATCTTTGCCCGAGTTCGGACTCGGCAGGGGTTGGTACCTCACAAGGACTCCTTTGCCTAAGTCAACAATCGTAAATCGGTGAGAGAGTCTTTGTAACACCCCCTTCTATTAATTACTACTTTAATAAATAAAAATCAGAGTTTTTAAAACTTTTCCACGCACCTCAAAGAGAGTGCTACATTTCATCAAAATACCACAATATAGCATTTAAAACTCAAACGCATCTAGTGCGTGAAATATATATCATATCCAAGCGGGCGAACCCTCAAAACCATCAGTAAGTTTACAATAATCCGTAAAATAGTTTCACAAAGACAAATGAATAAAACCAAGTTTAACATATTCAGTACATAATCCAAATCAGTCTAATACATAAAATAAAATGACAATACTACAACCCCCGTCCCTGGTGTTACTAATCAGAGCTGACACAATGACCCAAGAAGGCATGAACACCTTCACTCGAGATCACTGCACGCTGCCACGAGAGCAGTAACATAAAAGCAGTAGGGTGAGTCTCTTTACATAAATAATAACAAGTAAGATAAGCATTATATTAGGAAAGCAACTAGTAACACAACAATTAAGGCATTTATCATTTAATAGTATCACCAAGAAATAGTAGCATTAGATTAACTAAGCATCATCAAGATTCACTAAGAAAGCATGTATATATGTATGTATGCAATATGCATGTGGATCCGTCATCACCTCAATAACCCCGTCGGGCACTCACCTCTTTTGGCCGAAGCCACCACCTCTTTTGGCCGAAGCCACATCACTTCTTTTATATGCATATGATTTATGTGATACTATGACAATGCATCACAACACAATAAATTCACCACAACAATCATTAACTCACCTCTTTTGGCCGAAGCCACATCACCTCTTTTGGCCGAAGCCACATCACCTCACCACCACACCTCATTTATTAAATTAAATCTCACACCATGGATTAAATCCCACCTAAGGACCAAATCGCCTCATAAGGACCTTTTCAACACCTAAGGACCATTTTGACACACCCAAAATTAATTTAGTACCTAAGGACTATTTTGACACACCAAGGACTAATTTAGTACTTAGGGAATTATTTGACACATTAGGATTAATTTGACACTTAGGGACCAAAACAGCACTTAGACATTTTTGGGCACCACAGGCGCCAAGGGCAGCTATTTTAGCGCCCCACCTAGCACACCCCAAGGCACACAGCGCGCAACTAGGCGCCAAGGGGCAGCCATTTTGGCGCCCCATACCGTGCCAAAAACACAACCTAGGCGCCATTCACTTGTGAAATTGGCGCCCTTCCCTCTAACACACCAACCAAACAACTTCAAACATATTTTTACCCAACAATTTAACTCTCACTTAGCAACACTCAATTAGGCATTAATCCACATCATTAAATCATCATGATATCATATTTCTTCACATTGGAGCATTTAATCAAATACATGGTATGCACATTCCACAACACACTTATCCCCAACATCAAGCGTCATGGTAGCACCAAATTAATCATCAAATACAACAACAACATATGATCAACACAAAATTCACACAAACAAACCATCCTAGTGCTATTCCACACATAACACATATCTTACAAACTATTATAGATGTAAATGAGAATCCCCTAACCTTACTAGCTACCGAGACGTTCCGAAACTCACGACCCGAACTTCACGAACTCGCTCCTAACTCGTCCAACCGCTTCAAAACCGAAAACCAAGCTACTCAAATACTCCCAAAATAGAATTCCAGCAGCTCCTAATTTGAGTTCGACGTGCACGGCAGGTAACTCAAACTCATACACTTTGCCTAGGTTTGAGAGTCCTTATTGTTGAACCCTGGACAATATGAAGAAGAAGTGCCGCTAGACTCACGAAGGCAAAATGACAACCACGTCAATAGTGGTTTTCGTTGGTATTGTCAGCGGTGGTTTGGTGCTGGTTGAAGCGAAATATGGTCGTAAGGAGTCGTCATGGTTCCATTCACGCAAGCAAGGTTCTAATCTGGTCGAGAATGGCGGAACACCTTTCGTTTGGGTTAGTGGGGCGTAGTTGGAATCGACAAAAAGGAATCCACGATCGGTGGAACCAAGGCAAGAATTGAAATCGCCACCAATCCGGAGTGGGAGTGCAGAGTTTGGGGTTGATGGCCGTGGAGGAGGAAGGAGAACGCACGGCGGTGAGAGAGAGCGGCGCGAGGGTTTGTTGTTGGTCGCCATTTCTCACGCAGGCGCAGCAGGGAAGAAGAAGGAAGGAATGGGTCGGGTTGTGGTCGCGATCGTGTAATGGGTCTCAGTGCGCATTAGTTTAGTGAGAAGGGGGTGCGTTTAGCAAAGAAAAGGGGTTGTATGCAACTAAAACAACTCTAAGTCTATTTTAAATCATTTTAAAGCCTAACTTCACTACCACAATATTTTTAACAACTCATTATCCCAAAATAATCTCTATTGTAAATAACATCTAGAATACTAATATTTATAACAATAAAATAAATAAGTATAATTATAAATAACAATCATATATCACAAATAGCTTATAAAAACACATTTAAATATAAAAAAATATATTTATTCAACTAATTTAATGGCTCAAACACACAATAAATCAAAATGATGTACTCTTATCAAATCAACTCCAAATAACTTCTAATAAAATTTGGGCGTTCTGTGTACAAATGAGAAAAGCGTGCACTGAAATGTGAGGTAGAGCTCTATTTATAACGTAATTGGTGGGGTTCCGTAGGTACTGACTGATCCCAGGTCATTGTATCGGGGTGCGTTGATTTGTACTGTCGATCTCGAGCTTGCCTTCGATGCGCATTGTTGGGCTGGTTTTAACGCCAGAATGGGCCGTCTTTTGGAACAATATAACTAGAAGAAGGACCAAAGAGAAAAAGTTGATATTTGTAGGGATTCATTTAAAAAGAGAAATTTACAAGGACTAAAATCAAAAGACCTCATATTTACAGGGACTAAAAACATATTTAAACTTAAAAAAAGTGAGTAATTTTTCTCACTTATTTTTTCTCTTTTCTTGTTATTCTCACATACTAACACATCATTGTTGACAAAAAAAATAGGCAAAATAGAGGTTCCTTAACTTATTTATTTGTAACGAATAAGTCTCTTAACTTTTTTTTTGTAACGCATAAGTCCCTTAACTTATTTATTAGTAACGAATAAGTCTCTTAACTTTCTTTTTGTAACACATAACTCCCTTAACTTTTAAAAATGTAACACTGTTGCCCCTTTTAACTTATTTAAGGGAGAGATTTTAAGGGGCAACAATGTTACTTTTTAAAAGTTAAGAGATCTATGCATTACAAAAAGTTAAGGAACATATTTATTCTGAATAAATAAGATAAGAAACTTATGTGTTATAAAAAAAGTTAAGGGACCAATTTATTACAAATAAATAAGATAAGAAACTTATGTATTATAAAAAAATTAAGGGACCTATTTCTTACAAATAAATAAGTGGGTGATGAGAATCTAATTCCGGGTTTTCCCCGCTTTTCAGTTTTCAGTTTCACAAACACCCAGGCTCTTCAAAGTTCAAACCCAAAAGAGTGGAAAATAACGCACAGTAACTCACACGGACTGTGTCACACACATTCATAAGGCCACAGACCCCAAAAGATTCCAATAACTGCCCACTTTTCTCATACGTGTGGCCATCTACTGATACTTTCAGATCACTTTCAGATCTGTGGATGTCCTTCCTATATATATATATACACATTAGTAGGACACTCGTGTATACGCACGGAAAAGACCAACGACTTGTCTAAAAAGAATCATATATATATATATCTATATTATATATAACCATGAATCTGACACATGGGCATCCACTTAATCAGCCACGTCAATAAATATGTCAGCACCAATTAAATCCACCTCAGCAATTAAACAACTTAAATTCACAATGAATTACCAAAAAAAGCCAAATGTGGGGATCGAACCCCTTACCTTTCAGCCACAGCCTTGCATTTCAACCAAATGAGCTACCAACTTTTGCTGTTATACATTTGTAACGTATATATTAATACCATTCATCTTCCTTTATTTTTTTTTTGACAAACTTCTTTCTTTATTTCTAACAATAGCCTTTTTACCTATTAAGTATATCTATTTAATATGTATTTTTATACTTATATATAGGCTTAATTATATATTACATATTACATATATATCTTAATTATTTAATATCTAATATTGTTTAATGGTTGTTAGGTGCTTATGTTTATAGATTTGAATTTGATGAATGAGTAAAGAGTTTAATTATGTTAATATTGTTTGAGGTTTTTTGGACATCTTTTAAGGTATGATAGAAAATTTCAAAGCTCTGTGATGAGTGAATTTATACACGCGATGCCTATTTTTATCATGTTTTATTAGGGTCACGGGTCATGCGGGCCAATCGGTGACCCTTGGTTCGACCATTAACCCAGTGACCCGATGCTTTGACCGGATTGATCACCGGGTCGGTTTTAATAACATTGATTTGAACCATGTGGCGACCATACTCATCCTTCACCTAACAACAAAGAACAACGCCTTTGCATTCGTGCTTCGTTAGATGACAGATCCTGCCAATAAAATCAACGGTCTCAATATCATGCAAAAATCAACGGTTATTATTGAAATAGATTTCGGCTGTATACCAAATCGATCTAGGGGGACAGAAAGCATCACCTTTAATGGTTGTTTATTTCTATTTTAAATGCTATTGATCATCTTTGATTTTTTTTATTTATTAAAAACGTTCACAACTTGAATTTCTTTATATATTATCACTATCATATCATTAGCATCAATCAGGTGAGCAATCATATCATATTAAAAACGATCACAGCTTGAATTTCTTTAACTTCTCCCATATTAAAAACATTCATAGTAACCCCAATATACACACAATCAGGTGTTCATCCCTTACTATCATATCATTAGGCATGCAACTCCATCAGTAAAAAGCTCTTCCCTATGCTATTGATCATATTAAAAACGTTCACAGCTTGAATTTCTTTAACTTCTCCATGATTCACGTAATTTGGTCTATTTGTCCTATTATTAAAAACATTCACAGCTTGAATTTCTTTAAATTTTATGTTTGAACTTCTAACCCATGATTATCTCAAGCAGGAAATTCTAATGGAACCATGTTAAAATAAAATTTGTACACCTTTATTACCTTGGTTCGGGATGGCAAAATCATTACACTACTACTATATTTACAATAAATTTCGTTGAATTATAATCATAGGTTTTGCTTCCGATCCTCACGTAATACGTATAATGCGCCGCCTAATTTTTAGATTTTACTAATCAATAAATGTTTTTTCAATCATGTTGAATTTGTGATAAATAAACGAATTCAGATTTGTAAAGTCATTTGCATGCATTGTGTGTTCACGATTGTAATTACAATTTCAAATTGAACGCACTTTCCTAGATGCCCCTTTTCAATAGGCCAGACATAAAAAGGATAAACTTTGTTTTTGTCATTTTGTCATGCCCTATTTTTCATTTTGTCTTATGTTCTAAGTCCTAACCATGGCTTTTTAACTTTTGGTTTTGATTTTTATCTGTCTTTTTCTTTCTTCAGAAACTCTAATTTCTTAATCTCTCTTTCATTTGTGTTTTTGTTGTTGTTAAACTTCCAATATTTTTAGTGTTGAGCCAAATATTGTAAATTTCACTCATGATACTTCCTCTAGGATATTATACTTTTAAGATATTAGTGATATTCGCGATTCTCTTTATAGGTTGTGCTCGAAATGATTATTTCTTTGTCTTTCCTGCTGCTCATTTTGATGCTGAAAAGGTAAGCTTATATTAACTTATAAGATTTTCATTTTGCTGTTCTTACTTTTTTTTGCTCATTCTTTGTTCACTTTATTAGCAGGGAGTTTAATTTAATGGTGAAGAAGCACATCATGTTGGAGAACCAATGCACTGAAATAAACTGAGTGAAGATTTGAGGATGTTGGGAGATACTTGCTTAGATTTGAGTGAAGCTTTTGTTGAGATCATCTCCTCTTAAGTCAATTTGTTGGATATATCTGACCATATTATAAGTGATTACGTAGTTCGGGTTATTAACTTATTATCACGTCGAACTGAATTATGGAAAACAGCCAATGTGTATGGTATTATCAAATTTATCCGTATTTTATTTGATATTATTGATTACCAAGTTGTGTATTTGAGATTGTGCAACAGAGATTTGGTAATATGTACGAGTTTGGGTTGTAACATCTTTTAATTACATGCATTATTTGAGATTGTGCTATAGCATTGAATAACTATATTTTAGAACCTACTATTGAGAGAATCTATGCACCGTGACTAGAATGAACTATAACTTTATACTTTTAGTGGTATGGTGATTCGTAGAAACAAATTTACCATGTTCTCTATCTATGCCATTTAGTTCGCTTTGAAACATAATGTTGATTCTCGATTTTTTTCTTATTTTGCACTATTTGTTACATGTCATAAATTTTAGACCCATCGTCATTAGGATTTAATGAAAAAATTTGTTTAACCATGTTTTTTGAATTGTGCTTTTAAATTTTAAAATTATGAATATAACCCTCTCAAATTCAATACCAAATCAATTTCAAAATCTTTAAATAATTAAGTACAATCCCATGTATGTAAAATATATTACAGCGAGATTCAATTAGGATAGAGCAATACAAACTGTGAATTTTCATCATTGAAAAGAATCAATTTAAAACGAGTATTTTTTCACAAATATTTGAATCATTGAAAAGAATCAATTTAGAGCAATACACATTTTATTGGATTCACTTCCTAAATTGAAAACAAACAGAAATCATATTCCATTTTAATCAGATTGCACAATACACATTATCATGATGTATTCCTACTTATGCACAAAATATTCGCACTATAATAATTTTGATGACGTTAAATTTAACAATATAATAATTCCAGTACACCCCTTGCGTTTCTTTTTATTCTTGATTTCCAGGGTCGTCTAACAACATGTGTAAGACGTGCTTGCGCACAGGGCCCAACCTCAAAATAAATAAATTAGGACCCCAAAAGTTAAAACTAACACATAACCCATAATTATCGGCAATTAAAATAGTCCAAGTTTAGTATCATTATAATTATTGGTGACCACTCAATACAATATTAGACTTGGTTGATGAATTTGCTTCAAAAACGGCTCGAAAGATGGCTCTTTTTAAGTAACTAGAAGGTTGATATTATTTTGAAATTATATCAAAATGTTATTTACAATTTATTTAATAATGTAGTTTACAGTTTTTGGTGATTTATTTGATTTTTTTTAAAAATTTGGGGACCAAATTTTAAGATTTGCCTGTGCCCCTGAATTTGTTTGAGACGACCTGTTGATTTCTAATAGGTTGATTTAAGAGGCGTCCAAAGTATTTTATATCTCACATATATAATACACATAAATATACAAATGCATCTATTTTTATATAAGTTTAAAGAACGTGTGTAATGCGGGCATGGGTTTAATATACAAATATTTCTACTATTATACAAATATTTAAAATAATTGAAGTAATTATCTTATGTTGTCTAAACAAATGAATTTAGACCCGTCTTTGTACACTGAGTTAATTATACTAGTATATATATATATATATATATATATATATATATATATATATATATATATATATATATATATATATATATATATATATATATATATACACACATTAGTAGGACACTCGTGTATACGCACGGAAATTGTCTTGTTCTTTCTATGAATGAATGAATTTAGACATGATTTAAATAGTCTGAACATTACCCCGTGAAAATAAATATAAATTTAAAGTAGATAAAAAATTAGTCTAAAAAAAATAGATAAATATTAAAATCTAAAAATTTATAAGTATGATCATTTAAAAACAACCGTTCATTTATCCCATATTTTTTATATATCGATGCGAGTGTTTTTTTATATATTAGTATTGTTATCCCGTGTTTTTTATATATTAGTGCAGCAATCCCGTGTTTTTATTTATATTATTGCAGTTGTCCCGTATTTTTTTATATCGGTCACGATTATCCCGTGTTTTGTATATATCGGTCACGATTATCTCATAGTTTCAATTGATTATTTTAGTTGATTAGTAGATTATGGTAGATAGTAAAAGATAGACAGTAGATTATGTATATATACATAATCTACTATCTATCTTGTGTTTTAGTATATATCTGTGACAATTATATGTTTTTTTTAGGTATTAGTGACAAATATTTGTCAAATGTGTTTTAAATAATAATCTTTAAATAGTGAATAATTCTTCTTGTTTTTTAGATATTAATCTCGTGTTTTTTTATATTTCAGATCATGATTTATCACGTATTTTATATATATACATATATCGATATCGATTATTTCGTAGCTTCAATTGATTATTTTAGTTGATTAGTAGATTATAGTAAATGGTGAGAAAATAAAGTGCAGTTATCTTGTGTTTTTTTTTATATATCGAGTGCAATGTTTTTTTATAAATATCGATGTTGTTATCTCGTGTTTTTACGTATGTATCGATCACATATATTATCCATATGTTTATATATATATATATATATATATATATATATATATATATATATATATATATATATATATATATATATCATTCATAGCTTATCCGTGTTTTTTATATCGATGCGATTATCTCATAGTTTCAATTGATTATTTTAGTTGATTAGTAGATTATAGTAGATAGTAAAAGATAGATAGTAGATTACCAATAAGAAATTGTATCCCGTGTTTTATTATATTTGAGTGACCACTATTTGTCCTTTTTTAGGTATTAGTGACAAATATTTGTCACATGTGTTTTAAATATCATTTAGTTATTTAAATAGTGATTAAGTCTTCTTGTTATTTTTAGATATTAATCTCATACTTTTATATGGCGATTACAATTATCCCATGTTTTTTATATATAAGTGCAGCTATGTCGTAGTTTAATTTATTATTTTAATTTATTAGTAGATTGTAGTATATGGTGGGAAAAGAAAGTGGGTGTGTTTGGTTTAAATTTTGAAATTTGAAAAAAGTAAGTAGGAGAAAGTAGAAAAATGTGGGAGTGTGATGAAAGTGTATTGGGAAAAGAGATTTGAAAAAAGTGTGATAAGAAATTACAATGTTGCCCTTAGTTAGGTGAGTTGTCAAGTAAATAGAGAGGTTAGTTTAGGTAATGTAAGTGTGGTTTGTTTGAATAGATAGATATTAGATTAGATTAGATACTCCCTCCGTTTTCATATATAAACAAATATACCTACAAAGTAAAGTTATCAAATACTATAAGCAAATCAATGGTTTTTTAATTAATATACCAAATCTACCTCTATTGATTACTCCACTTTTTCTTTTCTCAATGCAAGTGATTATTGGTTTTTCAGCTTTGCCTTTCTTTTTCACGGTGTTCAAGAAAGTTAATAGGGGTAATATTGGAACTATGCTTCTTTTTTTAACTTTTCTTAATAAGCTTATCTAACCGTCGTTTGCTTATATACTCAAAAACGGAGGAGAGATATATATATATATATATATATATATATATATATATATATATATATATATATATATATATATATACATTGGCGGACCTATGTCTCCCTCTCACTTAAGCGTATCCCCCTTAGAAAAAAGACGGCTATATATATACTAGTAGGATATCCGTGCATACGCACGGGTGCTGCCATATTATTTTCATGAACGAACTTAGACATAATTTAAATAGTCTAGACAGCATCTCGTGAAAACAAGACAAATTTAAAGTTGTTAAAAAATGAGTCTCAAATAAAAAATTAGATAAATATTAAAATCTAAAAATGTAAAACTATCATTTAAAAACAATCCGTGCATTTATCCTGTGTTCTTTTATATATTAGTGTCGGTGTTGTTATCCCGTATTTTTTATATATATCAGTGCAACTATCTCGTGTTTTTACATACATCATTGCAATTATCCCGTGTTTTTTTATATCCTGATAAAGTTATCACGTGTTTTTTTAATATATTTGTGAAGTTATCTTATAGTTTCAATTGATTATTTTAGTTGATTAATAGATTATAGTAGATAGTACGGATAGATGGTAGATTATCAAATATTTCAGTGAAGTGTTTTTTATATATCAGTGTAGTTATCCTTTGTTTTTATACATACCATTGATAGTAAATAAGAGTAAAATGTTGCGTCAAAAAAGAGAGTAAAATGTATATTATTTAATATTAATTTAATTGTATTAGATTATATAGTGGATTAAAAATATTGGGAAAAGAAATATTTTTAAATAAAGGGTGTGGGTGTCACTAATAATAGATGTGTGTAAGTAAGAAATATTGGGAAATGTGAGATTGAAAAAGAGTGATCGAGAAAGAAAGAAAGTTAAATTAAAAATTAAAAATAAAACAAAAAGTGGTGATGTGTCAAAAAAGTAAGATGTGCCTAAAATTATAATTTTGTAAGTTGTTTGTTTGAATAAATAGATATTAAATTTTATATATATATATATATATATATATATATATATATATATATATATATATATATATATATATATATATATATATATATATATATATATATATATATATATGATGACTCAAGTGAGAACACTTGGTTATTGTTAGAATATAAGAACATTAAATAATAATCGTGGAATGACTCCCGTAATCTTTAATTAAAAAACAAACAATCAAATCGTATGACTAACCGTTACTCCCTCCGTTACATATTAATTGTCCTGTTTGAAATTTTTCTTTGTCTCAAATTAATTATCATTTTAGAATCTTAATACAACATTTATTATTACTTTCCAACAATACTCTTACTTTACAATATCAATAACCGTGTCTTTGCTCCAATCGAGAAAAGTGTAAGGATATTTTAGTCCTACCACATTTTTCCACCATAGAATTTAACATATTCAATCATTTTCTTAATACCGGCGCATAACCTTAAACGACAATTAATATGAGATGGAGGGAGTATTATTTAATTTTAATGTTCTCATGTTCTGACAATACCCGAGTGTTCTCACCCGAATCGCCCCCTTTATACACATATAGACACATCTACTATAAATATTAACAATCAACCCACTACCAAAAATACCAAATTATCCATTACTTTTATCTCAATCCTAGGGATAAAAATGTCTTTTCAAAATTTTTTTCTTTCACTTTTACTCTCACTCACTTTTATTATTAGTGAGTCCCACTCTCACATCATTTTTTTATTTTTTTATTTCACTTTAAAACCTACTTTTCTTTTTCTCTTTCATCCTTCTCACTCTTTCCACTTCTCTCTACTATCAACATAATCAAACAACCCACTACCAAAAATCTTTTTTACAAAATTAATAATTTTGTAAAAAATCAGTAATTACATAAAATTGATTAAATTAATATTAAATTATATAGAATTTACTATTTACTATAATCTACTCGAACTACTAAACCCAATTAATTTAACCACTACTATTTGTCTAAAAAAGTGATACCCCTGGCAAATATTTCAAAACTATTTTTCCCAAAAAAATCCAACGGGAGCCCAACAAAAAGCGAACATAAAGCGCAACGTGAGCGCTAAAAAAGCGAAGAAAAGTGCTTACTACTCTACCACACTAACGCTTGCACGCGCAGACAATTTTTTTAAATTTATTTCTTCTACAAAATCAGTAAATAAATAAACTTAATAAAATTAATATTAAATCATGTAGAATTTATTATTTACTTTAATTTACTCAAAACTACTAAATTCAATTAATTTAACCACTCTTGATAGTCAAAATAAAAGCGATAACGCTTGTGAAAATTCAAAATTATTTTTCCTAAAAAATCATAGTTAAATCCGTCCACTTTTTATGAACACAACAACGGGAGCGTCAATTGAAGAAAGCCAACCGGCATGTAAACGGAGCTCCATTATTATAAGAAGATCACCAGCGTTATTACACCTCATTTTCTTTTTCCTTATTTTTACTCTATTATTTATATTATAAGATGGTGCTTTTTTTTTTTTAAATTTTTTTACTAACACAACTATTTTAATAAATTTGAAATATCGCTTTTATAAAGTTATTCCTTTTTCTTTTATTACGTTTTGCAACTTTTAACGTATTAATAATTTCATGAAAATTATAACAAATCTGATGTCACACGAGGTAAAATCTACTAGTCATTACGAAAGAGATAGAAAGTGGCATCAATCACATGGATAGGTGCTGGTGGGTAGGACCCATACACACACAACCTTGCAATTTATAAATGTGAATGACCCAGCTGCGGTGTCAGCAGCCCCATGTGATGATGTGCTTTGTGGACCCATTTGCTTAACTCTCCAATAATGGCAAAAACAAATTAGACAAACAAACCCCACCAATTTAAAATATTGAAAGGAAAAATAATTGCAGGAACAAGACAAATTCTCCTTGATTTAAAATCAAAAAGGAAGAGAGGCAAATAGACTCAATTAGTATAAAAAAACTCACTTTTCATTCTTCCTTTCTAAATCTTTTATCTTTTCTGTCTGCTAATATAAAAGGAGCTTGATAACTGTTATATATAACAGTTAATTAGAAGTACAAAGCATATAACTACAAAACATAACATCAAACATAAAAATCTCCACTTTTTTAACATTAACAATTTTACATTCCCTTCTAGTCCTCCCTTCTTGTCCTCAAACATTTGAAACTTGAATCAGCTAGTCTTGTAGTTATACATATCTGAATTTACTGTTTTACCCTTTCATCTATGCTTCTTCATACTTTTTCTCTCTAGCTAGGTAATGCTGCTCCAGCTGTACAATGGACTTTTTGAAAATATACCTGTGTTACAACATAGAACTAACAAACAATCTACTCTCTACTACAATTGGAGGAGAAAATTACAGTCCTACTACACATTTTAACTCTTGATACTTTTGTGTGTTATTTTTTTAACCTGTGGTTCATTTTTCAGCTACTACTAGTAGTACAGATATAAAAGAAGAAAATGGTACATAATAATTAATAATAATGCTAACAAAAGAAAGAAAGGGAAATTGTGCCTGCCCCACTTTCTTTACTGAAACTGCTTTTTATGTATGCATTTTGTATGGTAGTAAGTAGTATAGTATTGATCATTGATTGTGATGCCTCAGTGATGATGATGATTCTCTACAGATTTTGTTGTTGGATGTCACAATTTTATTTGGTGGTCATTTTTCATTTTCATTTCCTGTAAAAAAAAATAAGAAGACCAAATTTAATAATAAATAAAACTAAACAACAAACCGACACAACTATGTGACATAGATTCATTAACACTAAGATCCAAAGTTAAGTAATGTAAAGTAACTCCACATTACCTTAACCTTAGGAAAAACTAAATGCCAATCGGTCCACCAGTTCCTGCAAACATCCCAATAGTTCCATGGCCTGAAGAAGTGAACCTAATTCCAATGTCCAAACCAAAATATCAACAAAAGTTTGAAAACTTATGAATTTGGATTAAGTGCAGTTAGAATATTTGTGCATTCGGCAAGTCTGGAACCATCCGATTAAGATCAGACAGTCCAAATTTTAAGAATAGTTTTGATTTTTGTTTAATATAAAATTCCAAATCTGAAATTTGGACTGACTTCGCGCTTGTTGACTGTCCGACTGCACACAAACCGGAACCGAAATTTATGGATGCTGAAATTCATGGAGATGGAAAGATGAAATGTTATGTAATGTGATGTCATTTTATTTACCTTGGTATTTGGCAGTTAAAGGATTTGAAAGAGGCCATGTCAAGAGCAGGTGATGATGTTGGAAGTAATGTACTAGTGCCAAATTTAGAGTTAGCAGAAGAAGCAGTTGATGATGCATCAAAATCAATGGCCTCATTAAGTCCATTGGAGAAAGTAGCCATCAAGTTCCCAGAAGCTTTTGTGGGGGAAGCAAATGGGCTATCAGGAAGATTATGCTCCAAACTGCATTTATTTATTCATAAAATTAATTTTTAAATATAAAAGGTTAGGTTACTTTAAATGACAATCAAAGTTAGCAATTTTAGTAAAACCTGAATAAATGCAGGAATATTTTTGCATGGACTAAAAAGAGGAATTTTATGCAAAAAAAAAAAGTTGTTTACTATTTTAGTGGTTACCCTTTTAGTTAATCTAAATAAGAACAAGTTCTATAGTCTATACCATTCTTGCAAATCAAGCTCTTCTTCATGATTTGAGCTCAGCTTTCCATTGTCTTCACTATATCCATTTCCACGATTGACCACTTTGACTGGCTGTTGACCAGCTGAAACTGATGCAGTACTAGCATTCTCTGGAATCAAAATAGTTTATATAAATCTCTGAACTAATTCAATGAACTGCATTTAAAAATGGAAGAGAAATATATAGTAATAATATAATTAGTACCCTCTGGAGGAGACTCTGAGCTTCTGTGAAAGGAAGGAAGAAAAAGATTTTGATTGAAGATGTTAGGAGAGTGAGTTGGAGAAGGAATTGGACTTGCTGTTGAAAAAGCACGTTGGTGTTGCTTTTTAATGTCAAGAAGTTGTAGTCCCATTAACCTTCTACTTTGAAGCTCAAGAGCTTGTTGCAGATCAGCTTGCTCCTCTAGCTTCCTCCTCCACAACATGTCTTGAGTATTGTAGAACATTCTCCCTCCTAATAAAACACATAAAAAACATGTTAATAAAAGTTAGGTAAAGGTTTGACTAGAAGGTTAGTTAAAGCTTAAAGCATTAATTAAGATAAGATCATTACCAAGTTGAAGATCATATTGGTCTCTAGCATCAAGTCCAGTAGGAGTTCCACAAGGTAAATAATCTCCTCTTTCCACTTGCTGCTGCTTCCTGAAAACCACAAGAATCATGAGCATGTTTGAGAGTTGACTACAACAAAGAAAAAGTCAACAAAAAAAGAGAGAAGATGCCTGTACTTGTCTGGAACTTTCCCTTTCTCTTTGTAAGGCTTAACAAGAACTCTAGCATCACATACAAAATGAGGGTTTCCTTTGGATAGAATGAGATTCACTGTCTCAGGATAAACAAAAGTAACAAAACCAAACATACGTTTCTGCTGATATGGAATTCTCACATCTTGTACAGGTCCATAAATGCTTCAAAAATATTCAAAAAACAATGTTAATTAACATAACATCTTTAAGTTTAACCACTGCTAAATTATGCAGTATATTCACAATTAGGACCAAACCTGAAGTAATTAGAAACATCTTCTTCTCTAAAAGTACTATCAGCTGGGAAAGTCAAATAGATCTGTCTTGAAGCTGGACTAATCATCCCCGTAGGACTATTCAAAGCAAAATCATTTCTATCAAGTCTAGATCTTCCAAATTTGTGCAAGTCTTCACTCATCATTAGAGCTGCAGCTGCTGCTGCCCTGTAATTATATTACAACTCATCATTAAAATTACTAATCATTACACCATAATACTCGCTCCGTCCCAAAATATAAGACCTCAAAGTACATGAATCTGAACTAATTAGTCCATATACATATACTTTGAGGCCTTATATTTTGGAACGGAGGAGGCAGTAGTATTGAAAATAGTACCTTTGAGTATCATTTTGTTGTTGCTGCAACAAAAAATTCATGCACTTTGGTGAGTAAGGTAAAGAGGAAGATCCCATAAGCTGAGCAGCAGCAGACAACCTTTGTTGTTGAGAAGATTTAGATCTGAAAAGCTCATGACACTGTTCAGGAGACCCAACAACAGCAGCAGAATCAGCATCTCCAAGTCCTCCACCACCATGAAGGAACCTACAACTAGTACCATTTTTACAGTACCCTCTAGCAAAATAAAGACAAGGTTTCCACCTAAACCAGAATTTGGATCCTCAGAAACCAAACAAGCATCATTAACAGAACAACTTCTCTTATGAAGAGAACCAGCTCCCCAACCATATGAAGTTGGACTTGAAGACAAATCTGAATGAGTGTAAAACATGTCACCACCACCATCATTCAAGAAAGAAAGTTGGTCTTGTAGTTGAAACTCATCAATTGGATCTGACAGTACTCCATTTGAATAAAAAGGTGGTAAAGGTAAATCATCTTGGTTGTTTTGAAACTCAGCCCAAGAAGGGTTAGGAATAGTAAGAGAAGGAGGTGGAAAGTTATTATTATTATTATTATTGTTACTAAGTCTTGAAGGGAAAGGAGATGGAGATGGTGGAGTTGAAGGTGTTGGAGGAGAGTTATTATTATTAGAAGGTAATACTAATAATCCTAACTCTTTCTTAGCTTTGACTATCACAGAATGAACAAGAGCTTCAGGACCAAATGCTAACCTTATCATTTCTTTCTCACCATGGTCTTGAATCAACAAAACACCCATGATTTTTGAAGCATTTTCAGGGTCCATGTTTTGAATCCTTGAAAATACAATCTTTGTTGCTTCATAACCATCCATGACTTTTGCTACTTTGTTACACAACACAACTCCTAAAAATCCAATATTTGTTGAGTGAGTGAGTATATGTGTGTGTGTCTCTTTCTTTCTCTCTCTCTATGTCTATGTCTATTGTCCAGTGGCCATGTTTCTTACTCCTAAGACAACTAGAAGTAAAGTTATTATGTTTCTCAACCACATATAAGAACAACAAACCTACCAAGTTGAGATAAGTGGTGGCATGATGTGTTTCTTTCTCATATTCCTGCAAAAAGCATATAACAAGAGAGAGAAAAACAAGGTAAAGAAGTAAGAAAAAGTTGAGTGTTAAAAGTAGTATTCTCGTGTGGTTGATTAATAGGAGACTAATTACTTTTTGATGAAAAGGAAAAGAAAAACAAGAGAGACATAAGATGGTGGTTGAATAAAAATTGAATTTTTTTAATGAGTGAATTTCTCTAAATAAATTTGCCTTTTTTAATTTAATTTTTCTCCAAATTAAAATCTACTTACCCATGAAAAGGATAGGATAGGATAGGGTCTCTTTTCTGGTTAAGAATGGCAGTAAAGTTACTAGAAAAGCCAAACCACCGCCTTCTGTTTACAATAAGCAAGCAGGAGGAGCAGAAGAAGAAGCATCAATGGCTTCACTGCTTCTGTTGGGTGCGTTTTTATGGGGTTTTGCGAAGTGAAGTGGAGACCTCACCCCCTTTCTAATTCGTCCTTTATTTCTCTCTCTCTCTCTCTCTCTCTCTCTCTCTCTCTCACTCCCTTTATGGCTAAGTCATGATTTTCTGTTTTTTTTATACTAACTCATAATTGTCGGAAAGCTTTTAAAACTTAAAAAACGACTAGAAAAATATTTATATATATTACTAGTAGTTAGGATTGGTAATGAGTTGAATAATCGAACACAATTTGAAATTCAACTTGATTAATAGCTCGTTAAATTTGATTGATGAATCAATTGAGTTTTTTTACAATAGATGAACCAAATGAGTTGAACATGAGCTAAGTATAGCTCCATTTGTATCAAAGTTGTCAAAATCGGATCGGACTGCAGGGCTGTTCCATCGGTTGAACTCGGACACCTATCTGCGGACCCCTATTCGGTCCAATCGAACTTGAGAACTGTCTGGGATGAAAACTGGTAATTGAATCGGATAACCGGTCAAAAATCGAGGAATCGTACAAAAAATCACATTTAGTTTTTTTTCTTAAAAAATGGTATACCATATTGATTTTTGGGAAAAAATTGATAAACAATGTTGATTTTTGGTATATAGGATATTTTTTATCTTTTTTTTATAATTAAATTGATGAAATAAATAAATAAAAAATTAAAAAATAAATATGTACACTAATATTTCTATGAGAATACTTACATTATAGTATCTACGATTGTTGCCCTGTTTTTTTAGTTGTGTAATTAAATTAGTGCTACTTATATTAATATACGTTTTTCAATAATAATAATAATAATAATTATCATTATCATTGTCTAAATTTTTTTTATTAAACTCATAAGATAGGTAAACAAGAAATATTATAATTATATTTATTGTTTCAATGTGGTGATTATTTTATCTTAAAACTAGTAGTAAATTCCTAATATAAAATATCAAACATGCATCTAAATTTTTTTGTTTGATTTTACTAAAAAGAAAAATAAAATTACTTTTACCATGAAACTAAAGCTAAGTAGCTAACAAGCTTAACTGAGTTGTTCGCCATTAAGTTGAGTTGAGTTCGAGTTAAAAAAAGGGTACATGTCAAACTTGAATCAAACTCTAAGCTGAATCAATTTTTATCAAGTCAAATTGAACCAAATTCACCTCAACTCTCGCTTTATTCCCAACCCTACTAGTACTACCAATAATGACCTCGCATTGATAGCAAAATTTGAACTCACTCCTTGTAAGATCAGAGGCGGGTGGTAGTGTTAGTGTGAGGGTAGTCTTGGCTACCTCAAAAAATAATACACGTAGTTGAATAAATAGGTATATTTTAGATTTAGCTACCCTAATAATATATTATTTAGTTACCTCAATTAAGTTTATTTGTCTTAGAAAATAAAAGAACAATAAAAAGTATATTAGTTTAACTCTATTATAATTATTATCCCAAACAAATATGGTGATTTTAGTCACTCTATTTTACTTTTGACAATCTTGGTCTTACATGATTTTTGGAGAACCAAAAGTGCAATAAAAAAATGATAGGAACTAAAGTTATCAAATTAGAAGAGTAAAATTGCTAAAAGTAAAATAAAATGATAGAACTCATTAATCGAAGGAATTTGGAAGACAAAAAATACAAGTAAAATTTTTTCTATTTAGTCATCCCATAAAATTTAGGCTTAAATGCATTTTTAGTCCCCCTATTTTACTAAATGTACAATTTTGATCCCCCTATTTTTATTTGGACAATTTTGGTCCCCCTATTTTACAAATTTTTGCAATGTTGACTAAATTGAAATTTTCAACTCTTAGATGTTGATGTGTCAACATTTCAATTGACATGACACTTGACTATGCTTATTTGACATGCCACCTCATTTATTTTTTTAAAAAAACAATTACTTTTATTTAATTTGTTATTTGAAAAATTAGAAATACAACAATAATTATTTTTATATTTTAAAAATTAGAAATACAACAATATAAAATAATTTGTTATTTGAAAATATAAAGATAATTTAATTATCTAAAATAAAAATAATTTCTAGTTTAAAAATACATAATATAAGAATAATTTATTTAAAATATAAAAAAGTAAATTATTTATCTTAAAATAAAAATTATTATTTAGATTATAAAAAAAACTTATTTATTTAAAATAAAACGAATTTATAAATTTTTAAATATAAAAATAATGTATTTAACATATAAAAATAATTTGATTTAAAATAAAAATTATTATTTAATTATTTAAAGTATGAAAATAACATAATTATTTAAAATAAACAATTTCTAATTTCTTAGAAATATAAAAATAATTTAATTATTTAAAATAAATATTTAATTAAATAAAAGTAATTGTTTTTTTAAAAAATAAATGAGGTGGCATGTCAAGTAGACATAGTCAAGTGTCATGTCAATTAAAATGTTGACACATCAACATCTAAGAGTTGAAAATTTCAATTTGGTCAATATTGCAAAAATTTGTAAAATAGTGGGACCAGAATTGCCCAAATAAAAATAGGGGAATCAAAATTGCACATTTAGTAAAATAGGGAGACCAAAAGTGCCTTTAAGCCTAAAATTTATGCTAACTTCGTCATAACCATGTAAGATATGAACCAAATCTTACGGGTTAGGATATCTTCATTTCTCAAAAGAAATGAATAGTTCTATTTAGAGAGAGATAGACACAAAATTCATAGTTAGCCGTAACATTCTGGGTCAAAAGTTTCCTCTCTCCCACTCACTCATTATTTAATAGTAGTAAATATACTATAATATGCCCACTAGTAGTAGTACCTCTATGTTACGTTATTATTATGTAGACCCCTTCTTCACTGTCTTTATTATCTTTGTTGTCCTTGGAAACCATGGTAGGACATTAACAAGGTGTGAGAGTGTCTCGATCGTTTATGTTGTTGTCTTGTGTTGGAACGGAACGGAACGGATCCAGATCCGTAGTGCATGAACTAGTTGCGCTTTGAACCTTTGACACACTTTGATTTCAATTTGGGGTAAATAGTCACTTTGGTCCCTGAAAGTGTAATTCGCTGTCAATTTGGTCCCAGAATCAAGCAAGAATGTAAAATGGTCCCTGAAAGTGTAATCCGTCTGTCACGTTAGTCTCTCCCATCAATGTGCGTTGTTAACTCCGTTAATTCATCCATTACTGTCAGTTTAGTCTCTGAAAGATGTCACTTACTGTCAGTTTGGTCCCTGAAACATATACGTGAAATCGTTTTAGTCCCTCAAATCTTAAGTTACTTTAGCAAAATTTTAAAATGGCTGATTAAGGACGCCAATAGACTCAAGGACTACACAGATCTATTGTAATTGAAAAATCGATGGTTAAGGGTGACCTTATTTGCTCTAAAAAAATCAATCAACATAACTTTGTATAATCATTGATCTATATTGAAATTAGATAGCAATTGTAATTTTTCATGTTAATTCGAAAGCTTCCATTGTTGCAAAACTTAATAAATTACGATTATTAATTTTAATTCCTCTTTATTTACGATGAATTTTATTTTCTTTATTTCATAGATTAAAATAATATTTTTAAAATATAAAACTATGTGGTATTCTAATGTGGCTTGCCACATAAGTTAATAGAACTCCACATCATATTTAATTTTGACAAATTAGGGAGGGACTTTGATTTTAGAAAAATTGATTTTAGGATATTCAAAACATGAAGTGATTTGAGTCGGATTGAATCAATAAACACTCCTAATGATTAATGATGGTAACAAATCAAACTAAAAGAGAATATGATATAGCTGCAAGGTGTTAACTAGCCTAGCAAAGCCAAGACACAAATTGAGCCAAGACTAGTAAATTCTGGTTTAAAATTTTGCTGAAGTAACTTAAGATTTGAGGGACTAAATTGAATTCACGTATGTGTTTTAGGGACCAAACTAACAGTAAGTGACATCTTTCATGGACTAAACTGACAACGGATAGATTAACGGAGTTAACAACGCGCATTAACGGGAGGGACTAACGTGACGGACGAATTACACTTTCAGGGACCATTTGCATTTTCACTCAATTCAGGGATCAAATTGACAACGAATTATACTTTTAGGGACTAAAATGACTATTTACCCTTCAATTTTGTGAAGTTTTCTATCTTTGCCGTGCAGTAGCACAGAACAGGAGAGGACAGCGTACGTTCTCTCTCTCTCTCTAGTTATCATTTACTTCAGTGCCTTCCTCTGAGTTTGGTCCTCACGCTCCAAGCAGATCTCCCTCTCTCTCTCATAGTAGGACTAGGACCCACTTGGTCCAGTCTATATATCATCAGCTAGCAACTAGCATTCGATGGAGAGTGGACAACACCGCCTCATCTTTTGCCTTGATTGGACAATCATGTGTTTTTCTTAAGGTGAGTCAATGCCACCTCAATCAAATCCTCATTCAGCTGTGTCTTCTTCCCTTTCATATTCTCTCCATTTGTAAAATAAATACATATAGGTTTGGTCGATATAATTTTGATTTATAATAAATGTTAGTATAGTATATTTTTCTATCAAAAAAATATCTAATCTATACTGTTAACATTTAGAAATATATTCATTTAATTTTTCGCCGTAATTCTATTTTGAATAAATTTCCATAATACACTATTCATTTATTTCATATTTTTGACCATCATGAAACTTACAATACACACTTCTTTTGTATTGTACAAGTACACTACAAAAGAGTGAGTTTGTTAATGTTCACTTGCTCACTTGCCACTAAGCCATTCTCCTTCACCACCTTCCTCTAAACCCTCTCAAACGTTGGTCTTTCTATTTTTTGAGCCGATAAATAAGGTCAAAAGACCAATCACAATTCAACTTAAACACAATAATCATTCACCCATTGTTCCACAAAACCACACCCACCATAAAAAATCAAAATAAAAAATGGAAATATTCTCATTTCAAACCAACAAATGAACCCTTTTATTTCTTTCTTTCTCAATCTCATTGCAAAAAATTGGAAAGCTTAGCATTAGGAGAAATGTTGTTAGTGTTCCCATATACTTAATCAGCTACTTCACCGTTTTCTCTGCACTGATGCTCAGTGCTCTCTTCTCCTACAACAATCGTGGCTTCACAACTGCCAAATAACACATTATTCCAGATAATTGTTCTTGACTACAACACCGACTATATTGTAACTGATCTGTGACACTATGTTTTTTCTTCTTCGCCGATGTTCTCTTCACCGCTCACCACCACCGTACTCTTTGTCGACGTTTTGAGTTTGTTTGCAGTAAGTAGTGTTGTTGCTGTTGCTGAAGGAGCAGAGGGTTTTTACCCATTTTTTAATTGTTTTTGCTATTATTCTTCCATATCATTTGGGTATTTTTTGCAATTCTCCTTCTACTATCAATGAGATTCAGATTAATTATAATCATGGAACAATTGATCATGTCCTTAGGCAAGTAATTTTTTCCCTAACTCAGATGTAGCTGTTTCTTCTTTTCATGTAGTGTTTTCTTTTGAAATTTCATTGTATTATGCAAAATCTACTGATGCTACTGCATCAACACCAGAGGAAGGAGGTGCATCTGCACCAGTTCAAGAAATTCCAGAGAAGCAACCTAAGGAAAAGAAACATAAGGTGAAACACACTCCTCCTATCAAGCAGAGCCCAAGGATTAGGAGTGGAGCAAAGAAATGAGTATCATTTACAAGCTTTCCTGTGTTTACCTATATTATTATAAGTTTGTGTTGCTAATACTTAACTCCCTGGTTATGTTTTGTTTTTAATCCCTCTCCCCATATTTTGAACAACTTGGTTTGTGTTTTCTGAACACTTAGTAGAGAGGACACTGCTACCCCTTAAGTTTGGGGGGGGGGTATCTAATAAGTATATTTGTGTGTTTAATTAAATATGTTTGTTTTATCTATTAAATATGTGTGTTTTAAAGTATTTTATATTTTGTTTAAATATAAGATGTACTTAACAAAGTAGTATCTAAATACATGAAATTATTTTCCAAAAAAAATCTCTTTTGGAAATAGTGGAAAGTATGAAGAATACTATTATTGTTAGAAGTATTTTAGTAGTTTAGTAGAATGGATCAGTTTGAAAAGTTTTTTTAGAAAATATGGTGTAAATCCTATGGATGGAATTTTAATGATGAAAAGGAGAAAAAGAAGCCTTATTTCTTAGAGAATAACCAAAATTATTTTTACTTCAAACACCTCAAAACTGAGTTTGTGAAAAGAACCTTGCTATTTAAAGATCAATCTGATGCAAGGGGAATTTTTGGTGAGCTTAGGTCAAAACAAATTTTTATTAAAAAGTTAGAAGAGCTTAAAGAATTAAGTTTGGGGGTGTTTTATGAAAATTAAGGCTGAATTTGAAAAGTATAAGAGTAAATAATGCACAAAAAGGTTACAAAAGTGTGGTAAAAAGATCAAAGATCAAAGCCATATTGACCTGAATCAATTGAGCTATACTTGTGCCTAAGTGCATGAATGCATCTGGAGGACAGTGAAAAGCTGTACCTGTGCCATGCAGGAATAAATACATCTGGAGGATAGTTCAAAACTGTACCTGTGACATGCAAGAATAAATGCATCTGGAGGTCAAAAACTTGTGCTTAAGTGCATGAATGCATCTAGAGGTCAGTGAGGAGGGCAATATGAGCTATCAAAAAAATGAAGCAGCATTAGTGCAAAAGCACAATGGAACTGCACAAAAAAATCAAATCAAATCACTTCAAAGAAGTGATGCATCTGCACCAAAAGAACCACCAATAGAAAAGTGCATTGGCTCAAAAGCTTTGAAAAATTCAATCAAGTCCTTTGTTGTACTTAAAACTCCCCAACACGTGAGGATTTTCTTAGTCTAGTCTTTCTTTTGAAACATATTTTGGTGTGACCAAAGGTAAACTAATATTTTCAAAGGCTAGGAGGAAGTTTTCATTTAGTTTTGGAACTAATCTCAACTCAGTGGTTCACACACACACATAAAAGAGTTTGAATAACTTTGGTAGTTTTTAAAGAAATAAAGGCATAAGAAAAGTTGTTGAGAAATGAAGTTCATAGGGAGCTCCGCATGAAAATCCAAAATATCAAGCTGATCTATCTTTTAGAATTATAGTATAGAAGTTTGTCTTTGTCATTACTTGAGGACAAGCAATGGGTTAAGTTTGGGGGTGTGATAACTCTATTTTATATAGAGTTATTCATATGTTTAAACTTAGTAAATTGCTCTCTTTCAAGTAAAGATAAGGAGTTTATATAGTATTTTGTGTGATATATGATAACTTGAGTGATTGACATGATTATAGTTGTTAATAGGCCATTTTGGATATATTGTGGTATGTTTGATGTTTTTGTTTGCAGTAAGTAGTGTTGTTGCTGTTGCTGAAGGAGCAGAGGGTTTTTACCCATTTTTTTAATTGTTTTTGCTATTATTCTTCCATCATTTGGGTATTTTTTTTGCAATTCTTCTTCTACTATCAATGAGATTCAGATTAATTATAATCATGGAACAATTGATCATGTCCTTAGGCCAATAATTTTTCCCTAACTCAGATGTAGCTGTTTCTTCTTTTCATGTAGTGTTTTCTTTTGAAATTTCATTGTCTTATTTTGATACTATATTAGTTAATGTCATTGTTGTTTCAGTTTATCTTTGTAAGTTTACAAAAATGAAAGAAAAACCATGGGTTGCACATGTATAGTGTTGATGTGTGGAATTTGATTGTCACATGTCGTTGTATCAATCCTGCTATAAGCAAAATTCATTCCCATGCACTTCACAAAAATTTAATTTATTTATTTTGAAGTTAATAATCTAATTAATGATTTTGATGTTAACATTTACTTTTTAATTTTTTTTTCCGTTACTCATTAAATACAGCTATTACTATATTTTTTTCGGTTACTATATCTATAATATAAGAATTACAAATAATTTCATTTAACAGTTTTTTATGGGTTCATAACAATTAGTTTTACATTTAAAATTTTAAAACTTTTTATTTAACACATTGAAAACCAATTAAGTGTTTTGTCCATAAACCGTTTCAAAATATCATTATATTCTTCACACTACTAAAGTATCATATCCTCCATTTTTTACTTCTCTCGTATCTCCATTTTTTGTTTGGTAGTTTTGTTCTCACGGCTCTACCTACTGTATACTTCACTAACAGACTTCTCGAAAGCTATTAGACTGCTTTTCACACAAAGCACACACTTCTCAAGTCCTACAGCAACACATGCTACTTGAGAAGATTCCATATTCAAGATTCTTTGATTACAAGGGTTTTGGGATTACTTAGAGCTTGGTTGACATATATGGGATATACATGAATGTATTACAACACAAGACTTAGTACATACTGAGAGATAGATAAATCCCTTCTGGTTTAATAGCAGCTGAGTATGGAAGAGAGAAAACTAGAATGGGTGAGAAGGTTGATAGCTCAGAATTTAATTCACTCTCTTGAAGATCAATGAAGACTAGAGCTGTTGTTATATAGAGTTGTTGTAGCCCTTTAACTCCTGGTCCAAGAAATACAGTTGTTGCATCAGAAACTAGCTGTTTGGAGTCGTTGGAAGACGCTCCTGTTGTCGTTTTCTGCTTTCTGCAGAAACAAGCTATTCACAGCTGCCATCACCCTTCTCACAGTGACCCTTCTCACTGTGACTCTTCTCATGACTTGTAAAGTTAAAGATGATGCTTCTCAAGATGAATCTTCTCATGTTGATGCAGTACTTTAGGATGATGACTCTTCTTGTCATGACCCTTCTCAGGTTCATGACTCTTCTTTAACATGATTCATATGATCATGACTCTTCTTGGGATCATGACTCTTCTTAGCTTGATAATGTATTCCATCTTCTTCAATTTTCTTTGTCATGACTCTTCTCATGCTTGATCTTCTTAGATGTTCTTCTCATATTGCCATCACAAGATGAATCTTCTCAAGCAGAATTCTTCCAAGATTTCCAAGTGGTTCTTGACTTTAATCATTTATGCTTAAGAAGCTTCCTTTTTTAGAATAATGTAGGCAATGTTTCTTTTCTGTTTTTTCTCTTAGAATTGATGCTTCTCATAAGTAAGTATCTTGTTGAGAATGATTTGAAGTCTTGTTCTTTATGAAACACTCAACAATAGCATTAGTAATACATATGATCAGAAACCTTAAGCTTCTCATTCTTGAGGTTTGTTGAACATCAAAACTTTATTAGGGATTTTGCCTCAACAATAGTTGCTTGTTTTGACGGTCAGCAAAACAAGCAATAATATGTTTGCAACATTATCCGCTCCTTTTTGTTTCGTACTAACAAGTTTTTTTTTGACACAAAGCACCTAGTACATTTCATTCATAATCAAATCGGTAATACATATTGGAATATCATAGTATTCTTGAGGACTAGATGTGAATAAGGCTACCTCAGCAAGTGAATGAGCATTAGCATTCCTCTTAGTGAACTCTACATGAGAGTTGTTGCTTAAAAAACTAAAATGAGTCTTACAAACTGAAACCAAACAACCAAATTCAGAAATAACATGCTTACTAGAATTAAGGCATCGACAACCATCTTGCCATCCATCTCGAAAATGATATTCTTGAAGCTCAGCTCACGAACCCCGCTAATAGCCACATGCAAACCAATAGTTTCACCCATGAGGACATCAGTCAATATCGAAAAACTAGTGAGTTTTTTCTCCAATATAATTACCCAAAGAGTCACGAATACATAAACCAATACCAAATTTGTTCTCAGAGAAAGAGAAAGAAGCATCAATGTTGCACTTCACACGGCCTTGAGTCAGTTTTCTCCACGAGCAATAAACCAATCACGATAGAGATTCGAACCAGTCCAGATTATACTATTTGCATCCACCTTCTTGTTATTCCAGACACGATAATTTCGAGCTTTCCATAAGCTCAATAAAGTCATGAACCATCCCACCTTTGTTTCGCTAATGAGAGCCTCCAAAAATGTAAAAAAAAATAGTCAGCGAAATTCACAAAATTGATAGCATAACTGGTACACAAATTTGCAATCCTTAAAGTGTTCCAACATGCTGCGGCTTTAGAACAAGATATAAAGAGGTGTTGTTCAGTTGCAGCAGTACCCGCACACCAAGGACAATCAGACACAACTCTGATATGTCTACAGTTCAGATTGGACCGAACAGGTAAGATATTCTGGCACAAACGCCACATAAAGTGCATCACTTTTGGAGGGATTTTAAGCTTCCAAAGAGCGCTCCAATCACCTACAACATGAATTGTTATTTTTGAGTTTCATTAAATTCACAACACACCAAAGCTCCAAACATGAAGGTTACTAGTCTCCAAAACATTACTCATCAACAATTTGTAAGCACTTCTAACACTATAAACGATTGATTTCCCTGGTTCCCAAATGTGCATATATCCGTCAATAAACTGAAAAACAAGGTTTTCTAAGAACAACATCTACCACCATAAGAGTAAACATAGAATGGATGTCACTAGCCCTTCACGATTTTGAGACACGATTAATAAGGACTGAAAACTCACAGAAAATGATTAAAATGGGTTGAAGCATCTTCGGTAATAAGATGAAGATCTTTCGTCCATTAATGTTATTCTATCAGAAAATTACTACTATAATTGAGTTGTTATCTGTTTCGAAAAATGAAGAATTCTTTTTCAACAAATATATTAAGAGTATTGGTTAAAGAATCACCAAAGGGAAAAATTATTTTGAGAATATAAGTTAAACATTTTTCAATATAAATCTATTTTGATTATTTAATCATTACAATAAAGACACTCGTAGTTATTCTCTTAAAAAAAGTGTATTAGCAAATTAATAGTATAATTGAATTAAGTATAATCTAACACTTTTTATATTTGTCATTGATTGCATTATCTACATTTATGTATGCGGCTTGTCATAAGCGCGCCAAGATGAATATTTTTTTTTTTTGCCTTTTTTCTTTCATTTTTTTTTCTTTTTTGATTTCTTCTTCCTTTTTTTTTTGTTTTTTCCTTCACTTTTTTTATTTTTTTTGTTATTTACTTCTTTTATTTTTTTTATCATTGTCATTGGTACACGCTTTTCGTCGAACTTTGTCGATGGTAATCTACGTTTGGGAGTCTGGGTGTGACGAGTATCCCGGCTTTGTTGGTCGCGTGGTTCTCCCCAACAGACTTTTTACCACATCCAAAGTTCTTTTTATACTTGAAGGTTTTCTATTTTTTTTCCTTTTTTATATTTTGAGGGGTACTTTACAGCCTTGAAAATTTTTAGATGTTTAAATATGCAAATTTTTGGTGAAAAGCTATTTAATTTCATGACAAAACACATAAAGTGTGATACTAAACGATTGTGCTTTGGTGTAGTTGATGGAGAAAAAATAGTTTGCAACAAAATGCGTAGAGTGAAATGTTAAGCGTGTGTTTATGGGTACTTTAGGGTTTAGAAAAACATTTAATTCTTCAAATACCAGAAGTTTTGTCGTAAATAACTGGTATGGTAAAAATGATAATAAGTTTGTGACAAAATATGTATAGTGCGAGACAGTGTTTTTTAGGGTACTTTAGGATCCCGGAAAAATTTTAGATGTTCAAATACCCGAAGTTCATTCCTCAATAACCTGTTTGTTGAAAAATAAAAAAATTGTGACACAATACGTAAAGTGTGATGCTAGGCAGTGTATTTTGGGGTACTTTAGGGCCCATAATTTTTTTACATCTCCAGTTTGGTGTTCTCTTCTTTATTTTGATAATGTCACACCAATGAGTTTTAAAAGCATACATAATTTGGTGCTTATTTTTAAATCAAACTCTGCATGATACCTACATAGGCGTTTCACTTTCTAATTGTGTTGTCTTCTTTCGTATTCCCCCATTTTTGCTTCTCTGGTAAAGTACTCTAACTTCTTCATCTTCATGTCTTTTAATTTGCTTACAGTGTTATTTTAGTTTCATTGATAAATGCATTGTTGTTGATTGGATTTATTCGTGTTCCTTCGATTAACCTTGTGTTTTATTCATTTTCTTCGATTGTTGCTTCCAGTTTTATGTATGTGTTCCTTCCAATTTTAATAATCATGATCCTTCGATTGTTCTTTAGTTTTCTTCCTAACCTATTAACTGATGCTTGCATTAAACTTCTTTTATTGATACAAATATTATAATTTTTATCTCTAATCTCATCATATCCGAGAGTTCAATTTTTTTTCCATCTTCCAATTGTTCACTCAGTTTTTTTTTTATGTTTTTTTTTTCTTCAGTTTTTCTTTGTTTTTTTTCTTCTTTTACTTTTTTTTACCATGTCATTGGTGTGCAATTTTCTTCAGCTTTACCGATGACTATCTACACCGGAGAAACTGGCTGGCCACGAATACTCGGCTTTGTCGGCTTGTGTGGTTATCTCCTCGAAATGAGTTTTTGTCACATCCAGGTTCTTCCTTTATATTTTAAGGCTTTGCATTTTTTCCATTTTTATATTTCAAGAGGTACTTTACAAACTCGAAAAGTTGTACATGTTTAAATATGAAAATTTTCAATGAAAAAATATTTAATTTAAATAAGAAAATAAGTAAAGTGAAATTCTAAATAGTGTGCTTTGGTGTACTTGATGGAGACAAAATTATTTTGTAGCAAAATGCGTAACGTTAAATGTTACGCGATGTGTGTTTTGGGATACTTTAGGATTCAAGAATTTTTTTAAGTCTTCAAATACTAGAAGTTTCTTCATAAATATCTGGTTTGGTAAAAAATTATAAGTTTGTGACAAAATACGTAAAGTACGATGTTGACAGTGTATTTTGGGGAAGTTAAGGATCCATGAAAAAATTTAGATGTTCAAATACGCGAAGTTCGTTCATCAATAATCTGTTTGATGGAAAAATACTCATGAAAAAAATACATAAATTGTGATTCTAGGTTGTGTGTTTTGGGGTATTTTAGAATCTAAAAAAAATTACATGTCCAAATTGGTATTTTCTTCTTTATTAGAAAATTTCACATCAACAAGTATTAGAAGCATAGTTAAATTGGTGTTTAGTTTTAAATCAAACTGTGCATAATACATACGTATGTGTTTCACTTTCTAATTATGTTGTCTTTTTTCCTCTTTAATTATGGGTTAAGTATCTATATTTACATTTTTGGTATAAACTCGGTCCCTCTGCAAGACAACTCTAGAAACTAATCTCTCAAACCAAGGGTAGGACCAGTATTATGTGTTAAGTTTTTATAGTTACATTTGATGAATACATATAACATTATTATATGTTGTTGTTTATGTTACAACTTTAAGCTGTTTGTGTTATGATTTCATCTAATATATGTGTGATTAGGCTGTTGTTTATGTTTCAACTCTAAGTTGTTTGTGTTATGACTTGGGGGCCGTTTGGATTGGCTTATTTGGGCTTATCTACTGGTAAAAGAACTTGTGAAACCGTTTGGGAGAGCTTATAGAAATAGCTTATGACATGTTCATAAAATTTGTTTTACTAATTTCCATAAACTCCAAATAGCTTATGGAAATAACTTATGGCTTATAGAAAAACAGTTTAAACATTATTTCATCCTTTATTATATAAACAACTTATGCATAAGCACTTATATGATAAGCGCTTATGTCATAAGTACTTAATTAAGCTATTTATCCAAATGGGCCCCTATATGTGTGACTTTTGTCTTTAACTGTGATGTCTTTCTAATACTTAGAATTTATTTGATGTTGTTATTTACTCCTATTTTTGTTTAAAAGTAATTCATTTAATCAATAGGTACCCTAGAGGCACCCGTATATTTTAATGTTATGCTCTTTTTCTTTTTTATATTTTAAGGAGTACTTTACAATCTCTAAAAATTTAAGATGTTTAAACATGTGAAGTTTATTCTTCAATAATCGATTGGGTGAATATATTTTTTCATTTTATGACAAAATATGTATATTGAGATGCTAAATAGTATGATTTGGTGTACTTTATAGTTCGAGTAAATTTTAATTATTCAAAAGTTTGTTCCTTGATAACCGGTTTGGTTAAAAAAAGATTGTGATAAAAACATAAAATGTTTTATAATTATAATTTAATTTAACTTTTATTCACGAGAAACTTCTACTACATTTTACGAAAGAAGCTCACATCATATTCTTTCAACTTTCTATCTTTTTGAGTCTTGCGTTGTTTCATTTACACTCGTAGGAGCGTTAGCCACATCTATAATAAAAATTCTAATCATCTTCTTTCAGCGTTGTATAGTTCTTTATTTTTTGGTGATTTTCATCCAACCCTACATGATCTACGAGTTTCACTTTCTAATAGTGTTGTATTCTTTCCTTTTTTTAATTATAAGTTAAGCTTTTATATTTACAAAAATATATTTACAAATAATAGAATTGCGTTCAATGATATCTACAATAAAATTGAACACCACTTCATATTCTTTCAATTTTCTATAGGTCTTTCTTATTTTATTTGTAATTTTCATCCAACTTTCCA
This sequence comes from Oxytropis ochrocephala, assembly GCA_020916435.1. Classification (NCBI taxonomy): domain Eukaryota; kingdom Viridiplantae; phylum Streptophyta; class Magnoliopsida; order Fabales; family Fabaceae; genus Oxytropis; species Oxytropis ochrocephala. Next base: position 67,453,292 of record CM037094.1, on the reverse strand, counting down.
TGATACCCATGTGTGTTTCTTTTTATTTTGTTGTCTTCATATTTTGGCCATTTCGCACAAAAACAAGTAGTAGAAACATACTTAAATTGGTATTTCTTTTTATCTTTCTCTTATATTCGAGTCTTTGCATTGTAGTATTATGTACTCACACAGGAACTTTAGACATATTTAGAATAGAGCAACTCCATCATCATCTTCTTTCAACTTTATATAGTTACTCCTATATTATTGGTAGTTTTCATTCATCCTCGCATGATATCCACATGTTTCACTTCCTAAATCGTTGTCTTTTTCCATCTAATTGTGGGTTAAACCGTGCGATGCTAACTCCAAACACATTCTGATAGAAGCACTATCGTCATATTATCTATATATGTTCCATTCAATGTCTTTGTTAACATTATTTTTAAATTTTATAATCTTATTTAATTTATAGTTATAATTTAATTTTTATTCACAATTATTAGGCTATATATTTTATAAACCAACACTGTAGGTCCAGTGGTATAGACATTTCTTGGTCCAGTGGTATAAACCAACAATCGCACAAATAGACGTTGAATGATACACACCCACTGCATTTTGAGCACAAGACATTTCTTGAAAGGGATATCTTCTTAGATATCCCAAGGTAAAGATCCTCCAAAGAAACCTTCAAGGGGTGAACCACATCTTCTCCCCTTCTCTGCCTCCTTCCTCTACCACCACCACCTGAAGCATTTAGACCATTTTTCTTTGTAGCTATTAAACCATAACTTAGAAAAAACGTACAGCAAATTAAAGCAAATAGTGTTTTTTTTTTCTGCATATATCAATTTTCTATGTAGCAATAAATAATTTAGCATAGTCAAAGGTGGGACATATGTTACCTACAATAGCAATTAGATCCAACCAAACAAAACCAATGAATATAACAATTATTCATGTCAGGTGTAGATAGGGAATTAACTCATTGCCTTTTTTCTTTCATTTTTTTTTCTTTTTTGATTTCTTCTTCCTTTTTTTTTTTTTTTTTCCTTCACTTTTTTTGTTTTTTTTGTTATTTACTTCTTTTATTTTTTTTATCATTGTCATTTAGTGCACGCTTTTAATCAGGCTTTTGTCGATGACTAATCTACGTTTGGGAGTCAGGTGACCACGCAGTATCCCATTGTTGTTGGTCGCGTGGTTCTCCCCAAATGCACTTTTTTACCACATCCAAAGTTCTTTTTATACTTGAAGGTTTTCTATTTTTTTCTTTTTTTATATTTTGAGGGTACTTTACTGTACTTGAAAATTTTTAGATGTTTAAATATGCAAATTTTTGGTGAAAAGCTATTTAATTTCATGACAAAACACATAAAGTGTGATCTACTAAATAATGTCTTTTTGGTGTAGTTGATGGAGAAAAAATAGTTTGCAACAAAATGCGTAGAGTGAAATGTTAAGCGTGTGTTTATGGGTACTTTAGGGTTTAGAAAAACATTTAATTCTTCAAATACCAGAAGTTTTGTCGTAAATAACTGGTATGGTAAAAATGATAATAAGTTTGTGACAAAATATGTATAGTGCGAGACAGTGTTTTTTAGGGTACTTTAGGATCCCGGAAAAATTTTAGATGTTCAAATACCCGAAGTTCATTCCTCAATAACCTATTTGTTGAAAAATAAAAAAATTGTGACACAATACGTAAAGTGTGATGCTTTAGGCGGTGTATTTTGGGAATGCTTTAGGGCCCATAATTTTTTTACATCTCCAGTTTGGTGTTCTCTTTCTTTATTTTGATAATGTCACACCAATGAGTTTTAAAAGCATACATAATTTGGTGCTTATTTTTAAATCAAACTCTGCAATGATACCTACATGGCGTTTCACTTTCTAATTGTGTTGTCTTCTTTCGTATTCCCCCATTTTTGCTTCTCTGGTAAAGTACTCTAACTTCTTCATCTTCATGTCTTTTAATTTGCTTACAGTGTTATTTTAGTTTCATTGATAAATGCATTGTTGTTGATTGGATTTATTCGTGTTCCTTCGATTAACCTTCAGGTTTTATTCATTTTTCTTCGATTGTTGCTTCCAGTTTTATGTATGTGTTCCTTCCAATTTTAATAATCATGATCCTTCGATTGTTCTTTAGTTTTCTTCCTAACCTATTAACTGATGCTTGCATTAAACTTCTTTTATTGATACAAATATTATAATTTTTATCTCTAATCTCATCATATCCGAGAGTTCAATTTTTTTTCCATCTTCCAATTGTTCACTCAGTTTTTTTTTTTTTATGTTTTTTTTTTCTTCAGTTTTTCTTTGTTTTTTTTCTTCTTTTACTTTTTTTTACCATGTCATTGGTGTGCAATTTTCTTGACTTTCTGAGATGACTATCTACACTGAGAAACAGGTGTGCCACGAATACTCACTTTGTCGGCTTGTGTGGTTATCTCCTCGTAACGAGTTTTTGTCACATCCAGGGTTCTTCCTTTATATTTTAAGGCTTTGCATTTTTTCCATTTTTATATTTCAAGAGTACTTTACAAACTCGAAAAGTTGTACATGTTTAAATATGAAAATTTTCAATGAAAAAATATTTAATTTAAATAAGAAAATAAGTAAAGTGAAATTCTAAATAGTGTGCTTTGGTGTACTTGATGGAGACAAAATTATTTTGTAGCAAAATGCGTAACGTTAAATGTTACGCAGTGTGTTTTGGGATACTTTAGGATTCAAGAATTTTTTTTAAGTCTTCAAATACTAGAAGTTTCTTCGTAAATATCTGGTTTGGTAAAAAATTATAAGTTTGTGACAAAATACGTAAAAATCTGATGTTGACAAAGTGTATTTTGGGAACTTAAGGATCCATGAAAAAATTTAGATGTTCAAATACGCGAAGTTCGTTCATCAATAATCTGTTTGATGGAAAAATACTCATGAAAAAAATACATAAATTGTGATTCTAGGTTGTGTGTTTTGGGGTATTTTAGAATCTAAAAAAAATTACATGTCCAAATTGGTATTTTCTTCTTTATTAGAAAATTTCACATCAACAAGTATTAGAAGCATAGTTAAATTGGTGTTTAGTTTTAAATCAAATCATGCATAATACATACGTATGTGTTTCACTTTCTAATTATGTTGTCTTTTTCCTCTTTAATTATGGGTTAAGTATCTATATTTACATTTTTGGTATAAACTCGGTATCCTCTGCACAAACTCTAGAAACTAATCTCTCAAACCGGGTAGGACCGTATTATGTGTTAAGTTTTTATAGTTACATTTGATGAATACGAGATAACATTATTATATGTTGTTGTTTATGTTACAACTTTAAAAATTTGTTTGTGTTATGATTTCATCTAATATATGTGTGATTAGGCTGTTGTTTATGTTTCAACTCTAAGTTGTTTGTGTTATGACTTGGGGGCCGTTTGGATTGGCTTATTTGGGCTTATCTACTGGTAAAAGAACTTGTGAAACCGTTTGGGAGAGCTTATAGAAATAGCTTATGACATGTTCATAAAAATTTGTTTTATTAATTTCCATAAACTCCAAATAGCTTATGGAAATAACTTATGGCTTATAGAAAAACAGTTTAAACATTATTTCATCCTTTATTATATAAACAACTTATGCATAAGCACTTATATGATAAGCGCTTATGTCATAAGTACTTAATTAAGCTATTTATCCAAATGGGCCCCTATATGTGTGACTTTTTGTCTTTAATCATGATGTCTTTCTAATACTTAGAATTTATTTGATGTTGTTATTTACTCCTATTTTTGTTTAAAAGTAATTCATTTAATCAATAGGTACCCTAGAGGCACCCGTATATTTTAATGTTATGCTCTTTTTCTTTTTTATATTTTAAGGAGTACTTTACAATCTCTAAAAATTTAAGATGTTTAAACATGTGAAGTTTATTCTTCAATAATCGATTGGGTGAATATATTTTTTTCATTTTATGACAAAATATGTATATTGAGATGCTAAATAGTATGATTTGGTGTACTTTATAGTTCAGAGTAAATTTTAATTATTCAAAAAGTTTGTTCCTTGATAACCGGTTTGGTTAAAAAAGATTGTGATAAAAAACATAAAATGTTTTATAATTATAATTTAATTTAACTTTTATTCACGAGAACTTCTACCACATTTACGAAAGAAGCTCACATCATATTCTTTCAACTTTCTATCTTTGAGTACTGCGTTGTTTCATTTACACTCGTGGGAACGTTAGCCACATCTATAATAAAAATTCTAATCATCTTCTTTCAACGGTGTATAGTTGCTTCTATTTTTTTGGTGATTTTCATCCAACCCTACATGATACCCACGAGTTTCACTTTCTAATAGTGTTGTATTCTTTCCTTTTTTTAATTATAAGTTAAGCTTTTATATTTACAAAAATATATTTACAAATAATAGAATTGCGTTCAATGATATCTACAATAAAATTGAACACCACTTCATATTCTTTCAATTTTCTATAGGTGCTACTATTTTATTTGTAATTTTCATCCAACTTTCCATGATACCCATGTGTTTCTCTTTTTATTTGCGTTGTCTTCTATATTTTGGGCCATTTCGCACAAACAAGTAGTAGAAACATACTTAAATTGGTATTTCTTTTTTATCTTTCTCTTATATTCGAGTACTGCATTGTAGTATTATGTACTCACACAGGAACTTTAGACATATTTAGAATAGAACCTCCATCATCTTCTTTCAACTTTATATAGTTACTCCTATATTATTGGTAGTTTTCATTCATCCTTGCATGATATCCACATGTTTCACTTCCTAAATCGTTGTCTTTTTCCATCTAATTGTGGGTTAAACCGAAATGCGAACTCCAACCACATTTACAATAGAAGCACTATCGTCATATTATCTATATATGTTCCATTCAATGTCTTTGTTAACATTATTTTTAAATTTTATAATCTTATTTAATTTATAGTTATAATTTAATTTTTATTCACAATTATTAGGCTATATATTTTATAAACCAACACTGTAGGTCCAGTGGTATAGGCTACATTGGGACACATGGGTTGAAATGGTCGAAACACTCAATAGGTAGTCGATCTTGGTCCAAACTAAAAAAAACTATATTTTATTAAACTCATTTGTTCTTTTCACTTCTTTGCAAACCAATTCATTAATATGACATTTCATTTCCACTTCTTTGCAAAACATTTCATTCCATTCTATTAAACTTCAAATTGACAGTTTCATTACTTCTTTGCTTGATTCTTTATTTGAGTCAGTTAGTGAGAACATGTTTAATGTCTAAAAGGAAATGTTAAGTAGTGTATTTTTAGGTACTTTTGGGATTTGAATTTTTTTTAACTCTTCAAATACCAGAAATTGTCAAAATATAATAATAAGTTTGTGAAAAAATACGTAAAGTGGGATGCTGACAGTGTATTTTGGGGTACTTTAGGGTCCCAAAAAATTTTAGATGTTCAAATACGCGAAGTTTGTTCGTCAATAATCTGTTTGATAGAAAAAAATTACATATCCAAATTGGTATTTTATTCTTTATTTAAATAATTTCACGTCAACAAGTATTATTTAGAAGCTTAGTTATATTAATATTTAGTTTTAAATCAAACTCTGCATGATATCTATACGTACGTGTTTCACTTTCTAATTGTGTTGCCTTCTTTTCTCTTTAATTATCGGTTAAATTTTTATATTTATATTTTCTTGGTATAAATCGGCTATATCACTCTGCTACATGTACTCTGAGACTAATCCTCTAGTAAAGTAGAATTTAGTATTATGTATTAAGTTTTTATATTTACATTTGATGAATATATATATTAGACTTTTTTCGTAAAATCTATGTATGTTCATTCTATGCATGTTCAATTCTAATGTCTTTGTCAAAGTTTATTTTAATTTTATAATATTGTTATTTCTTTAGGTAAACAATCATTCATTAATGGAGCACTACAGGTGCTCAAACCCAAGCACCATGGAGTAGTTATAATATTGTTATTTAATTTTATAACTTAACTTCATTCACAAGAACTTTTGCCTTATTTACGATAGAACTCCTAAATATACCTCCGGACTTAATTATAAGCAAAAATAATTACTTTTACCCATATTAAAGATAGTAGTTTTATGCAATTAATTTTATTGGATTCATGTCAAATATAAATAGATTTACTAAACTATCCCTAATTAATATTTATCTTTGGAAAACATTAATGAGTTGATTTAATGTATTTATATCCATCGATACTAACTCACCCCGTGCATCGCACGGGTAATGCGGCTAGTATAGTATAATTGGATTAAAAGTTTATTAACAAGTTAATAGTATAATTGAAAAGAGTTTGTCATTGAGTACTGTTTTTGTTACCGATCAAACAAGCATCATTAACAAGCATCATTAAGTATTATTAAATGGCTAGAAGAAACACTCAATATTTGAACTCAAAACATTAGGGCGGGATCCGAATCCAATTAGAGTTTGAAACAACCTTTGTTGCTAGTTTATCATGGAGTATATTATTATGCTTTTTAGTTGAGTTGTTTTTTATGGGTGACTTTTTTATAATGATTCCAAAAGCTGTTGCTCTCAGCCTCTCTTTGTTTTGCTTCTCAAATGGTCTCTTTACGATTCTTGCAAGTGTATATATATATATATATATATATATATATATATATATATATATATATATATATATATATATATATATATATATATATATATGCAATTGTTGTGATGGTTACATGATACTATTATAATGTGTTATTATGTAAGAGAAAGAGAGAGGTTGTTCTTTAATTCTTTAATTATCAAAAAAGAAAAGGAGAGCTTGTTTTATATTGCTGACAGAAAATCACAAAAGATATAGGGATTTGTACAGGGATAAGAGGGGTATGGTTGCTGCAATTTGGTTTCTAAGTTGTCGTTTTTGAGACGCCCCACAAATAAAATAAAAATAATGACTTATCACCTCTCTCTCTCTGCTTTTTAAAAAATTCACATTTGTCAAGAAAAAAAACCATATCAACATATTTCCATAATTACTTACACCATTTAAATATAGGCTTAATGATATGTTTGGTCCCTGCAAATATCTAAAAAAATCAGTTTCGTCCCTGCAATTTAATTTTTTTTGAAAAAGCCCCTGCAAATACCAAATGCTTCTAATTTGGTCCCTGTCGTTAGTTTTTGGCTAACACCGTTAGTGGCTGCTGCGTGGCTGCCAACATGGATGCCAAACCATCATCTCTTTCGTTCCTCTTTCTCTAAAATTGTGTTCTTTGTTCTTCTCTCTTCCTTCTTCTCTATTCTCTCATCTTCTTCTCATCTTCTTATGAAACCCGTAGGTTTTTCATCTTCAAATTAAAACACAATCAAATAATAACCCACATCCTCTTAAACCCACCTCAATCTTCATCTCCAAATGAAAACCTCACAAACTAAAACCCAAAAAATCACAACTTCCAACCCATCACACCAAAAGAAACAACAAGGGTGTTAGCCAAATTTAGATTCTATTTAGATGGGCTTTGATATATTTTGTTTTGTTTCACTCTGGCATAATGGAGGAATTTGATTCACGCGGCATATAATGGAGAAAAATGAAGAGTTTGATGGATTAAATTGGAGTGAAAATGGGTTGTTATTGGATTAAATGTTTCCATAGGTGATTATGAATATGCAAGTGGATTATTTTTGCTGCAGTTACATTTCATTTTTCTTGCATCCAGCTTTTTAAGGGATTATCTAACAAATATTTTGGGGATTTCGTTCTGGCGATTTGTGGATTTTCTTTTTCTGCACTTATGCAAGTGGATTATTGATTAGCTATTCTGTAACAAGGTGAACTGATTTCGGTTTAGGTTGTGAATAATATGGGCTTAATGTTGATGTTGGGGTGGATTCATGGTGACAAAAGCTCTCGTGAAAGAAAAATGGAGGTGGAGGATTCATGAAGAAGATGAATAGGGTTTCAATTTAATTTTTTGAATTAAAATTTTATTAAAAATCGAATTTCAGAGAAAGAGGAATGAAAGAGATGATGATTTAACATCCATGTTGGCAGCCACGTCAGCATCTACTAACGGTGTTAACCAAAAACTAACGGCAGGGACCAAACTAGAAGCGTTTGGTATTTGCAAGAGTTTTTTTTAAAAAATTTAAATTGCAGGGACGAAACTGGATTTTCCGGATATTTGCAGGGACCAAACGTACCTTTAAACCTTTAAATATAAATATATTAGATCGTTTTTTCTCATTATATTTAATTTTAAAAGATTTCTTTGAGTTAAATATTTTTTTGTCACTACTAGATACGAAATATGAAGTTTTCATTTTTAGTCGTCAATAATGTTTCTTCAACTTTTGGTCTCTACCTCTTATGTTTCGTTTACTCTTTTGGAAGAGGTTAATTGGATATTATTGGCTAGCAAATTGTCACGTTGGCACTTGCCACATTACTTTTTTTAATGACTAGGATATAAAATCACCGAGTTCCAACATTAAGTTAGCGTTCGGGAGATTATTAGACTGTTGCGATGACACCAACCACATCACACTTTTTAATTAATGACCATAATACCAAATCACTCGAAACATCAGGTAATTTGGCATCTTAGTCATTAAAATGTGTTGTGGCGGGTGCTAGCTTGACAATCAATAAGCCAAAATTTGCAAACAGAGATATAAGTAGGGACCAAAGTATACAACCAGATATGTAAGTGTGAACCAAAAATTGAAGGAAAATCTATTTAGAACTAAAAGTGAAAACCCATATTTATAGGAACTAAAACATATTTAACTCTTTATTTGGAAATGATTTTGATTAGAGATAAACTATTGTGTTTGGTGAATGTTTAATAAACATGATTTTAATTTGAATTCATATAATTTGGTTTGGTTATAACTGTTGTGTGATCGGTGATTAATATATTTGTATGCTTTTACTCTTTAGATGGGGCTAGTGAAGAATCCTCCTTGAAGCAATCTTTTCGGGGGAAATCTTTAATACTGGATTGAGTTTGATTTAACTCATGATAACTGGAATTTACTTGATATTGAATGACAACCCATTTGAGCTACAAGGTGTCATTCTCTGTGGAGTTGGAGGAATAAAGAAATACATGAAGTTAACTTCAATAGACCAACCCGCCCTTGGAATCTCATTTGTAGGTTGGTTAGAGAGTACTCTTTTGTTGTTTCTTCTGTTGGTGTGGGTCAGGTTCGTGATAACAGATGCATTGAGGTTTGTTGGGAGCACCCTCCTATTGGCTGGTGGTGTCTCAATATTGTTGGTGTCGTGCTAAACAGGAAGCTCAAGTTGGGGATTGGTATTGGTAATGTTTGCTTCACTTTAGTACCAATGTACCTAATCAAATGTGTACCATTTTTACAATCGGTTGACCTTTAACATTCCATCTGACATGCAATTTTTGCTTGTGTAATTTTTTTTTAACCAAAGAAAAAAGAATTTATTAAAAAAAGAAAAACGGACACAAAAAAGAAACTAAGGGGGATTAGACCAAAACCCAAGGCAAGAGAGCAAAACAACCAAACGAAAAATAAAACGAACAAAAAAGCGGAGAAAAAACAAAATCAGATCAAAAGGATTCAGAAACAGAGTTAGCTTTTGAATGAGTATTGTAACCAATGTCCAAATTCTTTTTTTGTCTAAATTTCTTCTTTTGTGACTTGGACACAACCGGTTCAAAGTAAGCATGTCGCGCAGCTGCTCCATGAGAATCAGAGGTCACAGGATCATCAACCTCGTCTGAAGACTCACCTCAAAGCTTTCTTAAAATATTTATGTCAGATTCAACCCTCGGGTTTAATGTAGCAACGAATTCAGAGGCAGTAGACACATCCTCTCCACCTGAGACATCCCCCCAATTCTTCCCTAAAATTCTCATGTCATTTGCATCCACTGTGTTAGCATAGGAGACATCTAGCTGAGTCGTGGGAGATTGGGTGGAAGAAGAATGAACCACCCCTAAAGTGGGGCAAGGCTCAAGAGAACTAGTAGACTTCTCAGCCGATAAAAAATATGCGAAGCCGACAAAATCAAAAAATCCTTTTACATAACATCAGTAGGAACATTATTTGTTACACCAAGAAGAGGGTTTGGGCACCCAACCATCTCCTCAGGTGAAATAACAATGTTATTCGTACCCTTGAAGTTGGGAACATTCTCTTCCTCTACCAAAACCACACTAGCAACTTGCAAATTGGATGGACCAACTTCCATCACAGTCTCAACATTTTTCTCTGTGGCCATTGACTTACCTTTATTAATTTTTGGAACATACTGAATAGTAGGTTTCACCTTTCGAGGTTGCATCTGATTTCCTTGAGTCATCTTCGCATCTTAAGAAAACTTACAATTTTGGAGAGAATGACCAATACATTGACAAGAGTTGCAAAACATAGGTATACGCTCGTATTCTACTTCGATGAGAAAAGAGCATCCCTCTCTTTCCACTAAAAATTGATCATGCAGTTTATCATATAAATCAACATCAATAAGAACTCTAGCAAAGTGACCAAAAGTCCTCTTCATAGTGCTTCATCCAAAGCAATAGGAACTCCTAGACTACCACTAATCTCAAACAAAATTTTTGGCCTCCAATATTCACGGGAAAGTCCATGAAGTCTAACCCAACATTGGTTTGTTTTGCAGAAAGAGGGTCAAAGTCAGGCTTCCAAGCAAACAGACGTAGAACACCTAAATTTAAATTACGAGAACCAAGCGACCAGACTCTTCTAAAATCGTCCTTGGAGGCAAAAGAGAATTCAAAGAATCCCTTACCGAGAGAAACCAGGGACCAATCAGAAGAAATCTTCCACAAATTAGAAATTTTCTCCTTCAAATCCTTAATTTGATACGGTTTATCCCTTTTCGACAAAATAATTCTCCCATATAACGCATTCAGCAATACTAGTTTGATATTCATCTTCTGAAGTTTTAATAGCAAGAACATCCCCTTTTATACAAGGTTTTGGTAACTATCTAATAAGATCAAAGTCTGCAAAAGATTTTTTATTTTTAACTTGACTGTTACCTGTCAGCACTTCAAAGAAAGATTTTCTTTTAACACCATTTGCAGGAGGTGCTGTCACGACATCCAGAACTGAGACCAAATTGCTAATATTTTCTAGAATCTGTGAAGACTCCCGAGGATCGGTTCCCACCGCTGCGGAACACGTCGGCAGGATCTGTAGGGAGGTAGGAATTTCAGGAAACTGCGCATAAGTAGGACTGGCAGTTGCTGCTTCAAGTCGTATCAGATCAGAACCCAGCAGAGACTGATGGGTAGACACGCCAACAGAAGCAAACGCAGGCGCATTGTGCGACACACTGTTGATCGTCAGACACTGCTGACCAAGCTGACGCACTTCTGTTGGTTGTTGATTGAACGCACTGTTGCCGTTGGTTGTTGATTGGCAGTTGAGGACAAGAGCCAGGTCAGGTGGCAGCGCCTTTTCTGGCATAACTAGCGGCTCAACAAGACTTGACCAATCGTAGAAGCCTAGGCTATCAAAACCCTAGGCGGCACATATCCCAAATGCAGAAGATGTCTCTTCACTCTTCACTCTTCATACTCAAATATAATGTCTTCAAATTAGTAAGTATCTTACTGAAAGTTTTGGAGCTCCTTTGCCCAAAGCTTCACCTTAAACAAGAAACAAATATGTCGGTTAGTAAAATAACCCACAAAAAGAACTAAATTGCTACACAACAAGCTAAAAATAAACACCAAAAGACACTAAAACTAGACTTGTCAAACTCCTTCATGCTTGAATCTTTGCTTGGCCTCAAGCAAAACATTGAAAACCATTAAGCCAAACTTGAAAAAACTTAAATCAGAAGAATCAAGACCAAAGAATGCTAAGAAGAACCAAAAGAAATAAGAAAAAGAAAGAAATTAGCATCCAAACAGAAGAAAACACGACCACCCATGTTTTTCCAACACCGGCCGTTTTGGAGCTAAATCCTGGAGCAGTTTAAGAGACGCAGAGGAAAATCATGACTGGTGTTTTCGCAACACGACCGGTGTTTTTCCAATAGACTCCAAAACTGTTACAATTCCATTTTCATTGCTTGTAATTGGCTTTAACTCTGATGTTTCTTAGCTTTAATGGTCCTAGGACAATAAATAGCACAAAATTCTGAGTGCTAAGGATCAATTCCATACTTGTAATCCTTTCTCAAAGTTCATTGCAACTTCTTTTTCGCCTTTTGCTCTTAATTTTTCTGCACTAAATTCTCCTGCTCTTTGTTTTTCTGCTCTTTTACATTCCCGTCTTTAACTTTCTGCACTTTTATTCTTCTGTCATTTATATTAATTCTAGCTATTTACTTTCATGTCATTTACATTTATCGTGGTTTATATTATGGATATGAGTGAGTAGATACAAAGTCTTGGGTTATTGGGAGTAATTCAATCATAGGCCCCTAGTAATTCCAAGAACTATTCTCCACTCCAATTGTTTTGTAATTCTAATCTAATTTCATTGTTCTTAAATTTGATTTTTAAACATTAGAATGAAGTACCAAAAGGTGAAATTCTATGCTTGATCTATGAAATTAGACAAGAAAATTAAGATATGAAAATAATCTTAATTCCTTTGAGGCAATTAATAGGTAATGTTCTTAAAGAGTTTTGCTAACTTTCAACATGAAAATAGGATTGAAAGTTTGATCAAAACACATCATTGTACTCTGAAAGGAGACAATGATTACATTTGTTACCTTGTCTTTAGAATATATTACTCTTATGGGTTGGTGAATAAAAGAATTACATGGGTTTCTCATCGTTGTGATGAAACTAATAACCTGAAATTCTTACAGTTCTGAAATTTAAACCAACCAAAATTCCTTTTACTAAATCATTCCTTTTAGCTAATTGATAACTCTATTTTATATAGAGTTGTTCATACAATTAAACTTAGGTTATTGCTTATTTTCAAGTAAATTAATATGTAAATATAGCTTATTAATAAAGAAACAACATTTCAAGGATTCAAATGGATTATATCATTGAATTAAGCAAAATGCATATGTCTTGTTATGTTTGATGTTTTGTTCGGTCACATTTACTTGAGAGTGCCTACACCGCTGCATCGAGTGCCTACACACTTACTTACACTACTACTTACTACACGGCATTATGCACCAAAACATCCAAGGACCAATTTGATGCTTCAACACTTAACATGTGACGTCATGCTTAGTCATGGAGAGCAGACCCACTTGCATATTTCGGCGACTTCAAGTGGAGGATTGCTTTAAGGGAGCCATTCATCTAAGGCCATTTGGCACTTCACCATTGGACCACCCCATGTGATAAGATGTGAAAGACCAACTTGCTCATAAGACCTGAAGATTAACCATGGTTACTGATCTCGGTTACAATTTGGCGCCAAGGAAACCCTCCAAGGGAGGAAAACTCACTTGCCTATAAATAGAGACCATCTCTTCACTTGAAAATCATCCTTCATCCAAGTTCTTAAAGGATCACTTATTTTTCTTTATTTGTAATTTAGTTTTAGTTCTCATTTAAGTTTCTGAAGAGAAGGAAGGTAAGGAGGTGCTTGACAACCACTCCCTTCACTTCTACTTGGAGGAAACTTGTGTAAGACATCATATTGTACTTCAACTTGGGAATCTCATGCAAAAGATCTCTCCTTTGTGTAATCTCTATCCTTTTGAGTTCTTTTGTATTATTACTCATTTGATTATGCTCTTTGCAGATTTTCTCTATTATATAATGAGTAATATGAGCTAAATTCCTTTAGTTGAGATGTTGTAGCCTTGTAATGATCTTCTAAGTAAGTAAATGTGGTTTATGTAGTGTGTGCATTTTAACTCTTGTGTAATACTTCTTTCAAAGCTTATTCTGAATTTGATCACTTTAGAATAGGTAGACTTGTAACAGCAGACATGGGTTACATTTAAGAAATCAAGGGTATAAGAATGAGTGTTTGTAACAACATCTTTGTTAAACTAGCTTTAATAAGGAATTGATTGTTAAAACCATGTTAAGTCCTAGACATAGGATAACATAGTTATTAGGGTGAAACAGTGGATGCTTAAGAGACAGGAGTGAACCTATTTAGCATGCCTAGACATAGGAAGCTTGTAATGAAACTCTGAAAAAGTGACTGAAAGGCACATACTAATGCAACTGCATTCATTGTACCTACACTGCATACATCACTAAAATTCTTAGAAGTGATTTACTTGGTGAAAACATCTCAACTACTTTATCTCACTGATCCCTTACACACATTTATTGTTTATATTTTTTTATTCACTTTGTATACTCCAACCAACTGTGAATAGTGTAGACACACTAAGTGTACACTCTAAACTTGACAAAGCTTTACATAATCCCTATGGGTTCGACCTTTTCTTATCATTATATTACTTGTGTGACTATGTTTACTTGGATACTATTTTACTACTAGATAGAATCGTATACTTTTACTACGCATTGTCTCTGTGGATCGACCTTTTACTACACATTGTCTCTGTGGATCGATACTCATTTACTACTAGATAGAATCGTACACTTGTGTCTTATCACTTGCACTAGTTCTTTCCTTAATACCATCACCATTTTAGTTCCTGTCATTCCTTGACTAACGCTTCCTGTGTGACGAGACTCTGATGTTACATAAGTAGCGTTTTATTGGAAGTACTACTAAAGGGTACGCTATTTTTTAAAACTTCTAGAACAGTGTCTGCTATATGTAGCCATGGTTCATGCATACTTAGTCGATCAAACACTTACGAGCTAGGCCTGACCCGTCCAAGCCAATTGGACACAAATTGCTTGTTAGCTTCAGCAATCTCTTGTTCCTTGTCCTTGTGTACCCATACTTGCATATAGAGCTTCTTACCCTTCCCTTTATCATTTACCTCTGGCTTGTGAGGGCTTGAGAAGAATACCATGTTAATTTCAATTACAAGAAAGGGGTCAGAGTCTACTGACATTTCAACTATTCCTTTATCAGCTAATTTAAACCTTCTCTCCTTAATAGATTTATGAATTATTTTTCTGAATACAATGCAATTAGATGTGGCATGGTTGAAAGAATTATGCCACTTGTAGTACTTCTCCCTTTCAATTCTTCATGGGGAGGTAACTTATGACCATATAATAGCCAATTTGTTTGTCTTTGAGCAAGTGGTCGACAAAGATTTTTTTATCAGCTTTGGAGATATCAAAGGAGTACTCTACCTTGCCTTCAGGAGTTTCTTTCTCCCCTCCTTTAGTAGGCTTCAAGGTGGAACAGAAAATGAGCAGTTCCCACTTGGGGGTTATGAGTAACAATTAAAGTTAAAAAAAGGGAGTTGAGATGCTGTAGAGCTTCCCACGTGGGGTGTTTGCATTCATTATTTGGCCCATGCTTCGTCCAATCCCCCTCCTACTTACTAGAACTCCCGTACCATCTTTTATTCTCAAAATACCCTTGGACGGTGGAGAGGGTTCGGCGCACGACTGATTGATTTGAATCGGCACACGCTTGGTCGAACCTAATCAAAACATAAATTTGGGGTGTTTGAGTAAATTTTGACTGGTTTGGCGCAGTGATCAATAATTACACCAAAACCGTGCATAATCTTTAAAAAAATAAAAAACAAATTTCAGTAAGGACTTTTAGTCTTTTCACACCAAAAATGGAATTCTAGTGAGTAGAGAGGTTGTACGAAGGAAGGCCCAATTATTTTCTTTGAAGAAATGTTCAATCATGGCCATACAACCTCACGAAAGTAGCCTGTATGTATAAGCATATAGAGAAATGCGGCAAAAAAAACCCATGCTTCGTACAACCCCCTAGCTACTCAGTAGAACCTCCTTTTTGGTGTGAAAAGACCAAAAGCCCTTACTGAAATTTGGTTTTTATTTTTTTAAAGATTATGCACGATTCAACATGCTGTTGATCGACCAGTCGAATCTGCAAATAGCCAACTCATCAATCATTTGTCAGACACCCCAATTTGACCCAAATTCAAATTTGACCAGGTTCAATCAAGTGAGGGTCGAACCTGGTCGACCAAGCGTGCGCCGAACAGTCCCCACCGTCCGGTTTGGCGCCTAAAATTCAAATATTTTGGAAATTGTGTCAAACGATTATAATTTTAATGGTTCTGATCGTTTTAAATCAACGGCTCACGTTCTGTCACACTAATTATAAATAGACTGTCACTCATTACTGATTTTCACATTTTGATTTTTCACACTTTATTTCTCACTCTCCCTCTTTGTTGATTTTCACTGAAATGGAAGATCTAAATGAATGGCAGTTGTGCCCAACCCAGAGATCGCCAAACAAATTTCTAATTGCACTACATCGCCCTGGAACGGTCGAGAACAAGGCCGATGGTGCTTATTTAAAGTCTTGCGACAATTGCTTCTGCTGTAAAAAAATATTACTTTCAGCCAGTTGAAGGAAAAGGTGGAGAGGAAGATTCGCAAAATCTCTCGTATACGTTACCGCAAGTGCGTATGTTTAGAAGACGACACTCACTGCTATGAAGCTATGGATATCCGTAGCGACAACGATCTTCGCGGAATGATGGAACATCATTGTAACATCCCATTGGGATGTCACCTCATTGAGCTGTTTGTCAAAACCAGACGCACACTGGAAGAGATGATTTATATTATGGAGAGCACGCTCCCCAAAAATGAGTGAACTCTCTCTCAGTAGTTTCGTTTGTTATTAGGCCCCTATTATTATATGTCGTTTATTTTTTCATGTTGTTTAGTTTATTTGGTTATGTTATTAATTTGGTTATGTTGTTTATTTGGTTATGTTATTAATTGAGTTATGTTGTTTATTTGGTTTTGTTATTAATTTGGTTATGTTGTTTATTTGGTTATATTATTTGACAATAGTAAAAAAACAAATAAAATAAACAACAAGTAAAATTTCATTTCATTTCATTTAACAAAAACTAAAATAAACTACATATTCATTTAACAAAAACTAAAAAAAAACTACTATGTTTCCTAGCCGCTTTATGAAACCTATACGCATCATCTGTGGAATCTGAGTCAGGGTCAGTGTTTGACCTCTCTGGCTCACAGACCACGTTAGACAAAGCTTCGACTTCGCAAACATCGAAGCGCCCCCCCACCACGGTAGTCTATCTGGAGAGAGACGCTGTCAAACTGTCCGGTGTAGCAGTAGGCGTTAAGGAACTTCTCCGTGTCCACGGAGATTATTCCCTCCCATCATTGGAGCCAAAAATAACCACTCAAACATCCGTATCAAATGCGACTGTCTTGGCCAGTTCTAGATCTTCGGGGACACAAATCTCCCCTTCAATCCGATCCACGGTAACAAAAATAGTAGGCTTACCTGGAAAAAAATAACAGAGATTCAGCGCCATTCGGTTCTCCCATAATCGACCAAAAATCAACACGGTTCGGCGCACACCTGATCGACTCAGATCGACTCTCGCTGCGTCGAACCGTGTTGATTCAAAATCAAAGGAAAGCCAAAACAGTTGTTCGCGCCGCTGGCGCGTTTTTGGTCGACGTCAGACGATCAAAACAATCGTAAACAACAGAACAAAAAAGAAGAAAAATGGAAGGAGAGAGAAGGGGAGCGGGACATTACCTTTCATTTGGCTGGAGGAGGACGACGGTTAAGGTGGAGGGCGAACGGGGGAAGAAGCAGTGGAGGGGGTTCTTTGGTGAGAAAGTGGAGGAGTGTGAGGGGTGTGTGGTTTGAGTGGTTTTTAAAGAAAAAATTGGACGGTTGGGGTATTTTGGGAGGTTCGGCCCTGCCAAATGTGAATTGGTTCGGCGCACGCATGGTCGAACCACACTTAACAGGTTCGGCACAGACATGGTCGAACCGTATGTAATGTTTAAAAAATGTTTTAATTAAATTCAGGGGCATTTTGGGAATAAAGAGTGGTATGGGGGTTCTAGTGAGTAGCTAGGGGGTTCTAAGAAGTATGGACCCAAAAAAAAGGGCTTAGCCCAAAAAAAAAAATACCAAATTAGTTCTCTTTTTTTAAAAAAAGGGTGGACTTACCCATGGAAGGATATCGTTTCATGGACCAAAAGTATTGGGACAGTACCAAAAGCAAAGGAAGGAAGGCTAGACCGTATTTTAGTGTCACAAAGTTGGCTTGATGTTTTTCCACATAATCGGTTTGTGAATGGTATTTCTGACAAGTCCGACCATTCTCTGCTTTGGCTGAGATTGAACATTTGGGAGCGTAGAATGACACACCGTGACTTTAAATTCGAGAATAGTTGGCTTGAGGAACTTGAACTTCCAATGATTGTGAGTGATAGCTGGCATCAGAATGAGGGTCTTGAGTTTTTGTCTAAGATTAATCCCTATACTAGTTTTGTGGATGCTTGGGGAAGAACTCTTAGATCGAGGTACCGGGATGAGATTAATGTGTTTAGAAAAACTATTGTCGAGATTCGATCTTTTCCGGGAGGTTGTGAGAACCTGTTGTTATTAGAAACCATGGCTCGTCTGAGTACCTTGCTAGCGCAGGAGGATGCTTTTTGGAAACAGTGTGCAAAGATTTTTTGGCTTCGTGATGGGGATACAAACTCTCGTTTCTTTCATGCTATGGCAAGTGCGAGAAAACAGAGGAATCACAAAGCTAAATTGGTGCGTGACAATGGAGTAGAGGTGATTGAGCAATGCGATATTTGTGAAGTGGCAAGGGGGTACTTAGCAACCTGTTTACAAGGGGTGATGGAGATTATGAGGCTGTTGTATCACATGTATAGTCGTGTGTGAGTAATGAGGACAACCAGCACTTGGTACAGCCTTTAGAGATGGAGGAATTTAAGCAATCCTTGTTTCAAATGCACTCTGACAAGGCTCCAGGCCCGGTTGGAATTATTCAATACGGGCAAGGAATGGTTGGCAAATGGGGAGTTCCCATCTAATCTTAATGATGCTAATATTGTTCTTATTCCAAAAGCAGAAAATCCCACTTCTATGAAGGAATTAAGACCAATTTCTCTTTGCAACGTTATTTACAAGATTATATCCAAAGTGTTTGCTAATAGACTCAAAGTGGTCCTTCCAAAATGTATATCTATGGAACAATTAGTGTTTGTGGAAAACAGGTCAATTCTTGACAATGTTCTTGTGGCGATTGAAACTCTCCATCATTTGAAATGTAAAACGAAAGGCAAGGTGGGGGAGATGACTCTCAAAATTGATATTAGTAAAGCATATGATCGTGTGGATTGGGGATATCTCAAATGTATGCTATTGAAACTTGGCTTTGATGAGCAGTGGGTGAAGTGGATGACAATGTGTTTGGAAACTGTTAGCTACTCAGTTATGGTCAACAGAGAGAAAGTGGGGCCTATCACACTAGGGAGAGGACTCAAGCAGGGTGACCCACTGTCACCATACTTTTTTATAATTTGTGCGGAGGTTCTTACTACTTTACTAAAGAGAGCTAAGAGTAGAGTAGATATTCATGGAGTGAGAGTGTGTAGAGGAGCCAGGAGGGGCACCATCCCTCTCACACCTACTATTTGTTGACGATTGCTTCTTGTTTTGCAGGGCTGATGAGCATGAAAGTAACCACCTCAAGGTTATTCTTAACACTTACGAGAGAGCCTCGGGGCAAGCAATTAATTTACAAAAGTCTGAAATCTTTTTTAGCAGGAACACAAGTCCAGAAGCAAGGGAGGTTGTTGTGGCCATTATGGGAGTCTTAGAGTGTATAGACACCGGCAAATATCTTAGTCTTTCTTCTATGATAGCAAGAAACAAGAAGCAACTGTTAGAGATAGAATTTGGAGTAGGATACAACATTGGTCTGGGAAACATTTGTCTAAAGCAGGTAGAGAGGTTCTTTTGAAGTCTTTGGCTCAACTAATTCCTACATATTGTATGAGTACTTTCATGCTTCCTACAACCTTATGTAGTGAGATTGAGAGGATGCTAAACTCTTTTTGGTGGGGTTCGAATAGAGGATTAAGGAGAGGTATTCACTGGTTGAGTTGGGATAAACTTTCAGTAAGGAAGGAATTTGGAGGTATGGATTTCCGACATTTTCATGGTTTCAATTTGGCAATGCTAGGGAAGTAGACGTGGCACATCATCAACCGTGCAGATGCTATAGTAAGTCAAATTTTCAAAACTAAATATTTTTCAAATTGTGATTCTATGGGGGCTCACTTGGGCCATAATCTCAGTTATGTGTGGCGTAGTATCTTGGCTTCTCGGGATGTTGTTAAATTGGGAGCACGATGGTGGATTGGAAATGCGGAAAATATCTCGATATGAAAGGATCATTGGTTGAAGGGAAGGGGTGACAGTTTTGTTCGATCTCCTATTATTTAAGGGATGGAACAGTTATGTGTTAAAGATTTGTGGGAGGAGTCAAGTGGAGGTTGGAATATAAGGCTTATAGATCAGATTTTTAATGCACAAGAGGCTGCCCTTATTAAATCAATTTTAAGATTAATTAATAGCAGTGAAGACAAACTGTGTTGGTGGCGGAGTAAGAATGGTAATTATTCGGTTCGATCGACATATTATGCATTGATGGAGGAATCTAACGACAGATCACAACTACGGGTTGACAGTGCATGGATGTCTTTATGGAAGTGTCGAGTCCCACCAAAAGTTAAACTTATGATTTGGACACTTGTAAGAGGGTGCCTTCCAACGTGTTACAACTTGGTTCAAGGCATGTGGATTGCACAGGTTGCTGCCCAATGTGTGATAGGGAGCCGGAGGCAGATTGACATGTTTTTCTTGAGTGTTCACGAGCAGTGGAAGTTTGGCATGAAGGGGGTCTGCTAGAGGAGGTTCGCGCTGGTATGAATTCAACACTTGAATTCCGTGACTGTTTCTTCAACATCCTACTGTCACTGCATGAAGAGAAGAAGATTCGATTCATTATGCTTTTATGGGCCTTATGGCGTCGTAGAAATGATAAAGTTTGGGAAGCTACATTGCAACCAGATGTGCTAGTAGTTACCAAAGCAATTGACATGATGAATGAATGGAGCTGGGCTCGCAAATCAAGGGGATTTTCAGCAGCAGTGTCTATGCAGCAACACCGTGAGGAGAAACGATGGAAAAAGCCAAGTGTAGGTACGTATAAGTGTAATGTGGATGCAACCCATTTAAATAGCGACAACAAGTACTGAGTTGGTATTTGCATTCGGATCTCCACTGACAACTTTTACAAGGGCAAGACTATGTGGTTCACTGGTATTCCAATACCTCAGGAGGTGGAGGCAATGGGGCTTTTGCAAACCTTTACTTTGGTTGCAGGTATTGGGGCTGACTTCTGTTTCCATAGAACTGGATTGTCTTCCGGTTGTAAATGGCTTGAAGGCAGACCCTTTACTAGATACTTAGTTTGGTGTTTTAGTGTCAAATTGCCGTAATTTATTAGTTAATTTTCCTAGCTTTCAGGTTTGTTTCATTCGGAGACAAGCAAATCATGTTGCTCATACGCTAGCTCGGGCATCAAGGTTATATACTAGTTCCCAAGTTTTTGATTTAATTCCAACCTGTATTGAGACTATTTTACATAATGAAATGCTATAAGTTTGATTGTGTCAAAAAAATTAATTACCAAAGTAGCACACTTTGGAAAATTAAGTGAGAAGTCGCCCCCCATGCGACTTCCAAACATGATTTATATATATATATATATATATATATATATATATATATATATATATATATATATATATATATATTATATATATATATATTGCTTTTAGGAAAAATAGTCCCCACCAAAGGTGAGACTTCTCAACTGTGTTTTTTTATTTTTTATTTTCTTTTATATTAATTTAATTTAACCTAAAAAAGTTAGAAAATTAATTTAAAAAACTAATATTGCTAGTTGAAAAATAATTATATAATTTATGGTAAAAAATATTAGAACACATTAATTTATTTAAAAGACTTAACAGATCGTTTCAAGAGTTGAACAAATAAATTAAAAATCAAAACAAAGTAAAAAAAATAAGATTTAAATGCACTTTTGGTCCCCCTATTTTACTAAATGTGCAATTTTGATCCCCCTATTTTTATTTGGGCAATTTTGGTCCCCCTATTTTATAAATTTTTGCAATTTTGACCAAATTAGAATTTTTAACTCTTAGATATTGATTTGTCAACATTTTAATTGACATGACGCTTGACTATGCCTACTTGACCTCAATTTTTTCATCAAAAAAATTCTTTTTATCTTATTAAATATTTATTTTAAATAATTAAACTGTTTTTATATTTTAAAAATTGGAAATACAACAATATAAAATAATTTATTATTTTAAAATATAAAAAATAATGTAATTATTTATAATAAAAATAAGTTCTAGTTTTAAAAATATAAAATATAAAAAATTATTTAAATTATAAATATAATATAAAAATAAAAATTGCTTTTTAATTATTTAAATTATAAAAATAATTTAATATAAAAGAAAAAGTATAATTTAATTCTTTAAAATATAAAAATAACATAATTATTTAAAATAAATTTTTTCTAATTTTTAAAATATAAAAATAATTTAACTATTTAAAATAAATTTTTAATCAAATTAAAATAAATGAGGTGCCATGTCAAGTAGGCCTAGTCAAGTGTCATTTCAATTAAAATGTTGACACATTAATATCTAAGAGTTGAAAATTCCAATTGAGTCAACATTGCAAAAATTTATAAAATAGGGGGACCAAAATTGCCCAAATTAAAGTAAGGGGATCAAAATTGCACATTTGGTAAAATAGGAGGACCAAAAGTGCATTTAAGCCAAAAAATAAAGTTGCAGATGATGGCCAGTTCCACATAGTGGTCGTCGTCGAATATGACATGGATGTTGTTGTGCTGCTGGTATTTCTTCTTCGGTCGGGGCAGGTGGTTGTTCTTATTGGTGAAGTGACGAGGAACTAGCACCAGCCTGCTCTTGAATTGATTGAAGATATAAAATTGATTTCAGCGTTCCAGGGTGGACACCAAACAGATTATTGAACATATCTGGGTCGTGGAAGCCGTAGAATGCCTATGATATGATCTTGGATTGACGTATGTTCCATTGACTGGTTGAACAACTCATAATGTTGTTGGGTTGGCGTGAAGGAGAATTATTGGCGGTGAGGCACAATGAGTTGGTGCCGCACGTCAATTGTAGTTACGGTTGCGACGTTCAGGTTGAGTGGTTGGCATAGGTGGTGCTTGTGACGCTCTCGGATATTTCGATCCATAATGTATTTTTCTTTATTTGTTTATTTTGATTGACTTATTTTATCTATTGCTATTATTTTTCCTTGGATTTCCTATGACCATATAAAACATACATCGTTATCATACATCATTATCATACATCATTATCATATTACTCTAGTCCAGTTACAGTACAGCTATATAATTACAACAGTTTCTTTTAACTAATACAGTCATCCAAACTCGTCCAACACAACATATACTCCTAAGCTAACCGGTCTTTATTACGCACCCATACAACAGACAACCAACTTGTTTATCACATTACCGGTTTCTACACACAAGATCCTATCACTTCTAGTATCCTGGGAAGTGAGGAGGGGGTCCCAGGTGAGGGTGATTGGGAGCTAGTATTGTGGGAGCCTCCTATCACTTCACTTACTGGTTTTCCGCATTTAAAGCAAATGACCTCCTTATTCAAACAATCTTTAGTATTGTGGGAGCCTCCACACTTGAAACACCTCAGAAATGTTGGTTTCGCTTGACTAGGTCCTCCTTTTCCTCCAGAGTTTAAATTCTGATATTGATTTCCTTGTGGGCGGGTATAAGGTTTCTTCCTGAATTTCTCGTTTCCCCTAAATCGAGAGGGTCCTGAACTTTGAAATTTCCTTTCTCTCGATTTCTTTAGATCCTCTATCACCCTACATCTATTCACTAACACAGGAAACTCTCGTAAATTTAAAGGAGCTATTGCCTCTTGAATTTCATATCGCAATCCTGCTTCAAATTTCTCGACACTTCCAGTTTTCATCTGGATGATGCTGAAATACATCGAAAATTTGGATAATGATTCAAATTTCACGCATATTCTCCCACGCACATTCCTCCTTGCCTCAATCTGCGTAAATTCCATTTCTCTAGCATGCTTCACATCTAGCGGAAAGTATTTTTCCAGGAATTTGTTGCGAAAAAGTTCCCAAGTGATTTCTTGACCCTCCGCCTCTAGAAATGGACGGGTAGCTTTCCACCAATATTCAGCTTCTCCGACGAGCATGTAAGTTGCATAAGTAACTCGTCGCTCTGGTGGGCACATCATTGCCTCAAATATTTTTTCCATTTCTTGGAGCCATAATTCAGCTTTATCCGGATTCCCCATTAAATTGGGAAGGTTTATTACGACGAAATTCTGCCAGGCCTTGAGATTCAGGTGTTCCTTCACTTCGTCCATGGTTTCGTTGAGTCTGTTGTAGTATCGCTTCAGCCATGTTCCTGATTGCTTGGATCACATCAGTCATTTCTCCGTTACTTTCTCTGGCCATGGCTTCCTACAGAAATTCAGGAGTTAGAATTCCAAAAATTCGATCCTTAATTCTTAATTAATCTTCATGGTCCCCTCAATATTGCTTCATCCAAAAATAATTATGTTAGTTTAATTTGAAGCCAAACGTAGTTAGTCCACACCCATGGCCTTATAGGACTCGACCCGCTCTGATACCACTAAATGTGACGCTCTCGAATATTTCGATCCATAATGTATTTTTATTTATTTGTTTATTTTGATTGACTTATTTTATCTATTGCTATTATTTTTACTTGGATTTCCTATGACCATATATATATATATATATATATATATATATATATATATATATATATATATATATATATATATATATATATATATATATATATATATATACAAACATCTAGTATTACTAAAAACATACATCGTTATCATACATCATTATCATATTACTCCAAATTCAGATTGCAAAAGATGCAAATTATATAATTACAACAGCTTTCTTTTAACTAATACAGTCATCCAAACTCGTCCAACACAACATATACTCCCAAGCTAACCGGTCTTTATTACGCACCCATACAACAGACAACCAACTTATTTATCACATTACCGGTTTCTACACATAAGATCCTATCACTTCTAGTATCCCGGGAAGTGAGGAGGGGGTCCTGTGAGGGTGATTGGGAGCTAGTGCAAAGAAAGAACCCACATGTCTTTAAGGCAAGGTAAAAAGAAACAATTAGGTTCAGGACATGGGTGCGGGTATTGAAGTTTGGATAGTGGCGCTGGTGACATGGATAGTAATATCTCCATCAAACGTGGATCATTTAATTAGCGTAGTCGAGATTCCAAATGCCATTGTTAAATGTAATATCCACCCTAGTCCGATGATGGTCCGCCATCTTAAATAATGTACATATGAAATCAAACAAGAAAACAAGGGGTGAGTACAAATCAACAATAATCAATGTAGTAAAGTAAGAGCAGTTAGAAATTATTTTTAATATTTTATTATTTTAAAGGTTTGACAGAAATATTCTTATGGGGCCCATATCTACTTCATGGAGAGATTCTAATTTAGAGGAGCGACCGGGAGCACATGTTCCGTTTCAAATTCTCATTGGTACAATTCTCATTTCACGCTTTCTTAACTAACACTCTACACCGATCCTGAGTTCTTGCAGGTGTCTAGTCGATCATCATCACGTGGGGGAATCGAATACCACGACACAGGGGAGCTACTACCTGGTCACTTGTGGGGTCTCGCACCGTGATGCCCCAAGGTTAAACTCAACCTTCACTTGCGCACTCACGCGTGTACCAAAGCGTAGCTCAACTCCAAAACATTTTTAAGCTTTTTAATTATCGTTATTAATTCGTTTTTTTCCTTCATCTTTTTCAACAGATTCTTCCACAATTTCTGTAGAGTTTTATTGGAAACGACCCAAATACGACCCAAATGTTTTCCTTAAGGGTCAGATAGATTAATCTCTCTGTGGGTTAGATAAGAATGTAGGAATACTATTAAAACCTTTCACCAAAAATTATAATACTTAAAAATTATTACTAGGTAATAAATCATTATCCAAGTAGTAATTATTAATTCATGTAGGATAACGTTTAGTATAAAAATTTCATTTCAGTGGTTAAAATTTATGAATCAATAAGGAAATGAAACATTAACCCTTTAATAGTGGAAGTAATCCAAATTTTGTTTATGAATTACTAAGGGAAAATCGAATAAGGATTTATAGTTGATAATTATGATGATCATAGGAGTAAAAATGATGAATCATTGGAAATAAGCTACTTACAAAGGATCAAAATTTCAACAATATAAGTAATAGAAATTTAGTATATGATAATAGACTCAATTGAAATGATAGGATTATAAGAAATAAAAAGATAAATAGAATGTCGGTAACAGCATAAGTAAAATTGGTTAGCAAATTATATATGCATATATGATAATTTGTAATAATAAAAGTGAAATACTAAGAACAATAATTATGATGTCTATTCAAATAATAATCATGGCTTAAAGAAAAATTGACAATAATAATAGGGAGAGTTATAATATAATCAGTCAATAGGAGGATATGCAAGTAAAATATAAAACTATAATACAATTATACTAATGATAGAATAAGAAAGTAAAATATGGAAAAATAGTGAAATAAGAAGATGAAGTGATAAGGAAAATCAGTTAACATAGCAATTCATTTCATATATTCAATTAGTAGTCCCAGTAACTGTTATTGATATAATAAGATAACCGTAATAAGCATAAGAGTAAAGGAAGCATAATAACGCTCGATAATAATAATAATGATTAGAGGTCAGAGCAAGGTTAGTGGTCCGAATGATAATTTAAGTTACAATTAGTAGTTCATTTGTTAGTTCCAGTCACTGTTAGTGGTTAGTAGTCCAAAGTACAGTTCAATTAACAGTCTAAGTTACAGTTAGTAGTAGTCAGAGAAATGAATAACAGGTAAAATAAATATAGAGACAAAATTAGTAATATACGATAAAAGTTCAATTATAAAAAGGGCTAGGGTCACCCTTGACTCAATAATTTAGCAACTACTCTACTACTATTGTTGAAGTTCCTCACCCCCTACCTTAATTTTTTCTCCGTAGCAAGACAAAAAGAGTTCTGTTTGTAGTAATAGATTGAGTGTGAGGTATATAAGTGGATGGTGATTGGTAGATAAGTGAAGTGGTGAAAAGGAAAGTGAAAGTGAAGTTATGAATGAAAGGGACCGTGAGAATTTCTTCTGATGGTGGGGACTTAGTGTTTTGTTTTCTTTTTGTTTGATTGTGGGTTTCAGATGTGGGGCTATTTATACTACTTGGAGGAAGTCTCCAGATCCTTATACGTGACATACCATGGAATGAGTTTTTCTTTTCTTCATTCCTGACCATTCGCTCACTACTTCCTTTCCAAGTAAAAAAATCTGATATTTCCACGTGGTTCCTTGATTTGTTTAGATTTTTTCTTCTTTTAGTGATAATAGGTATCATCTGCGCGTAACTGTAGAGACTACTTTTCGGAGCCAAATAAAATTCTTCCTTATGAGTTTTAATATTACGGTATTCTCCTAATTGATCTTGAACTTAAAATCTTAGTTAGGTCGAATAGAGACCCTTTCCATCTTATCCAATTATTTAGAGATTATAATTGAGAGTAAACGAGAGTTACTGATTGCATATTCCTCACTATAGGGCTGTGCTTCTTTGTTCTTTTAGACTATTCATTCTTTTTGCTACTTTTTCGTCAAAATTGTCCTTACTTTTAGATATCATCTTATTAATTATTTAGTAGTAGTTATATTCTAGTCTACTTATCATCTTTTATAAGTACTACTTTTTATCAGGATAACAATATAAATTTGTTTCTATTAAAATCGTTATTTATGTTATCAATTCTAAATTGGGGTGTTACAGTGCTTCTTGCATAGTTGGTGAAAGTTCCGCATCATCAATAGCACCCACCCCATTACCCCGTGGGTCCTTAAGCTGTTGCTCGATAGAAATGTATGGCCTTGAGTTGTTTAGAAACCACCACATATATTCCTGGGAGTTCATCTGTATTCCATAGAATGGGTGACCCTCAATAAGTCTATGTACGTTGTCTTTCATTCCAGCATTGAATCCAGTCATTGTGCCAAGGGGTAGCAACGCCAAGAGATGCGATATTTGTAGAAATGTGGGTCACAATAGAAACAACTGCCCTAATAATCGCAATCTAGACTAATCACAACCTTTCATTATTCTATTTACCATCTGATTTTTTTTATGTCGCACTAATTAAATAAATACGGTCTTTTCAATTTTTATAGATAGCTAGTAATTATTTTTTAATTTTTTTACCATAAAATATGTACCTATATTTAATTTAATAATATTAATTTTTTAAATTTTATTAGGTTGAATTAAATTAATATAAAAAAAGTTAAAAAAAAAATCCCAGCTGAGAAGTCCCCATTAGTGGGGGTGACTTCTCAACTAGAAAAATGAAATCATGTTTAGAAGTCCCAATGTCGGGGTCTAGACTAGACTATAAAAAAAGTGCGCCAGTTTGGTAATAAATTTAAAAGAGTGTTATTTTTTTTGGTTAAATCAAGGTATCCTTTATGTGCGGCGTGCACAATTACAGAGACTATTCCTCTAAGGTACTGAGATCCATTTTAGGAGTTAACCTCTCCCACCAAGTATTTTTCCATACACACCGGCCAGTTGAACACTTTAATCTTACAGTTATACTGTACTCCTATGTCATTTGTATGTGATTTAGCTTTTTATTAATTTTATCTGTCTTCTTTGAATTCAACATAGGCTAAAGCTGAATATATTTTATATTGTAACAATGTTATTTGGACAAAAAAATTTAGACAAAAATAGACAAAAACCAACTTACAATATCAATTAATCAAGTTTTTTAGGTCATTAACCAGGTCAATTAACCAAATTTTTAATCAATGCCTCAAAAACTGTGAAAAAACAGGTTGGTTAATAATTTAAAAAACTTAATTAATTCATGTTGTAACTTAGTTTTTGTCTATTTTGACTGAAATTTTTGGCTACAACATTCTTGTTTATATCGTACAAGTATAAGTTGTAAAATTTGGTTATCTAAAAAACACTGCCCATGTACAAATCCATCACTTTACCTCAATGTTGGAATATTAACTGACATCTTGCTGCTAATTATTTTCGAGGAAATCATAAATAATATTATTTTCATTTCATACCTAGCTGGCCAGTCAAATGACCAAGTGATATGAATCTTATCTTGTAATTTCAGATCTTTGTTAACCACACTAGGTTTTAATACACATAAGAAGCACGTGTGTTAATATAAAACAATATTATAGTTTTTAGGGTTTTATTTTTCTCACCCCCTCCTTCCCTATCTCACCCCCATATTTCAAAAAATGCCAAGAATACCCCTGCGTTTTAAAAAAAAAAAAAATTAAATTTTTCGGAATTACCTCAAAATAAGGTAATTCCGGTTCAAAAAAAAATGAAACTTTCGGAATTACCTATAAAAAAGGTAATTCCGGTTCATAAAAAATAAAAAATTTCGGAATTACCTCTAAAAAAGGTAATTCCGAAATTTGTATTTTTTTTTTAAAGTTTATATATTAAATTAATATTTAAACGCGTTTTATTTTGGAAATATGATACGAACGGATTACGATTTAAATAAGAAGACGTCAAAATATATAAAATGACCAACATAAAAAAAATATAATGTACAAATACAACTACTATGGGTCCAAAATGTTTAACAATGATCAAAAATAAGCACGTGAAGTGGGTGAACGAGACGACATCTAAGGCATCCCGGTCAATCTGTTGCTCTCGCACCTCTCTCTCATATGTCTCTCGGGACAACGGCCTCCCGATGATATGGTGGATCTCGAGCTCTCACTCGTGGCTCGCTCGGTTGTGGCTCGCACCGAGTAAGACGCACTCGTTACTTACCGACTGGTACTACCAAGGAAGGTAATCGGGATCGCACTCGCCGTGGTAGCCCGCCACTTACTAGCTCGCCAAAAAGTCCGCGCCGAATCGATACATCGCAGAACTCCTCGTATGATCTCTCGTCCCGCAGAGGAACATTACCCGAAATGGGTGGAAGAGGATCCTCAGATACGCCGAATCCGCTAACGCACTGCTTTTGGCATGTAGGAACAACATCATCGCCCCAAAGCAACCAAATCAGAAATGATATGTTCGACAAAGGAACATACTTGCTGTGGTCATCATAAGGGGTGAGGATGACATCCCACCGCAGAGCATCTATCCGCCGCTCATCATCGGGGCGAGGCCGAGGCTCGTGCTCAACCATCTCTACCACTCGCACGGGCTCTCTCGCGCCTCTGACGCTCAGAAGCATGCCCAGCAGCTCTGAGCCTCGGTAAAGTGTCTGGAGAAGGAGTACTGCTACTACTCGCCTCCCGCAATAATGTGCTTGTTGCCGTCCGCGCGGTCTTTGCTCCCGAAGACTCTGCTCGCTCTACGTTGTCTGATCGTCTACTCGCCACTGTTCAAAAAATAAATGTAATTAGAAAATATTAAAAATTGAAAAAAAAAAAATTAGATTTTGAATTACCTAGTAATTCGAAAAAATTTCAAATACCTCGAAGTGAGGTAATTCCGTCATATTTCTGAACCTAATTACCTCCTTCGAGGTATTTCAAATTTTTTCTAATTACTAGGTAATTCTGAAAAACCCATTCGAATTTACTTACTTTTCCGAAATTATGAAATGTGAAATGTGAAATGTGATTTTTGTAAATTTTCAGGGGTATTTTTATCTATTTTGGATATTATGGGGGTGAGATAGGGAAGGAGGGGGGTGAGAAAAATAAAACCCTAGTTTTTACGCCGACCGCGTGAAAGCTACAAAACGACATAATTATACTGCACATGTTTATTAACTGCATTTTTTCTGCATATAAAACAAATAAAATATCAAATCGGTATCTATTAAGGCACAATCGCCTTTAATAGCCATTTTGGTGGGAAAAAGTTTTTTCCCCCAATTACTAATATATCCCTCATTTTGTACCTCATTGTTTACTAATATACCCCCACTCTATATTTTTGGACCGACATACCCCCACTCTTGTACCCCACCATTTACCAATATACCCCTCATTTTGTACCCCACTGTTTACCAATATACCCCCACTATATATTTTTATTCCGACATACCACTGACAAATTTTTTATTTGTCCAACACTCTTTTTTATTTATTATTATCTCTCTTAATTAATACACAATCGTTGACTTCCCCAGTTTTGGTGGGAAAATTTTATTCCCACCATTTACCAATATACCCCTCATTTTGTACTCAACTGTTTACCAATATACCCCCACTCTATATTTTTGGACCGACATACCCCCACTCTATATTTGGTATCTATTAAGGCACAATCGCCTTTAATAGCCATTTTGGTGGGAAAAAGTTTTTTCCCCCAATTACTAATATATCCCTCATTTTGTACCTCACTATTTACTAATATACCCCCACTCTATATTTTTGGACCGACATACCCCCACTCTTGTACCCCACCATTTACCAATATACCCCTCATTTTGTACCCAACTGTTTACCAATATACCCCCACTCTATATTTTTGGACCGACATACCCCCACTCTATATTTTGTACCCCATCATTTACCAATATACCCCTCATTTTGTACCTCACTATTTACCAATATACCCCCACTCTATATTTTTGGACCGACATACCCTTGATAAATTTTTTATTTGTCCAACACTCTTTTTTTATCCACTTTTGGTGGGAAAATTTTATTCCCACCATTTACCAATATACCCCTCATTTTGTACCCCACTCCAATATACCCACACTCTATATTTTTGGACCGACATACCCCTGACAATTTTTTTTTTGTCCAACACTTTTTTTTTTATCCACTTTTGGTGGGAAAATTTTATTCCAACCATTTACCAATATACCCCTCATTTGTACTCCACTGTTTACCAATATACCCCCACTCTATATTTTTGGACCGACATACCCCCACTCTATATTTTGTACCCCACCATTTACCAATATACCCCTCATTTTGTACCTCACTATTTACCAATATACCCCTCATTTTGTACCTCACTATTTACCAATATACTCCCACTCTATATTTTTGGACCGACATACCCCTGACAAATTTTTTTTTGTCCAACACTTTTTGTTATTATCAAAATGTACCCCTCATTTTGTACCCCACTGTTTACCAATATACCCCCACTCGATATTTTTGGACCGACATTGTTGCCTCATCCCACCAAAGGCTATTGTTGCCTCTTCGTCTTATATATATGTGTTGCGTATTTTTATACTCCCCTTATAAAATGTTGATGTTTTTTTTTTGAAATCGCATCTCAGGCTCAGTAATCACCTTCCCCGCATCGCGACGGGTAATCGTCCTAGTAGGAATAAAATGACAAAATCCAAAACATAAGATGTCACATTAAAAATTCAAAAACCGATCAAACATTATATGATACGAAAATGATCTTAACCGATAAAACACCAATATATGGTATTTTTTTTTTGACAAAGCACCAATATATGTTATTGGTTGCATCAAAAACTAAATCTTGTCAATCTGGAACATTTGAGGGGTTCGTAACCAGCTTGTGTGGGAAGGAAAAACGAATACAGTGACTTCAATTGTGTGGAGAGGGGAACCTTTTATTACAATAGTAAAAACTCAACATAACAAAGCTCAATTGAAAGATAAAACAGTGAATTGAAAGATTGAGTGAAGAATTTCATTATCACTCAATTGATTTGTACAAATATACAAAGCTGAAAAGGAGGGCAATAGAGTAAAATACAACTAAGAAGAATCTAGAGATCAAATCTAGGGTAAATCTTGTGGAGATCTAGCTAACGGAATGAAGAGAGGATGAGGATATGCAGTGTGAGCTTGCAATCGTATCTTCACCGTCGTGGTTTTCGTTCATAGAGAGAGAGTGGTTTCTGTTTTCCTTTATTTCTTTCTCTTTCGAGTGTATATCCGTGTGTGCTGAGTCACCATCACAGTCACCATCTGAGTCAACATTTTGGTCAACGTTTGAGTCAATATTCTTATAATTTATTAGCCTCCCACAAGCTTGACCATGATATATGTTAATCATGCCAAGCTTGCACACAAAAGGAGTGAAAACAGAGGGTGAGAGAGCCTTAGTAAAAAAATCAGCAACTTGACCTTTTGAGGAAACAGGCAGCAGTTACATCAACTTCTGTTGTAATTTCTCTCTCACAAAATGGCAATCTATCTCCAAATGCTTTGTTCTTTCATGAAACACAGGATTCCCAGCAATGTGTATCGCGCTTTGATTATCACAGTACAGTGCTGGTAGCCTCTCACAGTGGACACCAAGATCATTTAACAGATACAATAACCACTGTGAACACTCAATTTTTTTCGGTGTTTTTCACTTTTTTTTCGAAAAAATTACAAAAAATAGTCACTTTTGGCGTATTTTCGGGTTTTAGTTTTTAGCTACTATGCGAAGATAATTTCTCTCTCCTCAGACCTCTCTTTGACGATCCGAACGGTAAAAGTGAAGACATATGTGCCACGAACCTGCTGTCAAAAAATAAAGACGATCCAACGGTTAACCAATCCGGAATCGCACTTTTACGGTGAGAGGTTTGAGAAAAAATGGCCCAAAACTGCAGTTATTGCGAAAGCAATTTCTCTCTCCTCAGACCTCATTTCGACGATCCGAACGGTGAAAGTGAAGATATATGTCTCAAGAACCTACTGTCCAAAAATAAAGGCGATCCAACGGTTACGAATCCAGAATCACATTTTTATAATGATAGGTTTGAGAAAATCGGGAATTGTGTTCTCTAAGTGGGAATTGTTTTCTCTATCTTGTTTTAGTCCCACATCGCTTGCAAGAAACAACAACCCTATAGCAATTGACTATAAAAGAGGTTGAGAGGTGAAGGTTTGGGGGGAAATCATTGGCGGGTTAAGTGATATTTTGGGTGAAGCATTTGCGGCCCATTTCACTAAAAGTCCATCGTTGATCATTTAGTACGTTTTGAGTCGGTTTTTCGGTTCTCAAAGAGATTTTTGCGGTTTTGGGTCAAAATGGACTAGACAGGAGCCCGGTTCACGGTTGACCTGGTCAGACTGCTTGGTCCGGTTCGGCATTCATCGTGTTAAGGTTGGTCTTGTATTTATTTATTTTTATTATTATCTTTTTTTTGTTTATGTACATATTTGTTTATTTTTGTCATTTATTTATTGTTTATTTATTTATTTTTGTGTATATTTATTTATTTATGTATATCATTTTCTATTTATTTATTTATTAGTTTTATCATTTTTTAATACACAATTTGTTTTCTTTCTTCAAAAAAAAATGGGTTTGGTCGAGATATACATCTTATCAAACCCGCAACACTGATTTAAGAGACCCGAGTTGTACAGCTTGGTCCTAAACCCTCCAAAAAGTAAAATCCAATCAACAATTTAACCTTTTTCTCTCAAACTTATTTCCTTAATCTAATCAATTCTTTTTTTCCTCTAACCACTATTTTCAATAAAAATAATAAAAATTGGTTTGATCGAGATGTACATCTTATCAATCCCGCAACACCGGTTTAAGAGACTCGAGTTGTACAACTTAGATCTTAAACCCCTTCAAAATTAAAATCAACCAAACAACAAATTTTCAGGAAGAACTACATGACTTTTGAGTCTCTCATCGCACCAGAGAGTACGTAGGCGCAGGGTCTCCCTGTCAAAGTCAAAATAAATTTTCTTCCAAATTAGTCCCTATTTCATTTTCTTGTAAATGATTAATTATTTGTCTATTAAATTTTTGTAAATCTTATTTTTGGGTAAACAAATAATCAAACAACTTAGTAATTATTGCACAAATCAAATTTTGGGTAACTGTCTTAGGACAGATGTGTTAGGGGTGCAGTGAAACTACTTTTCACCCCTTCCCTTCGCATAATCGACTCCCGAATCCAACCTAGTTACGCAGACCGATAACCTTAGGTTTAGGTTTTTCTCAATTTCCCTATTTAAAATAAATTGGGTGGCGACTCCTCGAATATCTATATTTGAGCCGTCCGCGTCGAGATCTCGATCCACGATAACCATCAGTAATTCACAAGTTGCGCGGTGGGCGGCTGCCCTCAGACGCGCCTCCGATGATGATGATCTGGAAACGATTTACTGCTTCTTTGTCCTCCACGAAATCAAAGAAGAACCAAGGAAGAAACAATACCCAGTCATTGATTTCCTTGTATCTGCATCTGCAAAACCTGATAACTGCAAGACAGAATTCCTGGGAAACATCAATCCCATGCCTGGATTTCCTTTCAAATATCTAAGTACTCTACAAACAACATTGTAGTGATTCACTGTTGGAGAGTTTACATGCTGGCTTAACTGTTGTATTGCAAAGGTTATGTCTGGTCTAGTATTGGTGAGGTAAAGCAGCCTTCTAATCAACCTTCTATAACTATTAGTGTCTTGATAAGCTTCACTATCATCATGATGTAATTTTAGATTTGAACCTAAAGGAGTTGTTGCAGGCTTGGCACCTAAGTAACTTGTGTCATTGAGCAAGTCCAAGCAGTATTTTCTCTGGATAATCACGATACCAGTAGATGATTGAGAGACTTCCAATCCTAGGAAGTACTTCAAAGAACCTAAATCTTTGATCTTGAAAGCAGTATCTAGTAGATGTTTTATTCTATCAAATTCAGAAATGGAATTCCCAGCTTAAATTATATCATCAACATATATGAGTAAAGTAGTAAAATGATCATCTGTCTTTAATGAAAATAGAGAGTAATCAGATGTAGATTGCTAGTATCCCTGAGAAACCAAGAGATCAGTGAGCTTCTCGTACCATTTCCTGCTGGCCTGCTTTAGTCCATACAATGACTTTTTCAACTTACAAACTTGGTTAGCTTTATCGCACTTGACACCTTGGGGAACCTCCATGTAAACATCTTCATCAAGGTCCCCATGCAAAAAGGCATTATTGACATCAAGTTGATGCAAGTGCCATTTTTGCATAAATGCAACAGCCAATAAAGTCCTTACGGTGGTGAGATTTGCCACTGGACTAAAAGTATCAAAAAATCAAGTCCTTCTACTTGATTATAACCCTTTGCCACCAACTGGGCCTTGTATCTTTCTATAGAGCCATCTGCTCTATACTTAATTTTATAAACCCATTTGTTACCTATAGGTTTCACATTAGAAGGAAGCTCTACCAACTCCCAAGTGCCATTGCTATGCAAGGCATCCAATTCCTTATCCATTGCTTCAACCCAACATTGATCTTTACAAGCAATCTCATAAGAACAAGGTTCTACAACATTTGTAATAGAGGTAGAAAATTTCTTTTGTGCAACAGACAGATTACAAAAAGAATGAAAATATGAAAGTGGATAAGAAATACATGAGGATGATGACTTGGATGATGATGTTGAGAGACTACATATATAATCAGTTAAGTGGTGAGGTTTGTGTCTTTCCCAGTTGGATTTTCTGGGTTGGACTGTAGAGGTTTCTCTTGTAATGGTAGTTTCTGCTAGGTCAGTTGGTTGAGGATCAATTTGATTACTCTCATCAGGGTCAGTCTCTGTAATATAGTGCCACTGTGATATAGAAGAAGTTTCTTTGTATGGCAGAATGTTCTCATGAAATGTAGTATTTCTGGATATGAATAACTCTTTGTTATTCAAATCCAATAAGACAGCACCCTTGACACCTTCTTTATATCCCAAAAACACACACTTTCTTCCTATAGGGTCAAGTTTAGTTCTATGGGATTGTAATGTTGAGGTGTAACACAAGCATCCAAAAACTTTTAGGTTATCCAAATCAGGCAAAGTACCTTTGAGAAGATGGTAGGGTGATTTGTTCTCAAGTAATGGACTAGGCACACAATTAATTATATAAGTGGCTTGTGTGACAGCATAAGACCAAAATTGTTTGAGCAATTTGGATTGAAAAAGAAGGGCGCTTGCTACATTTAGGATATGTTGGTGTTTTCTCTCCACTCTCCCATTTTGTTGTGGTGTTTCAACACAACTAGTTTGGTGAATAATTCCTTTATTTGCATAAAACTCAGAAATCAAGAACTTTGGTCCATTGTTAGTCCTAATAACTTTGACTTTGGTATCATATTGATTCTCAATCATATTGACAAAATTTTTCACATAGTTACTGGTTTCTGCTTTTGATTTTAGTAAGGTGACCCATGTAAACCTCTCAATCATCTACAAAGAATCAAAAATATCTATGGTTGTGAAATGAGACAATTGGAACAGGTCCCCATAAATCCAAGTGTATAATTAATTCATAAGGATTTGTTGCTCTACTAGCACTCAACTTATAAGACAGTTTTTTATGCTTAGCATAGTGACAAATATCACAAATGGAACCTTCATCAGGTTTTACATGAGGAAAACTACTAGTAATTAATTTCATCCTACTAGGGGATAAGTGACCTAGCCTAAAATGCCATAGGGCAGAGTCTGGAAGTGTCTCTGCACTTCCTTCTTTAACTGCAACAGTGTTTACTTGATTTGTCTCTATCCTCAAATATAGTAGTCCCTCAAACATTACACCCAAACCAATCATCCTCTTGGTCTTGAAGTCCTGTATATCACATTTTAGTCCACAAAAATTAACTCCAATGTCTGCCATTAACAATTTAGGCACTGACAAAAGATTCAAACAGAAACCAGGCACACAAAGGACATTGTGAATACGAAAATAAGGACTACTTGGACTGTACCAGCATATTTAGCAACTACATAGTTTCCATTTGGAAGTTTGATGTGAATAGGTTTTATTGGAAATAAGTTTTGAAGTATTTTAGAGAGCAGCAAATGTGGTCTGTGGCTCCGGAATCTATGATCCAAGAGCCCAAAAACTCAGAACACAGAGTATAAACAAGAGGAAGTATACCTGTGAATTCTTCTTGAGAAGTAGAATTAGTTCTAGCAATCATATTTGCTTTGCTCGTACCACTTTGTGAGCCAATCTTGCTCTCTTAAATCAAAGTTGAGCGGTTCGACATCGCTCCTCCGAAATGCCCAACTTTGCCTCTTCCTTCTTATCGAGTTGATTGCATTTCTTTGCGAAGATTAGATGGCTTTACTGCGCCAGGTGGCCATCCATGCTTCTTGTAGCATATACTTCAATCGTGTGCCCTATTT
This sequence comes from Oxytropis ochrocephala, assembly GCA_020916435.1. Classification (NCBI taxonomy): domain Eukaryota; kingdom Viridiplantae; phylum Streptophyta; class Magnoliopsida; order Fabales; family Fabaceae; genus Oxytropis; species Oxytropis ochrocephala. The sequence continues at coordinate 67,415,047 of CM037094.1, read as the reverse complement.
TCCCACAATGAGTGCAAACTTTGCTGTTTCTGTTGTTGTAGTTGGAAGAATAACCTCCTCTACCTCTGCCATATCCCTTTCTTGTGTCTGCATTAGCAACTAAGGCTTTAGTTTCATCTGAACCTGAGAATTGCCTCTCATGTTCACATTGAAGTTCACTGATTTTAATAAATTATAAGAATATTGACTCAAATGTTGACCAAAATGCTGACTCACATGGTGTCTGTGATGGTGACTCAGCACACACGGATATACACTCAAAAGAGAAAGAAAGAAAGGAAAACAGAAACCACTCTCTCTATGAACGAAAACCACGTTGGTGAAGATACGATTGCAAGCTCACACTACATATCCTCATCCTCTCTTCATTCATTTAGCTAGATCTCCACAAGATTTACCCTAGATTTGATCTCTAGATTCTTCTTAGTTGTATTTTACTATATTGCCCTCCTTTTCAGCTTTGTATATAAGTAGGGTTACTACTCTTGTACAAATCAATTGAGTGATAATGAAATTCTTCACTCAATCTTTCAATTCACTGTTTTATCTTTCAATTGAGCTCTGTTATGTTGAGTTTTTACTATTGTAATATGGTATCAGAGCAATTGCTCTGAATACCTCGCATTCCCTTTCGATTTACTCTTCCCTTTCTGAAGATGCCTCCAAAGAACAACAATTCTACTGGTAGCGGTCATGGAATTTCTCCACCACCAGCAAGTCCAACTCAAGACCCAATGAGCCCGTATTTCGTTCACCCGAGTGATGGTCCAAGCACAGTCACAGTGACTCCAGTGCTGAGTGCCACGGGGAACAACTATCATAGCTGAGCGAGGTCGATGCGAAGAGCACTTGGAGGCAAGAACAAGCTTGATTTTGTAGGTGGAACAATTGAGGTACCTGATTCCTTTGATCCTAGTTATAAAGCATGGACTAGGTGTAATATGTTAGCACATTCATGGATCGTTAATTCTGTAGAAGAGTCTATAGGATAGTCCATTGTTTTTCTAGAGAAATGATGTATGGAATGAATTTAAAGAGAGATTCTCACAAGGTGATTTAATTAAAATTAGTGAACTTCAATTTGAAATCTATGGTTTAAAACAAGGTTCATTGAGTGTTACTGAATATTTTTCTGAATTGAAAGTCTTGTGAGAAGAATTGGAGGCTTATATGCCCGAGCCAACATGTGGATGCCCTAGAAAGTGTGTCTGTCTCACTGGAATCGAACTTGCCTGCAAGCATCATAATCTCAGTAAAACAGTAAGATTCTTGACTGGAATCGAACTTGCCCGAAAACTTTGCTGTCATCAAATCTCAGATTCTGATTATGGATCCATTGCCTAGTATAAACAATATATTTTCCATGGTGATTCAACATTTGAGTCAATATTCTTATAATTTATTACCTTTATCACGAGTGGGTCGCGCGCGGCCCAGTCAGCTAGACCTCGTGTGCAACAATAAGTTGCTTGCCGAGATTCCCAATCCTGAGCGGCTTCATGTGTACCAATGGGTTGGGTCAAGTGCAACGTTGATGTGTCCTTCTCGACTAAGAACAACAAATATCTATAGTGAATTGGGATGTGTCTTAGAGATGAGTGTGGTATTTTTTTTTTTGGTGCTAAGACTTTTTTGCTTCTAAGCTATTTGTGACGTTGAGATGGGAGAGACTATGGCTTTGCTTTTAGCTATCAATCGAATGAGGGAGCATCGTTTTAAGGGTTTTTTTTTTGGCAAAAAAACGGAATAGTGCAAAAAAAAAAATTAATTACTTAAATAACACATCTTTTAGATTAAATACCAAACTAAGCCACTTTTATTTTTCTTTGATGAACTCGCCCCCCCACCCCCACCCCTAGTTCACCAAAGAAATTTTGCAATTGTTTTTTAATTCCTTTGATGAACTCGCCCCCCCACCCCTAGTTCATCAAATGGTTTTTTTTTTTTTGATTTTCTTGTATTTAATTTTATTAAAATCTAAATTAATTTAATTTAATTACAATAATTAATTTAAATAATTAGAATAGTTAATAAAATTATTTATAAAATAATTATGGTAAAAAATACGGTAAAAAATTAAGATATTAAAAAGTGGAACATAATTTAATATTCGATAAGAACAGAAATGAAAAACACATATTGCAAAAATACAAGGATAGGAAATTTAAAATGAAACGACAGGAAAACATAATACAACCTAGTTCTACTTAGAACTACTACCTCTAATGCTACGGCGGATGGATTCGCCAGATTCTCGTGTTTCGACGAACAATTCGAGATAAGGTTCAATAAAACCTTGGAATTCCTCATGTTTCTCAAACATTTCACGAACGTCTTTGTCTTTCTTGATAGGCTTGGGCCACATCTGAATACGATTACGTGGGGTCATTCTACAAATGAGGGGGATTGACATTCGATACTTTTAATTTCTTGCTCAACACCATCTAGGTGCACATTTTCTGTTAGTTTTTCTTTCAATTCTGCAAAGGTGATGTTGTTCTTAAGCCTGGAATGTTTAGTCTTTTCACCATGAAGCAACACACCAGCTTGGTACACGTGACCGATACTCATCCGATACTCAACTTTACAGGTGCGTAAGTATGGGTTGTTGTGGTGCGCGTGGTCCTTGTTGAAGAAGATGCATGACTTCTTCCGAGTGCGTCTCGTGTTTTACATACGCCTCTAAGATTTGTCGCCCCATCGGAAAGTTAGCTAGATGTTCCATCATTGCTTGTGACGCCGTCGTGCTTTGGATCTCCATGATCCGAATCATCGGGCGCACCATCATCTCTACAATTGAACTTTTTGAAACGTATACGCTCCACGTCTTTACACCACGCTCCCTCTGGACGAATCTTCCTCTCAACCTTTTCCTTCAGTTCTGCGAAGGTGATGTCCTTATTCATCCTGCACAACACATGGTTAAGACAACGAAACAGAGCGCCATGTTCATCGGTGGTGACAGTTCCACTGTGATAATGGGCGGTTAGGAATTTGTCGTTTGAGTACTGGGTTTGGCACAACTGTCATTCCATTTTAGCGGGTGGGGCGATTGTTTTTGGGGAAGAAGCAGAGAAGAGAAGATGACTAAGAAGCCAAAGGGTAGGTTGGGGGTAAACTGGTGGTGTTAATGTTAGTGTAATTTGAGAATGTATTTATAATAGACGTGATCGTGTGTGAGCCATTGATTTAGGATCATCATAACCGTTGATTGTAGGGTTTAGTGTCGGCAAAATCTAGGCTGTTAAATTGTGTCGGCAAAATCTTGGCCGTTTAATAATGTCGGCAAAATCTAGGGCGTTAAATAATGTCGGGATATTCTAGGCCGTTAAATAAAAAAATACTTCAGCACTATGCACACTCTGCACAATGCAGCACTCTGCACAATGCACACTCTGCACAATGTACACTCTGCACAACGCATTATTAAAGATTGAAGATAAAATATTTAATAAGTGATCCAACTTAATTAAATGTGACTTAACATTAAAACCTTAAATTTAATAATTGATAAAAATACAACTTCTTAATTATGAAATACAACTTCTGAAACTAATAATACATTAAACTACATTGATTTAAAAGACATTAATTGATTTAAAAGACTAATACGAAAAGTACAGTAGTAGTAAATGTGACTAGTTTACATTGCGGTTAGGGCAGTTATTTTTGTTGTGACCCTCATTTCTACAAATTCCGCATCTTTTGGTGCGGGTTGTCGGTTCTCTTTGATCCATCGTTGTACGAATACGAGTAGACTGTGGACGGCCCTTTTTATCTCTTCGTTTAGTTGGATCATGCTGTAGTTCAATAGTACTGAAATCAGGCCATGAGGTCTCATTTGGCAAGGGTGGGAACTCCACAATGTAAGTATTGAAAACATGATGCATTGTGTATGGTGGATCGACAAACTTCAAGTGGTCGAAATTGCATTTTGCGCATGCTGCGATTGCATGTGAACAAGGGTAATGAAGTGCCTGAAATTGCCCACACTCACAATTTGATGCTCTAAGGTCGACCACAAATGTGTTCGCAGGTCTACCACTTTGTGGTCGTGACTTGTTCCCGAACTCGGAACAATTGCACGCACGATCGTGGAATTGCGACGGCATGCGTTTGTTCAAAGAATGTTTTTCATCAATTTCTCGAGAGAACATTGTTCCGGATGTCATCATCGCCAGTGCCTCTGTTCCGCTTGACAAATATCTCGCTCATCCCGAAATATGTTGCATCTATCAATGAACGGATGGGAGATTCCGCACTTCTTAAGGACATTGTTGATGCACTCTGCAAGGTTTGTTGTCATGTGCCCCCAACAGAACCTCCATCGCGCCACATCAACAATTGTTCTCGAGTTAATCTCTTCAACCTGCCACCCCATCGTGACCTACTTCGCCACGCAATTTTATTTTTGTAGTGAATGGTGATGTTTCCGCTCGATGAGTATCTTTGAAGCAAGTAAAGTAAAATGTTGGTAATTATGGAATGGAAAATAGATAATAAAAAATTAATACAGTTTCAAATATACTGACCCATATTGATGAGATGTTTCCTGGCAGGTGTGTTTTTGAAGTGTCTCATGAAGTTCTGTGCTATGTGGCGGATACAAAATACGTGTTTCCAGTTGCTGTTTAGACGCCTAACAGCGCTTTTGATAGACTCGTGTCTATCCGATATCAAACAAAGTCCCTCCTGTGGTGTCACAAATTGTCTTAAACGAGATAGGAAGAAATACCAAGCCTCCGCTGTCTCACCCTCGACAAAAGAAGGACCCCTTTGTACCTACCATACAACCATGTTCCATCAACAGACACCACTGGTTTGCAGAATTTAAAGCCTTGTATGCACGGGCCAAAACTCCAAAAGATGCGGTGAAAAACACCTTTGTTGGTAACTTGCTATCCGTTCTCATAGAATGGTTTGGACTGCCAGTCGATAACTGTGCCTGGTATATACTGATTGAAACCCATTAGGCATCTGGTTACCTCCTTGTAAGAGTCTTCCCAATTACCGTATACACTTTCGATTGCTTTTTGTTTAGCAATCCAAGCCTTCCTGTAGGAAGTCGTGTACGTGAATCGCTCCTTGATGTGTGCGATCAACACAGCCACTAATATTGTTGGGTCCTGCCTTACAAGTGGAAGGATATGAGAACATATGAAGGAAGACGTCATCTGGAGGTGATCTTGGGAAATATTGGATGTTGTACATGTGTGTGGGTGAGTCAACTGTGTAATCCCCCACAAACCAGATTTTGCTCCGAGCCTCACAACACACCTCCACAAACACGTATCGTGAACACAAGAAACCTCCCAAACTTTAGTACTAGATCTGTTGACTTGGTATGCAACAGAATTGTTTAGGTGATATGTTTGGATGAATTCCATGGCTATTTGTTTTGTGGGAAATTTCATTTTGAGTTTCAGTTCGTTTGGGTCTTCATTGGATAAAAGTTGGTTCCGGTCCATGGGATGGGCAAACTCTAAATCATAAGGTTCTGGGCTATAAGCTGTGACGTTTTGAAAGTGTGAGACAGGCTCGCGGAATGCAACACCTATGTTGGGGGTAGTTTGAATTGGTTCCTGAGCGTCTTCACGCTGAATAATTTCATCTTCATCATCGCTATAATCCCCAACGTCCTCATTATGGACACCAACAAACATACTAAACGGTGGGGTATTAGTTTCAGTTGCTGGAGGGTTAGTTGTATTAAGGTCAATGGGGTTTTGTGAGGATGATGGTGCAGAGTGATGGTGATGTGTCGAAGGACTATAATGCATGTTCGTTTGGGATGATGAAGGATTGAAGTGAGGGTAAATAGATGGAATGAAATCAGTGTATGGTTGAAATGTTTGTTGAGAAAAAGGGATGGTGTGTGGTGATGGAGATGGAATAGAGTGGGGTTCACTTACCTGGGTATAGTTTGAAGCAGCATCAACCAAGTCTGCGTATATTTCTGGTTTACAGATACCTTGACCTCTACATTGTTGGTAATGCTGCATCATCATTTCAAGTTGTTCATCCGATGTAATTTCGAAACCCGCATAAAAGTCACAACCAGCTGTGAGTGTTGTGGGGTACCGATATGTAATACTAGAAACCATTTGGGAACGGTCAAGAGATATTATTTTTTCAATGGCTTGTTTAACTTGAGGTAGTTTGAAATTAGAGATGAGTTTGACAAGGGTGTAGTTTTGACATCTAAACAACAAACCCCGAGTATCTGATTTTTCTACATAACCATTATAAAACACGGTGATAAAAACTGGGGCTGGAGTTGGAGCCATAGATGAACTTGGGAGTAGGAGGGTGTGTTTGAGTTTTAGTTGGTAAAATTCGACAAAACATCAAACAGAGTCAGCATGAAATACCTACTCCCCTTGATAAAATTCGACAAAATATCCAAATTTAGTTGGGGGTCAGCATGTTTGACAAACTTATACCGGATGTTGTGTACGACATCTACATCGCACGGAAAGGCTATGGGTGGATGTACTCTTTTGTTACAGTCTTGGGTCTGGTACCGCATGCATTTCCTAGCACCGTCTTGCACACTTTCATATGATTGGCCACTAGCAAAGAGGTAAAAATTTTACACTTTTTTAAAAATACTAACAATTACATTTGATCTTTATGTTAACCGTTCCTTTTATTTACTAGATGGGCAAATCCACCACTTAATCAGACCAGATGTCCAAGGGACCTTGTTTCCTACAGAACACGGATCGACCACATGACAGCTGAGGATTTTAAGTGGTTGCCATATGAGGATTTCAACCTTCCAGCAGACGCATATGAGGGCTCGGCCATATGGGCTACAAACACAGCTATGGTGTGTTTCCATATGGTCGAATGGCACCATGCAGATAGGGTTAAATTGCAATACCGACTTCTGCAAGAGATACCAGCACAACCGGTCGATTTGACTGACCTGCACAAAATCACCATGCAGGGACAGCATAATGTCGATTGGGCTCGATATCACCGTGGCTGGATCGACTGTTGGAATGATAGAGAAAATCGGTGTGTTTTCGGTCAGCCCTGCTATGGAACACCAAAGCATTCTGATAGATACATGCGCTGGTTTTTCATAAATTCTAGGCCATACATTTCTGTCGACCAACAGCTAAGGGATCCGCGTGCTGCTGGTGTTGTGGCTGATGTTGATGAAGCAGATGAAGAACAAGCACCACCTCCCCGAAGAACTCAAACCGAACGCCGAGAGCGTAAATCAGAATCAAGTATCGACGTCCGCACAAATCAAGATCGAAACCAAACAAATGGTGTGAGAGACGTAAGAATATGTGCCCCACCGCCACTCTATCTCACACACACCAACATCTCGGGACACCGATATGTTCGACTCTCTGTTGGTTTCCCCCGGCATACACCTGAATCGCGATTTATGCTCGTGAACTTCAAGAGAGGGCCGCCGGTGCTAGTTCTTCAACAATGCCCCAATATTATAAATACCCACCTCCCCCTGAGCCCGGCCGTGCAAGTTTTTCATCGGTGCAGCAATATTATCAATACCAACATGCCCCTGAGCCCCAACCCCAATTATTTCCATACCCACCTCCCCCTGCCACGACTGAGGAAGAACCCGAACAACCACAACGGCGTCAACGTCCACAACGTAATCCCCGTCCTAGACGGTGTGGAACTGGGTCTCATCTTCTTCTTTAATACTTTAATGTATTATTAGTTTGACAAGTTGTATTTCATAGCAAAGAAGTTGTATTTTTATGAGTTATTAAATTCAAGGTTTTAATTAATGGTCTAGATTTTGCCGACACTGTTAAACGGCCTAGATTTTACCGAAATTTTTAATATCTTCATTTTTTACCCCAATTATTTTATAAATAATTATTGTAATTATTTAAATTAATTATTGTAATTAAATTAAATTAATTTAGATTTTAATTAAATTAAATACAAGAAAATCAAAAAATTAAAAAACCATTTGATGAACTAGGGGTGGGGGGGGGGGGCGAGTTCATGAAGGAAAAAAGAAGTGGCTTAGTTTGGTATTTAGTCTAAAAGGTGTGTCATTTAAGTAATTAATTTTTTTTTGGGTGTACAGTAGAAAAAAAGCCTTTTTTTTTGCACCCTCTCCACCTACCTCTCACCCCCATAAATTCCAAAATGAATAAAATTACCCCTTACATCAGGAAATTTCCTGGAAATACAGTGTGTGGAGATAAATTCGGGGGAGTGTTTTGAGGATTCTCGAAATTACCAAGACTAGTATAATTTACCCGTGCCAGCACGGGTCGAAATTCATTTGTTTAGACACCGTAAGGTAATTACTTCAACTATTTTAAATATTTATATAATAGTAGGAAATAAATTTAGATTTATTTATATATATAATATAATTATATATTATAATTTCAAATGGGATGTGGGGTTTTGTCCAGGAAAGGATTTTGTTTCCTGTCTTATAATGTTTTGTAATAATTAAATGAAGAAAAATTAATATAAAAGTATTCAAACAAAGTACTAAAACGAAAATTGAAACCGATGAAAATATGATTATCATCTAATGTATTCTGAATGAGTATATAGAAAAACACATTACTATTACTAATGCCAGAAGGAAAATAATATACGATTTCATAATTTGTTTTCGCTAAGCGTGTAAACTTGTGGGAATTTGATTTTATTGTTATAAGCAACACGAGTATACATCTCATTTTATCATAAAATTTTAAATTATTTTTTGGCTCCATTAAAAATGCAGTTGTATGTTTTCGTGTGTTATATGACACGTCGATTTCTTTGTACACAGAGCTAAGTAGCCGACTTGGTTAAGGATTGCACTAAATTCAGGAGGGGATGAGTTCGATTCCCTGCTTTGACATTTTTGGTATTTATTTCAGCGAATTAACTTGACCAAGCCAACTTAGATGGAGATCCAAGCGTAAGTGAGAAGCTGATGTGGAATAAAATTGTTGATGATGTAATTAGTGACGTGTCATACTATGTGGATGGTGACATGGAAGATCCATGGTTATATATAATAGAGATTTTAGGTATTTCCGGTTTGGAAAATGCTGGGAATCCCCAAAACACTCCCCTGAATTTATGTCATCAAGCTGTATTTCCTGGGAAAAAAATAATTAATCAAAACAGATTTTCAGTAATTAAAAAAGCGTTTTACAATAATTTAAAAGACGAAACGAAAAAAGACATGAAACTGATACAAAATAAAATAAAATAACAGAATGCAACAACAAACGAAATGAAAACATGATAGAAACTACTGAGATGGTGGCTGAGATGGTGGGAAAACACGACGGATGATCTCATCAACGGTGATTCGACTTTGGACGCACAACTGCATTTCACTCCGAAGTTGAAACACGTGATGCATGTCCATCATATTTCGAACGTCATTGTCGTTCTTCACATCCATTATGATCCACCGAACACGATTATTAGCGCCCATCAGGGGTAGCGATAAATGATACGAGTGACTTCTTGCTCCTCACGCTCCAACTGCACCTTACTCGTTAGTTTTTCTTTGAGAGCAGCGAAGGTGATATTGTCGTCAAGCCTGGAAAAAATGGGTTTTGGACTTTCGAAATAGACACCATCTTCTCTGTAACAGAGTATGCCCTGACCCTGAGGGTGAAGTGTATAGGAAGTGACCATTTTCTTTTGTTGTGTGTGAATGAAGTAAAATGTAATGGGTCTATTTATAGGAAAAATATGAAACCCTAAAGTGGATTTCCACCGTTGATGAAAAGTAGTCGGCAAATCTAGACTATTAAAAGTGTCGGCAAAATCTAGACCATTAAATAGTGTCGGCAATATCCAGACTGTCAATTGAAATACAATAAAATAAAATCATGTAATGTTAAAAACAAGTTTTAACTAAGTTTTGGTCAGTTTTTTTCATGAGTAATGTTTATTTATTTTAAATTATGACCTTTTAGACGAAGTCTAGTACTACCATGTTGAGATAAAAATAATACTTACAAAATTATTTAAGACTTGTAATGTGTACAACAATGTGCCACGAAAAACATTTTTTTAGTGTAAACAATGACTTTTTAACAAAGTTTTGATCAGTTTTTTTCATGAGTAAAAACTTTGTGTTTTTTATTTTTTATTTTTTAAATCATGACCTTTTAGACGAAGTCTAATACTACCGTGTTGAGTTTAAAAATACCTGTAACACCCTAATATCTCTAACAAGTAGAAATATCAAAATGTACAATTTTAGCATACATCAGAGATAAATTTCCTGCTTAGATATACATCTTTACAAGAATAGCGAAAACAATTACATAACTTAAAACAAATTCAAATCATAATCGGATACAAAGATAACAAGGGAAAAACATAAATAACAAGAGAAGAACTACATCTTCAATTTCCTTCTCGTGCACGCCATCTACTCGTGCCATAAAACATCTTCTTTCCCTGTTTCTCTGTAAAACAACAACATATGATAGGGTGAGATAACATATCTCAGTGAATCTTACCGTGACCCCTTACCTATCACTCGGTTCTATTGTAAAACATTTATCCTTTCAAAAAGATTATTTATGACGCACCCAATCCCTCACCGAATTGGTCAATAGCATTGAGAGTTTCCTCTCAACCTAAGTACGCATTGACGCACCCAATTCCTTATCGAATTGGTCAATAGCATTGAGAGTTTCCTCCCAACCTATGTACGCCCAATTATAAAACCATAATTAGTAATTCAGAAAGAATTACATACAACAATCAATCATAAATAGTAATCCCGCACCGACTCTGAAAGCTTTGGGTGAACCCCATCTTGGCTATTAGGAGCGCAAATCCTAAGAGCAACATAACATATATGTAACGGTGCCTAGGTCAAGGGCTCATGACTTCCCTCACCTAGCATGCTAACACATAGGGTCGTCACCCCGACTCGATATATTTTATATATCATACCCACATTGGGCCGTCTCCTATACTCGATATAATTTATATATCGAATCATAATTCATTCTATGACAAGTTATAATAACATATTATCATAAGTATAAACTCATGAAATCAGTCCAGTCAATATTTAAGTTACAAAACATTTGGTTCCCACACGTACTCTAGGTTTTACGGTTTTTCGAAATATTTATAACATTAATCGTTTAATTCAAAACAACTTTGAACATGCATCAAAACAATGACAATATCAATCCATAATAATCACAATTGGTTGGGAAGAGGATTAGAGGAAGTTTGGAGTCGAAAGGAGCGTTGAAACGAAGAATCGGGACTCGGGAATAAACTTCGCTTGTTTTAGTTTCGTTTCGCTCTCCGTTCGTATCCAAACCGTCTTCCAATCCAATTCCAACCTACAAATAGAAAATATAACACCCAATTCCAGTACAAACAACATCAATCACAAGCAATTACATCAATTAATTAGTTCCGAGATTTGTAATGTCACAAACCAACATTTCAACACCCAACATGAGTGCAGAGTTTCCTATAGCAGTGCACCTACTTCGACAAATTATTTAAAATAGCAAACGACCTCGGATTTCAACAAACGACCACTCTCTAGAAAGCTCTCTGAGTGTAGTTTCTACATATGATTTTCAGTTTTCAAAATAAGCATCCAGTTGGTACAATTTTTCAAAATACTACACTGAGGTACCAAAATTGGACAGAACTTTTTGGTCAATTTGCAACCCAATTTTCTTTCTTATTTCTCAATGAAATTTGGTGAAACCAGTGCCTATTTCGTAGGGAATTAAGTGTACTTTCCAATGAAACACAAACCAGATCAAAACGATATCTGTACAGAAAGGTACGATCAAATTATCAAGAACACTGGCATACGGGTTTCAGAGTAATGCATACAATTTTACGGTTTTTGACTCAAATCTTTCGAAACGAATGAGACGAAACCATTTCAGTAACACCAGCAACCAGTCCAGAAACAATAAAAACCCTAAGCGTGAGTAAAACTCACCTCTTGTGATGAAAATCACAAACAACCGAGACTTGGAAATGCTCACGATCTCGAACTTTCCAAACTCGCTCCGAGACTTCACGAACTAAGCTCTTAACATCTCCATGACTTATAATACGAACACCCAGCTATCCCAAACTGAAACAAACCCTTGAAATACTCTGGATCCCCGAAATTAAAGCCCAAATGTGCAACTCTTAGCTTCAATCTTTTAGTTCCAAGTTTCCTCTAGCTTCCATTGAACATCTAACTCCCAAATCCACCCCCAACAAACACATGCAAATCTGAATTTGAAGAGGGTAAGAGGTGGGTTGCTTAAACTCTGTTTTGTTGTGTTAAAAGGAGAAGGGTTACGAGAAGAATGGGAAGTGTGAGGAGCTGAAGTGGTTACCTTGATGTAGGGAAACTTGAGAAATGGTGGGTTTTCTTCTTTCTCCCTTCTTCCCCTTCTTTTCTCTCTCTCTCTCTCTCTCAATTCTTCTCTCTAAATTTTTAAAATGAAAGTGTGTGTGTTGTGAGAGTGTGTGTATTATTAAGGCTAATGCTTTTCCCACACCCCCTCCTACTCAAAACACACCCCACAAGAGTGTGAAAAGACTAAAAGGCCAGCCAAAACCTCTTTTTTTTCACGAAATTTCACCTGTTCGAACACGGGCCTTCGAACAGGTTCGAATGACATCGTTCGTGTGTGTTAAATCTTGACTTCACACCCTCTTTGGGCGTTTTTCACCTGTTCGAGTGAGGTCATGCGAACCTGTTCGCATGACCTTGTTTCAACTCGCTCAACGACATCGCTCGAGTGTGTTAAATATTGACTTCACACCTCTCGTGCGTAATTTCACCGCTCGACGAGGTCATTCGAACGTGTTCGAACAATGTCGTTCGAACTGTCCTTAAACACGTGAACTCAGCGTTTCACGCGAGGTTATTTTTGGAATAAAATTTGTTAAGGGGTGTGAAAGAGTAGGAGGGGGTGTGGGAAAAGCAATGGCCATTATTAACTATGTTATGAGCTGAGGGGAAAACACGAGGAAGGACCAATTTACCTTGTATTTAAATTTCCCTTATTGCTAATACACTACCCCAAAGCAACATAATTCTATACTAACAATAATTCATTTTAATCCAATAAATCACACAATTCATATAACTTAGCAATCAAATTCCTATTCCCATGATTCTATCATGTTTAAGACTCGATCTATTATTTCGTCAAATAATAAATCTTCAATATGAGCTGAAATGACGATTTTACCCTTGCTCTTAATTCTCTATATAAAACCCAATTTCTACCCAACAAGCACATAACAATTCATACAATTCCATTAATTAAGCATTTAAATCATATACTCTAGCAATTATAACTTGCTTTCGCGACAACCTTGTATCTACGACGTGACTATTATTTACTCGAATAACAATTCACTCGTTAATTTCTTAATTCGAAATTAACGAAATTAGGGATGTTACAATACCACTTACACATAATCATGTAAAATCATGTAAAATACAAAAATATAGAATCATGTAAGGTCTACATAATCAACATCGTGGAACATAAACTGGAACAAATGCAGACCATAATTACATGCGTCCAATGTACGGATATTGCTGCTCAACCACAAATGCTCCTCAACAACTGACCGCTCCTCCTTGTTAAACTTACCAAAAATCGCTTCTCCAAAAATAGTCTTAAGAGGCACACGATTGTGAATCCCACACACCATTCTTACCTTCCAATCAGAACTAGGAAATAACAGTGGTTTAGCTTTCAATGTAAACTGACAACCACACATTTTTGAGGACTTGTGTCTAGCAGAACACCCAACATCTACTCGACTGTATCTCCCATGTCTCTCACAACCATAAACAACCTTGTTCTTATTCCCTTTACCATTCTCCGTGAACTCTGATCGAATAATAACAACAATGACGCCGTTGGCTTTCCCGGTATCTCTAACCCAATGTGTCAATTTATCTCGAGTAGGAAAGATCTCGGATTTGGTAAACGCGCCCGTTAAGTCCATAGTAGCCATATCTGTAAAAAAAACCTAAATATTAGATAAAAAAATCCCAGAAATACCGTGAAAACATGTATTTTCGGAGTGCTTTAATAAATGAACCGGAAATACCGTTTTTAAAGGTATTTCCGGGAAATTTTAAAAAAAGTTTCCTGAATTTACCTAATATAGCGTTGTTTCCGGAGTGCAAACTCCTAAACCGAAAATCCCTCAAGCTTGGTAAATCTGGGGAAAACAAAATTTTTTTTTCCGAAAATACCTAAATTTGGGATAAAACTATTTATGGGGTGTGGTGTATATAGAGGGGGGTGGGAAAAAAACCCTAATTTTAAATGTGATCTTTGAGTTAGATGCAAAGATCGTAATGGATGTTTTAACATGCTCTATTATTCCTAATGCTTTCACTCTTTTCCCTCGTGTATTTGGCATGACATTATGAATGAAAATGCAGAAAGTTTGTTTAAAAAGAAACTAAATATTGTATCTTTTTATTTTTCACTTAGGATATATATTTGTGATAAATTTTTCTTATCATTACTTGTGTATTTTGTTATTAAAATTGGTTTCAAACATATCTTATGTCTAAGTATAAGATTGATAATTGTTGTAAAAAAAAAGTATAAGATTGATAACAATTTTTTGAAAAATTATTCGTGGATGTAAGTTTTCCAAAAAAATAAAATGATAATAAAATTAAGCCCGGTTGCAATTTTGATTCCTCAAATTTTGTGATTGTGTGTTTTTGCTCTCCCACCCTCAATTTCTTTTAGGAAATTGAGAGGATCTTTATCCAAAACTTTAGTAATTGACCCTCAAAGAAATTGAGGATCTTTATCAATGAATCAATGATACAGAGATGAAAGGAATTGAAACTGATTCATTGAATCCAACTGAAAATTACAAGAGTGATGAATTCACATATAAATACAATCTCAGAATTTCTAACTAACTTGAACTGAGCAACTGAAAGGATTAACCAGAAAACTAACTAGTCTAACTACCCTAACTTATTTCTCTCAAGTAGTAAATATGAGAACTGTACAATATTAACAGCAGAGAAAGTAAAGGCTATAAATGTGTATCTCTAATACTCCCCCTCAAGTTGGGAAGTATAAATCAAACAATCCCAACTTGGTAATTAGAGTGGAAAACAAAGATTTTGACAAAGCTTTAATAAAAGGGTCTGCAACTGATGTTTAGTAGGAATCTGGAAGATATTGATAAATTTGTTGTTGACATGTTCTCGAAAGAAGTGGACATCAATGTCAATATGCTTGGATCTCTCATTCAATGTTGGATTAGTGGCAAGATGAATGGCGGATTTGTTGTAACAAAAACTTTACACATAGGCACATCAATGTGGAATGTCTTCATGAGTTGTCTCAGCCACAATAATTCAGTGGTAAGTAGAGCCAAAGCACGATACTCTGCTTCAACTGAGGACCGAGAAACGGTTGGTTGTTTCTTGGACTTCCGAGTGATGAGAACTCTCCAATGAAAATACAAAAACCAGTCGTGGATTTTCTGGTACTAATGCAGCTGCCCCAGTCTGCATCTGCATATGCAGAGACAACAAGATAGAAACTGACTTAGCTTGTTCACAGCAAAAGCTATGTCAAGACGGGATATAGTTAAGTACATTAAGCGACCAATAAACCTCCTATATCGAGAAATATCCTCAAGGGCATCACCATTAATATCAAAAAGTTTAAGATTATGTTCCATGGGAGTTGAGAGAGGCTTGCATTCAAGGAAACCAGTATCGGTGAGCAGCTCCAGTGCGTACTTGCGCTGGCAGAGATAAACACTAGTGGCTGAAATTGAGATTTCCAGACCTAGAAAATACTTCAAGGGACCCAGTAATTTGATCTTGAAGAGACTCTGTAGAAGGGTCTGTGTTCTGGAGATGCAAGCAGAGTCAGGACCAGAAGGATGATGTCATCCACATACAATAATAGAGCAACAAAAGTGCTTCCAAAACCCGTGGTGAATAGAGAGGGATCTGCAGAAGACTGGCAGAAATCGTGCTTGATGATAGTGGAGGAGAACTTGGTGAACCATTGCCTAGACGCTTGCTTCAAACCATACAAGGACTTGTTGAGCTTGCACACCATATTCTCCCCCTTGCTAGGATACCCCAGAGGTAATTTCATGTATACTTCTTCAAGTAAGTCTCCATTGAGGAAAACATTGTTTACATTTAATTGGACAAGCTTCCAATTATGTTGAGCTGCCAAGGCAAGTAAAACACGAACAATAGTGATGGTTTCCACATGAGAGAATGTGTCAACAAAATCAAGTCCTAACTGTTGTGTGAACCCTTGGGCAACCAGTCTGGCTTCCAAGGAATATGCAAGGAGTAGTCCTAAGGGATAATTTGTTTCTAAGTTGAGGGATAGTTGAAGCATATGCAAGGTAGCCAAAAACACGTAAAAGATCATAAGCAGGCAACTTATCATAGAGAACCTCATAGGGTGATTTACCTTCAAATAAAGGAGAAGAAGTTCAGTTGATTAGGTGAGCAGAAGTGCACACACTGTCACCCCAGAACTTGATGGGAAGATTGCCTTGAAACATCAATGCTCTTGCAACATTGAGTAGAAGTTCTTGCGTTCAACCACTGAGTTTTGTTCAAGACGGTATGGACACGAGAAGTTTCTGGCAGGTTGTGCTTGCACAGAACAAGCAACTGCAGACTCAGTTGGAGCAACATTGCCACTAACAACTCTCTGTCTTTCATCTTGAGAGACAAGTGCGTACACTTTATCAATGGAAAGGATGGGATTCATAAGCAAAATCTGACCAGACATGAATGAAATTCTCGTTGAGGCCCATGAGAAAGATCATGACACATTCAGATTGTATTCTTTCTAATAGAGGTTTAACACCTCCAAAAGTGCAAGTATGAGAATAATTGTATTCCGATAGTTGTTCCCATAAAGATTTGAACTTCGTATAGTATGAACTAACAGAGGAAGTACCTTGATTGATCGTGATTCAGTTCAAAGATTCTCGGACCATTGGAGTGTTGAAACCGAGTGTGGAGTTCCTTCCAAATGGAGGCCGCATCTTTGGAGTAAATCACACTGGTGGCAATGTCTTTGGTAATGGAGTTGAGAAACCAAGAGGACACTGTGCTGTTGTTCCTGATCCAAGAACGGTATTTCGAATCATCTCCATCCGGTTTGGGAAGCGAGCCGTCCACGAAACCCAGTTTTTTCTTGCCGTCTAGAGCCACCGTCATCGCACGGCGTCAAGAACTGTAATTCTCCTTAGCGAGGTGCTGCGAAACCAGAACTTGGCCAGGATTATCCGAGGGGTGAAACGAATTGAAACTGATTCATTGAATCCAACTGAAAATTACAAGAGTGATGAATTCACATATAAATACAATCTCAGAACTTCTAACTAACTTGAACTGAGCAACTAAAAGGATTAACCAGAAAACTAACTAGTCTAACTATACCCTAACTTATTTCTCTCAAGTAGTAAATATGAGAACCGTACAATATTAACGGTTAAGAAAGTAAAGGCTATAAATGTGTATCTCTAATATTTACCCCCAAGTTATGAACAAATTGATACCATATCCAATTTAATGGTAGAACTATTATCACAAAACACAACTAGACATTTGCTCTATGTCACTTTCAACTCTTCCAGAATTATTTTGAGCCAAATTCCTTAGCAAACACAATACACAACAGCTACATACTGTAACATCCCTAATTTCATTAATTTCAAATTAAGAAATTAACGAGTGATTTATTACTCGAATAGGTAATAAATGTGAGGTTGTCGCGGAAACAATTTATAATTGCTAGAGTATATAATTTAAAATACATAATTGAGTGGAAATTAGAAAACTAGGGGTATTTTAGTCTTTATACCACTCACACAAAATGAGGTACAAGACCCAAAAATATCCAAATCTTTATACCATTCCATTCACACTTGTGTGAATAAAGAAAAGGTAAAGTTAAACAATTTATAATTCTTAAGTATATAATTTAAAATACATAATCGAGTGGAAATTAAAAGCTAGGTCCACTCACACAAAATGACACTCTCTCATTCCACACTTGTGTGAATAAAGAAAAGGTAAAGTTAGAGAGAGAGAGAGTGAGGAACCGTGAGAAAGAAAAAGAAATAAAAAGAGATATATATATAGAGAGAGAGAGAGAGAGAGAGAGAGAACACGGATGAGAAAGGAGAAAGAAAGAAAAAATAGAAAACCTAGAGAGAGGGAGAAGAGAGGGAAACGTGAGAGAGAGGAAGAAGAAGGTGGGGAGATCTTGCTACACTTCCAATGCAAGTAATTTCTATCACCACCAAGCTTCATCATTTTCTTTCCTCTACTTAGTGATACCAATTTCAGAACCCATACTTCTTTCCTTCTCATTTCACCATGGTTGAGGTCTCACAAGCTTAAAGTAGAAAAAGGGGGGGTTTCAAGCATCACAAATAGAGTTTTGAACATACTTGAAGCTAGCTTAAGGTTTAGGAAGCTCAAAGTTCAATTGGGTGATGTTCTTGCAAGCTCAAATTCGGTTTGGGTGAAGGTTTGGTAGCTGGGGTAGCCTTGGGACGAGTTTGAAGGAGGTTTAAAGCTTTGGAAATAGGTTTCTCAGAGTACACAACAATTCTGCACAAAAACAGCTTTCACCACCTCTGGTATTTCCTTCATAACTCTTTACACAGACCTCATTTGAAGTTAATTTTTGCTTATTTAGAAACTATACACAAAATCCTTCAAGATAGGCACAAGAACCACTTGATTTGACTGAGTATTGGGGGAGAAAAGTTAATTACAAGTTTCATTTTTACTGCAGAAACATTTCGGAACCAGTCTCGGTATTTTAGCTGTAACTCCCTGAATACTCGTCATATCAGTGTGGGACTTGAACCATAGGAAAATAGACAAAATTATCTACACATTAGGCACTGGTTTGGATGGTTTTGGTTAGAAATTGAATAAGTTATGCTCATTCAAAAACTGCTCAGAGATGCTGTTCAAAATACATTCGGTTTAGAAGCGGTTGAACGAGTTTGGGATGAGTTCATGAGGTTTTCGGAATCGTTTGAACTTCAACAAGTTTTTGTGTGATTTTCATCACACGAGGTGAGTTTACTCACGTTTAGGGAATTTTAAAATGTTGTTTATGTGTTATGTTTGAACGGTTTTCGAAATTTGGAGTTTCGTGAATTTTCGAGTCAAAAACGCTATTTTGAGAAATTATGTTTGTTTGAAACTTAGAACGTAACCATAAAGATTTGATTGTTCAATTATTATGTTTGAATTGGAATATGTGTATATTGTTATGATTTGTATGTGGTTTTAAGTTGTTTGGTTTGATTTAGTTGAATTTACAAATCTTTTGGAAAACCGTAAATTTTGTATATGTGCGGGAATTAATGATTTTGAACAAAATTGATGTCTGGACTGGTTATACAGGTAAATGTATTATTTTGGGATGTCCATATTTCAGAGGAAGCTCTGCCGAATTTTGGTTAGAACTTTTTGATACATATCCAAAGTGGTTTTGAATTAAGCGGTTATTGTTATGAATATTTCGAAAAACCGTGAAACTTAGAGTATCGTGTGGGAACAATTGTTTTAAGAACAAAATTTGGTGTCTGGACTAGTTATGCAGGTTCATAAGAAGAACCGTATGATATGGATTTATATCATAGAGTAAAATTATGTCTGATATATATATATATGTATAGTCTGGGTGACGACCCACCGGTTAGCATACTAGGAGGGGGAGGTCATGGGCCCCTAAACCTAGGCCTTCAATGATAGGGTTCACAGGGATTAGCGAGATGTGCGATCGGTGTTATGCTAAAGAGAATTAATGTAATCGTCTCGGGATTAGCGATGTGCAATTGGTATGGTACAATTGTTTTGACGTTATGAATGCAATTTATTTCACGGGATTAGCGGATGTGCGATCGGTATTGTGCGATTAGTAACGTGCATGGTTTATTTATTAAATCAAGAAATTAATTAATGTTTTATAAATGGGCCGAGTGATAAGTAAGTGTCACGGTAAGACTCACTTGAGATTTGTTATCTCACCTTACAAATGTTGTTGTTTTTCGAGAAACAGGTGTAAGAAGATCCTTTATGGCACGAGTGGATGGTGTGCTCGAGAGAAGGAAATGGAAGACGTAGTTCTTCATTATTAGATTATGGTTTTCCCTTGTATCTTTGTTTTCGATTTATAACTTGAATTTATTCTAAGTTATGTATCGTTTCCGCTATTCTTGTAAAGATGTAAATCTAAGCAGGAAATGTATCTCTGATGTATGCTAAAAAGGTACACTT
Organism: Oxytropis ochrocephala; assembly: GCA_020916435.1. NCBI lineage: Eukaryota > Viridiplantae > Streptophyta > Magnoliopsida > Fabales > Fabaceae > Oxytropis > Oxytropis ochrocephala. The sequence goes on along the minus strand of CM037094.1, from coordinate 67,394,733 downwards.
TAGTATTTCTACTAGATAGAAATATGAGGGTGTTACACATACTCAGCCTCTGTTGTGGATAGAGTGACAATTGGCTGCTTCTTGGAGCACCAAGACACAACACCAGTTCCCATCATAAAAACAAACCCAGTTGTACTCTTTCTATACTCCAAATCCCCAGCATAGTCACTGTCACTATAACCCACCAGTTCATGTTTTCCTCCACTTCTATAACAGATACCTAGACAACTGTCCCCTTCAAATACCTCAAGATTCGTTTTGCAGCAATCAAATGTTTATCAGCATGCCTATCCATATACCTACTAATTAAGCTCACAACATACATGATATCTGGTCTACTAGCATTCAAATACATCAAACTACCTACTATTTGTTTGAAATAGGAAGTATCAACAGACTTATCTACTTCATTTTTGGTTAGTTTATCACTAATAGAGACAGGGCTGCTGACAGGTTTGCTATCCTGCAAGCCAAACCTGATCAGCACTTCACTAGCATACCTTTGCTGATTGATGAAAATACCTTGTTGATTTTGAGTGACTTCCACACCCAAGAAATGTCTCATCTTCCCAAGGTCACTCATTTCAAAATATTTCTTCATAGATTCCTTAAGGTCAGTGAGCAATTTATCATTATTTCCAGTATACAATAAGTCATCAACATATAAACTAACAGTGATGATGTTTTCCTTATTGCTAGCCCTAGTGAACAAGGTGTGTTCATGAGGGCATTTCTTGAAACCCCCATTAGTAAAATAGGACTCTATTTTACTATACCAAGCTCTAGGAGCTTGTTTCAAGCCATATAGGTCCTTCCTCAATTGATAAACCTTCTTTTCACTTCCTTTCTTCTCATAGCCTTCTGGTTGCTCCACAAAGACAAGCTCATTCAACTCACCATGCAAAAAGGCACTCTTCACATCAAGTATGTAGACATTCCACCCTTCTTGTGCAGCTATGGCCAGTATAATAGTGTCCCACCTGGCCACTGGTGCAAACACTTCAGAGTAATCAATCCCATATTGTTGAGCATACCCTTTGGCTACGAGTCTAGCTTTGAATTTGTCAATTTCCCTTGCCTCATTATACTTTGTCTTATAAATCCATTTCACTCCAATGGTCTTGGTACCATGAGAGAGATCCACAAGTTTCCATGTACAATTCTTTTCTATGGATGCTATTTCAAGTCCATAGCTTTTCTCCACTTTTCATAATTCACTGCATCTCTATATGTAATAGGATCATAGAAGTTTTCAAATACAACAAAGCAATGTAAATTCTCTCCTTCCTGCAAGGCATTCTCTTCATCAAGGTTGCTAAACATTACAAAATCATCAAAGCGGGCAGGTGGTTTAATAAGTCTGCCAGTTCTAGAGGTTTGGGGTGAGGACTCAATTCCATTCTCAGACTGAGACACAGGAGGACCAGTCTCAATTTCTGCTTCCTCAGTGGTATCATTAGCATCATGGGTAACTTGCTCTTCAGCAGTATCTTTGTCACTTATGTCAATGCTCGTTTCCTTCTTGTCATCATTAGAATCACAAACAACATTTTCATTTGCTTCACTATCCCACTTCCAATTTTCATTTTCATCAAATGCCACATCCTTACTTATCAAGATTTTCTTCTTAGTAGGATCATAGAGCCTATATGCCTTAGACTCATTACTAATCCCTAAGAAAATTCACTTTAAACTCTTGTTAACAAGTTTCTTTTTTTGAGAGTCAGGAATGTGCATGTGAGCAATGCATCCAAACACTCTTAAATATCTCACAGAGGGTTTCCTTCCATTCCATGCTTCTTCAGGTGTCTTATCCTATAAAGATGTGGTGGGATATCTATTCAAGATATAAAAGGACCACCTAACTGCCTCTGGCAAGAAAGGTTTGGGTAATTTAGCTTCACTCAATAAGCTCCTCACCATTTTCATCACAGTCTTATTCTTCCTCGCAGTAACTCCATTTTGCTGAGGAGTATTGGTAGCTGTGAGTTGCCTTCTGATTCCATTATCACTACAGAATCTATCAAAATCTTTGGAGTTAAACTCCCCACCCCTATCAGTCCTAAGGAAACTAATTTCACAGTTACTTTCCTTTTCTACCATGTTTTTAAACTTCTTAAAGATCTCTAGAGCAGCATTTTTTTCCGTTAGAAAGTATACCCAACCTTTCCTAGTAAAATAATCAATAAAGGTAATGAAGTACCTCATGTGGCTGTTGGATTCAGGTGATATAGGCCCACAAATGTCAGAGTGAATGAGCTCTAATCTCGTTGTTGCCCTCCATTTGCTTTGCTTGGACATGGCATCTCTGTGTTGTTTTCCCACAAGACACTCAGTACGTGGCTTCAAATGCTCATTCAACTCAGACTATCCTTCTACCATTCTCTTTGAATTTAGCAGCATCAATCCTTTATGGCTCAAATGGCCATATCTTCTATGACATAGCTCAGCCAAATCTTCACTGGATATCTACAGACAGTTTGAAACATTATAGGTACCAATCATAGTAAACATTCTATTATTTCCCATCTTTGAGGTGATTATCAAGCCTTTCTCCTTGTGGTAGACTTTGCACATGTTGTCTTCAAACACAATTTTGAATCCCTTTTGTTGAAGTTGGTCAATGCTCAAAAGATTGTTCTTCAATTCTGGGATGAAATACACATCTATGATCACCTGCACACGACCTTCAATCTTTATCCTGATGCTCCCTTTTCCCATCACATTCAGTCTCATGTTGTTCCCATGCTTCACTGTTTCTTTGAAGCTCTCATCAAGATTGAAGAACCAATGTCTAACACCACACATGTGGTTGCTGCACCCCGAGTCAAGAAACCAAAGCTCTCCATTTGGACCCTTGCACCGATCACCATAGGCCATGAGAAGCATCTCTTCTTCATCATCAAAGCCTGCATAGTTAACATTCTTGGTCTCAAGATCTGGACACTCATTCTTGTAGTGCCCCATATTCCCATACTTGTAACACCCAATGTGGTCTTTACACATTTGCTTTCCTCTACCTCTTCCCGGGCTCGTTCCTCTACCTGATCTCGTAATCTTCAACGCTTGTTCCTCCTCTTTCTGATAACCTTTCATACGTTGTTCTTCAACTATTAAACTAATCTGCAGATCGTCAATTGATAGTTTCTCAATGTCCCGAGATTGAACAATTGAGCAAACTACGTAATTGTGGTTTTAATTCATCGATCAGAGAACTTTCTCAACAACGGTTGTTTTAGTTATCTTTTCATAAAATGATTTCATTTTGTTCACAATTGAAAGAGTTTGTGAGAAGTAATCGTTTATCATTTCACCCTCCTTCATGCGCAAGACCTCAAATTCACCACGCAGTACTTGCAATTGAGCTTTCTTTACCTTTGAAGATCCTTGAAATTTCTGTTTCAATGAGTCCCAAATATCTTTTGCCGAATCCATCTTCAAGATTGTCTCTAGCACACTACGATCAAGAGCTTGAAACAAGTAATTTTTAGCTTTCAAATCTTTCAACTTCGCTTCGTCAGCAGCTTTCTTGAGTTCTTGAGATGCATTTGCCTCTGCCGGAGAAACACCATTCTCGACTACATCCCAGTACTCCTTGGACCGAAGGAGATTCTCCATTAAGATCGCCTAGTGGCCGTAATGACCATCGAACCGAGGAATCCCCGGAGAGATGAACGCTCCGTTTGCATGTTTCTCTTCAGTCATCGCCGTCGGTAACTGTAAACTTGTGGTAGTTCACGGCCAAGCCCCGTCATGGGGATCTGATGCCAATTGTAAGGTACAAACAGAGTTTTGGTAAAGTCGTTACCAAAGTAACTGGATTAATTTATGTAATCAATGTATTACAATGATATATGTACAGTATTGGACCACAACTAAGACAAATGGGTCGTCCAGAAAAGGCCCAAATATAACGAGGCCCAAAACAACAAAGACTATCTTATAAACGCTACTTGAAAAACGCTAAACGCTAGTGCATGCCAAGCACTCGTACTCGCCATCCGCTAGTCAAATATGCTAGATAAACAGAGAGAAGAAAATTTGTGTGTAGATAAATTTGCTAATTTTGGAAGGTCTATTACAAACATGCTTTGAAGGAAAAATATTCTAAATTTGATTAGGGAGGACTTTTTAGTCTTCCATATTTTAGATTTAATTAATTATTTGCTTGAGATCAGGGTTATGTTTCCTTGGGTTTTAGTTTTTTGTTTTATTGTGCGGTTACAAATGTTTGCTTTTAATCTAATGACAAAGGTTTGAGCCTAGTCCTCTTTGATCTATTTTGTATTTTGCTTTTTATTTCTTCTTAATAAAACAAGAAAAATTTGACTCAAAGTATATGAAAATAAGATGTAGCCCGTAAAAGTATGCGATATCAGCAAAATTACTATCTAAAGTTTTATATATAGTCCCTTACAAAGACTAATAAAACAGATTTATTAAATTGGGTGCAAATTTAGGGATACTAAGTCAAATTTAAAATTTCAGGGATGAACGAAGGTTAGGTTATAGGTCGCAGATAGTGAACAACAACGGTTAGGTTATAGGTCGCAGATAGTGAACAAGTTAATCTCTTTCTTTGTTGTTCTTGAACGGTGAATATAGAGATTAGCAATAAAACAGAAATACACACAACACATTATTTGTTTATCCAATTTAGCAAAGCCGCCATAGTTCATTTCATTCATCTTGATTTCTTGTAGATTACAATGTATTAAATTTAAGAACTACCCTAGTGTTTTCCCCCTTCTCTTCCCAAATCCCTTGTACCAATTTTCACTCTTCACTCACCAAATGAATTTTTGCATACTCTGTTAAGTGAGGGAAGACATCTTTTATAATGTGAAGCTATTCCCCCTTTTCAATTCAGTTACAATAGATGGGATAGAGTAAATTTGGTTAAGGTTTAGAATACTCTATAATCATTGTGAGGCAATTCTCTAAAATGCAGAAATTTCATGATCAATCTGGGATATATATGGTTAATGCCTTTATACAACTAAAGTTATTATTATTATTATTATTATTATTATTTGTTAGGAAAATAACCAAAACTTGAGTAAAAAGAAATATGAGAAATCATATAGAGATGAAGAAGAGAGAAGAAGAGAATGAGAGATGAAGAGAGCTCTAGTATTTTTATCTTCAAAAGTACCATTACACATAAGAGTAAGTCCTATTTATGGGGCGTAGATTGACAAGAGAATGGTCAATCATAAAAAGCCAGTAATACCCTAATTAGTAAAGTGGGTAGTGGGAATGTGGAAGAGGTAGTGGACATCCATAATATAATAATATTCATAACACTCCCCCTTGGATGTCCATCAAGGATATGCCTCATTAAAAACCTTACTAGAAAAAACCCAGTGGGATAAAAATCTAGTGAAGGAAAAGAGTACAATTTCCTGTCAGTGGGAACTGCCTCGTTAAAAACCTTTCCAGGAAAACCCAGTTGGACAAAACCATGACAAAGGGAAAAAGAGTGCAGTTTTTCTCCCCCTGATTGAAGCATCACTAAAGAATATGAATTTCAATATTTTGAGTTTCTCCTTGAGTGCATATGGAACAATCTACTCCACTGTCACTTGTGATTGTATCCTCTTTTAATGGAACTTTGTGATTAGTATTATCTTCAAAACATCTTCCTTGAATTGTTGGCATTTGGACATGAAATGGAGAAGCAATAACCATATATTGTTTTATAGATCATAAAGATATTTCAGTGTCACCACATGTAGATAATAGCTGACTTGTAATCTGACTTGATTTGGATCAGAAAATACTGTACATCTGCATGGTTAATTTGTGTAACATACATAAAAATGATTTATGCATTACAATAGCCAAAAATATCCATCTTACCCCTTTTCTGATGCATTTTGGTTTGTGCTATGCATGCATGCTTTTATAGTCTTCAGGACTGAGTTATTTGTTATTTCTTGCCACACGACTCATGTACTTAATAAAAAAAATATATAATGAGTCAATGAAGAATTAGTTCTTTCTAACTTGTTAAACAAAAATTTAACTAGCTAATTGTTCGGTTTCCAAATCAAGACGAGACTTTGTCTTTGAAAAGATTTTATTTGACGATATTTCTTTATATCTTGAATCCTTCTGGGATTTTCCATGTAGAGATCAGTCACAGGTTAAGCCTTAAAAACCCATTTTATATAATTTGAGGTCATTCATATAGAACTCTTTCTTTGAGTAATCTATAATTTTGGAAAGCTCTTTAGGAGTTCCAATAATAGCAAACTAAAAATTCATGTATTGATCTTTTTATAGAACTATATGGACCAGTGGTGTCTTTTTTATATCCCTCGTTTAGAATATAAATTGAGACGATTATACCACATGTGTTCAAATTATATCATCTCATGGTGGTACCGATTCAATTTGAGTAATCATCTCGAGAATCCAAAAAGTGTGCACTGGAATATTAAATCATTCGGGGATCTTTAAATAATTATGAATATCAACAAATAAGTTGTAGTAATATTCAACTTGTAAAAAATTGACCTCTTCATGTGCTACAAGGCTAATTAAACTAAAAAGTACTCGCATCCACCCTTGAGCAACATGTCGAGCTTTGTATCTCAAAATTTCACCATTCTCATTCTGCTTATCTTTCAATTTTTGCCAATTCACATTGTCTACAATCTTTAGTAGACTTTGGTTATTGATCCTCACTATTATTTATCACAGATAGCTCTATATTTAGTAAAAACATCTTCAACGTTGACTTCATTTTGGTTCCATTGTATTTCATTCTTGACATAATTCATTGAGATCTCTTTAATTTCATAACTTTTCAGGTACCTGATTAGTTCTTCTGGAGCTGTAATATCAATTATGTCTAATTAGTTCTATATCCTCGCTTGGACCATTTTTTTAGCTCCTTTTGTTGTTCGAGGATTTTTATCTTTGGAACCGGTTGGTCAACCACGCTTTAGGCGCGTTTGAGACTCATTTGCAATATTAGATTGTCCAACAGGGACATCCATTCTATTGGAGCATTAGCAGTTGATATATATGATTTGGTCACACCTTTTGGATCGGTGAATGCATTTGGTAGATAATTTGCTAAGCTTTGCAAATGAATTATCTTTTGAACTTCTAGTTCACATTGTTTAGTTTGATGATCAATATGAGATAATGATAATTCATTCAACTGATCTCTCTTTTTTTTACAGCTGCTTATTCTCTCTCCCTAATGTTGGGAAATCAAATTCTTCAAATGATAATCATCAAATTGGACTATAAACAAGTCTCCAATTGTTGGCTCAAGATACTATATTATACATGGAGATTTATATCCAATATATATTTCAAAAATTCTTTTAGGACCCATCATAGTGCATTGCACATCCGAAAATTCTAAGATGGAAAATATTAAGTTCGTGACCAAAAACCAAATGTAACGGGGAAGAGTTGCGATAACTTGTTGGTTTGATGCGAATCAATATTACAGCATGTAAAATTGCATGTTCCCACGTAGAAATTAGAACTTCTTATCTCATAAGTATTGGTTATGTAATTACCTTTAGATGTCTAAAGAGTGGTTCTTCAAGACCATTTTATGAATGAATGTATGCGTGTGATATCCAATATCCATTCTAATAGACATATAATACTTATCAGATGCTTTCAAGGAAATTCACATAATGACCTCTTACTCAAATTAGTTAATCAAACAATCTCACAAACTCACGGTCGGTTGTGAGTTGATGACAAATATATATAATATATGTGGTCATCTAGTTGATGCATCAATTAAAACCAAAAATATCTAAATGGTCCATGTGATTAGTGTACTCGTTTACAAATATCACCTTATATCAGTTCTAGAAATATGAGAGATTTATTATTCTCAAATTGCCAATTTCCTTTGGGAATTAGTGAACACAAAAATTGGTAGATTGAAGAAACTACTGGCTCTTCAGTACAAGTTCACATAGAAATTTATTATTCGCATCATAATATACTCGGGACGGCCCAACCGATCTTGCCAACAACTAAACTATTATGATCTGTAAACTTCTGGTTTACAATAACATGTGCTTCAATTGCACATATATAAGTGTGGTACAAATCAGAGGAAAAAGTAGACAATTTTTCCACTACACTTATTTTATCAAATATGTCTCGTTATATAAAATTATTCAATATCTCCTTCATATATTGTTTCAATATGATTTCTATTTATATGAATATCTTCGAAACTTAATAAATTTCTACGAGACTTAGGGGAATATAATACATTCTCAATCTATAAATTTCTTCCCCCGGATAACAATATATTAGCTCTTCCGGAGCCTTCAATTATATTTGAAGAGTCTGATATAGTACTAACTTCGGTTTGTCGCTTCACTAAATAGAAGAATTTTTTAATAAAAAAAATTATATGGGTAGTACCACTACATCGAAACACATTTCTCCATTATTGATGCTAGTTGGAATACTCATTCTATCCTAGAATAAAATAAATATGATAAAAGATTGGCATAAGAAAATTAAGTCTCTACAATATTATATGCCTACAAAGATCAAACTTTAGGAGCTGCATAAAATACAATTTGTCAAAGAAAAAAATATCAGTAGAAAACTATATTTGCTACTCAAAATAAAGAAAATAAAGAGCATAGAAAGTCTCTCTCTCAGTAGAGAACTATATTTGCTAAACAAATATATAAAGTCTTTTTAACTTCAAAGTGTCTAGTTCTTTAGGATATAGTCATACAATCAATTCTTTTTATTCCCCCTTTTTTCTTTTTCATGCAACATTTTTTATTTGGAATTCCAAGCAAAAGAAAGAAGAAAAATTACATTTTTCCATAAGATACTAAATCACTATTAGGAATAACAAAGGTCACAATCACAAATGATATAAATAGCACTTAAATAGGATAATGATAACATACCACATCAATGGTCATCAACACAACTTTTCTTGTATCAAAATTATAATGCGAGTCATTCACTTCTGGGAATGAACTTCAATTCATTGAGTGATTTGTGAGTATTCTTTACAATCACCATATCACATAATCTTGATTCATAATATTTTTCTAAAAATATTTTCTCATTTTGCTAATTCATGGGAATATTTGAGACATAAATTACATGTCTTTTCCTTTACTTCAAAATATACTAAGATCAAGTAGATCTTATAGATTTTAGTCATAGTCCAAATGTATAGTTCTCCAGAAACTTGACCACAAATCTCCATGAGAGATGGCCAAAGAAAAATGTATTTTTTGCAATCCTCCAAGGATGCTTAAATTACCAATTCATTAGCTCTTCGGGAACTATACCACAAAATTTCTTCAATGATAATCAAGAAAACCATACTATGAGCAATCATTCAAAGAATATTATTATTATTGATATCCATGTTTCCAGCAAAGTTTCACTCACAAGACACATTCCTTTCATGGGAAATAATATAGTTCTCACTCTCCTAGACGTCGGAAAGAAAACACAGTCAAGTGAGACATTTTCAACAATAGATAAGCGTCTCGCTTGCTCAGGTATATTTCGAGTCTGTGAGTTTACTGCTGCAAAGTCATTTTTTGAGACATACAATGCAAGATCATGTACCAAATCATGAACTTTGAAGTAGTAGTCATAGCCAAAGTTTTCAAAATCTTAAAGAAACAATATTGAATTTAACTCATCAATATATTCTCTTGCAACATATTCTACCTTTTGACTTTCATTCTGAGATTGAACTAATCCAAATGCTACCCAAAGAATACCAATTTCAAAGCTAGTGAAGGTATAGCCTTTGGGATAAAGGGAAAAGTAAGCAAAACATCATGATATCTTAGTAAAGATGAAGTAAGCATGTTCCTTTTCTAGCAGCAAGGCCGGGCTCTCTCGGAAACCACAAGCAAGTAGGAATGAAATAGATCTCCGATTCTACTTGAAGCTATTTCCTGTAAGGTATATACCAAGTCATTTAATTGTACCGATCCTGCTCTTTCTTTTGTTTGTGCCAACTTGTCTCAAATAGGATGACATTCGATCATAGCTTAACTTCAGTGCAGACAATATGTCATCTTTCTTCTGTTTCAATTTCCATATCTCGGAGTCTCTTACAAATATCCATTTATTCAAGTCGTGTTTTGAGAAAAGTGAACTTCCTAATGTCTTCACGGCTAATGGAACCCCTCGACATTTTTTCACAATTTCTTTTCCTATTTCCACTAGATTTGGATAGTTTACTTCTTCACGTTGCTTAAATGCCCTTTTGAAAAACAAAGAAAAATGATTCTCTAGAGAAAGGCCTTCCAAAATATCCATCATCGAAGCAATTGAGTTACTACGTGAAACTTCTTTTAATGCTTATTGTAGAACTGATCAGCTAAATATAAGTACCTTTTAAGATTTAGACATGGTTTATAAATTCATATCAAAGGTGAATTTGGATATTGTTTGTTAAAGGATACTTTAACAATCCTTGCTTAAAACCTAGACATTGGAGGGCAAAGTCCATAGGGTGATTACTGTGGGTTCTTAATATACATGGGTAAACTTTTTTGAGCTTAGAAATAAGACTTGTAAAGGAACCTTGACTACAGTGACTGAATGGCACACCCAATGATACAACACCGTGTTCTTCAACTTACTATGCTACAAACACCGAATGATACAACATCAGATGTAGCATTAGACCATTATTATTAATTTGCATAGTGAAAGGAATTCCAACTTACTCTCGTTCTAAATTTTACTAGTCCTTTATTTTACTTACTGTTTGATGACAAAACTGTGTTCTTCAACATGTTATGTTATTTTGTGTTACTCACTATCTTACTTACTAATTTAAATATAGAAATGAACTCAACAATCATCGTAGGAATGGTCTCTACTTACTCTTTATTACTAGTTGCAACAGTGTATACTTGGACATTAACTTTTCATCACAATAGTTTTTGGCGCCGTTTATAGGGATTGTGATAGTTAATTTCTATTGTTTAGTTAGTAAGTTTGGTTAGTTTAGTTCCTTTCACTTAGTGTGTTCTGTTTTCGGCATTATTTTTTTCTTCTATTTTGTATTGTCTTTGTCTTTGTAGTGTGTTTTCTTTATTGTTTTTAGTGCTACTATTTGCGTTTAGTGTTTTGTGAAGAAAAAAATAATCCACTTTAAGACATTGACCATTGGAATCTATTAAAGTGGATCATGACAACTTTGAAGCTTCTTGTGAGAATATAGAGACTAACATTAAGACTATAATGGAGCATCTAAAAGAAGAGAGTTGTATTGAAGAGGTGGTTGAGAAAAATGAAGAAAAGAGTGTAGAGTTTTGAAAATGAATGTGGTCATTTGGAAGTAGTAGAAGAAAAACAAAAAATTGAATAGTTCTAGAACAAGAAAAATTCAAAAATAGTGACAATGAAGAAAAGCCAAGGTTGAGGTATGAAAAGAGTCATGTGACAATTGAGACTTAACAACCCTTGGTAATTGAAGAAAAGAGTAATCCGCAAAATGAGCTTCAATTTTTTCAATGGAGGTGGAATTCCTATCCTAAATGCTTATTGGTTGGGACATGAGAACACTTGTCTCCCTATGCCAAATACATGAGATTTCTGACAAAAAAGAGAAAGCAGAAGGATGACATTTTCTTCTTGTCCTATTATCCACCCTAGCTAATGACTACAAATCAAGCGCTACTGGGAGACAACCCTTATTTTTAGGACTAATTGTGTTTTTCTTACCCTTTCAGGTATGAATAAGTGGTCTTGTGGTATGTGCTGTCAATTATGCAGAATTTTTGTGCTAAGTTTGGTACTGTAACACCATGTGTTGCAACACCTATGGCTAAGGATTTGAACATATGGTCAAAAAGTCAAAATAGAGTTTCAAATGCCAATATGGCAGTCACCTCTGCCAATTGGCAGTGCGTTTTCTCTTTTTCCTCATTTAAACCTTGTTAACGATCTTCTCCACCTCACAAAAAAGCTCCACAATCTTAACCTCCATCAGTTCCCACCCCCACCTCAAATCAAACCATTGAATATTATCCAGACACCTTCTCCATCTCAAAAAAATACAATCCACACAAGTCCCCATCTCCCAAGCAACCTCTCCCACCAAAACAAACACCATCAGCCCTCACCAAAGAAAATATCACCTAAAACTCAACCTGCAACATAGAAAACACCAATGTGTATGGAAATTGAAGTGCAAAGAGTGGATGTTGTCACAGGTGGTTCTATAATACCTTAGTCAGAAGGCAGAGCTACAACATCGGCTGTAGCATCAAAGAAATCTATAAGAACAAAAATGGTGGCCTAAAAGAGGCCTGGAGTGATTCTATCTGCCTTGGAGAAAGATGACATAAGACAAAGCTGCTAAGGATCACACAGAGCCTGAGCTGCAACAATCTGATGCTGCAGCATCCAGTGCAACTGCAGAAGAGAGCACCGAGGCACACGAGCCAGTACTAGAAGAAAACCAGGGGTCCCTCCTAGTCAACCCTGTCTCTTTTGTTGTTTAGTTGTTTTCAATTGTTGTTTACTGTTTAGTTTCGTTTCAATAATCCTGTTGGATATTGTAGCATCTATAATAGCATGGTTTAAAATTCTGTTTTGTGTTAAATGTTTTCAATTCAGTTATGTTGTGTCTAAGACATCTCCCATTAGTAATTGCAAGAGAAGTGAGGACACTGCTGGCTCTTAAGTTGGGGGAGGACATTTTATGTGTTGTTTATTTTAAATAAAACGCACAACTAATTTTTAAAATGTTCATTTAGTAGTAGATTGTGCTTCTTTTAGGGCTGAATTTAATGATGGTTGAGTGCTTATGTGTAGTGTAGCCTTGCTGGATTAATGATTGTTTTTATTGCCGCTTCTACACTTAAACCTTAGCCTTATGTAGGAACTTAGTTAGCTAGGAAAGATATGATGCTAAAGCTAGTCTTGGTGAACCAATACTTTGCCAAATCGTGACTAAAAACTTAGGGTAGCATCTGAAACTAAGTTTGTGGGTGGCATTGATTATATGTGGATTGTGTATGAAAAACGTTATAGGTCAATTCACTAAGCCAAAGGCTTATATGTATGTATATATAACTACTAATGAATATGTTGCAATCGCCGAGTTGGGAGGCTATTTTGTGGCGACACCATTATGTTTTCAATCGAAAGGCATTGTGGCAAGGTTGACTGCTGAGTAGGGGGGCTGTTTTTTGGCGACCCCGTTATAGTTTCAGTCAAAAAGTGGTTGACCTATAAATAAATAAAATAACAAATGTGCACTGGCCAAGTAAATTGAATGTTAATTAAAGATCTTTGTAACCTAAAAGCCCCCCACTCTTATGCTGAAAGTGTAGTCTATCCTTCTTTTTGAAAGTTCTTTGGCAATGTCGAAAGAAAACCATTCTTTCTAAGGCTAGGTGGAATTTTGAAACAAGCAAGGAAATGATCTAAGCATAGTAGTCACACATTCATAATTGAGCAGTAATAACTCTAGATATTGTAAAAAGCATAGGGTGTGTGTGTGTGTGTGTTCTGTGAGAATCTGAAAATTGAGCCCAAAGAGAGCATTTTTGAATATCTGTTTGAATAATTTGTGCAGTTGATCTATGCCATTGTTTTTGTGTTGTTTATCTTTGTCAAGTGTCGTTTCTTGAAGACAAGCAATGATTTAAGTTGGGGGTGACAACTCTTATTTAAAATATTTATTTATACATTTTTGCCTTTAATCATTGTTTATCCAAGAGTGATTTGTTTATATATTGTTCATGATTAGGTGTTTTATGTTAATTAAGGGATAAATTCTATTTTGAGCTATTGGATCACTTAGTGCTCTCATTTTGTGCTTTAATGTGTGTTTTAGTTGCTGAAGCATTCGGATGCAACATGTCTTGCAGCATCTGTAACAAATGTGAGAGTGATACGCTGCAAGTGCACGGTTCTATCTCGTAATAAAAAGTATAGATCCCACAGAGAATTTTGTGATTACCAATTTCTTTTCAGTGGTGATTAGCTAAAAGGAATGATTTTAGTAGAAGGAATGATTGTTTGATTTAAAATTGAGAAATAAAAACAATCTCGGGTTATAGTTCATTAAAACAATGAGGAACACAAATAATTCTTTAGACCATTCACTAAATTATAAGAGTAATGTATTTTAAAAACAAGGCAACAACTATAACTAATGTCTCCTTTCAGAGTACAAGAGTGTGTTTTGAACAAAAAATCAAGCCTATTCTCATGGTTGATTGTTGGCGAGTTTGATATACACACAAATGTGCAAGTATACACAATCGTATCAAGTAATAAAGTGAAAGTAGAGTATCGTTCCCACGAGGATTGGATTAATTTACAAGTTTAGAATCAATAGTTAACTAGTGAAAGGTAACCACTATCCTACTCACAAATAGGTGATGTTGATAAATGAACAAAATGTAAATAAGCAATAAAAATATGTAAGAAATCAGTGGAGAATGATAGTTGAGATGTCTTCACCAAATAAGTCACTTTTAAGAGTTTTAGTGGTGTATGTGGTGCAGGTACACTGGATGCAGCTGCATCAGTATGTGCTTTTCAGTCAATTTCTTTAGAGTTTCATTACAAGCTCTTATGATCTTTGCTTTTTGCAGTAAAGAAAAGAGTTGTCAATTCCTCTCTTGCCTCCTAACAATGATCCAAGTTGCTAAATAAGTTCACTCTTGTATTTGCATCATCCTAAGGACTATGCTATCCTATGTCTAGGTTTTAGCATGTAATTAACAAAGTTTCCTTTATTAAACACTTATCCCTATTAGTTCTTGAGTTCTAATCAGAAACCATGTCTGTATTTATGATTTACATTCACTTTTAGTTGGTGAATTCTAAAGATGAATATGAAAGAGTTATCATACAAGAACTAAAATGCAAACATCACATATGAACACAATAACTTACTTAAAAGATCATTAAAAGGTTACAACATCTCAACTAATGGAATTTAGCTCATATTACTCATTATATAATAGAGAGAATCTATAAGGAACATGATAAAATGAGTAATATTACAAAAGAACTCAAATAGATAGAGATTACTCAAGTAGGAGATCTTTTGCATGAGATTCCAAGTTGAAGTATTGCACCAATTCCGTGCATAAGTTTCCTCCAAGTAGAAGTGAAGGAAGAAGGCGTCAAGTTCTTCCTTACCTCCAATTCAGAAACTTAACTAAAAACTAAGTCTAGATATAAAACTAAGAAAAGAAAAACTATCTAATATGAATGATAGATGATTTGAAGTGAGGAGAATTGATCTTTATATAGGCCATGAGCTTTCCTTCATGAGAGAGTTTGCTTGGAGACAAAGCTTGACCAAGATCAGCTAACCAAGGTTACTTTTTAGACCTCCCATCAAGCAAGTTGCTCTTCACATGAAGTTCACATGGGGTGGTCCAATAAAGAAGTGCCACATGTCCCATGTGAATGATTTCTTCAAAAGCGGTCTTCTATTGTGGGCTATGATGGTAGGCGCCTCATGACGTCACATGTCAAGCGTTGAAGCATCAAATTGGTCCTTGGATGTTTTGGTACATAGTGCTGGTGTAGCAGGTGTAGGCAGTGTAGGCACACCTAGTGCAGGCAGTGTAGGTACACCTGAAGCAGCTGCACTGAACAAAACATCAAACATACCAAAATATATGCAACATGCTTAGTTCTTTGCTTAACCCTTCTTGATACTTTGAATGTTGTTCTTTATTTATAAAACTATATTTAACACTTTAATTTACTTGAATTTAAGCAATTATCTAAGTTTAAATGCATGAATAACTCTATATAAAATAGAGTTATCACACCCCCAAACTTAAATTCACTACAAAAAACATTGGGTTTAGCGAGGGAAATATCAGTGGCTAAAAGGCCCAATTCCGTCGCTAATTGCCATTAGCGGGGGAATTAGCGAGGGACCAGTTCGGTCGCTAATATCCTCCTCGCTAATGGCAATTAGCGACGGAATTTGTGTCAGTCGCTAATTAGCGAGGGACAGTCCCTTGCTAATTCCCTCGCTAATGCTGACAACACGCTTCCCAAATCTGACTGGCACGCTTCTCAATCTGATCATTTTTTTTATTTTTTTTATTATTATTAGTATTATTATTATTATTACTGTTGTTATTATTATTAGTATTATTATTATTATTGTTGTTATTATTATTATTAAGTATTATTATTATTATAACCAATATATCCAGAGAGAGAGGAGTGAGAGTGGTGGTGGTGGTGGTGGTGGTGTCGTAGAGAGAGAAGGAGAAGGAGAAGAGTAAGGGAGAAAGAGAGTGAGATCTATGTGGTGGTGGTGGTGGTAGTGGTGGTCGTGAGATCTATGTGGTGGTGGTGGTAGTGTGGTTGGTGGTGGTGGAAGAGAAGGAAAGAGAGTGGTGGTGGTGGTGGTGTGGTGGTTGAAGAGAAGAAAAGGCAAGAAGAGAGTGGAAGAGAAGAAGAGAGAAGAAGAGAGTAAATGAGAGAGAGTGGAGTGAAAAGAGAAGAAGAGAGTGGTGGTTGGTGGTGGTGGTGGAAGAGAAGAAAAGAGAATAAGAGAGTGGAGGAGAAGAAGAGAGTGGAGGAGAAGAAGAGAGAAGAGTGTAAATGAGAGAGAGAAGAGGTGGTTCGGATTATTATAAAAAAATATATTACAGTTAGCGAGGGAATTAGTGAGGGACTGTCCCTCGCTAATCCTCGCGTTTCCCAAGCCACTGCCATGGGTCAGAATCCTGCAAAAATGTCAGTCAATTAGCGAGGGACTTGAAATTTCCGTCGCTAACTGCCTAAAAAAATGTGCTACTCAGTCAAATCAGCCAGAACATCTCATTTCCGTCGCTAATTCCCTCGCTAATGGTCACATTAGCGAGGGACTTGCAATTCCGTCGCAAATGTCTTTTTTTTGCGAGGGACAAAATTTCCCTCGCTAATTCCGTCTCTAATCCTCGTTTTTTTTGTAGTGATTGTTGCTTGTCCTCAAGCAACGACAAAAAAGAAAACACAAATAAGATTTTGATAACTAAGAAGAACATATCAGCTCATATCTTTTCCTTGAAATGGTTTTTCAAATTAATGCATTTTCATGAACTTCATTTCTAAGAAATTTTGTCTTTGTGCCTTTGAATTCCCAAACATCCAAAGTTATTAAAACTCATTTGTGTGAGTGTGTGTCCCACTGAGGTTTAATCAGTTCCAAGACTAAGTAAAAAGTTTCTCTTAGCATTTGAAAAATTTAGATTACGTTCGGTCAAAACAAAAGGACTTTAAAAGCATAGACTAGATTCACAATATCCTCAAGATTTGGGGGGCTCTAAGCACAACAAATGGCTTTGATTGAGTATTTCAAAACTGTTGAGTCAATGCACTATTCCTATTTTTGGTGGTTCTTTTGATGCAGATGCACCTAGGTGCAAAAGCACTGGAATTTTGCGAAGTGCAGAAGCACTGACTTTTTGTACTGGTGCAGTTGCACTTGATACTACATTTCATGACTTGTAGCATATACTGCCCTCCTCACTGACCTCCTCATGCATACTTTTTTTCCTTGGTTTGTTTTTCTTTTCTTTCTTTTTGAATTTTTTTTAAACCAAATGCACTTATGGGACAGGTTCAGTTTAATGACTCAGGCAAGTATAGCTTTTTACAACAGTTTGAAAACTTTTGTAGTGCCTTTTTGGGTAACCTATTGCATTGACCACTCTAAGCTTTTCATACTTTGCCTTAGTATTCATAAAAACTCCCCCAAACTTAATTCTTATGCTCTTCTACATTTTTAGTAAAACTTTGTTTTTGACCTTAGCTCTCTAAAAATACCTCTTGCATCACATGATTTTTCAAATAGCAAGGTTCCTTTCAAAAATCAGCTTTGCTGTGTTGAAGTGATAATAACAATGGTTATTTTGGAAAAACAAAGTTCTTTTTCTTTTTCTTTCTTTCCTCATTAAAAAACAGTTCAAACAAATGCATTTGTCTATATTTGTGAAAAAGATTTTTAAGCTATCATGCCTCAAATCTATCAAATCCTTATATAGACACACATAAAAACAAACATATGCAAGAACAAACATATATCACACATACTATAGTTAAACATATATGCATAAGTTAACTTCTCCTAAAAACAAACATATGCAAGACCAAACATATATCACACATACTATAGTTAAACATATATGCATGCAAAGTTGAAAGCAGTTATCCTCATTTGCTCTTTTAAAAAATAAACTCCATGGGATGAGGATTAGTTCACAAAATAACATAATGCAAAATATAATTATCAAAAAGCACAATTAAACATAAAATTTTTCAACATTCAAATATAATTACTGTTTTGATGCCCCACTCCTTAGCCTTGAAGCTAGACCTCACTGCAGAATGCTTCACCTTCAGTCTCTTCTTTTTTGGGCTCCTCAGGTTTGGATGCACCTGCACCAGGTACATCAGTGGTGGATGCAGTTGCATCAGGTGTACCTGCATCAGGTTGCCCTGCAACATTCTTCTCAACATTTAAATTTTCACCCAAGTGTGTTGTGGTGTTTGATGCAGGAGCACTGAAATTTTGATAGTGCAGGTGTAGGCAGTGCAGCTGCACTGTGAATTCTCTTAACCTGTTTTTCCTACAAAACACTTCAAAAGACAAATCAAAAATAACATAATTAATACTTCAAAATCACGGGTTGCCTCCCATAAGCGCTTGATTTAAGAGTCTTCAGCCTGACTAAGTCTTGTGGCAGATATCTTTAGCCACTAATGCAGCTGCACATGGTTCTACTACATCAAAATTCTGCATAATTGACAACATTTTCACAAGACCATTCATTCACACCTGCAAAAGTAAAAAGAAAAACACACAAAACACAGTTAGTCCTAAAATTCTGGGTTGCCTCCCAGTAGCACTTTATTTATAGTCTTTAGCTAGACTAAGCCTCATGTTGGAGTTCTGGTAACTCTGTGGTAACTTTGTCCCTCTCCACATGTGCTCCATAATACTGCTTCACCCTTTTGCCATTAACTTTGAGTGTATAACCAGTGGCTTCATCAAACAATTCCACTACCCCATTAGGATACACTCTCACCAGTTTAAAAGGTCCTGACTGCTTAGAATTGAGCTTTTTAGGGAGTACTTTAAGCTTTAAGTTGGACAAAAGAACTTGTCTCCCTTTAACTTGTGGTTAAAGAACTTGTCTCCCTTTAACTTGTGGTTCTGGTTTAGGTGTTTGGTGGATGGTTTCTGGTTTGTGGATATTAGCAGTGCCTTGAATTTCTCTGGTGTATTTTGGTGGTGAGGGTGGCAATATAGGCTAGTTGGGTGGTGTTTTGGTTGTTGATTGGGAGGCAGATTGTGGAGTTGGATTTTTATGAGGTGGGGATTTAGGTGAGAGAGTTGTTTGTTTGTTGAGGACTACTCTAGGGTCTTGTTCAGGCTCAATCTCCTTAACACTCTCTTCTTTTTCTGATTCATTTTTTTCTCCCTCACTCTCCTTAAAGCTCTCAATGATGTGGAGTTGCTTCAGCACCTCTAAAAATTGTTTGTCTTCATGAGTCTTCTTCATACTTTGAGGAAAAGGAGGAGGAGGAGGAGGGTACTCTTGGACAAACATAGGTAAGGGCATAGGTGCAGAATTTGATGCTGGAGCAATGGATGCTCCTGCATTGCTTGAGATTGATGCAGGAGCACTGGATGCTCCTGCATTGCTAGAATTTTTTTATTTTTTATTTTTTTCTTTTTCTTCCTTACCCTCACCTTCTATATCATAATGATCATTCAAATCTTTTCCACTTCTCAAATATATAGCATTGACATGCTCTTTCCTAAGGTTTAGTGAAGTTAAAGCTTCTTTGGTGGATGGTAATGATCCATTTGGTCTTTGTTAAAGAGTAGCAGCTAATTGTCCAACCTGATTCTCTAAGTTTCTAATGGCAGCACCATGAGTTTGGATTGAACTTTTTACATCACTCATAAATTCTCTTGTTTCACTCATAAATGCTTTCATTAGAGATTCCAAGGAGTTTTCTATTTCTGGTGCAAATGGTCTTTGGACATGTTGAGAAGGGAATTCTGGTGGTGTAGATGGTGCAGCTGCATTAGGTGTAGCAGCATTATTACTCCCCCACTAGAAATCTGGATGAGTATTCCAATCTGGATTGTAGGTGTTTGGGTAAGGGTTGTTATTTTGGTTGTACCCTGCATAGTTAACAGAATTAGGGTTGTTGGGACATTCTTCATACAAGTGCTCTCCTCAACAATATATACAACTAGTTGTTCTTGGAGGGACTTGTTCTATGGTTGCTGCAGTTGTGTCTGTTAATGCAGGTGCATTGGTAGAAGTGGAGCTTTTTATCATGTTTGCTAGAGAGGCTACTTGAGCAGATAGGGCTGATATTTCACTAATCTCATGTACCCCTGGTGTTTTCTTTTGGGCACTCATCCTCTCAGTAGGCCAACTAGAGCTATTAGATGCAATTCTTTCAATCAAATCACAAGCCTCATTGTAAGATAGATTTAGCAACACTCCTCCAGATGATGCATCAAGCATTATTCTGGTTTGAGGTTCTAAACCATTATAGAATGTTTCCATTTGAATAATAGCAGGAATTCCATGGTAAGGACATTTTCTTAACAATTCTTTCCATCTTTCCCATGCTTCAAACAATGACTCAAATTCTTTTTATTTAAAAGTAGTGATTTCACTTCTCATCCTGGCATTTTGGATAGGTGGAAAATATTTTGCTAAATTTTTTTGAGTCATCTCATTCCAAGTAGTGATAGAATTAGGCTCTAGAGAGTTCAACCAAGCGTTAGCCCTATCCTTCAAGAAATATTGAAATAATTTCAATTTAAAAGCATCTTCATTAACACCAGGAATTCCTGCTATTTAAATAATTTCAATTTAAAAGCATCTTCATTAAGCACCGTTCGTATTCTTCCTCAAATATGTAACTTTTCCTTTATCTGATTGCAACCTATTGTTCGGATTTACTATGCGCGGATATCTTCACTAATGATTCCACCTCCTACTCTGCCATACCTGTGAAAGAACTTATTCTTTCGAATAGGCCTAACCCTTGGGGGGAGGTTTATGTTATTGGGTTATAAAGAGGGACTCCCACCTCAACCATAAGGAGACATTTAGAATAGTGATTTCTTATGAAGACTTTTACTAGCAAGTAAGTGCCGTGCCCTCAAGTCAAGAAAGGTACCGAGTGAGATTAAGAATTCAAGGGGGTGCAAGCCCGAATACTAACTATTTTCCTTGCATTTGAAAAGCATGATTTTTACCTTCGGGAGGCCATTGTTCGTCTTGGAGAGAGCGCCGACCGCCGCCATGCTTCTTAGATCGAGTCAACGCGCTTATTTATCGTGCGCTATCTCATTATCTAGGAACCCGAGATTCGGCTTTCACATTTATTTATAACTTTCGCTTCGAGGTAGAAAAATCTTCCATCCGGATTTTTACTAAGCAATGACTAAGTATAGTCCCATTCTTCAACATTCGGAATGGCGATCTTGGCCCGACCCTCTTTCTTATCTTTAAGGTACTTTTGCTACAAAGAGAGGCGCTTGCCAAGAGTGGAGTTCACGTGTCCCAAAGGGAAAGAGCTCAGGGCTCCTCTCCTCTATTTTAAGACAGACTTTGAGTTTGAGCGGGAGGCGAGATGACAAGGGAATCGGCCAAAGGCATCTATCATCTCATCGGAGAAGCGGTCCTAATCTAATAAAGGGTTTCCTTGCCTTACCAAAAGGAGTTAAATGTAAATGGCAATCCCCGGTGCCAAGAAAGTCACCTTTATACTGCTTCAATCTAATCCTCGCCTAGCATATCTTTGGCGTGGCAACGCCCTATTATCATATTCTAGCTATGCGAGAAGCTATGCTTGGAGCTTGCAATCCTTGAAAAAGCCCAACCCACACATTGCTCTATTAACTGCACCTGCCTTCGGTCTTAGTTCGTAATGACAAAACTTCTTCTTTGAAGGAAGAAAGCTTTGGGACTGATTCACTTCACCACCAGCAGCTACATACTTCTAAAAATTGTTTTAAGTGCAAATAAGGATCCTCATGAGGAGAACCACTAAATTGGCCTATTGTTTGAAGCATTTGAAACATTATGGGTTTAAATTGAAAATGTGTTGCAGAGATTTTAGGCCTAACTATGCAAGGTTCCATGGTTTGAGGATCAAACACAGTATAATTTCTCATTGGCCTATCTCTATCATTAAAGATACCTGTTGCTCCCATGTTGATGAATTGTTGTCTGTAATTATTTTCTAAACTATGCAATGATTCAGAAAAATCTGTTATAGGTCATCTGCCATTACCATGTTCAAACATTGTGTATCTACAACTGCTTTTGTTTCTTTGTTGTCTTTGAATTCTCCTCAACCTTCAAAGTCTCCTTTCTATCTCAAGGTCAACTGAAAAATGCTAAACACAAGAAAATAACAAAGTAAAATGTTCACTAATTTACTACTAATGTGCGATTGATATACACACAAATGTGCAAGTATACACAATCGTATCAAGTAATAAAGTGAAAGTAGAGTATCGTTCCAACGAGGATTGGATTAAATTACAAGTTTAGAATCAATAGTTAACTAGTGAAAGGTAACCACTATCCTACACACAAATAGGTGATGTTGATAATGAACAGAATGTAACTAAGCAATAAAAATATGTAAGAAATCAGTGGAGAATGATAGTTGAGATGTCTTCACCAAATAAGTCACTATTAAGAGTTTTAGTGGTGTATGTGGTGCAGGTACACTGGATGCAGCTGCATCAGTATGTGCTTTTCACTTTCTTTAGAGTTTCAATACAAGCTCTTATGATCTTTGCTTTTTGCAGTAAAGAAAAGAGTTGTCAGTTCCTCTCTTGCCTCCTAAAAATGATCCAAGTTGCTAAATAAGTTCACTCTTGTATTTGCATCATCCTAAGGACTATGCTATCCTATATCTAGGTTTTAGCATGTACTTAACAAAGTTTCATTTATTAAACACTTATCCCTATTAGTTCTTGAGTTCTAATCATAAACCATGTCTGTATTTATGATTTACATTTTAGTTGGAAAATTCGAAAGATGAATATGAAAGAGTTATCATACAAGAACTAAAATGCAAACATCACATATGAACACAATAACTTACTTAAAAGATCATTAAAAGGTTACAACATCTCAACTAATGGAATTTAGCTGATATTACTCATTATATAATAGAGAGAATCTATAAGGAACATGATAAAATGAGTAATATTATAAAAGAACTCAAATAGATAGAGATTACTCAAGTAGGAGATCTTTTGCATGAGATTCCAAGTTGAAGTATTGCACCAATTCCTTGCATAAGTTTCCTCCAAGTAGAAGTAAAGGAAGAAGGTCAAGTTCTTCCTTACCTCCTTTCAATTCAGAAACTTAACTAAAAACTAAGTCTAGATATAAAACTAAGAAAAGAAAAACTATCTAAGATGAATGATAGATGATTTGAAGTGAGGAGAATTGATCTTTATATAGGCCATGAGCTTTCCTTCATGAGAGGGTTTGCTTGGAGACAAAGCTTGACCAAGATCAGCTAACCAAGGTTACTTTTCAGACCTCTCATCAAGCAAGTTGCTCTTCACATGAAGTTCACATGGGGTGGTCCAATAAAGAAGTGCCACATGTCCCATGGCTATGATGGTAGGCGCCTCTTTTTGCAAGTGGATCTGCTCCCCATGACTAGGCATGACGTCAAAATGTCAAGTGTTGAAGCATCAAATTGGTCCTTGGATGTTTTGGTACATAGTGCTGGTGTAGCAGGTGTAGGCAGTGTAGGCACACCTAGTGCAGGCAGTGTAGGTATACCTGAAGTAGCTGCACTGAACAAAACATCAAACATACCAAAATATGTGCAACATGCTTAGTTATTTGCTTAACCCTTCTTGATACTTTGAATGTTGTTCTTTATTTATAAAACTATATTTAACACTTTAATTTACTTGAATTTAAGCAATTATCTAAGTTTAAATGCATGAATAACTCTATAAAATAGAGTTATCAATTGTCACCAACATCAATACCTCACCTTTCGGTTCTTCGTTTGATGTTTAAAATAAGATTTGAAGGACAATGAAATTAGATTGAAATATAAAACAATTTGGAGTGGAGAATAGTCTTGGATTACTCCCAATAACCCAAGACTTTGTATCTACTCACTCATATTCATAATTTAAATTGCAATAAACGGAAATGACATGAAAATAAATTGTTGAAATGTAAACGAAAGAAGAATAGAAGTGCAGAAAAATAAAGACTGAAATGTAAAAGTGCAAGAAGAATAAAAGTGCAGAAAAATAAAGAACAAAACTTAAGAACAAAGTGCAAGAACTTAGATTAAACTTAGAGTAATTTTGCAAGTGATAAAAGGTTATGTTACAACTGAAAAGAGGCTCTATTTATAGCCTAAAATGGTGAACAAAGCACTGAATTCGCATTACATGCCATTAAGAAGAGAATTGGAAAGGTTTGTAACAGCTTTTTGGCTACTACAACAGGCGCATGGGTCGTTCCCACTGCACTGCTTAGAATTCCTGAAGTTTAAACAGGACACATGGGTTGTGCTTAGAAGCACATGGGTCGTGCATAGTTTTCTGGTCTTCAGCTCCAAATTCTGCACATATTTTCTAACAGGGCACACAGACCATGCTTAGGTGCGCACGGACATGCACAGTTTTCTGGTCTTGGCACCAAAATTCTTCGCTTTTGCTCTTTCGTTAATGCTCTTTTGATCATTGCTTTCTTTTCATCCAAATTTGCTCATTTTCTTCACTATTGGTCCTGAAAATAAAAACTGACACTTTGTAATAAAATAGCTCCAAAGTAGAACTAAAATCCCACAAATTTTATTTAATTCAAAGGCTAAAAACGCAATAAATTAGGGCTTATCAAACTCCCCCATGCTTAAATCTTTGTTTGTCCTCAAGCAAAACATTGCAATTTATTTGGGAAATCCTTGAATGAAAATTATCGGCTTAGCACATGAATTAGAAATGATCTGTTGGTATTCAACAACATTCCTCTTCTCGGCTTAAGACACTTTTCTGTTTAGCTTTATGTGCAGAGAAGATCAGTTTTGTGATACTATAACAACAAGTTAGATATCAACAGCCAAATTCCCTAGCATCTTTTGCTTTGGTCATCCACTTATATGCAAACAATGCAATTGCCACACTTGGTCTCAAAGGAGTGCCTCTTTTTCCCATTAGCCAATCGGTCTCAAAAGGGTACTCAAAGTATTTCCCTAGTAACTTATGAAGTCTCAAAAGGGTGCTCAAAGTATTTCCCTTGTAACCTATGACCTCAAAGGGATGTTGGGCTAAATTGTTTGGATTCTTTTCTTCTTCCTTTTTTTTTTTTTTCATTTTCTTGTTTTTTTTAAGCATCCCAACACAGACATTTCTCTAGTAACCAAAATGCAGTAAGTGTCACCAAGGGAACTAAGTGGCTTTTTTTTTCAATCTTTCTTAGACATCCTAGTACCAGAAACATGTCTTAGCAGTGTGTGTGTGAACCCATAAGTAAGTACCAACATGCATATCTAATAGTTGAACATCAGCCAGAACATTCACATTGCTGAAAATCAAAAAATCTATCACAGAAATGCCATAAAAAATACTTCAAAAATTCACAAGGATCTATCACATAGGAGGAGAAGATGACTCAACTACCAAATAAAGAAGAAGAAAAGACTAAAATCACCCCCCATGCTTGGACTAGACATTGTCCTCAATGTATAAAAATGAAAAGCACATGAGAATGGTAAAGAAAGCTCACATTGACTAGGATTTGCAGTTTTCCTTCTTATTCCAGCAAAGCAAAACAGAGGTAAACCCGTGGGTTGCCTCCCACCATCGCTCTTTTTTGGTCATTAGCTTAACCATTGCCCTTTATATACTTATTCCTGGGTCCCATTGCTTGAAGCATAAAGACCAAGTGACACATGAAAGATGAAAACAAATTCCAGGATCCCATGGCTTGTACAAAGGAAGTTGTGTAAGAAATAAGATACTATTTTCAATTCCTCCTACATAAAATGTTATTTTCACAAGGAAGATGAAAAATAAGATAAAGGGCACAAGATTGTGACATCCATACTTGCATCTAAACCATTATGCTTATCCAAGGAAGAAATTTCTTGTGAATCATCTTCCACTACTACTTCACCATTATTTTGATCTATCTCAACAACAATATTTTTCTCAATTTTTGTTTCTGGTACTAGGATGTCTAGAGGATGATATAGCAGAGATGTGGCATGACAAGGTGAAGATGTTCAGGTGTTAGCCTGTATTTTCAACAGGCTAAATAAATGCAGTCAACGAGGTTTGACTTATCACTTCAAAGGTTGAGATGCTGATCTTCGACATTAAGAGGGTGTGTCAAAGATGACCTTCGACCACTGCAAGAACTTAGTGGAATTGCAGATTTGAAAGCAGCATTTCGACCAAGAGAATAGCAGAGTTTGGCAGCAGATCCAAACTAGGAAGAGATCATCGAATAGTACGGTAACAATACTGTCGAAGACTGTAGTCACTAAGCTGTCGAAGGCTTAGTAGTTATTAGTTTTTAAATTTAAATGTGTTAGCCGTTGTAGGCAGGTATGGCTTTCTTCCTAGTATATATAGTAGTTTTTCATAAGAAAAATAGGTCACAAACTTACATACATCTTTCTTACGCTTAGAATTCCAAGTCACAGAGAAACATGAGTCACAGAAACCAAATGTATGATCTTGTGTACCAATTGTTATACCCCAATTTTGTCTGAGTAGTGTTAATAGTATTTTAATTTATTAAGTCGCGTATTTGTAAGTCCTAGAGTCCGATTAGCGTGTGTCAATATTATTCGAGTTCGCTCAGACATCTTTTGGATGAAATGAGCTTATTCTAATAACTTGAGCGCATATGCCGGTGGATTGGGCCTAATTATGGTATTTCTTGCTTATCGGGCCTGTCTTTTTTAATTGAGCTTCATTCTAGCGCATTGTTTAGTCTGGCCCGATTTCGCTTTTGTATTTGGCCCAACATCTTTTTTAATTTGTTCGTTTAATTTATCTAAGCAAAGATATAATTCGAAAAATACTAAAAAAATCGCTTTTTAATTTAATTAGGTTTGCAACCCTTAAAAATGTCCAAAAGTCCCAAAAAGTACAAAAATAATATTTTAAAATACACAAAAATAGAATCAAAATAAATAAAAATACAAAAAAAAACAGCTTTAGCCCAAATAGCAGCTAGGCTTGGATCCTCATGCTCTCCTAAAACCCTAATCTTCCTCTCCAAGCATCTGAAGAATAAACCAAATCAGGATAAATCACACATTAACGCTAAAACCTAATTCTCTAATATAAATAAGCAGGCTACCTCAGTCAAAAGGGGGATCACAGACTGCAAAATCACCTAAAAAGGATTAGGATTCAACATCAAAATCCTAATCTACTGAAACACACGTATTCGAATTTCTGAGTAAAAAAAGGAGAAGCAGTCATCAACAATAACAAAAGCAGTAGATCTCAAAAAGCAGTAGCAGTCATAATCATTCACAACTAGGAGTCCTAATCAGAAGCTGGAAAAGAGGTTGGTAATAACAAATAAATGTATATATCATTGATAGGAAATTAGCAATAAAACTGTTTATATGGACATGAAAATAATTAGTTTCAGTTTATGCTTTTTTTTGATACCGTTAAAAACGATTATAGTATATTTGTATGTGAATGTTTGTATATGAACATATTAGGTTCAAATAATTAGTGTTCCTTAAAAACATATTCAGTTTAAGAATAGATTAGTTTCCTAAAAAAATGGAAGAATAAAAATCTGATCTTTCTTAAGAAAACTAATTTGTCTGGTGGAGTTGTTTTTGGGAAAGATTTCTTAAAAATTAGAATTAAGCATTCTTGATCCCCTAATTGATCAGATTCGTTTTTCTATAAAAAATTATATTCAAGCAAAAAAGGAACCTCTCTCTCTCTCAAAGAAATGTCTCTCTCTCTCTCACCATGATATGTGAAGCGGCGGCGGCGGAAGGAGAAGTGGAAAACTAGGTCTCCACTTTTTTAGTTGATGGCTTATATAGCCTCTTAATGATTACCTGATTGTTTTTTAAAAAAAAATTAATTAAAACATCTTATCACTATTCACACCACCCCTGTTTTAACATACCACACCCTTGCTCATAAATCCAATTCACAAGCCATCAACCCAAGACCCAAAACATGGACTGGGCTTCTACTAAACGCACCCCTTTTTAATACAACCCCATTCCGTTAAATACACCCCTGTTTTACTATTTAAACCCCCTTTCTCATTTTTTTTATTCTCTTCAAACCAAATAAACTCTCATAAACCAAGAACAACAATTAAATAATTTCTATCCAAAAATCAAATAAAAGGCTAAGTCGGTTGTACAACCGGGTTAGTCATCATCTTAGGACCAATGAGCTGTACAGTTCAGTAATCATAAAAACCTAATAAATATAAATAAATTATTTTTCCTAAAAATAGGGGACTAAGTCGGTTGTACAACCGGGTTAGTCAGCGTTCTAGAACTAATGAGTTGTACAGTTCAGGAGTTCTAGAATACCTATTCTAAAACCAACTCACCTCACATCAAACAAACTTCTTTCAAACCTCAAAAATACTTTCAAAAGTAGGGGACTAAGTCGGTTGTACAATCGGGTTAGTCAGCGTCCTCCTAGGAATCAGTGAGCTGTACAGTTCAAGAAATCCTAGGACCCCTACACTAAAAAATACCAACCAACAAACCTTTTTCAGGAAGAACTACGTAGCTTTGATTCCTCCATTGCATCCGGAGGTACGTAGGAGCAAGAGTCCACTCTTGTCAAGCACTAAGAATAAAAAGTTTAATTAAGTATTTTTCTCTATAAATAAAAGGGTAAATGTTAATGAATCGTAACTAATTAGACAAAGGATGTCGCGGGGTGCTAATACCTTCCCCGTGCATAACGACTCTCAAACCCTAAACTCAGCCTTATTATAAACCTAAACGGGATTTTCCAAATTTGCCCTTAAACTAAAATTTGGTGGCGGCTTCCTTTCAAACTTCGAAGAATCCATTCCCGGATTTTTCGGTCGCTACACCAATCATTTTCATTTTAATGCAATTTAAGTTCTTTTCTTTAAAAAAATTCTGCATTTTACTTTAATTCTGCGCATTTCTACAAACTCCTTGATGTTTAAGGCAATTTGATAGTTCAACCCTTTGAAACTGCCAGTTTTCTGGAAAATGATAACAAGAACAGTAAGAACATTTCAAACTATTCTAAATAATATTAACACAAAATGCTCCTGAGGTTCACTGGTTGATCTCGCAAGTAATGAATCCTAGACCAGCGGTTGTTTACCAAAAATCACAGTAAACAAATTGGCACGCCCAATGGGACTCTTTGTGTTAACTTCTAGTATAAAATACTCTGTTCTTTCATAGTAATTCATGGTTCAGTGTATGCATTTGAGAAGTAGAAAAAGCCTCTCTGTGATGGCACGTTCTGGTTCGAACAATGCTTTGACGTCAAATGCACAAAATCCACAGAATTCACAAGAACAAGTGTCTCAGGGTGACACTAATAATGCAAATGTCGTAGGAGTAACTGCTCATATGCCTTCTTCGACAACAATAAGAGTAACTGCATCTGTGCCTGTGTCGAATACAGCGGCAATAACCCAGCCATTGATATTAGGGTCTTCAACGAACCCTTTAATGGCTAATCCCTTGGTTGGAAGTACTTTCGACACAAGGTTTCCTAATGTTTCCCAGTTTAGGAGTTACCCATATGGTATCCCAACAGCTATGATGGCAGGCCTTCAAACGAACATGTCTGCAAATGCAGACACAGCAGGGACAACATTTTCTCCTATACATGGTTCCCCAGAGAGCATTCTCGGTCGAAATGCTCAACCAGCCTTAACTACATCATCTTTGTTGGCCTTAAGGCAACAAATGGATGATAGTAATCACGATATGGTCAATATGTTGAACCAACAAATTGGAGCTGTGTTCAATCCTTTGATTCAGAACACAAACCAAAGTTACCAAATGCTGGCTAATCTAATGGGGAAAATAGCAGATTTCTTTTGCACTCCACCATTGCAAAACCAGCAAGTGCCACAAGTTCAAAATATTAGGCCTGTCGAAAACCCAGTAGGTCAAGGACAACCAGTGGTTGTCGAACAGCCTGTGATAAGGGAAGTTGAAGCAATCCCTGAAGTAGTGTTGGTTAACAGAGGCCAAAATGCTGATGAAGTGGTTAGACAAGTTCAACAAAATAATTTTGGGCTTCAAAATAACCTAGCCAATCTTGTTGAAACCATCCTAGCCTAGAATGACCTCAATTTAGGCCTGCATAGGCCTAACTTTGTTTCACCCTTATCAGATTTTGTATTGCAAACAGAGTTGCCTAAAGGGTGGAAAATTCCTAAGTTCATAAAGTTCGTTGGAGAAACTAGCGAATCTACTGTCGAACACGTTGCCCGTTATTTAACAGAGGCAGGAGACTTAGCCCATAATGAGAATTTGAGACTGAAGTATTTCCCAAATTCTCTAACGAAAAACGCTTTCACTTGGTTTACTACCCTTCCCCCACACTCTATATTTAACTAGGGGCAATTGGAGAAGGCATTTCATGAACAATTTTACATGGGTCAGTTGAAAATTAGATTTAAAGAATTGGCCAGTGTTCGACGCAAAGTGGCTGAGTCTATTGACGATTATCTCAATAGATTTAGAATACTCAAGGCAAGGTGCTTTACATAAGTCCCTGAGCATGAGTTTGTCGAAATGGCTGCAGGTGGCCTAGATTACTCTATAAGAAAGAAGTTAGATACTTTACATTTAAGAGATATGTCCCAATTGGCTGATAGAGTTCGACAAGTCGAAAGACTAAATAGGTTTAATAAGCAACAAAAGATTGCATATGTCGAAACAAATGACAGTGACCAAGAATACGATGTCTCTTATGAAGATGTCGAAGAAGAGGTTAACGTTGGTGAATTAAAACCAGGACCTCCTTATACTTGTAAATTATTAAAGCCTTCAGATGGGAAAAATCCTGTCGATCCTAAAAATGATAGATTTGTTGCAAAAACATATACCTTTGATGTCACTAAATGTGATCAAATCTTTGATCTTTTAGTTGCTGATGGTCAAATAATAGTACCCAATGGCCTGAAAATACCACCATTAGAGCAACAAAAGAAAAGAGGTTATTGCAAATATCATAACTTTTTAGGTCCTAATACATCTCGTTGTGTTCTTTTCAGGGACCTGGTTCAAAAAGCTTTGAACGAAGGAAGGCTGAAATTTGGAAACAAGTCGAAGCCTCCAATGAAGATTGATACTGATCCTCTTCCAACTGCTGAAGCACTATATGTTGAGCCAGTCGAAATACATATGGGCGAAGCCACTGAGATCACTGTTGTAGATGTTGGCTAGAAAAGAACTACCGGTGGTTCTAAAGTCAATGTTGAAATGGTTACTGAAGACCAATTTAATGAGAAAATGCAAGTGGTGTATCCTAAGGCTGAAGAAGAACTGATTGACTTCCTTAATTGCTGCAAGATCAACAACTCTGAAGTTATGTTGTGTCCAAGGTGTAGCTCTGTCTTCGACAAGGAAACAACAAAGAACATTGAAGGATACCAGCCTCAACTGAAGAGGAAAGGAAAGTGGGTTGATAAGAGGCCCAAGTTCAGCTTCAACAAGGGAGGAATTCCATACAAGATAGTGCCTTCGACCAAGCAACCACATAAGGCTCAAATCAAGACTTATGTGCCACCAACTACTTCTCCTGTTGGAAAATGGGTCTATTCGAAGTCACCAGTTGAGAAATGGGTGTATTCTGGGGGAAAAGATGTAGGGTACTACTCAACAAAGGAGAAAGGAAGTACAAGCGTTGCAAAGCAGAATAAGGCAATAGGATCAAACAAGTATGCCTATAGCAACAACTACAAGGGTAAAAACCCAATGACAAGAACACAATGGCGTAGATATCAGCGCGAAAAGAAAGTTGCTACTGCTGCAGGAAAGAGTGGAAACACAAACAAAAACGGGAAAGCAGATAGCATCTCTTGTCGAAGTGCCTAGGAAGCCTGCAACAGAGAGGATCTTTCCTCCATTGTCGGTTGTAAAGGAAGGCCTTGACTCAAAAGAGGGCCTTAACCTTGATGGGGAAATGGGTCTGGTTTCACTGATTCAGAGCCAGATTTCGACGTGCTATGCAACGTGGTCTCAATTCTCCCAATTGAGTTCGACGTGGTGTCAGAAGTGAACGAAGTCGAAGAAGAATTCGACGAGTACATGGCTAGACACAAGCCAATATGTTACTATGTACTCAACAATGGATGCTTAGAAGAGCAAAGTGTTGTCTTTGAGAGACCTGATGGAGGAATGAAATACCATCTAAAGCCTTTGTTCATTCAGGCTAAAGTTAACAATGTGGGTGTCAACAAGGTGTTAGTTGATGGAGGTGCTGTAGTGAATTTGATGCCACAATGCATGCTGCCAAAGATTGGCAAATCTGATACAGATTTAAGGCCACACAATGTAGTGCTAACAAATTATGAAGGCAAATCTGGGTATTCACTTGG
This sequence comes from Oxytropis ochrocephala, assembly GCA_020916435.1. Lineage (NCBI taxonomy): Eukaryota > Viridiplantae > Streptophyta > Magnoliopsida > Fabales > Fabaceae > Oxytropis > Oxytropis ochrocephala. The sequence goes on along the minus strand of CM037094.1, from coordinate 67,362,103 downwards.
AGCAATTGAAGTCGAATTGATTGTTGGCAGTGTCAAAAGGCTAACTCTGTTCATGGTAATTCCTACCAAAGCAAATTTCAATTTGTTGCTTGGCAGAGAATGAATACATGGAGTAGGTGCAGTTCCTTCGACCCTACACCAAAGGATCTCTATTTTTTATTTTTTGTTTTAAACAAAAGGAAGGGTTATGGAGCCTCGTTAAAACCTTCTGATGCAAAACCCTCCTTAGGGAAAAAGCCCCAGGAAGGAAAGAGTACTCCCCCTAAATTTTATTGATAAAAAAGAGAAAAAGAACAGGAAACATGGGGGGACTATACCAAAACCCATGAGCAAAAACATCGAAGTAACTGGAAAAAATAAAAGCAAGCCTACCAAGGTGCGCAATAGCATCACTATAGCGACTCTCATCCCAACCAGGTGTTGATAATTTGGCAAGTGTACCAAATCGTGCAAGTAATAAAACCGGTAAGTACCGGGATATCGTCCTCAAGGATCGAACTAATTTACTAATCACGTTAACAATTGCTAAGAGAACCGATTTGAAAAGGGTTGGTTGAAATGGTTGAGCTATGCAGCTCAAGGGTAAGCAATAAATTATCTTTTGAGTTTTTAAATAAATTGAAACTAAGAACGTGTTGATGACTGTGATGAGAATGGGTGCTAGGGATGAACGTCTGTTGATTTCGCACAATATAACTGGTGTAACATCAAGGATACCTTTCTCTATATTTTGCTACCGAACTCGTTATATTAACTAAGTCCTAATTCCTTAGGTAACTAGTCCTTTATAGATTATTAAAACCCCTGATTCCTTAGGTGATCCTAATTACCTACAAGCCTTAAACAATAGAGTTCACCACATACAACAATTCGAGGAATATTCCTAAGCTACGAATTGCTGGAATTGAAATTCTACCATTCAACAATAACAATTTCCATTAAATCATTGAATAAGGATAATTCCACAATTTTCCAATTGTAAACAACTTAACACTGAATATCAATCCACAAAATATGAGAGAGAAACAAATTAACACAATTACAAACCAGCTAACATCGTGCTCTATCAAAATCTATTCATCCCCAACATGAGGGTTTAGTTACACATGATCAAAGATAAGGGAAAGAGGGAATTACAGGATAATAACGATGATGATGATGACATTCGAAGTCTCAATTCTTGTTCCCAAGGCTTGATTCTTCGATGGTCAGCAGCTGCAACGAATTCTCTCTGGTGTGCTAGGGTTCCAATTCGTCCAAAAGTGAGAAGATCCCTCAAAAACGCAGCTTTTGCGTGTTTTATCGTGTTTTCCAAATGATCGGGCGCCTCGCGGCGCCTCAATGACACTTAAGCGCCACCGATTGGAGGACGCTCACGATAACTCGCGCCTCACTGGCGCCTCATGCGAGAGTGGGGCGCGAATGGGCAGGGACTTTTTATTTCCTGCACTCCTTTGTCGCCTCACTGGCGCCTCCAGCGCCACTTCAGCGCCACTTCAGCGCAAGCTCATTCCTTGGCACTTTTTCGTCCGTTTGCTTGCATTTCTTCGTTCTTCCTTTCACCTAGTCCTGGGGCACAAAAACACCACAAAAACCAAGCGTAAACACTGCAAAGCAATTCAATTTCAACTAGCACAATTTACTCTTTTAGTGTTGCCATTTTCCCTACATTCAATAAAATCTTCACATAAAATCCTCTTTTTCATACTAAGAACCATCATGTGATGGGAATTCATCACCAGGTCGGCACCAGAGCCGCTAACAATCATCTGTAGCACACCAACAAGCAGATGGTGATCAAAAAGACTTTCGACAAGCAGCTGGCAAAAATTGTGCCATGCACACCTTCTGATACAACATATGTACCTCAAGACAATGTATATGCTTCATTAGACCTTCACCCAACACATGGATTTGTTTGGGAGAGGGAAGTCATAGGTGAAGCAAGCTGCCCAAAAGGCTATAGCAAGCCTATTGGGTGGGATGGACCCTAAATTGTTTGATGATGTATAAGCCCAGTGCATGGGATAGAATTACAGCCTATGTGTTCGGAAGCAAACAAAATGCGGCTTTAGAAGCCAAAAAGCAACAAAAAATGGTCGAAGAAACCATTGATACTCAAGACAAACAAGAATTGGTCGAAGATCAAAGGCTAGATTGCATCTATGATGATGAGCCTTTAGGTTTTGAAAATGACCCAATGGGTTCGACCAAAAGGATGAAAGCACAAGATCCCTTGGAAGAAATAGACTTGGGAGATTGCTCCATTAAGAGGCCAACATTCATAAGTGCTAAGATCGACAAAGACTTAAGAGATCAAACAATAAAGCTCTTGAAAGAGTACAAAGACTGCTTTGCATGGGACTACAATGAAATGCTAGGATTAAGTCGAGAAGTGGTAGAATTGAAGCTACCAATTCGACCAGATAAAAAGCCAGTGAAGCAGACACCAAGAAGATTTGCACCGCAGATCTTGACAAAGATCAAAGAAGAGATCGAAAGGCTACTCAAGAGCAAGTTCATCAAAACTGCAAGGTATGTTGATTGGTTAGCTAATATAGTTCCTATAATAAAGAAAAATGGGACTCTTAGAGTCTGCATAGACTTTAGGGACTTGAATAATGCTATGCCAAAGGATGAATATCCTATGCCAGTGGCAGAAATGTTAGTTGACTCAGCAGCAGGAAGATGTGTCGAAAACAACATTTCGATGCCCAGGGGCCTTAGGAGTTTATGAATGGGTAGTAATGCCTTTTGGCCTAAAAAATGTTGGTGCAACATACCAGAGACCAATGAATTCTATGTTTCGTGATTTTATCGAAGATTTTATGCAAGTATACATAGATGATATTGTTGTTAAATCTTCAACAGAAAGTGGTCACTTGGACCACCTTCGACAATCATTCGAAAGAATGAGAAAATATGGATTGACAATGAATCCAATCAAATTTGCCTTTTGTGTACGTGCAGGTGACTTCTTAGGTTTTGTTGTGCACAAAAAAGGCATTGAAATACATCAAAATAAGACAAAGGCAATCCTGGAAACGAAGGCTCCCAAAGAAAGAATTACGGTCATTGCTAGGGAAGATCAACTTCCTAAGAAGGTTTATCTCAAACCTGAGTGGCAAAACACAAGTTTTCTCAAAATTGCTTCGACTGAAAAAGGAAGATATGTTCAGATGGGATCCAGAACACCAACAAGCCTTCGACAACATCAAGACTTACTTGACTCAACCACCAATGTTGCTACCTCCTATTAGAAATAAGTCAATGAAATTGTACTTAGCAACGTCAGAAAAGACAATAGGTAGTATGCTAGCTCAAGAAGATGAAAATGGTGTCGAAAGAGCCATTTATTATCTTAGTAGGTTGTTAAACGACGCTGAAACAAGATATCATTGATAACTCTATTTTATATAGAGTATTTCATATGTTTAAACTTAGTAAATTGCTCTCTTTCAAGTAATAATAAAGAGTTTATATAGTAATTTGTGTGATATATGATAACTTGAGTGATTGACATGGTTATAGTTGTTATTAGGCCATTTTGGATATATTGTGGTATGTTTGATGTTTTTGTTCAGTGCAGTCTACAGATCCTGCATCAATGCCTTCTGCATCAATGCTCCTGCATTGATACTGCACTGAATCTGCACTACTTGGTGAATGAGCAGTGTAACACCCCTAAGTCCATTAATTTCGCATTAAGAAATTAACGAAAGTTTTATTACTCAAATAAATAATAAAATACATTTTAATATGAGTTTGTCTCAGAATTAATGTGTTGTATTTAAATTATAAATTGAATTGTGATGTTGATTAAATTGTGTGAATTGAATGTGAGAGTTTGGAAAAGAAATAGGAATAGTGGGATTTATGAGCAAGGGAAATTAGGTATTTTCCACCCAATTAACACCCTTGACCCACAAAAGTTTGTGGTCAAAGTAAGAAAAAAAAGAAAATTCAAGAAAGAGAGAGAACCGAGAGAAGGAGAAGGAAGAATGAAAGAATCAAAGAAAAGGAATAAAATAAGAAAAGAGTCAAAAAGGAAAAGAAATAAAAGTAAGGAACAGAGAAACCCGAGAGAGAGAGGCGAGAACCCGAGAGAGAGAAAAGAAGGAAGGTGGCGATGGAGGGAGAAAGAATTGGGGCAAGATCTCTTCCAATTCAACACTAGGTAAGGGGCTTTTGGTACCAATCTCTCTCATTTTTCCTCCTCTTTCCAATGATACAAGTTTCATCCCCTAATTCCTACCCGTTTTTGTTTTGCCATTGATGAAGCTTGGAGCTCAAATGGAGCTTTTTGGTGGTTGAAGTTTGTATTGAAGGTAGGAAGCTTAATAGGTAGTTTGGGGGCTGTGGGTGTCGATTTTATTGTGGATTCGAGTCGATTGAAGCTTAGGCAACTTCCATGGAAGATGGCTAGGGTTCCAATTCTCAATTTGGGGGTTTTCACCCTAAAGCTTCTAAGGAGCAATAGGTAACATAGAATCCCCCTCTCAAAACCTCTCATAGGTGTGCTTAGGAATTTAAATTAATTTGTTCTGCATGTTTGGGTGATGAGATGTTGCTACATGATGTTTAGGATAGAATGAATGGTGTATATGCTTGCAATGTGTTTGATTTAATTATTGTGAGAGAATTTCAAATTTGTGATTTGTGTTGAAATAAGTATGTTTGTGAAAATGCTCATGTCTTTGTTATTTATTGTTTTAGTAAGAAGAAAGGTCATGTTTACATATTTAAAACTGAGGGGAAGGTAGAACAGTCTTGTCTATTTACGATTTGTGATTTGCCCTCGCTTGCTCGATTAAGTATACTTTAGGTTCAAGCAAGGGGTCGATGAGGAATCGACTCACATCATCGCTAACAAGCCTGTGATCTTTTAGCGTAGAAAGTTAAGTTTAAGATTAAATTGGATGTTATGCATGTTAATCTTGAGATATATGAATATGGTCATTGAGAAAATGATTTGTGTTGTATGATTCTCTTATAAACTCCTTGAATCCTTTTTAGTTGCTTGGAATTAAGTGTCTTACAACTGTTTGGTGATGATTGATGGTGTGGTTTAGTAGAAGTTGTAGAAATTGAACTGAAATGGATTCAATTTGGGGTTGCCTTAAAACCGTATAGATATATGTCTAGTTTTTGGCTCGCAGATGACTTCCATAAAAGTCAATTGGAAATGATTGTTATTTCTTTAGAAACTAGATTGAATTCCCTCCAATTTGGACACCTATTTTGTTGCCTTTGGTTAAGAATTTGTAGAGAAAGATAGTTATAAGTTGAGCAAGATATTTTGCCTTGTTTCTGCACATATGCATCTTCTTTTAATAAACTGTACTAGTTGGTTGGTTGTCCTGAAAAATAAAAAAAGCATATTCATAATATAGACATCTTAAGCTTTCCAACGGGTGGTCATTGGATCAAATCGACACCGCTTTGATATTTTAATAAAATCACCGAAGTTGATGTATTGATGCTGAAAGTTCTGCACAAATGATTATGAGCATAAAGACACTTGAATTGTGTAGAATGAGTTCCTATGTGTTTTAAATTCTTACCAAACATAATTGTTACATGAATTACCTTCGGCATAGAGTACTGTGGGAGTAGCTAATATGAAGTGGAAATCTTGATTTTCATATATTCGATTTGTTGTGACTCTCGGATTTCAAGTATTGGTGAATTATTATTTGGTACATATCTGATTTGATGTTTTGGTGATATATATTGTGAAACTATCTATATATTATTGATATTCTGAGGCGGGGAGCCTATTATTGATATTCTGAGGCGGGGAGCCTATTATTGATATTCTGAGGCGGGGAGCCTATTATTGACTTTTAGGCGGGGAGCCTATTATTGCTATTTTCAGGCGGGGAGCCTATGATTTACATTTATCGGCGGGGAGCCTATTTTCGTTTTGTATAAGTGTCTTGTTTATGATATCTGTGATATACGCGCACGAAATCTTATTGTTATCTTTTTATGCAAAGTAGTCCTTGTCCTATATTGTGTTTCTTTCATTTTCATCTAAGAGTTGCATTTGAATGGAAAACGGTTGTATGTGATTTAGACTTTCTATTTTTGTAGAGAGGATTTTCCATGTCTCGCATTACAGATATGGTCGGAAACATCAAGTAAATTCTTTCCATATATTCTTATTCTTGAGTTGCAAAACTCACTATGTTTGGGGTGATGTTTCCGTGTAGCGAGATAACATTGGAAAGTGAAGAGTATATCCGGATTGCTCGTCAGTTAGCCAAATGTAGAGTGTCGGTCACCGGATCACGGTCGGAGTCCTAGCTTCAAAGGATCTTATTGTGGCTAAGCTAGTTGTGTTAAGCTAGATTTTTGTTTTACATGTGTACAAAAAAAATTATGTCTGGACTGGTTATACAGGTATATATATTATTTTGGGATGTCCATATTTCGTAGGAGTCTTTGCTTAAATTTTGTTTAGAAATTTCTTTGAAATATAGGTTATTATAGGTTTTCATAAGATGACCGTTCTTTAGATCAACTTGTTTCTGTCAAGGCTTGCCAGATTAGGGTAGTAATCTGTGCGCCGGTGATAACTCATATTTATATGAGTTATTTGTGCCTCTAATCATTAAATTAAGTAAGTTCTCAAGTAATAGTAGTATAGTATTTATTGCAATTCTGTTAATATTAGGTGAGGAAGGGCTAAACACTGCTTTGCTATGAAATTGGCACATTTGGTGCCCTTGTGATTGTTTTGATGTATTTTGTGAAGTAGTGCAGTGTTTAGCGCTATAGCGTCTAACGCTATAGCGTCAAGAAGGCAGATCAGCTGAGCATCTAAAGGAAAAGTGCAATTTTGGCGCCAAGCTCATTAATCCATGTTCCATATCTTGTGTCCACTGTGCTTGCTGACATGTGCGGATTTTATTGGATTTGTGTGGACACTTGGCATCGCATGAATGAGGAATAGTGGAGTTGGTGAAAAGCAAACATCACCTTTATTGACTTTTGGAGAAGATTTGTACCTCATGCTAGAGAGACTAGATATGCTGATTTCCTTCCCTTACCATAGGATATTCGGAGTTAGAGAGAGTATTAGTAGAGAGAGAGAGAACTTGACATTTTCCTTTTCTCCATTGATGCACTTCTAAAGCTTTGAAGTTTATTTTTCTTCCTTAGTAATTTTCTGTATTTCTCACGGTGTAAAGCTACTGATTTGTATCATCAGTGCGTGGATGATAAGGAAACATCAAGCTTGTATCTTTTGCACTTGTAATTCCCTTTCTACCTACGGTAATGCAAGTATGTTTATTTGTGTTATTTTGATGATGCTCAACATGAGCTAAACTCCTTGAGTTGGGTTGCTATAGCTTGTAATGAACCTTTAATATTGCGTATATAACTTCTCACGTTTTGTGTTTTAATCCTTGTGTTATAATTCTTCCAAACTTGCTTTATATTTGGCCACGTAAAACAAGTACCTCTGTGGATTCAGACATGAACCATAGAAAGAACTCAAGGGTTAATATAAATGATAAGGTTGGTTGAAGACATTTAATCAATTTTTGCATCATCTAGACATAGAAGTTGCAATAGTTTATAAAGCATAAGCTGTGGGATCTTGATTATACAGGGGTGAACCTATTTAGAACCTAGACATAGGCATCTTGTAGTGAAACCACAGCTTAGTATCTTGAAAGGTGCAAAACATTTGCAACAGTGCTTAACGCTATAGCGTGTGATGTTATAGCGTCTTATTTCTGGGAAGTTACGTAGTGAAAGCAATCCAACTTATTTCTCTCATAGTTTAACTTACTTTAACTTGTTACCTTAAAACAACTCTTGTTCAAATGAACTTTGCTACTCAACTACTTGTTACTTGATCCTCTAAGTGTAATTCCTTTTTAAACTCTAAAATTAATATCAATCCCTGTGGAGACGAACTTTACTTATCAATATATTACTTGTTGCGATTGTGTACACTTGCACATCACCTTTTCGCACAACAAGTTTTTGGCGCCGTTGCCGGGGATTGCATTTAATTTTTATTGTTTAGAAATTATTACATTCTTAGGGAGGTTTTACCTTGGTTTTGTCTGTGGTGTGTTACAGGAAGTGTTATAGCGTTTGACGTTATAGCGTATGCCCAGATCAGAACCACCCACTTTTGAATTTGATCCAGAACCTGAGAGAAGATTCAGAAGGCTAAGACGCCAACAAAGATTACAACAACTTAGACTAACTATGTCTGAGCACACTCATCCTACTGCTAGAGGTTCAATGGGTGGAAGAACACCCTCACTAATTGGAGGAAGAGGTCAAAGAGGTGGAAGGCAAGGTCCTTTTACCCATACTGAAGTTGATGACGAATACTGGTACAGAGACAGATTCATTAATCAAGGACCTAATCAAATGGTGAATGACAGAGACAGGCCAATGAGAGATTATGCTGTGTTTGATCCACATTCCATGGAAACAAGCATCACCAGGCCTGTTGTGACTGCCACTCATTTTGAGTTCAAGCCTATGATGTTCCAAATGCTCCAAACAACTGGACAATTTGGAGGTTCCACTCAAGAAGATCCTTTTGCCCATCTGAGAAACTTTCTTGAAGTGTGCAGCAATTTCATTATTCCGTAATGAGTGAGGATGCTTTCGTGAAAGTTGTTTCCTTATTCTTTAAAAGACAGAGCAAAGGCTTGGTTGAATTCCTTGGAGTCCAATTCTATCACAACTTGGGAAGATATGACAAAGAAGTTTCTGGAGAAGTATTTCCCACCAAACAAGAATGCTAGGATGAGGAATGACATCACATCCTTCAAGCAAAAAGAAGGGGAATCATTACATGAAGCTTGGGAGAGATGGAAGGAATTGCTTAGGAAATGTCCACATCATGGAATTCCTATAGTAATTCAGATGGAGACTTTCTACAATGGGCTGGAAGCACCTACTAGATCTATGCTAGATGCCTCATCTGGAGGGGTGATCCTTAACTCATCATATAATGAAGCTTGTGAGCTCATAAAGCGCATTGCCATTAACAGTTCTTCATGGCCTACTGAAAGGCTGAATTCTACAAGGAAAATAGCTGGGGTTCATGAAGTGAGTGAGGTTTCTGCTCTCTCAGCCCAAGTGGCTACTCTGACAAATATGATAAAGGAGTTAAATACTTCCAATGCTATAGCGTCTGATGCTATAGCGCCTGAAAGGTCAACTGCAGCGACAATTGAACAAGCTCCACCTGGAGAAACAAGTTGTGTATATTGTGGAGGGGCTCATCTGTATGAAGAATGCACAACAAATCCTGCTTCTGTCAATTATGTGGGTTACAACAAGGGTAACAACCCTTATTCCAATACATACAACCCTGGTTGGAGGAATCATCCTAACTTCAGGTGGGGGGGAGGAAATAATGCTAACACAAGCACAAATGCTCCTGCTATTCCCCCAGGTTTTCCAAGGCAACAACAACAACAACCTCGAGAGACGCATACTCTGTTCTGCTATGGATAACTCAATGGAGTCTCTGCTAAGGTCATTCATCAGTGATTGTAAAACAACAATGCAGACTCACGAAGCATCCATCAAAACTCTGGAGAATCAAGTGGGACAGATTGCATCTGCTCTCACTCAAAGGCAAAATGGTGGACTCCCATCTACTACTGAACCTTCTCCATCTCGCACCAGGCAAGGAGCATGTGAAAGCAATAACCACCAGAAGTGGTAAGGAGGTAAGTACTGCACCTAAGAATTTAGAGTCAAGTGTTGCTGAAAATGAAAAGAATTTTCAGACGTTATAGCACTTTGTGCTATAGCGTCAAATGCAAACAGAACACTGAACCTAAATTGGTGCCTCGAATATCTGCTCCACCTTACCTCAAAGGTTGAAAAAGGCACATGAGGACAAACAATTCAATAAATTCCTTGAGGTGTTAAAACAATTGCACATTAATGTTCCTCTAGTTGAGGCATTACAACAAATGCCCAACTATGCCAAATTCATGAAAGATGTTTTGTGAGAAAAAGAAGGTTGGGAGAATTTGAAACTGTGGCAATGACTGGGAATGCAACATGTTGATGCAAAATAAACTCCCCGTAAAATTAAAGGACCCCGGTAGTTTCACAATACCTGCTTCCATTGGAAATTTTTATTCGGGTGCGTGCTTTATGTGACTTAGGGGCTAGTATCAATTTAATGCCTAAGTCCATTTACACACGCTTGGGTATAGGAACCGCCAGGCCCTATTTCCTCGTAAGCCTCCAGTTAGCTGATAGGTCACTAGCCTATCCTGAGGGAATACTGGAGGATGTTTTAATTAAAGTTGATAAATTTGTTTTTCCTGTTGACTTTGTTATCTTAGATTTTGAAGCAGATGCAGAGGTACCTATTATTCTCAGGTAGACCCTTTCTCGCTCTGAGGAAGACACTAATTGATGTACAAAAAGGAGAATTGACAATGAGAGTCAATGATCAAGAAGTTAAGATCAATGTTCAATGCATTAAAGCTCCCAGATGTCAATACTGAAGAGTGTTCCTTTGTGGTGTCTCTTGACCAAGTGGTTCAAAAACATTTTCAAAAAAATAGCAACCACTTGGGAAAGGTGCTAAACAGTACTGAGGAACAAGAATTGTTGGAAGAAGAGGAATTTCAAGAAGGAAAGCAAACTGTGAATGAGGTTTGGGCTAGAAGATATGAGTCACTAGAGCAAGAGAACTCAAACCTAAAGAAGAGTGTGCCTTCCATTATTCAACCACCTGATCTAGAGTTGAAGGAATTGCCCAAGCACCTGAAGTATGCATATTTAGGGGAGAATGAGACTCTACCTGTCATCATTTCTGCTAGTTTGGATCAAAACCAAGAGGTGGAGCTCATTTCAACTCTGAAAAGACACAAGAAGGCAATAGGTTGGCAAATGTCTGACATACATGGGATAAGTCCTACAATCTGCATGCACAGGATTGTGTTAGAGGAAAATGCTAAACATAGCATTGAAGGACATAGAAGGCTTAATCCTATAATGAAGGAGGTAGTAAAGAAAGAAATCCTCAAGTGGTTAGATGCAGGAATTGTGTATCCTATTTCTGACAGTGCATGGGTAAGTCCAGAGTAGTGTGTGCCTAAGAAAGGTGGGGTAACTGTGATCACAAATGACAAAAATGAATTAATTCCCACAAGAACAGTGACTGGTTGGAGGATTTGCATGGACTACAGGAAATTGAACAAGGCCACAAAGAAGGACCACTTTCCCCTCCCTTTCATTGACCAAATGTTGGACAGACTTGCTGGTAATGACTATTACTGTTTTCTTGATGGCTACTCTGGCTATAACCAAATAGCAATTGTCCCTGAAGACCAACAGAAGACCACATTCACATGTCCTTATGGCACATTTGCTTTTAGAAGAATGCCCTTTGGACTGTGTAATGCCCCTGCAACTTTTCAGAGATGTATGATGTCCATATTCTCTGATTTCATTGAAAAATCTATGGAGGTTTTTATGGATGACTTCTCTGTGTTTGGGGATAGTTTTCAGATGTGTTTGGACAACTTGGAGGAAATACTAATAAGGTGTGAAGAAACAAACCTTGTGCTTAATTGGGAGAAGTGTCACTTCATGGTGCAAGAAGGAATTGTGCTAGGACACAGGATTTCCAAGAAAGGTTTAGAGGTGGATAGGGCCAAGATTGAAGTTATTGAAAAATTGCCACCCCCTCAAGTGTTAAAGGTATAAGAAGTTTCTGAGGGCATCTTTGGGTTCTATAGGAGATTCATTAAAGATTTCTCAAAGATCTCAAAGCCTCTCTGTCAACTCCTTCAACATGACATCACATTCAATTTTGATGAAGCTCGCTTGAAGCATTTCGAAATTAAAAACGACAAGATTAGTCATCGCACTGTGATTGTGACTCTGATTGGAGTAAACCTTTTGAGCTAATGTGTGATGCAAGTGACTATCTTTGTGGGAGCTGTGCTTGGCCAAAGGTATGACAAAATCTTTCATTCTATATATTATGCAAGCAAAACACTTGTAGAAGCACAATTGAATTACACTGTCACAGAAAAAGAGCTATTGGCTGTGGTCTTTGCATTTGACAAATTCAGATCGTACTTGGTGGGCACAAAAGTTATTGTTTTTACAGACCACTCTGCCATCAAGTACTTGATCTCTAAGAAAGATGCAAAACCAAGGCTAATTAGATGGGTTCTCCTCCTCCAAGAATTTGACTTGGAAATTCGTGATAAGAAGGGGGTGGAGAACCAGGTTGCTGATCATTTGTCTAGGCTTGAAGGTGCAGGTACAGCACAGGGTGAGATTAAAGAAATTTTCCCAGATGAGACATTGTTGACAGTATCGGTGAAAAAGTGTAACGCTATAGCGGCAGCCGCTATAACGCCAGACGCTATAGCGTCTGAAGATACTGCGCCGTGGTTTGCAGACATTGTGAATAACTTGGTAAGCAGAATTGTGCCTGCAGATCTGATTATCAACGGCGAAAAAGGTTTTTCCATGTAGTGAGGGATTATTATTGGGATGAACCTTTTCTCTACAAAAAGTGTCAAGATCAAGTGATAAGAAGGTGCCTTGCAGAAGAAGAACAACCTCAAGTGTTAGAGCATTGTCATGCTTCACCATGTGGGGGACACTTTGGAGGAACTAGAACAGTTTGCAAAGGTCTTTGCAATGTGGGTATTACTGGCCTACATTATGCAAGGATGCTCAGGAATTGGTGAAGAACTGTGCAAAGTGTCAAAGGACTGGGAACATTTCAAACAAGCATGAAATGCCCTTAACCAACATCTTAGAGATTGAACTCTTTGATGTATGGGGCATGGATTTCATGGGTCCATTTCCTCCTTCTCATGGGAATTTGTACATATTGGTGGCTGTTGATTATGTTTCAAAATGGGTTGAAGCTGTGGCTCTCCCCAATAATGATGCCAAGTCAGTTAGCAAGTTCCTGCAGAAGAACATATTCACCAGATATGGGACACCTAGAGCAATTATCAGTGATGAGGGTTCTCACTTCTGTAACAAATTGATTGAGTCTCTCTTGGGAAAATATGGGGTAAGGCATAAAATTGCCACTGCTTATCACCCACAAACAAATGCAAGCTGAGTTGTCTAATACAGAGATCAAAAGGATGCTTGAAAAAATGGTGGGACCCTCAAGAAAGGATTGGTCAATCCATTTGGATGATGCGTTATGGGCTTACTGGGATGACCTTCAAGACACCTTTGGGAATGTCTCCCTATAGACTTGTGTTTGGGAAAGCATGCCACCTCCCTATTGAGCTACAACACAAAGCTCATTGGGCCATCAAAAAGCTCAACTTTAAGTATGATAGAGCTGGCAGGGAAAGGTTACTTCAGTTGAATGAGCTTGAAGAGATTAGGCATGCTGCCTATGAAAGCTCAGCTATCTACAAAGAGAAAACCAAAGTGTGGCATGATAAGAAGATCCAGAATAGAGAGCTGATTGAAGGAGGGCAAGTACTTCTTTTTAATTCAAGACTAAAATTGTTTCCTGGCAAGCTCAAGTCCAGATGGTCTGGCCCTTTTAAACTGGTCAAGGTCTACCCTCATGGTGCTGTGGATTTATATGATCAAGAAACCAACACCACTTTCAAAGTGAATGGACAGAGAGTAAAGCAGTACCATGGTGACACTATGATGAGGGCCAAGACCTCAATTGATCTTCAAGATCCCTAACATCAAATGAAGAAGTCAGGCTGAAGACTCTTAAAACAAGCGCTCTTGGGAGGCACCCCAAGGTTTTACTAACCAACATTTCTTCTATTTTTATTTTTATTTTTATTTTTCAGGAGGGAAAATTATTGTGTTGAGGAGTTTGGAAAATTGAAGGTGCAGGTGTGATCTTGACGTTATAAGCGTCAAGAGGGGGTAGCCGCGGCATGAAACGGTTTAATTGAAAATAATGGGACGGTTGTCAATGACGTGGCACGCGCGCTGCATGCAATACAACCGCTTCACCCTATGCGCCCACGTGTGAAAAAGCCCAATCACTTGATCCTCCGCCCCATCAACAACGGTCACATCATTCAATTCCCAATAGCCTCTCACTCAACCACTCCCTTCCTTTCTCTCTTTCTAACTGTTGTTCCTTCTTCTTCTATAACCCCCACCGTGCCATAACTCCTATTCCTTCTATCTCTGAAACCGATCTTACAATCCAGTTCAAAAACTCACAAATCCCCTTCTTCCTCTCAAAAATCACAAAATGGTGAAGAAGCACTCAGTTGAAAAACCCTCTAGGAAGCCCAGAGCCTCAGAGCCAGGTTCCTCTAGGGCTGTGGACCCAAAGGACGATCCTGCGCGTTACTGGAAAATGAATTTCATAGCTGAAAGGGGTTTTAAAACAGAAAAAGCCCCTGATGTGTTCACGTCTACTTGTTCAAGCCACAGAGGGAATTTGTGGTGCCTTTGGTGAGGAGTTTTACAAAGGTATTCCTCCTCCAAAAGGGGGAAAGCCCCAAACCTATTCCATGGTTAGGGGTGAAATGGTTGATTTCAGCCCAAGTGCCATTAATGAGCATTTCAAGCTAGGTTATTCTGGGAAGGCATTGGAGAAAAAGCTTGATACATGGGGCTGTGATGAAATGGAGGAGGTTAAGAAGAGAATCTGTGTGGAGGAAGCTACTCGGGAAAGGTTTGGATCAGAGTTCAAAGTCAAGAAAGCATTTCTGGTGGATGAGGCTGCCATGTGGTTTACTTTTATCAGGCATTCACTCATGCCAACTTCTCACACAACCAATGTGGAGAAGGATCGATTGATAGTGTTGGATGCTATTTTGGAAGGTGAAAGCATTGACGTGGGCAAGATCATTGCAAGGGAAATTGAGAAAAGCGGTGATGGCCAGACGGTGTCTGTATTTTCCTTGTTTAATTACTGAATTGTGCAAGCAGGCTGAGGTAGAAATTGAGATTCGTGATGAACGAAGGACTCCTCAAGGAGACATTCCTGCTGTGTTCAAGCCCAGGCAGAGAAGTTCTAGCGCTATAGCGTCTGATGCTATAGCGCTTAATCAGTTGAAAAAGAACCAACAAGCTCTGTGCAAGTTCATGAAGGCCAAGTTCGAATGGGAGAAGGGCCATTGCGGAGAAGTTATCTAGGGGAAAGGAATTACTGGAACCCCCAGTGTTCCCTGAGTGGTTGATTGAGGAAGAAGGTGTGAAGGAGCCACCTCAAGCAGAAGAAGGGGTGAGTAAGAAGGTCTCTGCTGTTGCACTCAAAAAGAGAGCAAGGAGCCCTGCCAAGAAGAAGGTGAAGAGTCATGCTAAGAAGAAAAACAAAGGTGAGCAAATAAGAATCTTTGAATCTCAAGACTTGGAGGAACTCGGTGAAGAGAAGACGATGAAGAGAAACAAGGAGGGTAATGAAAGAAGTCAATGAATCGAGGAGGAAGATTCTCGAGAGTGAGGAGAAGTGCAGTGAAGAGAGCCTGAGAGAGAGGAGGAAGGTCGAAAAAGTGAAGAATTGGAGGAAATGCATGTTGATCCCACACCCAGCCCAACTAGACAACCTTCACCACACATACCTTCACCACAAATACCTTCACCAAAAGCCCAAGACCAAATCATTCCTGAGACCCCACAATCTGAAACCACCATCCCTCCACCCATCCCAACCAACGAAACATCACCCCCACCTACACAGCAACCACCAAATCTAAATGAGCCAAAGACAACCGTAACCACTGTCCAATCTCCCACAGCAAGAAAAGAACCAAGTCCACCACCTGCATCACCACAACAACCCAGTCCCCAAAATCCTGCTGAAGAATCTGCTAGCGCTATAGCGTCTGATGCTATAGCGCCTGCAGCACAGAAAAGCCCATCATCATCTGTGTCAAGTACAACAAAATCTCCTAGGCTTAAGCAAAAAGCCCAAAGGAGCCCTCAATCAAAAGCTAACATTCTTGCAGGTTCTGAAGTAGAAGCTCAGGCCATGGCTGATAGCCCTCCCAGGAAGGTAGTGCAAGGCCCAATGCCATCTGGCACACCAAGCCGTATTCTGAAGGAGAAGCACGTGGTAGCAAAGAGGCCAACATATGTATCTGCCAGAAAGAGCCCAGGTGCAAAGCTTGCTGTGATTGAGGAAGATGATCAAGAAAGTGTGCAGCCAGAAGCACAAGAAGCTGAAAAGGAGGTATCTGATCATGAGGCAGAAGCTGCTAGCAAGTTAGCAGAGATGAAGGCCGCTAAAGAGAAGGAAGCCCCGATGGTAGTAGCTATAGCGCGTCGAGCAAGGACAGGCGAAAGAAGAGAAGAAAAAGAAAAAGGTTGCAATCCCTCTTCAGCCATCTCGTGTGAGTTCAAGGACCAGGTCTGGTCTAATAAAGAAATGATCTTAACATTCTGCTGTAGTAGTTTTTAGTTGTGTTGTATGTTCCAATAAGTTGTGAAGCGCTATAGCTTCTGTCTTGCGCTTCACAAATGTTCAAGACTTGTTTTATATTGTTTCTGTTTTATCTTAGGCCTCTCCCTAGTCCTTTAGAGCAGTGAGGACACTGCTCACTTTTGTTGTGGGGGGAGGACCTAGTTATCAATGTTCTGTTTCAAGTGTTTCATTTTTAAGTATAATCATTGACTGCATTCTCTTTGGGCTAGTTTTAGTGATGATTGTGTGAGTGAGTAAGAAAGCCATGCTTTTAGAAAAAAATCTTTGTTTATTATTGCTCCCACACATAAAAATCTACGTGTTAGGAAAAACTTAGTTAGCCTAGGACTATCTCGATGCTTAGGTTAGTCTGGTTAACCAAGGTGACATCAAGGCTTGACTAAAAACTTGAAGAGTTTTGAAGCAAAGTTTGGGGTGTTTGGGCTATATAAAGGTTAGGTACAAAGGTCTTAGGGTGGTCAGTGACTTAGAAGTTCAGTGTAAATGCGTTGTAAAGCTGTAGTTTCCCGAAACAAGAGCTCGGCTGTCCCAAAGGCAAAGAGGCAAAGCCTCATTGTGAAAATATATATATATATATATATATATATATATATATATATATATATATATATATATATATATATATATATATATATATATATATATATATAATTCTTGTGGAGCCGAGTAATGAGGGGGCTGCAGCTAGTAAATAAATCTGTTATCATTGTTCAAAGCACTATAGCGCCAAACGCTATAGCGTGAGTTGTTCAGTTTCAATAAGTTAGGAACACTGACCATAGACTTGAAATGCCTAGTTAAACCCTTTGTCATGCTTGAAACTCCCCCATTTCTGTGTGAAAATGTTAATCTAGTCATTGTTTTGAAAAAGTTCTTGATTGCACCAAAAGAAGGCCACTCTTCCCAAGGCTAAGAAAAATCTGAATCTAGCTAGGAATTGAGATAAGGCAGAGATCACACACACACTATTGGGCAGTAATAAGCCTAGAAGTTGAGTAAAATGCATTGGTGTGTTGGTGTGAGTGTGAATCTGAATTATTAGCCCATTGAGAATAAATTTGAATGAGTGTGCTTAGAAGTGAAGTGCTGATCAGGTCTTGTGTTTGTGAATAAGTGTCAGTTTGTTTTGTCTTTGTAAGTGTCATTACTTGGGGACAGGCAATGGTTTAAGTTTGGGGGTGTGATAACTCATATTTATATGAGTTATTTGTGCCTCTAATCATTAAATTAAGTAAGTTCTCAAGTAATAGTAGTATAGTATTTATTGCAATTCTGTTAATATTAGGCGAGGAAGGGCTAAACACTGCTTTGCTATGAAATTGGCACATTTGGTGCCCTTGTGATTGTTTTGATGTATTTTGTGAAGTAGTGCAGTGTTTAGCGCTATAGCGTCTAACGCTATAGCGTCAAGAAGGCAGATCAGCTGAGCATCTAAAGGAAAAGTGCAATTTTGGCGCCAAGCTCATTAATCCATGTTCCATATCTTGTGTCCACTTTGTGCTTGGCGACATGTGCGGATTTTATTGGATTTGTGTGGACACTTGGCATCGCATGAATGAGGAATAGTGGAGTTGGTGAAAAGCAAACATCACCTTTATTGACTTTTGGAGAAGATTTGTACCTCATGCTAGAGAGACTAGATATGCTGATTTCCTTCCCTTACCATAGGATATTCGGAGTTAGAGAGAGTATTGGTAGAGAGAGAGAGAACTTGACATTTTCCTTTTCTCCATTGATGCACTTCTAAAGCTTTGAAGTTTATTTTTCTTCCTTAGTAATTTTCTGTATTTCTCACGGTGTAAAGCTACTGATTTGTATCATCAGTGCGTGGATGATAAGGAAACATCAAGCTTGTATCTTTTGCACTTGTAATTCCCTTTCTACCTACGGTAATGCAAGTATGTTTATTTGTGTTATTTTGATGATGCTCAACATGAGCTAAACTCCTTGAGTTGGGTTGCTATAGCTTGTAATGAACCTTTAATATTGCGTATATAACTTCTCCCGTTTTGTGTTTTAATCCTTGTGTTATAATTCTTCCAAACTTGCTTTATATTTGGCCACGTAAAACAAGTACCTCTGTGGATTCAGACATGAACCATAGAAAGAACTCAAGGGTTAATATAAATGATAAGGTTGGTTGAAGACATTTAATCAATTTTTGCATCATCTAGACATAGAAGTTGCAATAGTTTATAAAGCATAAGCTGTGGGATCTTGATTATACAGGGGTGAACCTATTTAGAACCTAGACATAGGCATCTTGTAGTGAAACCCTGGCGCTAGTACTGAAAGGTGCAAAACATTTGCAATAGCTTAGCAACGCTATAGCGTGTGACGTTATAGCGTCTTATTTCTGGGAAGTTACGTAGTGAAAGCAATCCAACTTATTTCTCTCATAGTTTAACTTACTTTAACTTGTTACCTTAAAACAACTCTTGTTCAAATGAACTTTGCTACTCAACTACTTGTTACTTGATCCTCTAAGTGTAATTCCTTTTTAAACTCTAAAATTAATATCAATCCCTGTGGAGACGAACTTTACTTATCAATATATTACTTGTTGCGATTGTGTACACTTGCACATCACCTTTTCGCACAACAGCCGGTCATGGTCCAAATTCGGGTCGTGACAAGCAGCTAGCTACATGTGCATCCACTTGCATTGCTGACCTCATGCTTGGTCCCCTAAAGCAGAACCACTTTATATAGTAGGCGCCTACCATTCACACATAGCCATAGGGATAGCTTTGAAGAGTCATCAACATAGGGACACATGTTCATAAATCATGAGACCTCCCTATACACTTAGTCAAAGATTTCAACTTGGAGATCAACCTCTGAAAAGCAACTACATCTAATCCACTCAAGATTACTTCAACATGAAGGAAGGAAGCACCTCTCTTGAAGGCTATAAAAGGACCTCACAATCTTCATTTGGAAATATATCACAATCCATAAGTTAGATCAAAATTTCAATATACATAGTTAGTTTCTATTTTATAAGAGGGAAAGGAAGGAATTAACAAATCCTCCTTACTTTGATTTCATAGTGTTTGTATAGTGAAAAGGAGTAATGCTAGTGCATTGCTAGGAGAATTCATACAAAGGGCTTCAACTTGTGTAACTTCTATCTTGTTGTTTCTCTTTTGTGATTTCTATTATATAAACATGGTCTATTCAGTTTATATCTACCTTGCAATGTCTATTGTTAGCTAAACCTCTCTTAGTTGGAATGTTCTAATCATTTAATGAGCTTTTAAGTAATTATGATGCATGTATGTATGTTTGTACTTTAGTTCTTGCTTGATAATATTTTCAACACTTATTTTGGGGATTGATCAACTTAGAATAAGTAAATTTGTAAGAGCAGACATGGCTTACAATTAAGAACTCAAGAACTAATATGGGTAAGTGTTTTACATAAAGGAAACTTTGTGAAAACCATGCTAAGTCCTAGACATAGGATAGTATAGTCCATAGGGTGAAATTGTGGGTACTTTCAAAGGCAAGAGTGAACCTATTTAGCATGCCTAGACATAGGAAGCTTGTAATGAAACTCTGAAGAAAAGTGACTGAAAGGAACATAACTAATGCAACAGCATTCAGTGCAGCTGCATCATATACTGCATCAAACACTTCAAAGTAAATTACTTGATGAAGACATTCCAACTAACTTCTCTCATTTGCATTATCAACACTTATACTTTGCTTTCTTTTCTAACTTAGTTGTGATGACACCAACTCCACTATTATTTGTTATTTAGTTACCTTACACTTTATTACTTTATATTGCATTTTAAAAGAGAGTTTTTCGATCTCTGTGGGTTCGATCTTTTTATACTACTTGTTTTTGGACTGTGTATACTTGCACATGTGTTTTTCCAACACCAATCATCCCATTGAAAAATTATTCCTTTGTTTGTATTTTTCATGTACTAAATTAAAGCAATATATAAAGCCTGTCGATGTGTATGTTTATTCGCATTATGATATTATTAAACATATGTTGTCAAAGACAATACTTCATAGTCGAATTGGTAAATGGACTTTGGCATTATCAGAGTATTCATTAACATAAACCTTTAAGAGCTGATTTCATAGTAGATAACTCTGTGGTCGAAGAGCCAACGTACATGGTCGAAGTTCAACCATGGAAACTGTTCTTTGATGGTTCAAGCCATAAAAATGGTACTGGAATTGGAGTACTATTAGTATCTCCAACAAGAATACTAACAAAGTTTAAATATAAGATAGAAGGAAATTGCTCCAATAATGAGGCAGAATATGAAGCCTTAATAGCAGGACTTGAAATATTGCTAGAATTGTGGGCAAAGACTGTCGAAATAAGGCGAGACTCTGAATTAGTTGTAAAGCAACTCACCAAAGAGTATAAGTGTATTAAAGAGAACTTGGTGAAATACTTTGTGATTGATAACACCTTGTTAAAACAATTCACACATGTCGAAATAAAACATGTGCCTCGAATTGAAAACCAAGAAGCCAATGAATTGGCGCAAATAGCATTAGGCTATAGAGTTTCAAAAGAGAAATTACAAGAGCTAATAGAAATAAAAGAGAAACTCTTTTCGACAGATAGTTCTCAAAACAAATTGTCAATGCAAAAACTTGGGGGGGCAGAGGATAAGTTAGAAGTGTTATTTCCTCCAATTGAAAACAAGTTAGATGATTTTCAAGTTTTTGCCAATGACAATATGCCAAATGATGATTGGCGAAGGCCAATTGTTGAATACTTAGAAAACCCAACAGGGGTAAATTGTCGAAAAACCAAATACAGAGCTTTAAGCTACATGACTGCTGGAAACGAATTGTTCAAGAAAACTGCTGAAGGTCTCTTGCTTAAATGTCTAAGCGAAATTGAAGCCTATCTATCAATATCCAGCACTCATAGTGGTGCTTGTGGGTCACATCAAGCAGGTCACATGATGAAATGGTTTCTGTTTCGACAAGGTGTGCCAACTATGCTGAAAGACTGCATAGATTTTGCCAAGGGTTGTCAAAAAAATGCAGGAATTCAACATGTACCTGCAAGCGAATTGCACTCAATAATTAAACCTTGGCCTTTTAGAGGTTGGGCCTTAGATATAATTGGTGAAATAAAACCAACCTCGTCGAAAGGCCATCGCTTTATATTAGTTGGTATTGATTACTTTACTAAGTGGGTCAAAGCTATAACCTTTGATCAAGAGGCAGTTATGAACTTTATTCAGAAACATATTTTATATTGGTTTGGGGTTCCAAAAACCATTATAATAGATCAAAGCTCAGTTTTTACTGGTCGAAAAATGGTAGAATTTGCTTCTGAAAAAGGTTTCAAGTTATTAACTTCGACGCCATACTATGCACAAGCCAATGGTCAAGTAGAGTCAGCCAATAAAATTGTCATTTACTTAATAAAAAAGCACATTGGACAAAAACCAAGAAATTGGCATAATACTCTTCACCAAGTATTGTGGGCTTGTCGAATTTCTCCTAGAGAGGCTATTAACACTACCCCATTTCGACTCACATTTGGGCATGATGCAGTATTGCCAGTCAAAATCTACCTACAATAAACTAGGATTCAAAGGCAATTTGAAATCCCATCAAACCATTATTGGGATATGATGGTTGATGAGTTAGTTGATAAAGATGAGGAGAGATTGGTAGCATTAGAAATCCTTACGAGGCATAAAGAGAGAGTGGCTAAAGCCTACAATAAGAAGGTTAAGTCGAAATCTTTTGCCTTAGGAGACTTTGTTTGGAAAGTTATTTTGCCTATGGATAAAAAAGATAGAGTTTTAGGCAAATGGTCTCCAAATTGGGAAGAACCATTTCGAATTACACATGTCTTTTCAAACGAAGCTTATGAGATCGAAGAAATAGGCGCAGATAATCGAATTATGCGTATAAATGGCAAGTACTTAAAAAGGTATAAGCCAATGCTGCAAGAAATAAAAATAGCGCAAGAGTAAACATCTGAATTAAATCAAAACATGGCATTATTGCCAAAGTACATGGTCGAAGACCAAATTGTCGAAATTACAAAGAGTTAAAATTAAAAAACAGGAAAGTAAAGCCTAAGGTTCATCTTCATTTTCACCAATACACTCTGGGACTTCTCTATTTTGGTGTTGATGAATGTTTCCTCTTCGACAAGCTTGTTCACTTCATGTTCATGGAGAGAAGCTGCCTCAAAGAGCCCAAGAGCTGAAGTGGCCTCTTTGTTAATAGCATTTTCCAAAGAAAGAGTTTCTTCTGAACCGAAGCCTTCTTTTGCTGTAAGGTCTTAATTTGCTTTTGAAGCTCAGCGATAGCAGCATCATACTCTGCTATTTCTTGGGAAGTTTGACTTACAAGAGTCTCCTTTTGAACTTGCAAATCATTGAGTTTGGCATTTGAAGCTTCGACAGCAGCCATGCTTCTTGGTGAAGTTCTTTTGCACGCTCCTTTTTTGCAGCAATACTCTTCTTCTTTTGGACTTCCCTGGTAATAGCTTCCAAGAAAGGCTCAAATTCAAGAATGAATCCTATGAGAGAATTGCTAGATGTGGGAGTGTTGAGCTTTCTGAGTTGGTCCTTGATCTTGAAGGTGATCAGTTGGTCCTCTTCGATAGCCTTGATCAAATCTATTTGGAAAAGGATCCTTTGAAGCTCTTTTACCAAGTCTCCTTTGGAACTCACAGAGTTCCCACCTCCAGAAGTAGTCGAAGCACTCTGCTTGCTTTCTGTCAAAGATTTTCCACTCATCAACAATTTAAAAGCCTCAAAGGGATTTTTTCTCTTCAACTCAGAAAATTCTTGTTGGCTAAGGCTGGTGCTTGACGAAGGTAAGGACTTAAGATGACTATCATGTTTTGGAGACTCATCTTCATGCTCTGAAAAGTCTTCTCCTTCTTCTCCTTTATCTTCGCCAGTGTCATCATCACTTACTTCGATACCGCCTTCTTGATGGTTTTCTTCTTCTTCTTATTCTTCTATTTCTTTCTCCTGCAAGACGGGTGACGAAGTGATAGGAATTTCAACATGGTCGAGGATTTCATCTCTGATGAATCCCCATCACATGATGGTTCTTAGTATGGAAAAGAGAATTTTATGTGAAGATTTTATTGAATGTAGGGAAAATGGCAACACTAAAAGAGTAAATTGTGCTAGTTGAAATTGTATTGCTTTGCAGTGTTTACGCTTGGTTTTGTGGTGTTTTTGTGCCCCGAGACTAGGTGAAAGGAAGAACGAAGAAATGCAAGCAATCGGACGAAAAAGTGCCAAGGAATGAGCTTGCTACTGGCCCGAGTGGCGCCAATCGTCGCGATGAGCGCCAAAGTGAGGCGACAAAGGAGTGCGAGAAATAAAAAGTCCTGTCCATTCGCCCCATCATCGCGCATGAGCGCCGAGAGCGCCGATTCTTGTAGCGTCCTCCAATTAATGGCGCTTAAGTAGTCGCCGAGGCGCCAACGAGCGCCGATTCTTTGAAAACACGATAAAACACGCAAAAGCTGCGTTTTGAGGATCTTCCGACATTTTAGGCGAATTGAAACCCTAGCACACCGAGAGAGTTGGTTGCAAATTCACGACCATCGAAGAATCAAGCCTTGGGAACAAGAATTGAGACTTGAATGTCATCATCATCATCGTTATTATCTTGTAATTCTCTCTTTTCCTTATCTTTGATCATGTGTAACTAAACCCCAATGTTGGGGATGGATAAATTCGATTTAGATTTATTGTTCTTTGGTTTATCTTGATGATTTTTATCGTTCTCTCTCGTTTGTGAATTGATATTCGTGTTTAACCTTTACGTAATTGGGAAATTATAGAACCTATATTCTATTCAATAATTTAACTAAGTTCTTATTATTGGATTGTTTGAATTTCAATTCCTTCCATTCGTAAGTTTAGGAATATCCTGCGAATTGATGTATGTGGCGAATCCTTGCGTTTAATGCTTGTTGTTAGTAGATGCACCTAAGGAATTAGGGCTTTTATCAATTAACAAAGACCTATTCACCTAAGGGATTAGGGCTTAGTTAGAATTGTGGATTTGATAGCAAATGAGAGAGAGAGATAACTCCTGAAAATAAATCAGTAACGATAGCATGAAATCGGAAGACATCCATCCCTAGCGTTTTCTCAACGTATTTCTTCCAACGTGTTCAGTTTTCTCATAGTTAAAAAGTCAAAAACAATTTACCGCTTTACCCTTGAGCTTCATAGCTCAACATTACCAAACAAAACCCCTTTCAACTTGGTTCAAATTAGTCGTTGCATCGTAGTTGGCAAATTAAATTCGATCCTTGAGGACGATATCCCGGGATCTTACGGGTTTTATTACTTGCACGATTTGGTACACTTGCCAAATAGTTAACAAGTTTTTGGCGCCGTTGCCGGGGATCGGAATTAATTTACTAATTATTTCGAAGGCAACTGCTAATTTGAACCCGTACATACTTTAATTTGTTTTTAGTTTTGTTGCTTCTTTTTACTTTATGCATATATTTTTTTATCCTTTTACCACTTTTACTCCCTTGATTCTATGAAAGCCAGGTGAATACTTTGTAAGTCATGGAGTCCACACTACTTCCACTTCGTTGTTGTTGTTGTGGAGGACCACATTTAAATGGCGATTGTGAGACATACTCCTATTGTGATCTTTGTGGGAAAGATCTTGTGTATTGCTCTTGTGAACCAGAATGGGTACTCCTTGACGAGCCTTTACCTTGGTTGGCCCAACCTAAAATTCTTGAGGAGCCAGAGTGGATAGTTATTGACAAATCATATCCCTGGTTAGCGATGGTCCGTTAGCGGATGAACAACCACTTATTCAAGATTCAGAACAAGAAGAAAAGGGCTCAATAATAGAAGAATCATGTGAGAAAAGGAAATATGAGGAAGAAAAAATAATTGAACGGGAGGATCCTCTTGTTTGGAAGGAAGCTAAAAACTCTCAATCTTGGGAAGGTATGGAAATCCAACCAGAAATCACCCAACAAATTATTCTCCTTTCTCATCTTTTGAGAAGCAAGGAAGATGGGAGTGAAGAGCTTGATCGATATTTAGACTCCTTCTATGCCTTGTTTATCATCCTTCACCTTGAGAGGATATGGAAGCATATGAAATTGTACCTCAAGTTCATGAATTTCCTACCTCATAAACGGAAGAAGAAGGATGATGTGTTCTTCGTGTCATATATTCCACCTTGACGTAGAGGAATTGCGCACAAGCTAGTGACGTTAAAGAAAGCGCTTATTGGGAGGCAACCCAATTTTCTATCCCCTGTCTTTTAATTTTACCTTATTTGATTTTATTTTATTTTCTCGCATTATTTTTATCGATTAGTACTTTAGGGTGCATCTAGGACACATTTACACACTTGTAGGGAAGAATGGATGTGTTGGCGGCTAACCAGAACATGACAACAAACCAAGAGCGATTTGGCGGACTCGAGAATAGAATGGCAATGAGCACAAGTTTGGGATGAGAGCCCTATACAGAGCAATGTGCACGATGTAGAGTGGAGGGCGTTGGATCCGGATCTTGACATCTTTCATCACCTCCGCCGGACTGGGGCGCGGTTGAGTAGTCTACTCACCGCTATGGTTATTTTCTCTCCTTCCTTATCTTGCATGATGTGATTGTGTACTTTGATGTTTTCTCTTAGGTTAGTTGTCGTTTTTAATTTTATTTTTGTTTTTGCCTTAGTCTTTGTACATAGGTCTTCCCTAAATCAATCGGTGAGGACAACTGCTTTGTGTTTAAATGGGGAGGACCTATCGTCGATTTCATGAATAAAATGCAATCATATGGTGAATTTCTGTTTAAAATTTTTTTTTGAAATTAGTTGAGCAAACTTAGTGATGATGTGGTGAGAATTGAGCGAATAGTATCCCCTGTGGTGAAGGAACTTATGCAATCTTGCTTCCACACTCAAAACATTAACTCGTGTGGAACTTAGTGATCCTAGAAATGATTTTAGCTAAGCTAGCCGTTTGGTGGACCATGGGAGTGCCAAATTTTTACTAAAAATTAAGGGTAGTTGTAGAAGCTAAGTTGGGGTGCATCGGTTGTACTAAGGCCGGGTATGCAGTTTGTAGGATGGTCGGTGCGTGTGGGTGTCGGTGTGCGTGGCGCGCGAAGACTGCGCAGTCTACCCGTGCATTTGCGGTGTATGCCGTGGTGTCGGTGTGTGTGAGTGCAACAACTGCGCAGCGTCTACCCGTATGCCTGTAGTGTATGTCGTGGTGTGTGTGCGGCGTGAGTGCAACAACTGCAGCGTCTACCCGTAACGCGTTGTAGTGTATGCCGTGTGTGTTTAAGTGTGTTTGTGAACAAGTGGAAAAATCCACATAGCCGTAGTAATTGTTGCAATTTCCGAAAATGCTTCTTGAGTAAATCTAAATTTTTGATGTAATGAGGGGTTGCGACCAAAAACTCTACGTTGTGTGGTTTGTGTTGTGTGTGTATTGAAGTAGTTGTGCCTTTGGTCCAATCTGTAATACCGAATTAAGACCCTTTGTCGTTGCTTTGAAGCCCCTCAATCTTATGTGGAAACGTTAGTCTACCCTTTGTTTTGAAACATCTTTGGCGGTCTCGGAAGAAAGCCCTCTAGTCTTAGTTAGATGCATTTTGAAACTAGCTTTGTTCCAATTCGCTTAAATGTCACACACGCACTATTGAGCAAGTATGTGCTAGTGAAATTACCATATGTGGGATTGCAATTGAGTGACTATCAAAGTTGTTGCTCAACTTGTCCTTTGGATGTTTGTGATTGTCTTGTTTAAAAGGGATTCATAAGCGATTGCATGTTATCGATGTTGACGATGTTTTGTTTTTGTCTTGCATTGTCTTTGCTTGAGGACAAGCAAATGTTCAAGTTGGGGTTGTGATGAATCCCCATCACATGATGGTTCTTAGTATGGAAAAGAGAATTTTATGTGAAGATTTTATTGAATGTAGGGAAAATGGCAACACTAAAAGAGTAAATTGTGCTAGTTGAAATTGTATTGCTTTGCAGTGTTTACGCTTGGTTTTTGTGGTGTTTTTGTGCCCCGTGACTAGGTGAAAGGAAGAACGAAAGAAATGCAAGCAATCGGACGAAAAAGTGCCAAGGAATGAGCTTGCTACTGAAGTGGCGCTGAATCGCCGCATGAGGCGCTAGTGAGGCGACAAAGGAGTGCGAGAAATAAAAAGTCCTCGTCCATTCGCGCCCCATCATGCGCATGAGGCGCCAGTGAGCGCCGATTCTCGTAGCGTCCTCCAATTAGTGGCGCTTAAGTGTCGCCGGGCGCGCCAACGAGCGCCGATTCTTTGAAAAACACGATAAAACACGCAAAAAGCTGCGTTTTTGAGGATCTTCGACATTTTAGGCGATTGAAACCCTAGCACACCGAGAGAGAGTTGGTTGCAGTGCGCTGACCATCGAAGAATCAAGCCTTGGGAACAAGAATTGAGACTTGAATGTCATCATCATCATCGTTATTATCTTGTAATTCTCTCTTTTCCTTATCTTTGATCATGTGTAACTAAACCCCAATGTTGGGGATGGATAAATTCGATTTAGATTTATTGTTCTTTGGTTTATCTTGATGATTTTTATCGTTCTCTCTCGCTTTGTGAATTGATATTCGTGTTTAACCTTTCTCGTAATTGGGAAATTATAGAACCTATATTCTATTCAATAATTTAACTAAGTTCTTATTATTGGATTGTTTGAATTTCAATTCCTTCCATTCGTAAGTTTAGGAATATCCTGCGAATTGATGTATGTGGCGAATCCTTGCGTTTAATGCTTGTTGTTAGTAGATGCACCTAAGGAATTAGGGCTTTTATCAATTAACAAAGACCTATTCACCTAAGGGATTAGGGCTTAGTTAGAATTGTGGATTTGATAGCAAATGAGAGAGAGAGATAACTCCACGAAAATAAATCGATAACGATAGCATGAAATCGGAAGACATCCATCCCTAGCGTTTTCTCAACGTATTTCTTCCAACGTGTTCGGTTTTCTCATAGTTAAAAAGTCAAAAACAATTTACCGCTTTACCGCCGAAGCTTCATAGCTCAACATTACCAAACAAAACCCCTTTCAACTTGGTTCAAATTAGTCGTTGCATCGTAGTTGGCAAATTAAATTCGATCCTTGAGGACGATATCCCGGTTCTTACCGGTTTTATTACTTGCACGATTTGGTACACTTGCCAAATAGTTAACAATCTCCATCAAGGTCCATACCATGAGCCTCATGTTCTTGATTTAAGTCAGGGGCTTCTTTCTCCTCTTCAGCATTGTTGGGAGCAGGGTCTTCGATCATTGGAGTGACCTCAGGGACTTCGACGGAATCTTTTCGAACCAATTCCTCTTCTTCAGTGTTCTTCTCAACATCATTTGTTATTTCAGGAGGAGTAGAAGTGGGAGTTGTTTGCTTTTTCTTGAACTGGAGTAGTAACAGTTTCTTTTTCCTATGACGAAAAAGTACTTAGTAAGTTTTCTTGGAATGGAAAATACAAAACCCTTAAAATAAGAATAAGCTAGTCAAATACCTGAGGTATGTTGTCTTCGACGTGAGAGTGAGAACTCTTAGTTTTCTTTAAGGCTTGTTCACTCTCCTTCAAAACTTTCCCCTGAACCCTTGTAGCCTTCTCTTTGGGTACTGGCTTTGAGATAGTCTTTTGAGGGAAAAGAGTTTTGGGAATGTCTTGAGAGCGCTTGGTCCTTCTCTCAGTTTCGACACTAGCTTTATTTTTCTCAGCCAAAGCTTTGGCAAAGGCAGGTGGAATCTTGGGATCTGGTGATTCATAAGACTGCATGATTCGACAAACATGTTAGTACAAATCAAAATAAAAGTAAAAGTGTTGGAAACAAAATGGTCTACAATTTCGACCTCTGAATCATCACTCAGGTCAAGTGGGAGTAGCCTTCTTTGCTTTTTTGGGAGTAGCACCAAGCAACAAAACTGCTTGGTCTTTTTCGACTCTGCAAAGGGTAGCACAGCTTAGATAATAAAACAAAAAAAAGAAGAACAAGTAAGTTAATGCAAATAGGAGAGATGAAAATACATACTTCTTGTTTCTTTTCTTCTTGTCTCTTATCTTATTGTCTCTTATCTTCTTGCTTCTTCTCTGTTGGTTTGGGAGGTTTGCTTGAGATGGTGTCATCCTTTTTCTTCGACATAGTGGCTTCAGTTTTCTTCTTCGTCACTTTCTTGGTTTTGCTGGCTGTGGTATCTTCAGTTGAAGTGGATGTAATGGGAATAGCTGCAAATATTCGACTGGTGTGTTAGTAAATTCATGCGTAAAGAAAACTAAATTTTCTAAGGGTTCTACATATCACCTGCTACTGAGGGAGTAGGAACTCAAACATATTGCATGTCGACATGAAGGTGACCCCCATACGTGTGTATGTCATACTTGGTAGAAATTACTTTTTGGGCCGTTTTGGGGTTTGAAAAAAGTTGATTTATTGAGCCACAAAACAACCACGAAGGAGTTTGTAGTTGAAATGCCAAATTCCTTCCAGAAATCAGCTTTCTTCGACTCAACCTTGTCAAGCCAAGCAAGGAATGGTGCATTGTCAACGGGAGGAGAAGATCTAAAGACCCTATTGGGTTATTCATGAAGTCCATGACATATGGACCTTCAATGAAGACTCTAGGACTGAATTGGTGATAACCAGGGAAAATAGCGTTGAAACTTCTTACAACCATCCATTGTCCTTCTTTAGAAAAGAAAAGCCATTCGCGTGCACGAGTCTGCGATTAACGTTCAGACATGAGATTCAAACCGAATAATGCATATTAATCCAAAAAACTTACAAAATAAGACAAATGAAAAACTGGGAATTATTTTTTTATCAAAGCCAGTTCGCCAATACTTCCACCATAGGCTGCAGTGCTGTCTGCCATATTTTTACAAAGGCTTTTTGTCTAGTTGCCACGCCATAAAACAATATCCGCCATTTATAACTTGGGGCAAGTAAGAAAATAAGTTAAAAGCTTTTAATTTGAATATGTGAATTCCCATTATTCTTCCCAGTATTAAAAAATATCCTTAGCAAATGATTCAAGTTAAATGCAAATTGGCCACTCTATATCTTCTGATGATTATTTCCCATTTACTCATTTTCCAAAAATCAAATTACTGTGCATGAATCTCAAGTGAAGGATGGATCACTAACTGATCGCGAAATTCATGAGTTGATACGCTAAGGGAAATTTGTTTTGATATGAAGTCTGAAAGAATGCATGAGCAAAAAAACTAAGAGGGATCTCTGAAAAGACACACCTTATGCACAATGAAAACCCCACAGTGATACTTAAATGGGTCAGTCTGTTCCTCGGCATCAAGAACTACAGCTCTATAAGAGAAAACAGAACACCCCTGTCCACGCAAAGTTAGCTTCAATAGCAGACAGACACAACTTCAAAATAATTAAAACTTACATTGACCAGAGAACCAAACAAAAAACAAAAAATTCCTGAATATAAAACGATATAAAGGTAAATAGCAAGAAAACAATAAGAAACAAACCCCAGATCCAGTTGATTAGAAGTTCACACTCAAAGATTAATAGATAATAACAACAAACAACAATCTGATAAAATCTAACAAAACCCTAAATAGCGAAACTTATAAAACAAACCCTATAAAAACAAACAACAATATGGTAAAATCTAACAAAACCCTAAATAACAATCTGATAAAATCTAACAAAACCCTAACATCAATTAAAATCTAACAACAATCTGTTAAAGAAAAACCCTACAGAAAAAAAACCTTTGTGTGAGTGAAATCATTATGAAAATGGAAGTGAACACAAGAACGAACCTGGAAGGCTGAAGCACGAGCACAGAGACAGGGAGGACCTTGAACTGAGATGAAAACTTAGGGTTTCGAAGATTGCATCAAGGCGACACGAGCAGCAGGCGACGGAGGAGAGCGACTAGGGTTGGCGCAATAAATTCTTCTGTGTCGGGAAGAACAACACCCAATCCATTGGAATCGTTCTTGTTTACTTGTGCAGCCATGAGAAATGCTCTGGTTGTCGCAGGAGAGGGAGAAGGTAGGGATGACGACAAAGGTGAGGGTGGTGATTGTTGCGCCCGAAAAAGTCCCCGAAGGATTTTCTTCGTTTACAACTTTTTAAAACAATGAAGTCGCCACCAATATTTTTTTATAAGGAAAATATTGAAGAAAAACCTTTTTGGAAGGCGGATGGTCTTTTGGAAAACCGGAAGATTTAGGTTCGGGGGTCGATTAGGCATAGGGAAGGTATTAGAACCCCACACCTCCTTTCTACTGAAAGGGAACCTTTAATTAAACGTGTGGTTTTAAGTGTTGATTTGAAAAATACCTAAATTTGCCTCTTGCTTGAAAAGACTTAATGAATTTTTTTATTTGCGACGCGAGAGTTAACCGCTTTGGGTTTTTTGAAAGGAAAAATGATTTTAGTTTGTCGTGCTTGACGGAGGGGATCCGCTCCTACGTATCTCCCGGTGCGATGGAGAATTCAAAGCTACGTAGTTCTAGGTTTTTATTTTTAACTTGTTTAGTTGTGAAAACTGAGCTTTCATGATGATCAATTGAGCGAAGGCTCCAAGTGACCACCATTAGCACTCCATTGTTAATAATCATGCAAGCAAAGGCTTCGCAGGACCAATAACAAAGTTTTTGATTTAATGAAAAGTTTTTTAGGAAAATTAAGCGTTCATGATGATCAATTGAGCAAAGGCTCCAAGTGATCACCACTAGTTCCTCATTGTTAATGATTATGCAAGCAGAGGCTTCGCAAAACCATTGACAAAGTTTTTTGATTTATTGAGAGTATTTAGAAAAATTAAGCGTTCATGATGATCAATTGAGCAAAGGCTCCAAGTGATCACCACTAGTTCCTCATTGTTAATGATTATGCAAGCAGAGGCTTCGCAAGACCACTAACAAAGTTTTTGATTTAATGGAAGTCTTTAGAAAAATTAGGCATTCATGATGATCAATTGAGCAAAGGCTCCAAGTGATCACCACTAGTTCCTCATTTGTTAATAATCATGCAAGCAAAGGCTTCGCAAGACCACTAACAAAGTTTGATTTAATGAAAGGTATTGGAGTTAGAAAGAATTAAAAAAAGCGAGAAAAGGTGAAAATTGCAAGATGGGGTGTTACTAGTTGCGGGGGTTGTGTAAATCGAACAGGGGGTGTAAGCAAAGAAGCCCGGTTCGCATATGGGAGCCCAGTATGCGGCCCGGGCTTAAGTGAGGAGAGGTTGTATGCGTTGATTCATGGGGTGCGAATAGTAATCGATAAATAAAAAAATTAAAATAAATGGATACCATATAGGCCCAACCCTAAGCGAAGACCCTAAACAATCGATCCCCCCCTCTTTCCTTCACCCTGCGCGCCGCGAGCTTCCATTCAAGAGAGAGAGAGAGATTTGCGGAGAAATTAACGGCAGGGAGAGAGAGAGACGGTCGGACGAGAGTTGGAAAGAGAGAGAGGGAACGACGCCGGCGATGGGGGTACCGACGATGACGGAACGAGATGGTTTCGGTGGTGATTGCGACGGCGCAATCGCCGGTGGTGACGGCGACTCTCAGGTTCGTTCCTCCTTCTTTTTCGTTCGTTTTTTTGGGTTTCCCTCTCCTCTTCCGATTCTCTTCTGGTTGGTTGTGTGGCCGGTGTTTGAATCGGCTTGGGGGCGTGTGGTGGCTGGTTGATGGTGGTTTTTTTGGATGAGAGAGGGAGGCTAGTGGTTGGGGCTCGGTTGAGAGAGAGATAAAGAACGACAGTGGGAGAGAGGGACGACGGTCTGGGACTGATTTGCGATGGGTGAGAGAGGGAGGCTGGTGGTTGGTGATGGTGGTTGCTAGGATTGATGAGTGGTGGTGGCTGTGAGGGTTTGATGGTGGTTGTTGGTGGTGGTTTAGGGGTGAGTGGTGGTGACGGTGGTTGGATGCCTTCCCCCTCTCTACTTTAATTTTTAGACCGATCTGCCTGTTCCTTCTTGCTGGAATTTCTGACTGCCTATGACAGTGTATGGATGATTAGGGTTTCAATGTGAAACCCTAATTTTTGATCTGGTTCTCTTGAGAAATGTGTCTCCACCCTTTTGACTGTGATTGTACTGTTTATTTATACTAATAATCTAGGTTTAGCAATTAATTATCGTTTAATGGGCTTTGACTGTTTTTTAGGTTTGAAGTGGAGCGGACCAGGCCCAGCTATTTGGAGAGCAGCTGCTGGAATCCTAGATTTGCTGCTGCTGTCTTCTGTTATTTATTATTTTTTTTATGTAATTTTTGGATTTAATTATTTTTGTACATGTTATTATTTTTTTGTATTTTTCTGACATTTGGACATTTGGACTCTCCTAAGTTGTACTAAAAATTAAATAGATTTTTTTTGACATTTTTGGATTATATATGCTCACAATAAATTAACTGCACAAAATAATAATAAGAAAAGGAGTCGGGCCAAACACAAAGACGAGAACGGGCCCAACTAGACAAATACGCTAAAACGAGACCCAAATAGAAGAAATTGACTCATTAACTAAAAACACTGAAAATTAATTCGGAACCACGTCTGTGGGCCCAAGCCAAAATGGTAAGCGACTTAAGTAAGCCCACTTAGGTTCGATTAGGCCCAAATATCGAGATTAAACTGAAGAATGCGCGAAAAGGTCGAATATTCACGCGCATGCCTAGTTTAAGTAACGGTATTTTGGTTTAATTGAACGGTTAATTGAAATTGGCTTAAATTAAAAAAGAGACACTATTCTAACTACTTGTAATCGCGTGATCTCGAAAAACAAGTTGAATAAAGCAAGTGACAAAAAAAAGAAGACGGACAAAATTAGGGTATTACAGCTGCCCCTCTTTATTTCACATTTCGCCAAAGAATATGAATTGGCCTTTTCATATTGGTTGGTGAAATGGAAATAAAGATATAGAAATAATACTAATTTTGTCCGCTTCAGAAAAGTGCAAATTTTTGTTATTTTCCTTTTGAGAGAGGGGGTTAACACTTGTCGCATTAACGGGAAAGCAATAAATTGGGAAAAGCGGTAATTGATGTTTGAATGCAAGTGTATGCGGTGATTGATGCTTTGATGAATGGAATGTTCCTATTCTAACTTCTGTTTGTTTCTTTTTTGCTTCTTCTATGAAATGCAAACATTAATATGATGCAATGCTCTGATGTTTGATGCAATGATTTTTGTTCTTTTTCTTTTATGGAAATGCTAGCATTAATATGATGCCAATGTAATGAAAAGATTTCTGCTTTTTCTTCTCTACTATTTTCCTCTATGAAATGCAAGTATTAGTATGATGCAACTGACGTGGACCGTTTTTTTTCTTTTTGCTATGTGATGAATGCACAAAATGTGAAGATGCAAATGTAATGCATATGCCATAATGAATAGATTGAAATGCCTAGATGCATTAGGTGTACATTTTTGTGATGATGAGATGTGAGACTTTGGATGCAAGGAATTGAGATGATTATTGACCATTCTGTTGAAAAATTGCATTTGATTCAAACTCTGGTGTTCTCAAGGTTTTTATTTACAAACAATCTCACTTGTTTTCTCTTTCTTTCCATGATGACTGAATTTTAGATATCACGTAAACAACTTGTGTTCTCTCTTCTTGAAGCATCGTCTAGTAAGCATGCATAGGAGTGCAAATGTGAATGAATGAGTCAGCTAGCTTGGCATTGGTTTAGGGCATGGACATTTATGGCAAGTGAAGGAATGACAGACATGGTTATTGCCGAAGCTCATGAGGGATCAAGAGATACAATATTGCCCCAATTCAGGTCTTTGATGAGTGAATAGCTTGCCCCTGTCTAGTGGTGACAACAATTAGGGGTGTAGAAGATGATGAATTGGGAATGCTTCGGCTTTTGAAATGAAGGGTGGAGCAGAAGAGATTTTGTCTCAACCCATAAAGTTTGATGTTGCCCCAGTCATAACAAGGACAAAGCTACCCCAATTAGAATGACAAGGCCTCGTTTAGGATAGTGAGTTGAGAAATTGCCCCGGTGAGGTTTTATAGGAATGAATGAGGTGAAGGAATGGGAACACACTTGCCCCACTCTCGAATGACATTTCAAACGGTTTCTTTGAGTGAGGTTGTGAAAGGCGACAGAGTTATGGTGATGGTTATGAACTGAGGGTGATATATGAATGGGGTGAGCAATGAACAAACCTCCCCAAAGTTGAGCGGAGTGAGAGGCGAAGGGAATGCCCCCTAGTACACACTTTTGGTTCTCTTTAAGAACAACTCAAATGCAATGAAAGTTTTGACTTTTTAGTATGAGGAGAGGCTCCACTTGATGACCACTAGACCTTGTTTTAATGAATGCATCTTGGAGTGCAAGTCCTTCTCCTTTTTTGCCAACTTTCTTTTTTTTTTGATTGTTTGTTTTTTTTCTTTTTGAGCAGCTTTCTTTTTTCGCTTGTTTGTTTGTTTTTTTTTTTTTTTTTTTGAGCAAACACGTCGTAAACGGATAAACTTATTTGTCCTAAGATTAAAACTTGAGAAAACGAAAGCAGTTAGTCATTGATCGGAATGGACTTTTTAGGGTTGTGATGTGGAGAAGGGGATGGTTGGGCTTAATGAAGTGTTTGGGGTTGATGGGGAGGATGGGTCCTGTACGGTGTTGGCCGATCGTCAATGGTTTATGAAGGAAATGGTTATTAGCTTTGATGCGGTGCAGGAAATGGTTATTAGGTTTGATGAGGTGCTTGAAGGTTTTATGAAAGAAAAGGTGGTTAAACCCAAGGAATTGAGGGCTTCTTTTTTTTTTTTTTTTTTTGAAAGGGGAAATGATTTAACCCATTGAATTTGAGGGCCTCGGAAGGGGAGCTCTTATGCTTCATGGCAAAACGTATTGACTCTTAATTTATACTCCCTTTGTCTTCCTTTCTTTGTTTTGGGATTCTCCTTTTTGAAACTTTGTTATCCCCCTCCTTTTGTGAATTTTCTTTCCTTTTGACTTGGGTGAAAATGATATATCATCTTTGATGTGGAATTAACCCTCGTCTAGGGTGATGGGGATATCTTGGGCTTTTCTCGGCTTAAGATGGGTAACAAAGGGTATTCTTGTGATTTTGAATCTTTAGCTTAAGAGGGGTAGGAAATGGACTTCCTGTGATTTTAGGTTTTTGAGGGTGTGGAGAGATGACCAAATTTCCTTTCAAATCCCGATTGCTTATTTCTGTGAGACTTAACTTTAGGACAATGATTCATCTATCTTCATGTGTTTGCTCTTTTTTCTTTTTTTTTTTGTGCCCTAGTTTTTGCCTGGACCGCTATTTGCGAGTTTTCAATCCACCGGGCGCTCTGTTTTGCCTAGGCCGCCCTTTGCGGGTTTTCAACCTAGCGGGCTTATTTTATCTTTTTATTTTTATATACCTTTTTTAGAAAGACTTGCACTAAGGAATATGATACTGACAAGGAAAATTAGTGATCACAGAATTGCCCCAGCATGGAGGACTTAAAGTGTTAGCGAGAATGAACCAAAAAGTCAAGTATGTACTGATGGGAGAAAAATATGCGCTTTAGGGGTGGACGGGGCGGGATTAGATTTGGATGGAGAATGATGATAAATGAGGGAAAATGACTGACTCAAACAAGAGAAACTGCACGTGGCATGCATACTTACTATAAGAACGCTTCACAGAGAGTTAACATTGGTTAAAACATGATATAAAAACTTTTGATAAACTGTTTCAGTCTTTTATCATGGAATGGATGAGATGCAATGCTTTTTTTGAAGGAAATACAAATGAGCTATAGATGTGAAAAACTGAGGGCCTTAGAACACCTTGAGTTTGCAAATGAGTGAGGGTAAACTTTTCCAAAAAAGAAAGATTACTTTGCAAGAACATCTCGTCTCTCATCACAACGTTTTTGTTGTATGCAATGCATGGGTGAAAACATTATGATGCATACATGATGACAACGAAATACATGAAAGCATGTTCACTTGAAAAGTGTGATTATTCTAAAAGTTTTTTTTATGCAAGACGAAATATGACATGCCAATGCATTCTTGGATGATGAATGATGCAAGGATAGTGCTTCTTTTCCAAATGATTTTTATAGAGGCAAGACAAGATATGAAATGCCGATGCCTCCTTTTCTATTGAAAGATGCAGGAATGATGCTTTTTCCTAAATGATGATTTTTAGAGGCAAGACAAAGTATGAAATGCCAATGCCCCTTCCCTTTTCTTTTGAATGATGAAAGATGCAAGAATGGTGATATGAGGCAACTGATTGTCGTTACCCTGAGTAACCTGCATGAAACATTGAGTGGATCCTGACTCAATACTTCACACAATATACTGAAACGTTTCGACAATTAGTTGACTCAACTTAACTTCCTACTTGAAAATAAAACATGTGTGACTGGGTCAAAGTGCCCTGATATCGTAGAGTAACATCTCAAATTTGTAGTCGACAAACAAATTTGAGATATTACCCTTCGTCGTTCAAAGGTGCACTTCTACCCATTAAGCCATCACATGAGAAAATTTTTCTTTGTTTCGAAAGGATGCATGCAGGGAGAAATGATGTATTTGAACTAAAGTGATGAGGTTAATGAAATGATGCATGAATGCTACATGATGATTTTTGTTCATGATTATGAAGGAGATG
This sequence comes from Oxytropis ochrocephala, assembly GCA_020916435.1. Classification (NCBI taxonomy): domain Eukaryota; kingdom Viridiplantae; phylum Streptophyta; class Magnoliopsida; order Fabales; family Fabaceae; genus Oxytropis; species Oxytropis ochrocephala. The sequence continues at coordinate 67,324,039 of CM037094.1, read as the reverse complement.
CTTTCTTGTTTTCATTTTTTTTGTGCAATGAAATGCATGATACTCACAATGGAAAGACATGATTTTTTATTGAATAGAATTGCATGTGAAATGAGACGTTAATGTTCATAATGCATGAGACGCGCCCCTAATAAGACACAAACCTTAATGAGATAGAGAAAAATGCATGTATGAATTTTATCGAGTTTTTGTTTTATGCAATGCAAATGATGTCTTTATATGAAGATGACGGTGATAGTGCGACTTGACATGCATGTGAAAAATAAGATGAAAACATTTTTCCGATTTTGGTGACTGAAATTTTGGGAACATCACCTCATATAGCCCGGTAAAAGAAAAACTATGATGATCTTTTGGAAGTTTTGCTTTTTGCCCTTTTTTTTTGAAAATTTCGCTTTATGCAATGCAAGGATGTATGTAAATGGATGATGCTCTATGTGCATGCAAGATAAATGAAAGAGTTTTTATTGGCAATGATTCAAGTTTTTTTTGAAAAATGCGGGCCGTACGTGGCTTCATATGGACCTAGTAAGGGAAAGGCTACAACTGCAGCTCTTTCTCTCTTTTTTTTCTTGAAAAGAGTGAACCCCATGCTGCCCCGTACGGACCGGCAAAAGAAAGGCTACGACGGCAGCTCTTTCTCTATTTTCTTTTTTGAAAAATCTCCTTCTCCTTTTTGAAACCATGCCTAGATTAACATGCAACGCACAATCTGGTATGCCCCTTGTGTCCTACGAAGGGTGGGAATCCTAGGGTCTAAAGTCGACGAAAAGGGTAATCCTCCCATGTAGGTTCTGATCACTTCCTCACAATGGCAACCAAGAGCTAAAGTCTCTCTCATGATGACACCCACAATCGTAGAAAGCTACCGAGTGTGAGGCATCATGACAAAGCGCACTCTTGGGCGGAACTTTCATGAGAGCCATACAGACAAAGGTCTACGAATGGCAGTCACTAATCGTTCCCACTCTCCTAGGTTTTCGTTCAGACCTTGGGTTTTAGGCCCCACGGAAAACATAGTAAGCATAAGGTGTGAGTGTGTGTAGCGAGGACATAACGCCTAAAACTACCCACATATACCCTTACCTGCGAAGGAAAAACCAGAACAGTCCAGACAATAGCAAGCAATAACATGTCGTCTACCCTAGGGTTCAATATCAAATAAGCTAGCCTAGGGTTTCAACAACAATCAAGTGCATTGCTTACCTCAAGAAAGGGAGCCAAGAAGAGGGGATCATGATAGAATTGGAAGGGAAATGCATGAGGGTATTAAGCACATAGCAAAAAGGAGGAAGGAGAAACAAACCTAGAAGAAGAGAAAACAAATGCACCTGCATACAACATGATAAGAAAGAATAGGAAACCGAAAGAGATAGAGGCAAACAAGGTATCCAAATCAAATTACAAACCACACATTTAATTAGTTAGGCTTGACCCACTTAAAAAACGAAAAGTCCCCAGTGAAGTCGCCAGCTGTTGCGCCCGAAAAAGTCCCCGAAGGATTTTCTTCGTTTACAACTTTTTAAAACAATGAAGTCGCCACCAATATTTTTTTATAAGGAAAATATTGAAGAAAAACCTTTTTGGAAGGCGGATGGTCTTTTGGAAAACCGGAAGATTTAGGTTCGAGGGTCGGTTAGGCATAGGGAAGGTATTAGCACCCCACACCTCCTTTCTACTGAAAGGGAACCTTTAATTAAACGTGTGGTTTTAAGTGTTGATTTAAAAAATACCTAAATTTGCCTCTTGATTGAAAAGACTTAATGAATTTTTTTATTTGCGACGCGAGAGTTAACCGCTTTGGGTTTTTTGAAAGGAAAAATGTTTTTAGTTTGTCGTGCTTGACGGAGGGGATCCGCTCCTACGTATCTCCCGGTGCGATGGAGAATTCAAAGCTACGTAGTTCTAGGTTTTTATTTTTAACTTGTTTAGTTGTGAAAACTGAGCTTTCATGATGATCAATTGAGCGAAGGCTCCAAGTGACCACCATTAGCACTCCATTGTTAATAATCATGCAAGCAAAGGCTTCGCAGGACCAATAACAAAGTTTTTGATTTAATGAAAAGTTTTTTAGGAAAATTAAGCGTTCATGATGATCAATTGAGCAAAGGCTCCAAGTGATCACCACTAGTTCCTCATTGTTAATGATTATGCAAGCAGAGGCTTCGCAAAACCATTGACAAAGTTTTTTGATTTATTGAGAGTATTTAGAAAAATTAAGCGTTCATGATGATCAATTGAGCAAAGGCTCCAAGTGATCACCACTAGTTCCTCATTGTTAATGATTATGCAAGCAGAGGCTTCGCAAGACCACTAACAAAGTTTTTGATTTAATGGAAGTCTTTAGAAAAATTAGGCATTCATGATGATCAATTGAGCAAAGGCTCCAAGTGATCACCACTAGTTCCTCATTTGTTAATAATCATGCAAGCAAAGGCTTCGCAAGACCACTAACAAAGTTTGATTTAATGAAAGGTATTGGAGTTAGAAAGAATTAAAAAAACGAGAAAAAGGTGAAAATTGCAAGATGGGGGTGTTACTAGTTGCAGGGGGGTTGTGTAACTGAACAGGGGGTGTAAACAGCAAGCCCAGTTCGCATATGGGAGCCCAGTATGCGAAACTGGGCTTAAGTGAGGGAGGTTGTATGCGTTGATTCATGGGGTACGAATAGTAATCTGATAAATAAAAAAAAATTAAAATAAATGGATACCATATAGGCCCAACCCTAAGGCAGAAGACCCTAAACAATCGGATCCCCTCTTTCCTTCACCCTGCGCGCCGCGAGCTTCCATTCAAGAGAGAGAGAGAGATTTGCGGAGAAATTAACGGCAGGGAGAGAGAGAGACGGTCGGACGAGAGTTGGAGAGAGAGAGAGGGAACGACGCCGGCGATGGGGGTACCGACGATGATGGAACGGGATGGTTTCGGTGGTGATTGCGACGGCGCAATCGCCGGTGGTGACGGCGACTCTCAGGTTCGTTCCTCCTTCTTTTTCGTTCGTTTTTTTTTCGGTTTCCCCTCTCCTCTTCCGATTCTCTTCTGGTTGGTTGTGTGGCCGGTGTTTGAATCGGCTTGGGGGCGTGTGGTGGCTGGTTGATGGTGGTTTTTTTGGATGAGAGAGGGAGGCTAGTGGTTGGGGCTCGGTTGAGAGAGAGATAAAGAACGACAGTGGGAGAGAGGGACGACGGTCTGGGACTGATTTGCGATGGGTGAGAGAGGGAGGCTGGTGGTTGGTGATGGTGGTTGCTAGGATTGATGAGTGGTGGTGGCTGTGAGGGTTTGATGGTGGCTGTTGGTGGTGGTTTAGGGGTGAGTGGTGGTGACGGTGGTTGGATGCCTTCCCCCTCTCAACTTTAATTTTTAGACCGATCTGCCTGTTCCTTCTTGCTGGAATTTCTGACTGCCTATGACAGTGTATGGATGATTAGGGTTTCAATGTGAAACCCTAATTTTTGATCTGGTTCTCTTGAGAAATGTGTCTCCACCCTTTTGACTGTGATTGTACTGTTTATTTATACTAATAATCTAGGTTTAGCAATTAATTATCGTTTAATGGGCTTTGACTGTTTTTTAGGTTTGAAGTGGAGCGGACCAGGCCCAGCTATTTGGAGAGCAAACTTTGGAATCCTAGATTTCTTCTTTGCTTTGTCTTCATTATTTATTATTTTTTTTTTTGTAATTTTTGGATTTAATTATTTTTGTACATGTTATTATTTTTTGTATTTTTCTGACATTTGGACATTTGGACTCTCCTAAGTTGTACTAAAAATTAAATAGATTTTTTTTGACATTTTTGGATTATATATGCTCACAATAAATTAACTGCACAAAATAATAATAAGAAAAGGAGTCGGGCCAAACACAAAGACGAGAACGGGCCCAACTAGACAAATACGCTAAAACGAGACCCAAATAGAAGAAATTGACTCATTAACTAAAAACACCGAAAATTAATTCGAACCACGTCACGTCAGGCCCAAGCCAAAATGGTAAGCGACTTAAGTAAGCCCACTTAGGTTCGATTAGGCCCAAATATCGAGATTTAACTGAAGAATGCGCGAAAAGGCCGAATATTCACGCGCATGCCTAGCTTAAGTAACGGTATTTTGGTTTAATTGAACGGTTAATTGAAATTGGCTTAAATTAAAAAAGAGACACTATTCTAACTACTTGTAATCGCGTGATCTCGAAAAACAAGTTGAATAAAGCAAGTGACAAAAAAAAGAAGACGGACAAAATTAGGGTATTACAGTGATGAGAGCTGAGAATGAGAGTGAGGGCAGAGATGGGAGTGAGATCGGCGGAGATGAGAGTGAGGGCGGAGATGGGAGTGAGATCGGCGGAGATGAGAGTGAGAGGCCGAGAGAGTGAGAGGCCGAGAGAGTGAGAAGTGAGAGCGTGAGAAGTGTGAAAGGAAAGTGAGAAGAACGTTATCGTGGGTGTTTTATTTTGATAAATGGTTTGCCACGGACTTGCCACGGCATCTCCGTCGCAAATTTCTGTCCTTTCACATGTCCGTGGCAAACCCGTGGCAAACACCAGCGGGAAATTTCGCGCTCTAACTTTTTACACATGCCGTCGCAAATCCGTGGCAAATTACCGACGGAATAAGCTCCGTGGCAAATGCTGGTGGCTAAAACAAGCTTTTCTTGTAGTGTATATGATTCCAGATAAAATGACCCCCAGCAGAAAGAATCTCAAAAAGTCAAAAATTTGTCAATTATGTCAATGACAGTTTTGGGCCCAAAATAATGTGGGGTATTGGATGAAGTGGTGGGGGTATAAAAAAACAGGCTTTTACTTTTCCCACACCCCCATTTACTCATCGCACGCCCCCAAAAATTTTTTTTCCAAAAATGGCCTCGCGTGGGACGCTCGTGCAGCGTGGTTTAAGTGACTGTTCGAATGGCCTTGTGCGAACAGGTTCGAACGACCTTGTCCGTGTTAAGGAATTTTTGTTGTTCGAACGACATCGTTCGAACCTGTTCGAACAAACTCATGCGTGTTAAGGAATATTGCCAACTGTTGGTGTGAGGGTGTGTTATTGGTGCCTCGAATGGCTTTATTCGAACATGTTCGAACGATGTCGTTCGAACAGGAGTTCGAATGGTATCATTCGAACCAATGTTATCTGACGAAACTTTAAAACCGTAAATGAAATGAGTTTTTTCATTTCAAAAGTTTCCTACTAATAGTCATATACAAAGTTGTGTACCAAAATTATAAATCTAACTTAACATTGACTACCATCAGTATCTTTACTTAAATCTACACAAGGAATGGGATGGGGGGGTTGTGATTGTATGAGCAAACACTTCCACTTTTGCATGCGGCTAATAAAAAGCGAGTTGGGTGTTGGAGAGGGAGTGTTTTTGGGTGTTGGAGAAGAAGAGGGAGAGGGATAGAGAGGAAAATAGAATTGTAAGTGGAGTTAGTTTGGTAAATGTGTGGTGAGGGGGTGTGTTTGGAGTAGGAGGGGGTGTGGTAAAAGTAACAACCAAAAAACAACTCTTTTCTTTATACACTTTAGGCCCATACCCATGTTATGCTCAAGTTCCTAGTGTTTCTTCACTCTAGGTGTTATCCATTTGGCTATTGCTTTTCCCACACCCCCTCCTTCTCAAAAAACACCCCACAAGGGTGTGAAAAGACCAAAAGGCCAGCCAAAACCTCTTTTTTTCACGAAATTTCACCTGTTCGAACACGGGCCTTCGAACAGGTTCGAATGACATCGTTCGAGTGTGTTAAATTTTGACTTCACACTCTCTTTGGGCGTTTTTCACCTGTTCGCATGACATCGTTCGAGTGTGTTAAATATTGACTTCACACCATCTTGTGCGTAATTTCACTTGTTCGAACGAGGTCATTCGAACGTGTTCGAACAAGGTCGTTCGAACAATCTTTAAACACGTCCTCACAGCGTTTCACGCGAGGTTATTTTTGGAATAAAATTTGTTAAGGGGTGTGAAAGAGTAGGAGGGGGTGTGGAAAAGTAAACGCCATCCATTTTCGGTGCTTCTGTTCACTAACAGATTGTCATTATCATTTTCATCTTTATCTTTTGTACCCATATCTATTCTTTCTAAATACATCAAAGGGGTGACAATAAAGTACAATTACAAATATTACAAAAGCTATACTAATGTTATCAATTTAACATTTCATTATATTTGAATAATTATGTTTTTAAAAATTTGATACATATATTTTTGTAATACTTTTTTTTTGACAAAAGTACTTTTGTATATTTTAGAAGCAATTAACTGTAATGGTTTTTCCTAAATTAAGATATATACTTATATACTCATAACTAGTAGCATACCCGTGCATACACACGGGTGCTACCATATTCTTTTCATGAACGAACTTAGACATAATTTAAATAGTCTGGACAATATCTCGTGAAAAAAAGACAAATTTAAAGTAGTTAAAAAAGGAGTCTCAAATAAAAAATTAGATAATTATTAAAATCTAAAAATGTAAAAGTATCATTTAAAAACAATCTGTGCATTTATCCCGTGTTCTTTTATATATTAGTGTCAGTGTTGTTATCCCGTGTTTTTTATATATCAGTGCAGCTATCTCGTGTTTTTACATACATCATTGCAATTATCCCGTGTTTTTTTTTTTATATTTCAATAAAGTTATCACGTATTTTTTAATATATTAGTGAAGTTATCTCATAGTTTCAATTGTTTATTTTTAGTTGATTAATTAATAGATTATAGTAAACAGTAACGGATAAATGGTAGATTATCAAATATTTCAGTGAAGTGTTTTTTATATATCAGTGCAGTTATCCCGTGTTTTTATACATATCATTGCAGTTATCTCGTGTGTTTTTTTACATATTAGTATAGTTATCCCATTTTTTTATATATATCAGTGCAGTTATCTCATAGTTTCAATTGATTATTTTAGTTGATTAGTACATTATAGTAGATAGTAAAAGATAGATTATCAAATATATCAGTTCAGTTATCCCATGTTTTTTATATATCAGTATAGTTATCCCGTGTTTTTTATATATGAGTAAAGTTATCTCGTGTTTTAAATATTAATCAGTAGTTGAAATAGTCATTAAGTTTTCCTTTATATATATATATATATATATATATATATATATATATATATATATATATATATATATATATATATATATATTAATATCGTGTTTTTTATATATCAGTGAAGTTATCCCGTGTTTTATATATTAGTGAAGTTATCTCGTAGTTTAGATTAATTATTTTAGTTTATTAGTAGATTTGATTTGATTTGAATTTCGAAAAAAAAATTAAAAAAAGAGGGGAAAGTTAAAAAAAATGGAGTGAGAAGAAAGTGCATTGGGAGAAGAAATTTGAAAAAAAAAATGTGATAGTAAATTACAATGTTGCCCTTAGTTAGATGAGTTGTCAAATAAATAGGGAAACTTGTTTGAGTAATTTAAGTATAGTTTGTTTGTATAAATAGATATTAGATTAGTAGATAATGGGTAAAGAAAGTTGGTGAGTTTGATTTGAATTTTGAATTTTGAAAGAAAAAAAAAAAAAGAGAAAGTAGGAAAAAAGTGGGATTGAGAAGAAAATGAATTGAGAGAAGAAATTCGATAAAAGTATGATATATAATATTGTCCTTAGTCAGATGAATTGTCAAATAAATAGGGAGACTTGTTTGAGTAATTTAAATGTGGTTTGTTTGTATAAATAGATTAAGTGTGGTTTGTTTGTATAAAAAGATATTAGGTTAGATAGTAAATTGTTTTATTTAATATTAATTTAATTATATTAGATTATATAGTGGATTAAAAAAATTGGGAAAATAAATATTTTTAAATAAAGGGTGTGGGGGCCACTAATAATAGATATGTAAGTAGTAAGAAATATTGGAAAATGTGACATTGAAAGAGAGTGAGTGAGAAAGGAAGATAAAGTAGAATTAAAAAATGATAAATAAAATAAAAGTGGTGATGTGTCAAAAAAGTAAGATGTCTAAAATTGTAATTTTGTAAGTTGTTTGTTTGTATAAATAGATATTAGATTAGATTAGATAAAATTTGCCTTAGGCCTCCAAAACTCTCTACACGGCACTATCCGTCGGTAATAGTGTTTTTCCGTCCTTTCACCTCTTCTAGTTTTGACAGTAAAATAAATATTTAAATTTGATTTGATTCTTGACATTACATTATTTTTGGTTCTACTCGATTTTTAATGTATATAAAATAATAAGTAATCCCAAAAATTTGTCAAATCTGTCAAATTAAAATCTTAAAAATTAAGAATTTATGAGTTAGTTTGACAGGTTTCATAAACATTAGAGACTACTTATTATTTTCATATGAATTATGGACTAAATAGAAGAAAGATTGTAAGCTTAGTGACTAAATCAAAATTCAAAATTTACTCTTAATTAAATTTGAAAGTAAATAATTAGTTTTCGCAACAATCTTACAAACCAACAAATTTGATGTCCGAGCCTGATTCGTCGCAGTGACAAAATGGTCTTTATAGACACCCGATTGCCAAGTTTGATCCCCAGTGAGTGTCGAACCTTGATTTTTTTATTTGTGTGTGCATTAGGTTCTAACACTTGTTAGTCCAACCATTAGACAAAAAAACCAACAAATTTGATAGTAATTTTTTTCTAATACATTGTCCTTTCTTTTGACAATTCTAATACACTGTCCTTGGTCCACCATATATTGTCCATATTCCTAGAGAAAAATATCTTGGATGAGGCCTAAAGTTTGGCATTAAATTAATTTGCTAAAAGATGCTTTCACTTGAGGGTATGTTTAATTTCCACCAATAGGAACCTTGTCGTTGAAATAGTGGTCCATTCCTTTGGACCTTTTATCCCTTGAGAGAGTATATTAGTTTGACATGAAATGCATGCATGAGTAATTAATTCCTAGAGAAACTTATGGACCCCATTTTATTTGAATGGACCAAGTTAAACATCAAGCCAGTCAAGCCAAATTTTGAAACGAAATCAAGCATATATTTTCAGCCATCAGAAAACTTTAAGGCTACAACCAAATCTTTGTCATTTAGGTGGGGAACTTAGTGAGCTTATTCTCAGCCACATAAGGACCCGTTTTCAAGCAAGAAGGGCAAGAGTCATAATTAAATATGGCAGAGAGAGCATTAACATATGAAATAAGATATCTTACGTACCTAATATATGTTTTAGGTTTGTACTTTGGCTTTGGCTTATTTAAAGGGATCGAGAGAGCTTCGCCTTATGCATATACGTAAAATTACAAGAATAATTAATTAACAGGCCAGCAAGCTATAGAGAGAAACAATGACAAGCATAAGCAGCGTACACCTTGGAAGTTTTAACAAGGCCTTCTCGGTTTTTCCCCGAGTACACCTTGAACTACAGGCCAATAAAATCTCGCTTATAAAAAAAAGCATAAGCAGGGTATATCAATCAGATGTGAAGTTGAACGTACGACGATCAGCAAATTATAAAGTCAACATTTGGCAAGACGGTTTTATGCCGTCTCTTGGAAGTGAATATGACGTGAGAAATATATGTTTCTATTATTTCTTTGTTTTTTTAAATATAGTTTTGGTCCTCTATATTATCAGAAACTCTGACATTTAGTTCCCCTATATTAAAACTCAGACATATTTTTGGATTGACCAGGGGCAGTGATGTGCCTCATTAATTGACGTGGCAGTGCTGTCTACATCAGGTTTCGCATCAATTAATGAGCTCCACATCAGAAAAATAAAACCCAAATCCCCTTTTAGACTAAATGTTTGAGTTTTTAGAAATAGGGGGACTAAATGCCTGAGTTTTAAAATAGGGGGACTAAATGTCCGATTTTCTAATAATAGGGGGACCAAAACTATAATTTAGCTTTTCTTTTTATTTACTTAGTAAGAGAGGATATATTTTTTTTATTATTATTATTTAAATCGATCGAACTTGTCCAACTAAATAGAACTATAAAAAAAAAGAAGATAAGTTTTTCAAAACAAACATAATGTCATTTTTGAAGCAAGCACACATAATGTTAATATATACACAAATTACAAAAACTCGAAATGGTTTCCACAATGTTTGCAAAAAAAGTAGGGGTGGCAATATCTATTATATGGAGTAATTGATATAGTTTTAGTCATTTTATATGTGACTATTTAGAAAAATATTAAATTATTCAAATTTTTATATTTCTATTATTATTATTGTTATACTTTCTAAATATTTAAATATAAAGTAAAACTGACTTTTATATTTTTTATATTAAAATTTTAAACTTTAAATTTTTAGTTTTACTTGTATATATTTTTCAAAATTAGTATATTTCTGATTTATATTTTTGTTAATTTTTAATAATTTTTTGGGTTACCTGCGGGATCTTGAGAATCCATGGAGAAAAGTTCTCTTTAACAGATTGATTGATTGGGACAGAGAGACAATTTGGGGTGGGGATCGTAGCCCCACCCCCATTGCCACCCCTACTTCTATAAAAACTTTGTAATTAGCAATATACTATTAATTAGAGTTTAATTGCTATGCGTTATTGGTGTAATTTTTTTTAGGACAAAGCTTATATAAGTATGGTTTCTTAGGTGTGGTTGGTGCTGTTTTCCAATCATGACACATGACTTAATTTTCTATAAAATTACTAAAAGATAAATATTAATAGCTAGCAAATCCATGTGTCATCTAAAAAGTATTATCAAACAAAAGGCTTTCCAACAATTTAGATAGTTTCTATTAATAATAATAATAATAATAATAATAATAGTAATAATTGTTCATAAAATTTCCTTCAACTTGCTCGAGCCTTTTTCCATCATTGTCAAAAAAATATACTAAAATTTCCTTGCCCGTTTAATTTTTTTTTAATAATATACCTGGTTTTATAATTTTTGCGCAGAAAGAAGAATTCAATATGGAGTTAAACAAGCATGTGATTGAAGTAAAGAGTCGTTTTGTTCAAGAGTTAGACGTTTTGCAGAAACTTGATTTGGTTGATTGGATCCAAAAACTAGGCCTTGCAAATCACTTTCAGAAGGAAATCAATGAGTTTCTTGAAACTATATTTGTCTTAGTTAAACACAACAAAAATCCAAACATGCAAGAGAATCTGCACGTGTCTGCACTATGTTTCAAACTTCTAAGGCAACATGGATATGAAGTTTTCCCTGGTAATTAACTAATTGCCTCTCTTAGTACTGTCACTATCTAAGTTATTGAATTTACTAATATTAGTAATTACCGTACATATCCTCCAAACTAATTTTGGTTAATTATGAAACTTATTAGATATGCTAGGCAAGTTCTTGGATGAAAGAAAAGGTATAGTGATGAGGGAAAGCTCAATTACTAAGGATACAAAAGATATTGTGGAGCTTCTTGAGGCATCATATTTGGACTTAGAAGGAGAATATATATTGGATGAGGCTAAAAACTTTACACTAAATTGGCTCATAGATGCTTTCACTTCATCAAGTTTCAATGAACTAGCTGACTTGGATATTCAAAGAGTGGCACATGCCTTAGAGCTTCCATCCCATTGGAGAGTAATGTGGTTTGATGTCAAATGGAATGTTAAGCAATACCAAAAAGAGAAACATATGGACCCTGTTTTACTTGAATTGGCTAAATTAAACTTTAACCTAATTCAGGCCAAACTTCAGAAAGAGATTAAGGAATTATCAAGGTATGTTATCTTTTTTTGTAATTACAACATTTGGTTGCTAGAAGGAAAAATAGTAGTGTACCATAAAATTACATGTTTACTAATATTTTTGTTGTCATTTAGTTGGTGGGAAAAACTTGGCATAAAAGAAGACTTGAATTTTGCAAGAAATAGGCTGGTGGAAAGCTTCAGTATATGTGCAACTGGGGTTACTTTTGAGCCTAAGTTTAAATCCCTAAGGAAATGGCTCACTAAAGTGATTATTTTTGTACTAGTGATTGATGATATTTATGATATCCAGGCCTCATTTGAAGAATTGAAACCATTCACAATGGCATTTGAGAGGTTTGACTCTATATAACCGTTAATAACAACACATTTTTTTTTTCAATTTTTTCTTTATGATTGGTTGAGATTTATGTGGACCCTAAATTTTTGAAAATGGAACCTACATGAATGAAGTATGAACTTTATGTGAATTTCAATCAACCATAAAGAAAGTATTGGAAAGAGTGTGCTAGATTACTTACTAGCACTCTTTTCTAAATTATTACTTGGGGAAATTTGACATGATGCTCATAAACACAGATGGGATGCCAAAGAACTTGAAGAACTACCAGAGTACATGAGAATTTGCTTCAACGCATTTCAAGATGTGACAAATGAAATCGCTTACGAAATTGGTGGAGAAAAGAACTTTAATATGGTGCTAACTTACCTAAAGAAAGCGGTAATAGTGCTAATTAAATATGAATGCAATGCAAAACGATTTCCATAATAAAAAGAAAAATAATATTAAACTGTTTTTCTATAAGCTGTTTTATAAATTTTGGAGAACTTATGACAAATAGCTGAAAACATCTTCTGAACATGTCATATATAAGCTGTTTTTCCATTTCGAATTGCTTATGTCAGTAGATTAGTCCAAATAAGCTAATTCAAGCAAGCCTTAAATCAATTAATTACTAACCATTTATCCTCCATAATTTTACAGTGGGTAGACTTTTTCAATGCATTATATGTGGAAGCAAAGTGGTACAAAGAAGGATATGTTCCAACATTGGAAGAATATCTAAGGAATGGATGGATTTCCTCTTCGGTGCCAGTAATTCTACTCCATTCATATTTTGCTACAATGCGTGACTCAACATATGAGATTGATGATTTTCTACAGATATATAAAGATTTGGTGTACAATGTGTCTCTCGTGGTTCGCCTCTGCAACGATTTAGGGACCACGGAAGTAATTTTTGTTTTCTCAAATACTTTGGTTAATACTCCCTCTGCACCTATTTATAAGAAAAATTTGCAGTTATAAGTTAATTGAATAACTGATGTATCAAAACCCACAAAGGGTTAGCCTAGTGGAGCATGATAAAATTTGTATCTACGAGGTCCTTTGTTCAAATCCTCACCAATCTCCTTTGAAGGAGGTAAATTAAATTAGTTATTCAATGAATTACCTAAAACTGCAAATTTTTCTTACAAATAGTGTCAGAGGGAGTAATTTTCTTTAATTTCCACTAAATTATAGAATGCTAATCCATAATCTGATCATGTGCAATAGGCTGAAATAGAAAGGGGTGATGTTGCTTCATCAATAGTATGTTATATGAATCAAATGGGTGTTTCAGATGAAGATGCAAGAAAACATATCCAAGAAATTATAAACAGTGCATGGAAAAAGATAAATGGGAGCTGCTCCAATACTCAAGTTGCTTCAGTTAAAGCATTTCTTATTCAAGCCAAAAATGTTGCACGTTTTGCCCATATCCTCTATCTGAATGGTGATGGGTTTGGTGTTCAAGACCAAGATATCAAAAAATACATATTATCACTACTTGTTGAACCCCTCAAGTAGTTTGAGACTTTGAGTAATGAGAAGTGCTGGTTAATGTGGAGCTTGCTAATTTATGTCGATTCCATTTCATATATGATGGGAATCATGTAAAATATAATAATGCAGGTGAATTTGTGAACTAAACACATGAAATAAAAAGTTCTCATTTTATATTTAGATAACTAGCAGTATATACACGTCCATACGTATGTGTAAAATTGTATTCTTTGGATAAGTAGATTTAGATATAATTCAATTACAATAAGTTCAGTAAGTAGTGATAAGATGTGGTTTAAATGCTCAAACCAAACAGCTATATTTAAATCGATTGGTTTAAATTTACCCAAACCACTAATCATTTATAATCTATAATTTATTGATTTGATTGCTACAAGCTTGACTTGAACACGACAAATACTCTCAAACAACTCTAATATTTGATTCAGTTGGTTTGGATTTATCCGAATCACTTTAAGCTACAATAGTTCAACAAGTAGTAATAAGATGTGTCTTTTGATATCTTTATCCTGGATACTAAACCCATCACCATTTAAATATAAGGTATGGGCCACACGTGCAACATTTATGACTTGAGTAAGAAATGGTTTCACTGAAGCAATTCTAGTGGAACAATATTGCTCATTTATTCTTTTCCATGCACTATTTATGATGTCTTGGATATGTCTTCTTGCAACTTCCTCTCTTTTTTTTTTTGGTGAGAAAAAAGGGGTTTAAAACTCCAGAAACGAGCAACTACAAAGCAGACAAACCCTCTTTATCCTCGTGAAGACACGAGAGGATAAAGGGAGGGGCTAAGTCGTAAATAATACAATTACTGTTGCGCCCCGAAAAATCCGGTTGGGACTTTTCAGTTTGACAACGTGAAATTAGTAGAGCCGCCACCAATATTTATTTTTTAGGAAAAACATTGAAAAAAAACCTTTTTGAAAAGAGGGTGGTCTTTTGAAAACACAGAGATGTAGGTTCGGGGGTCGGTTGCGCATGGGGAATGTATTAGCACCCCACGCGCCCTTTCTACCGAAAGGGAACCATTAATTTGATGTGGTTTTGAAATGTTTGATTTGAAATATATTGTTCTACTTTTTCTTTTCTTTTCTTTTGTGAAATGGTTTTATTGAAAACAGGAAAGAGGCATGTTTTTGGTATCTTTGAATATCAGGACAAAACAAAGATTTTTGAAAATGGTGCTTGACGGGACATGAACCCGGTCCTACGTACCCTCACTGGCTGAGGGATCAAAGCTACGTAGTTCTTGTTTTGCGTGTGAAAACACTACAAGAAAATCGGTGATTTGCCACGGACAATTCCGTGGCAAACGCACAAATTCCCGTCGCAAATTTGCATTTGCCACGGATTTGCGACGGCCAAAAAATGGTGGCAAAAACGCTCGTCGCAAACGCTTTGCCACGGGATTGTCCGTGGCAAATGCGTCCGTGGCAAACTCGTCCATTGCTTTCCAAATCACGTAAGTTAGAAATTTGTTCAACTTCATTAACTTCATTTACAAGTGACATATCATCTGCCTGATAGGGAACATCTTCCACTAGATCATCTATTTCAACGCGACTCCTCGGCTTTGTCTTGATTGCGACACACCAACCTCGCTTGTCTCTTCGAGTTGATGGATAAGGAACATAGTACACTTGTCTCACATTCTCTGCCATTATAAACGGATCAAACGCTGGATATTTTTTGTCCATTCGTATCTCCACTCTATTATACTTTGGATCCAATTTGGTACCTATAGCTGACGGATCAAACCAATCACAATAAAACAACACTACAGTTTTAGCATAGTCTAACTCATTGAATCAGAGTTCATAAATGTGTTTGATTACACCGTAATAATCATCTTCACCTCCTTCATTGACCCCTTTTACATAGACTCATTGTTAATTGTTGCTTTGTTTTTCGTCCAGGAGTGGGTATGAAACTTGTAGCCATTCACGAAAAATGTGTGATACTCTTTCACTTTTGTATAAGGACCATCATATAAATTTCTCAAGTGTTGATTGATTGGAGTTGGTTCCTCAGAGTAAACCTATGTACATGACATACAAACAAGTTATTTCGTAAGGAACACATGATTAAGGTTGAGGAACAACTAACTCAACACTTACTTTTTCTTGAAACCATAATTGAAAATGTTCATATATATGAACAGATGCCTGATCAACTCTTACGTCTTCCGACAACAAGAATGACCTGATCAAATTAGATGATACGCACTAAATGAGATGACAGATATGAACAATTAATTGAATGAAAATATTGATATACATACTCAATGTATGGTTTAACTTCAATGCAATTGTTCAACACATGAACATGAGCTGACTTATACTCCTTATCCGTTAACCAATGAATCGACTCCTTCCCAGAATGGCGACCAGATTGGCCGAAGACCGATAACATTAATGGGTGTCTAACACAATCATTTTGCATATCATATCTTTCATTTCTCAAAGTGAAGTTGGTGAAATAATGTGAGCAAAAGTGGGTTATTTCGCGGTGTAGGTATGATGCACAAATCGATCCTTCAACTCTCGCCTTGTTTTTCACCGATCGTTTAGAATCACCCAAATGAATCTATAAAACAACTTGATTAGATGGGAAATTATACTCACCGCAAATGGGAAAAATGAATATGTTCTTAAAATGATACCTTTCAAATGGATACATCCACCTGTACTGAACCGGTCCACCAAGTTTTGCTTCATATGCTAGATGAACGGGGAGATGTTCCATAGAATCAAAGAAACCAGGTGGAAATACTCTCTCCATCTTACATAGAATGAATGAAATGTTTTGTTCCATCCTAACAAGGTCATCATCTCTTAAAGATGCAGAACACAAATCCTTAAAAAATTGACTCACTTCAGTTAGCGGATTTAGAACATGTGCCGGTAAAGAACTAAACGCAATAGGGAGTAAACATTCCATAAATACATGACAATCATGGCTTTTCATCCCATTCATTTTTCTCTTATTCACATCAACACATCTTGCCAAATTAGAAGAATATCCATCTGGGAATTTCAATTCTTTTATCCACTGATAAACTGAATTTGTTTGCTCGATTGTTAATGAGTAACACGCTTTGGGTTTGAGCATCTTTCCATTAGCTTGTGGCTTCAAATTTAAGTCTTTTCGATTGCAGTAAAGAGCAACATCCAATCTCGCCTTATCATTGTCCTTTGTTTTGCCCTTTATGTTCATCATTGTGTTAAATATATTGTCAAAAAATTCTTCTCTATGTGCATCACATCAAGATTGTGCCTCAATAAATTATCTTTCCAATATGGGAGATCCCAAAAGATACTCCTCTTTGTCCAATTATGTGTTTGTCCATATCCATGAAATCGAGAAACAAGGGGATCATCTGTGATTTTGGGCAAATCTCTAACTCTATCCCAAACCTGGCCTGGAGTCAATCGTGGAGGCGGCTCATCATTTTCAACTTCCTTCTTCTTAAATGCATTCTTGTTCCTTCTAAATGCATTATCATGTGGTAAAACCTACGATGCGAGTCAAACCAAGAACTCTTACCCCGTGTTTCAAGGTAAATGCCTTTGTATGCTCCATACAATGTGGACATGCTAATTTACCATGAGTTTGCCAACTGCATAACATGCCATAAGCGGGAAATCATTAATGGTCCACATCAAAGCGGCTCTCATCATAAAATTCTCCTTCCGTGCGTAATCGTAAGTCGAGACACCATTCCACAACCTCTTCAAATCATCAATTAGTGGTTCTAAATAGATGTCAATGCCTGCTTTTGGATTTTCTGGGCCAGGTATCAGACAAGTCAAAAACATGTAAGGTTTAGTCATACACATCTCGGGGAAGGTTGTGCGGCGTAACAATAACGGGCCAAAGAAGAATATGGCGAAGCCGATGCTTGGGTATATGGGGTAAAACCATCGGAGCATAACCCTAGTCGTACGTTGCGGGGATCCGCTGCAAACTCAGGTTGTACCCGATCAAAGTGTTTCCACGCTTCCCCATCAGACGGATGCCGCAACACACCAGCACATCTATTCTCAAAATGCCACGTCATTTTTCCTGCAATGTTCTCGGATGCAAACATTCTCTGCAACCTTGGAGTTATTGGTAAGTAGAACATTGACTTCACAGGAATTGGTTTATTCTTACTAGTCCCAATTTTGCGTGCATGATACCTCGGCGCATTACAAAATTTGCATTCAAGTAGCGCAGCATCATTTTTCCCAAACTCATTGTCATAATACAACATGTGACCTTCCGGACAACAATCAATCCTTCTAGCTTCCAATCCCAACTTAGAAACTAACCTCTTAGCCTCGTAAAAATTCTTTGGCAAATTTTCATTCATAGGTGTCACCCCCGACATCATATCACATATCAAGTCCATTCCCACTTCAGATGTATTACTCGATGATTTGAGAGCTAAAAGCTTCGCACAAATCGATAACTTTGAGTTAGATGACCCTTCAAACAATGGTTTGTTTGCATCCAACAACAGATTATAAAATCTCTGTGCTTGCTCATTCGGAAGCTCTTCCATGTTATCATATTGTTGCTCCTCGAATGACACATTCACCCCAAGACCGTCACAAACCATATTCTGCATCAAGTTGATTTGTTCACCACATCCTATCTCCGCAGAATTACTTGAAGCACCCATGCAATTTTCGCCAACCAACGGGACGACATCAAACCCTTTCTCACCATTACTCGTCCAAATCCAATAATTAGGCCTAAACCCAACTCTCTTCAAGTGATCAATGACCTCCGTTGGATTCCTAATCTTTCCACATTCGCATTTGACGCTTACGGACATCGAATCCCCCTTCAACTCTAAATTGTTCTTGTGTCATTGCAAAAAGAATAAACTCCCACACACCATCTACAAGATCGTTTCAAACCCGCTCTTTTAGGAAACAACCTATCATACATCCAAAGGCGGTGCGAAGGAGGAAATTCCATTCTGCACATTTAAAATTGTCAATATATCAAGGATGAAATTATGTCCATAGAGAGAGAGAGAGAGAGAGAACAAGACAAGAATTTAAACGATGGATGCCCATCGAGAGAGAGTGAGGCTTGATACATTTCATATCATATTACTTAGGTAGTTTTAAACAACTCACAGCTACCTAAAACGCAAATCATACCTTCACACCACAAAGGTGAGAGAGGGGACCTCAATATAAGACAAAGAAACTGAAGCACCAATTAAAACCGAACGTCATTGTTTGGATACAACAATTCACACATATTCAAACACAAACACATTATATATATCTAATTCGATTCCCAAATATACTTTCTTAATACTCTTATTATTCCGAACTATTAGCCAAAGACACAATTAGATTGTTCCATGTGGCAAATATATAGTTATGAACTCATCAAAAAAACATAACATGAATACATGTGTTTTCAACCATACCAGTGTGCATTGGATTCAGTTCATTCAATAATAAGTGGAAAACAGGATCGTTAATCATAATTATGATTCCATAATAAACTTCAGTTTCTTTGTCTTAGTTAGTTGGAATAGTGGGAGTTAATTGCAAATGCAATTAACAACTATTATTTGATTAAAAAAAGTACAACACCTTCTTAATCTGGTGATCAGAAACTCCAAGCAATCTAAGTTCTGCAGCAGAATGTGGTAATTTTACCTGTAACCACATAAACACAAGATATCAGTTCAAATACTTATCAAATGGTGACTTCTTAACTTTGATTATTTTGTTTGAAAAGAAGAATTAAGGGTATCTAAGTCAACTACATAAGGCATTAATGATATTATCTATCATTTGAATCATTCTTGTTATATATAAAAACAATAACATATATATATATATATATATATATATATATATATATATATATTATAATATGGTTTGGGAGCTCATGTATAAAAATTTATCTAACTTGACACATGAACCTAATCCATATATACACATATGGACATACCCAAGTATATAAGAAGCTTTCAAATTCAAATGTTTTCTAACATGTAACATGATTGGTCTCTACGTTTAAGAATCAACTTGGAAAGGGAAAAGATGGAATATAATAAGGGCAAGAGACATAAAAGCTGCAAAAGATCCATTATATGACTTGGAAGGAAGAGAGTACGAATACTTGTGTTGTGTTGTGATTGTTTCAAATGCAAATGTCTCTCTCTATATAGTTACATACTGGTAACTAATACTGTCTGCTTAAGCATACATTACTTGAATGTGTAACAAATTGAAAATCAATCCTAATTCCAAAATATTAAAAACCATTTCCTTTAATATCATTAATTGAAAGTAAAGTTTTAACAAAATCATAAACAAACTTACTCAAATCATTCCTAATTCCTAAATATAAACAATTTCTTTTAATAAGTATCATTAATTGAAAATAAAGTTTTAACAAAATCATAAACAAACTTACTCAGAACGAGGAATGGGAAAACACATTCAAAGAGAGTTTGGTTTGAGCTTCCAACACTTGATCTCTGCCCTTTTTCTCTTCTTGTAGGCTTTTGTTGAGTTGTTTTCTTGTTTCGCTGAGAATGATAGAAAGAGGGAAAACATAACATCAAAACGCATTGCATTCTGAAAAAGATTCACAATGAATTAATTCTTTTTTTATTTTGTCAGGTCAAGTTAGGGGAGCCTGGATACAAGGAAAGGTATTATGTTGAAAAGTTTGGTGTGTCGAATCTTGAGGAGATTGATAAAATCAGGAAAGACATAGTAAGTTATACCAGTTTTTCTTACCAAGACTAATCAAATTTGTTGGAATTTTTTCTGTTATTGGTTCACATTATATGCTTATATATTTGACTCATATATATATATATATATATATATATATATATATATATATATATATATATATATATATATATATATATATATATATATATATATATATATATATTGTTAGAGGTATAGATATAAGATCCATTGAGAAATCATATATTTTCACCTATAACTAAAGCTTTTGGAATAGCCAGTCTCTAGAGTCCGATCCTTGCCGCCCCTAATCTTAATATAAAAGGTTAAATTTAGTACAAGAAAGGCGAGTTTTGTACATTGTCCAACTTCCAGTCCAAAGAGCTATTGCATGAGTTGTGTTGGACATATAATATACAAATAGTTTTTGTGTATTCATCCAACAGCCTAAGCCTTTAGGGTTGCTGAATCATGAAATGTGTGTATGTTTAATTTCCTCCACTTTTTTTCTCAATTATTCTATTAAAATGGAAAGCATACAGGCTTGAGGTTTTTCCTTTTTGTTTTAAACTGGTATCTTTGATGGTGATGCATGTTACTAGGGGGTTTGGAAATATTGTTATCACCCTGCCTGTGTTCCAAAGGAGGAAAGGGAGTCTGCTCATGCCAACATGTTGTCATCTAATGGGTTGGATCTGTTGATACTGGTGTAAATCAAATTCAATCTTCCACCTATTAGCAACTTTTTCATGGATAAATATTTCAGAAAATCCAATATTGGGTTCAAAGTACGCTTCACGCAAGTTCTTATTATTCATGATAGTGGCACTGGGTGAAATGAACTTAAACTCTGAGATAGAGAATTAGAGAACTACTCACCCAATCTTTCAGATAAACATAGAACAGTAAACTAGTAACTAGTTACTAGGTCAAATAAGTATAAAAGAAAACCAAAATGGGATAACATAGATACTGCACTTATTCTATAAAGCCTTCCATAGCTTCTTAAGACAACAGCTATCACTTTGAAGTTTTACACGGCAACTTATTTATCAAAAAATCATTCTAAATAATCAATAGTGCAACCCTCCTCAGCATTCAGTTCTACACGGCAACTTATTTATCTAAAAACCTATAGTCATTCGTTGTCAATTAATAGGTGTTTGGAAGTATATATATTCATGATTCTATTACTAGTAGAAGGTGTTTAGTAGTAGATAAATTTTCACTGCTGATATATCCATTATTCTGCTATTCACTACTAGAGACTAGAGAGAGAGAAGTATATAAAGACGTTAGTTGCAATTATAATACTAGAAGGCAAGCGGTTTGCATCTTTTCATTTTTTAGTCAAACCAATACTATAAATTGTGATAATAGAAGGCAGAAGCTTGAATTTGAATTACTCCACCTTGCAAGTTGCACCGTTTCTTTTTCTAGGCATTGGGAATGAATGTTAATAAAGTAGTGCCGTAGGGAACATGGGAACTATGAGAGAAATGAATCGCATTAATAACACTATTGATTTCAAGAAATTAAAATCACCAAGAAATTAAAATCACTCACACTATACAATAAGGCACACACTTGATTGTTTCAGTTACTACATTATACTTTGCAGAAATGAACAACATAACAGTTGCGCTCAAAACAACAGATACCAATAATGGAGCTAGATGAAATCTAATGAGTACCTTTATACTTGCAAATTAAGGAGAAGATTTGTTCTCCAATTCACACTAATCAATCACTTGCTCAGAACTCGAATGCAAACAAAATAAAAATCAACCAGAACATATAAAACCAAATTCATTGATTGAACACAAAAAGAAGCACTACCTACCTGGTTGTTTTTTGCTTACATTCCAAACTGAATTTCGACTTCTTGATGCTTTACTAATCCAAGCATGTCCCTATAAACAAAGTTTGTCACACATTCTTGTCGAAACCACAACTTTTCCAAAGAGAGAACTTCATTCCCAAATCCCACCCAATTGAGCAAAATTCAAAACAAAAAGATAATAACTAGAACAAAAAAAGATAATAACTATTTCAAACAGAATCAAACTATTTCAAACAGGATTGCACAAATACAATCACATACTCCAAGAATTCACCAACAGAATCAAACTATTAACCTTCACAAATAGCCACAAAATCCCTAAAACTCTAGAAGGGAATCATACACTTGCACTTCAACAAATACTTAGGGTTTAATCATAACTCAAAATTAGAAATCAGAAGAAGTTAATAACATTAGGGTTTATTCACAAATCAGAAGAAATCGATTCCAGGAAAATGAGAAGAAATCAGAAGTAATACCAGATTGAGAAGAAATTGAGTTGAGAAGAAAATCGAGTTGAGGCGAGATCGAGATGAGAAGCACTACCTGGGTTTACACTTTTCACGCCGAAATCCAGAAACTGGGTTTACACTCTCACGCCAAAATCGAGTTGAATTGTGGAAACCGGTTTGAGAGAGAGAGAAGACGTTGAGCTGATGGAGGAGGACGGAGGGTTAGATGGAGGAGGACGGTGGGGGAGTCAAGCGAGACGGAGGGGGAGTCGAGCGAGACGGAGGGTGAGTTGAGCGAGACGGTGTTATGCGATGAGAAGAGAAGTAATAGGGTTTAGTAACTCACGCGACAATTAAAAATTATCATTGACATTTGCGACGGGTTTGCGACCAACCCTCCGTCGCAAATTAGCGACCCACATCCATTCCCGTCGCAAATTAGCGACCGACATCTATTTCCGTGGCAAATTTAAGCGGGATTTTAAGCGCTCATGTCAAACATCTCTTTTCGTCGCAAATCCGTCGCAAATTAGCGACGGACAGTCCTCCGTGGCAAATATTGGTGGCAATACAGGGTTATTCTTGTAGTGAAACGGCTTAGGGGTTTAGGTTTTGGAGTTTTTGAAATAAGACTCGAGTGTTCGCGAACACCAAACAAGCAAAGGCTTCGAGTGGCATTCGGTATTAACTCGAAAGAAAGAAAAAAAGAGTTGGAGCCGGCAATCAAACAAGCAATGGCTTCGAGTGATTACGAGCGACAACATTGTATTATTCTTTTTTGAAAGTTGTTTTGAAAAAGGTGATGAGCCTTAGTGATAATTACCACTAAATAACTCATATTATTTTGGAAATTTGAATTGGTTTTTTGTTGTTTAATTAATGTGTGGGAGCTTTCATAATAGTCAAACAAGCAAAGGCTTCGAGTGACTATCACTAATAACTCCTCATTAACGATCAAACAAGCAATGGCTTTGAGTGATGGTTAATGATTTGCTTAGGAAAATGCCTTAGGTTTTTTATTTGAAAACAATTGAATTTGAGTTTGAAGAAAAGAAAGTAGAACATAACAAATCTTTTTCAAGTCAAAACCGAGACAACAATGAAGGCATAGGCAAAGCACATATGAAGAATATTTACAAGTTGCCATGAACAATTGAATACATGATTAATTAAATACACGATTGAGCAAGTATATGAGTGTATGAGCATGCAATTGTAGAATACAAGGTATGGCATTATTGAATGCATGATTAGGCTAATGCATGAATGCATGAACATACATGTGTGGAATACAAGACATGAGATTAATATATGCATGGGCATTTAGGAGAGTATGAATGCAAAAGATGTAAACTTATATGAATACATGAATGATAAGATGCAAAGTGTAAGAATCTTTTGGGTGTTTTTGCAAATAGACAAGTGGTAAAAACTTGTGGTAAAAAGTTAGTAAAGAGTAAGACAAGCATGCATGAAGTGTAAGGTAATTACTTAATGAAATAGTAAAGTAAAAAGTAAAAAGGTTTTCTTTTTTTACTTATGGTAAAATGCTAGTGAATGGTAAGGTAAAAAGTGAAAAACACATTAACACTATTACACAATTCCACACAAGATCAAACACACATTTTAAGCATTGAAATGAAACCTAAAAAGGAACCCTAAAGCCAAAACCTCATATGGTCAAAATATCAAGTTATTTCATGCCCAAATTGATGATCAACACATGAAACAAGTCACACAAATCAAGCTTTTCATTTACATGAATCAAAAAGAGGAAAGAAAACATCAAACCCTAGTTTTTAAGGCCTAAGGCGAAAACCTTATATGACATAAACAACACATTATTTCATGCACAAATTCATAATCAAACACATGGAACAAATTATGCAAGTTTAAGCACATCAAGCATTTATTTACACAAAAATCAAAGAGTAAAAAAGAAGGCAAATAAAACCCTAATTTGTAAGGCCTAAAACCGAACCCTCACACTCAATGAATCAAACCAAAATCTCAACTTGCAAGTTATGACATGAACAAGGGATGCATATATCACATGGAAATTATTTATTCATGCAAATATGACAAAATAAGTATGAAAAAATGCAAGAACATGGTTGAAAAACACAAGAAACCTCTCTCTCTCAAGGCCAGGGTTCCTTCAAACACCCAAGGCTCCCAAAGTCCTTGACATAGTGTTTGAAATGAACCTCTAAGCCTCTTAGAGAGGATAGAGGAGTAGAAGGGAGATTCACATGCTAATGGTGAAAAATGCAAAAGATAAGATTTTTACCTCAAGATCAAAGCTACACAAGAATAGGAGAATGAAGATCAAAACCAAAACAAACCAAAACCTTCACAAATCACCAACAATGCCACGCAAATTTGAAGAAAGCAAGCTCCTTTATGGAATCAAGGATGAAAAGAAGAGGATATGTGAATGTGGAGTAGATTTGAGGTGATTTGGTGGATGAAAATTGAAAAGAGAATGAAAGGGAATGAAGGAGGGGGTTCGGCCAAGAGGAGGAGAGGAGAGGAGAGAATGCTAGCTAGGGTAAAAATGAGAGTGTCTGTGTGTGAAGTCTCCTATTTTTGGGTTTTATATGAAGTGAAAATTTAAAGGGTAATTAGGACAATGTGCTTCTTGCAAACCAATAGGATTTGAGATAAATTTTGAATCAATGGTCAAGATGCAAGATCACATGGATTGAGGGTAATTAAAAACACAAAATGGGGGAGAGAGAGGGCTGGAATGCGCAGCTTAGGAGTGGTGGTGAAGGATAATCTCAATTACAAAATGGTATTTTTCTATAAAGCTTATTACACAAGTGCCATTTTGATTCAAATGAAGGGTGAGGATTGTTTTTCACACTTGAATGGATGGCCATGATTTAACATAATTTGCAAGCAATAAAAATAAATGAAAATGAGAGGTACATGGCTGAAGTGCGCAGCAAGGGAGTGTGGGAGAGTGAGTGGAATTGCAAATTGTACTATTGTACTATCCTTATCCTTTCACAATTCAAAAGAATGTAGAATATTCCCTTCTAGATATTTCTTCCTAATTCATGCCATTTTGGGCCCTATCCTATGATTCAATGATTGGGCTCTGAATTTTATGATCTCACCAATCCCAAAATTGATTTTTTTGCCCCACCTCAAAGGAAAAGACCATTTTACCCCTCTATCCAAAAACTAGGTTTTTAGACCAAAAGGTTTAATATTTATGCACAAAAATAATCACAATGGAGCACAAATATCCTTTAAATAAATCATTGATGATTATCCAAGTATTTGGGACAAAAAACCGTTTTTATTGTGAAATGACCAAAATGCCCTCTTACTCTAAAAGCCCTAGTTTTTGCTTGAAACACATTTCCACTTCAAAAATGTTTTTTCAACCTAGGAGTGACCTCTAGTACCTTGAAATGCATGTTGGATGACTTGTTTTGAGGAATTGCCCTTTATTTGCAAAATGACCAAAATACCCTTTTGCACTGAAAAACCCTAATTTGTCTAAAAAGTGCATTCCAACTCCAAAAATAATTTTAGACACTTTGAAAGGACTTTAAAAACTTAAATGCAATGCATGATGCTTTTTACTTTCTAATTTAATTATTTTTGGGAAAATTAGGTTTTGACCTAAAGCTCTGACA
Organism: Oxytropis ochrocephala; assembly: GCA_020916435.1. Lineage (NCBI taxonomy): Eukaryota > Viridiplantae > Streptophyta > Magnoliopsida > Fabales > Fabaceae > Oxytropis > Oxytropis ochrocephala. The sequence goes on along the minus strand of CM037094.1, from coordinate 67,297,846 downwards.
AAATTGGGGTATGATAAATTTGCCTCTCTTTATCTAGATTTTAACAAGGAATATGAATTGGCCAAACATATTCCGAGGCAAAATAGAGATAAAGAATTTAGAAATTATACCTATTTTGTCTACTTAGGAAAAACCCAATTTTTCCTTTTTTTTTTTTTGGTGAATGAGTGCCACCCGAAACAATCAGTAAAACAAGAAATAAATTGGTGCCCACCCTCAAAGCAAAAAAGCAAGAAGTAAATTGGTGCCAACCCTCGGGTGGCATAAACAAAGAAGAAATAAAGCAATAAATAAAATAAGAAAGAAAGTACCGCCCTCCTCGATAAGGCGACATCGGCGAGTGCGGTAAGAAGGAGCGCTCATCGCTCTGAAGGAACACTGGTTCGAAGGAGCATCTCGCGGATCAAGGAGTACTTGGGCTCAAGGAACACTTGGGCTCTGAAGGAACACTTGGGCTCAAGGTGGCCTATTCGAGCGGCTTGAGGTTCTCGTATCGCCGCAGAATTGATACACTTCACCTTGATGGACTTACGCTATGCTTTACACTCGCACAAATAGTCCGAGGACGCCGAAGTCTCAGGGGCCGATCCGTCATGCTCGTGATGACTTGGCGAAATGAAGGACACGAGGTCCGAGGGGCCGATCCGTCATGCTCCGTGATGACTTGGCGAGATGAAGGTCGAGTTCAAAGTCGCCGCATGGATCGTTGATTTGAACTAAAATCGGGGACTCGTGGTCCGATGATTCGCTTCGGTGCTCGATAACGACGGATCTGAAGGGACGCCTTGGTCTTGAGGGGATGCACGGTCCCGGCGGATTCACAAATCTCGTTGATTGACCGATTGAGATGGCCGCCGCCGCGCATTGAATTGAGGTACCGCATATGTCGGGCTGATGCAAGGAATGATGCATGAAGCATGAGTGCATGTTATGCAAAGGCATGTTATGCGAGTATGTTTATGCGAGTGCATGCGATGCTATGATTTTGATGTGATGATGCATGTGGTGGACTGCTTTTCCTTTGTTTTTGATTCTTTTCTGACCAGCTTTCTGTTTTCTGGTTATTCGTTTTTTCATGTTTTTGTTTTTTTTCTTTTCGATCAGCTTTTTTTTTTTTTTTTTTCGACCGCTCATTTTTGCTTTTGACAAGGCTTATTCTTTTCTTGGTTCAACCGACTTCCGATACTCCGTACGACCCGAAAAGGCCGAGGGAAACTGCAAGGCTTATGAACCGAACGCCGTATTGCTCTCTGGTTCGCCATCTGGAACGGTTTGTGAATGCAACCTTTTTTGTAAGGTTAATTATCTTTAGGAATTTGCTTATTTCCCATTACTTTTAAAGATTTCGCAATGATTTATAATGCCTATGATGTACTCACATGTTTTACAATTCGGATCACCATCATCATAAAACGCTTATTTTGAGCGTAAAAGTAGAAATAACAACAAACAAGACATGAGAAAAGTTGAGCTTTATTGATGTGGAAGCCGATCGCATGCAACGTTACGACGACGATCGTTGAGTACATTTGAAAGTTTTAAAACTATAAAAAGACACGAAAAAAAAAGCAAGAGGTAAATCGAATTGCATCGTCCGTCTGCGTGGAGCAAAGGTTTACATCGTGTCCTTGACCTTGATCACTCCCTCCTTCGAGTCTTCGGGAAATTGTATGCCTTTCTTTACTTTTCATGCTCAAGTTTTTCGACCTAATTTTTGCTGGATCGCCTTTGCGGGTTTTCAATCCACCGGTCGCTCTGATTTTGCCTAGGTCGCCTTTTCTTCGGTTTTCAACCTAGCGAGCTAATTCTTGCTTGGCTCATCTTTCTCTTTTTTTACTTATTTCTTTCAGGCATAATACTTCTTCACCGAGTCTGAATTGACTGGGTTCTTGAGATCTTCTCCATCCATGTTGGTGAGTATCAACGCTCCTCCCGTGAAGGCTTTCTTGACTACATATGGACCATCATAAGTGGGCGCCCACTTCCTCGAGGTCACTCGATAGCGATATCTTTTTGAGTACTAGATCTCCTCATTAAATTCACGTGGCCTGACTTTCTTGTCGAAGCGCGCTCATTCTTCTCTGTTGGTACAGCTGTCCATGGCACAACGCTGCAATCCTTTTCTCTTCAATGAGGTTTAGCTGATCTAGGCGGGCCTGTACCCACTCTGCTTCTTCCAACTTGGTTTCCATTAATACCCGCAGGGAGGGTATTTCAACCTCAATAGGGAGTACTGCTTCTGACCCATATACCAGGGAGAAAGGGGTTGCCCCAGTCGATGTACGCACTGAAGTACGGTAGCCATGCAAGGCGAAGGGAAGCATCTCATGCCAATCCTTGTAGGTTACCACCATTTTTTGCACTATTTTCTTGATATTCTTGTTGGCTGCTTCTACCGCTCCATTCATCTTTGGGCGGTAGGGAGAGGAATTGTGATGTTTGAATGTTGAATTCTTTGCACAAGTCCTTCATCATTTTATCGTTCGTGTTCTTTGCCGTTGTCGCGTGATGACCTTGTTGGGTAGACCATATCGGCAAATCGGATCCTTCTTCACAAATTTGGCAACCACCGAAATGGTTATACCGAATATGAAGCGCTTTCAACCCACTTGGTAAAGTAGTCAATTGCAACCGTAACGGCGATGCCCGCTTTGACGCTTTGGGTTCAATAGGACCTATGACGCCCATGCCCCACATTGAAAACGGCCAAGATGCAAATGTAACACTTAGTTTGGCGGTGTGGCACATGGATATGATCGGCATATATCCGGCATTTGTGGCACTTTCTTACAAAGCTATAACAATCGATTCCATCTCGCAACCGAATAACCCGCCTTTAAGATTTTCTAGCCATAGTGTGCCCACTGGAATGGGTCCCAAATGAGCCTTCATGCACATCTCTCATGATTCTTTCAAATTCTTCCTTGGCAACACACCTCGGAGAACCATATCGTGATTTCTTTTGTAAAGAACTTCACCACTCAAGAAGAAATTCCTTGACAATCTTCTCGAGAGTTCTCTTGTCATTCTCTCGATGCCCCGGGTGGTATTCCCATTAGCGATGTAACGCTTGATGTCGTGGTACCAAGGTTTCTCGTCGGGCTCTTCATCTATTGTTGTGCAAGAGTAGTGATGCGCAGCGAGCTCGATCTCGAATTCGATATTGGTCAAGCTCTTGTCACGATTGACATTGAACATAGAGGACAAGTGTTGCCAATGCATCGGCTAAACGGTTTTCGCCTCGAGGATATGCTTGAAGGTGATCTCGTCAAAGGACTTCATCAACTCTTGCGGTAATCACAATAAGGAATCGGTTTGGGATCTCTCGGTCTCCCAATCGCCTCTCACTTGATGAATAACTAGTAATTGAATCCCCATACACATCTAGCCTTTTAACATTCCATTCTAGTGGCTGCTTGAACACCCGTGATACACGCTTCATACTCGCTATGTTATTTGTGACATAGAAGCTCGATCTCGCAGATGATGACGGAATGAAACGGTTGTCGGAGATATCAACACAACACTTGCCCCGCGTTCCCATACATTTGACGCACCATCGAATATCATTCTCCATCTTTCACTTTCATGGGACTTCCTCATCGAACAAAGTGCCATGATGTCTTCATCGGAAAAATCATGCCGCATTGGTCGGTAGTCCGAGATTGGTGACATGTCAAATATTCAAATGAGTGTGCTACCTTTAATCGCCTTTTGTGTAACATACGATATCGTATTCGACAATTGCATCCGCCAACGGAAATTCGGCCCCGTGAGAGTCGGTTTCTCAAACATGTACTTGATCGGGTCCATTTTTGACACCAACCAAGTTGTGTGACTCAAAGATGTACCGCCTTAAACGATGAGCAAATTTCAAACTAAAGCACAACAAAGTCTTTTCCAAAGATGGAATATCTTGTCTCACAATCGGTGAACTTTTTGCTTAGATAGTATATTGCATGCTCCTTTTTCCGATTCATCGTGGCCGACCCAACACACACCCATTGAATTGTCTAGCAATCGTAAGGTATAAGATGAGTGGCTCGCACGCCACAGGTGGCATTAAGACTGGTGGATTCTGCAAGTACACCTTAATTTTCTCAAAGGCAGCTTGACACTGGTCATTCCATTTCAACTCTTGATTTTTGCATAGCAATTTGAAGATTGGCTCACAAGTAGCAGTCAACTGGAAGATGAATCGAGAGATGTAATTCAACCTTCCGAGGAAACCACGGACTTCTTTCTCTGCTTTCGTGCAATCGCGCGTTTCGAGGATGGCTTTTACTTTGTCCGGATCCATTTCAATGCCTTTCTGGCTGACAATGAAGCCTAACAACTTTCCTGATCTCACTCCAAACGTGCACTTGGCTGGATTCAATTTGAGCTTATATTTTCTCAAACGTTCAAAGAGTTTCTGCAGATTGATAATGTGCTCCTCATCGGTTTTAGATTTTGCGATCATGTCATCAACATAAACCTCAATCTCTTTATGCATCATATCGTGGAATAAGGTAACCATGGCCTCTCGGTAGGTTGCGCCAAAGATTCTTCAATCCGAATGGCATGACCTTATAACAGAATGTTCCCCAAAGTGTTATGAAAGTTGTCTTTTCCATGTCCTCAGGGTCAATTTTGATCTGATTATATCCCGAATATCCATCCATGAAGGAGAATAACGAGTGTTGAGCTGTACTATCCACTAAGACATCAATGTGAGGCAAAGGAAAATCGTCTTTAGGGCTAGCACGGTTCAGATCTCGGTAGTCGACGCACATTCTGACTTTCCCATCCTTCTTGGGAACTGGGACAATATTGGCAACCTGTAACACCCCCTTCTACTTAAAATTAATTACACTAATAAAAATCAGAGTTTTTCAAAATTTGTCCACGCACCTCAAAGAGGGTGATACCTTTAATAAAAACATCGTCAACACCTATTTAAAGATTCAAACGCATCTAGTGCGCGAAATGCATAACATAGCCACATGGGTTAAACCCTCAAAACATGTTTAATGTTTACAGTAATCCAGAAATAGCTCACAGCAGCGGAAAAATAAAATTGAGTTCAACACACTCAATACATAGTTTAAATTCAGTTTAATCCACGACATAAAATAATAATGCTAAAACCCAAATCCCCGGTGTTACTAGATCAGAGCCGACACAAAATCCCAATGAAGCCTAGACATCTTCACTCAGAATTACCTGCATGTCGCCACGAGAGCAGGCAACATAAAATGCTAGGGTGAGTCTCTTTACATAAATAATAACAAGTAAGATAAGCATTATAAGCAGAAAGCATCTAGCAATAATAACCTTTCACAATTAAGGCATTTACCATTCAAGTATATTACCAAGACAACAATCACAATTTAATTAAGTATCAACAAGCATTCCATGAATGTATGAGTTTATGTATGTATGCAATATGCATGTGGATCCATCACCTTCGCTTTTTGCCCAATGGGCACCCTTCGCTTTGGCCGAAGCCCCCTTCGCTTTTTGGCCGAAGCCCCCTTCGCTTTATGCATATGCTTTATGCGACACTATGACAATGCAACATACACAATCAATTACCACCACATTCATTGTCACATCACTTAAAACATCACCACAACACAACTCGTCACTTTTGGCCAAGCCCCCGCTTTTTTTAACCCTTCGCTTTGGCCGAAGCCCGCGTCATTTATTAATCCACCACTTCATCAATTATTAACCACCACTTTATCAATTACTAGCCACCACTTTATCAATTACTAGCCAGCACTTTATCAATTATTAATTAAATCACACATAAGGACCAAACCACCTCATAAGGACCTTTTCCACACCTAATGACCATTTTGACACACCAAAGATTTATTTAGCATCTAAGGACTATTTTGACACGTTATGGTTAATTTTGGTACTTAGGAATTATTTTGACTCATTAGGCTTAATTGGATACTAAAGGACTATTTTATCACTCCAAGGATTAATTTAATTCTTAGGGACTATTTTGTCACACCAATGATTAAATTAATTCTTAGGGACTAAATATGTCACTTAGGTCCCATTTAAGCACCCTAGGCGCCAAGGGGCAGCCACTTTGGCGCCCCAATTAGCGCAACACGCACACACACAGCACAACACACACCCACAGGCGCCAAGTTTCTAGGAAACTGTCGCGCCTCCCTTGCCGTGCCACTTCGCAAAGACCCACACACACACACACCACACTCAGCGCCAAAATCCTAGGGGATTGGCGCCCCACACACGCACCCACACACACTGGCACGCAACACAGCAACACCCACACTGGGCGCCAAGTTTCTAGCAAACTGGCGCCCCTCTGCAAGCTTGACCCGCCCCAAAGACGCACGCACACACATACTGTGCGCCTAAATGCCTAGCATTTGGCGCTTCCTTCCTTGTACAAAAACTTACCTGCTAGCCCAAAGACAAAGATCTCCGGCGCCATTTTGCCTAGCAAATGGCGCCCCCTCCCTGCCACTAGCCAAACCGAAACAGAGACCCACAAAACAGTAAACTGGGCGCCACTTTGCCTAGCAAATGGCGCCCCTGCCCTGCACAAAACTACAACAGCCAGAATTCAGCCCCTAGGCGCCATTTGCCTAGGCATTTGGCGCCCCTCCTCTATCACACTCACCCAAACTACTTCAAACCTACATTTTTACTCAACAATTTATTTCTCACATAACAACACACATATAGGCATTAAATCCACTTCATTAAATTACCATATTCACACACTTCTCTTCATGGCAACATTTTCTCAAACACATAACATGCATAATTCACAACTCACATTTTTCCAACAATTAGCAACATGTAATCACCAAATCAAGCATTACACACAACAACCAACATATAATCTACATAAGCTCACACCATCAAGTCAATCCTAGAGCTATCCACACACAATACATATCATACTAATTATTATAAACATAAATGAGAATCCCCTAACCTCAAATGAGCTAGAGCTTCAACCAAACACCAACAATCAACAAAATGAAGCACCCCATGCCACATCCTATTTTCCAGCAAGACCGAATTCTCTCCTCCCTTGGGGTGAAAATAGAAGTTCAAAATAATGAGAGTGAGACCATAAAACTCATGGAAATGGAATAAGGAAGAGAAATAGGGAAGATTGAGACCAAGTTCTCCTTACCTAGAGTCAAAGTGAACAAAACCCCATTAATGGCCAAGGTGGGCTTTGAACATGGAATTAGAAGAGAAGAAGTCAAAACATCATAATGGAGAAGTAATTGCAGCAAAAAGGCTTCCTAGACCTCCAATGTGAAAATCCACATTCCAAGCTTCCTCCCACGTTTCCCTCACGCCTTCACCTATCACCCTCCCTTCTTTCCTTCGTTTTCCTTACTCCCTATGCCGTAAGCATCATTTCTTCCTCTCAATTCCATTCTTTTTACTCCTTATTTAACCCTAGGCCCAATCAATTTGGGCCCTATTACTTGCACCCACCTCCCCTCTTTACTACCACCACTCCTAATGCTTAAACACCTCCTAATTAATAGAAATAAATCCTAACTTAATTATTCCACTTAATTAAATTAGACCCCTCATTTATTTACTACCCTCACTCTTTAAATAAATTGATTACCTTATTATTATTTAAATATGGCCAACTAACATATTAGTTAATTAAATTAGTCATAATCACTTAATTAAGTAAATTAAATAATCACCTAAATAAATTAGTTAAATATTCACCTAATTAATTTTTGGGGTGTTACAACTCTCCCCCACTTAGAATATTTTCGTCCTCGAAAATCACGCTAATCTCAACAACAAGATGAATCTAGTTCGCACTTAATCTCTTCGAAAACTTACACGATTTAAATCCTAGTGTTAACCCCGGTACATCCACCTACAACCCTTTCAAAGTTCTATTCTTTGGTCTGTGAAACACTAACGTATGCGTCTACTTCTCCTCATGGATCTCAACCTAATATATTGACTCCACCGCTTAGGTTACATAACTGTGTACTTTCATTCTAAGCATAAATCGCCACTACAGGTTCAAGAATGACACACAATTCCCGCAGTAGCGTCTCCCCCACTTGGCTCTTTGCCCGAACTCTCCTCTCCCTGTACTATCTTATATGAACGATTGCTATCCCCCTCAAAAATCTACGCTAAACTCATGAAATCAACATCCACTCTTCTTATCTCCGCTAACCGTTATCATCCGAGTCCTATCGTACACGCAGCAGATCACACACTCTTCCCTACACTCTTACTCCCCAATTAGGTATTCTAACTTGTAGGTTGTCAAAATCCTACCCGACCACCCAACACAAGAGGCAACAACAATTATGGCCAGGGGCCCAACAACCCTAACAACCGTAATTAACACAACAATACCAATCCCAACGAGTTATAGTATCTCTAATATTATTCACATCAACGATTAACACAATCATCACAACAAAATTCGAGTTCAACTATTCCACGATTAATCATTTTATTCAACGTTCAAATTATTCTTTCTAAACTCAGGTGCAGAAAATTCTGCAGCTATGTGTCTACTTTGGCAAATTAATTAAAATAGTAAACGACCTCGGATTTCGACAAATAAATACTTGTTGGAAAGCCACGGATGTGTAGTTTCTGAATATGTCATTAAAGTTTCAAAACAATGAGTCAATTGGTACAGTTTTTAGAGGCAACCCGAACAGTCCCTAGACTTGACAGATTCTGTCCTCCTACTTCATTTCACGTTAAACTGACTAAAACTTGACCAAATGGGACAGAACTTTAGCCCGAATAAAAACACTTTGAGTGTAGTTTCTAATGGAAAAAGAATCGTTCAAAACGGAGTTCGTTTGGAGGCATAAAACTTGCAAGCACCGAGCCTACCCACAGATTGACTCAAAAAAAATTGGCTCGACTTTGGAGACTCATAACTGGAGCTACACAACTCCGAATTTAATGAAACTAGTGCCAAAACGACCGGCTTTAAGTCTATTTTCGAAAACACTCAGCCACATAATTTTTGACTCAACCAAACAGTACCAGTTTTCAAAAGACTGAAACAGTGTCCAGATTGTTTTCCAGAATTTTAACCTAACTTGTTTCACCTATAACTTGAGTTCTACAACTCCGAATTCGACCCAATCGTTGGCAAATTAACAAGCATTCAATCAAGTTTTCGAAATGAAAAACCTCATAATTTTTCAATTGGCCAAACAATACCAGTTTTTAAAAGACTGAAACAGCATCCCGTAACACACAGAAATCATACGCAAGTAAAACTCACCATTATCAATCACCAAAACCAATTACAACCATCACATACTCATGCATTTCATCAAACATCAACTAAGCATAACCAATCATGCAACAACTTAAACACGCAATTTTACAACTTCCCTAGAAAACATCATGGGCATACAATCCTACTAAATTTAATGGATTTCATGTCACCAAAATAATATAACCAACACATGCTTCTTAAAACAATTGCTTTGATTCAAGACCTGATATTAGTTTAACCAAATGAAATTACATACTCTTGTCAACATTCAGCAAAGAAAACTAATCAAATAATATAAGTGCATAAAAGGTCTCGCCGCACGTTTCACCATTAGATTTTAGGAGCCACGTAATCAACCAAGAAGTGACAATTAATAATGGTAATAGCAACAACAAGGGCCACCGTTAAATCATAAACCGAACAAAATTTTCACAATTGGAACTCATATTTAGAAGGTATTTCAAAAGTGTATATGTTTGTTTCTAAAACCTTGACAATTATTATTGGACTTACATCCTCGGAGCATAAAATTTTTAACTCATTAAATCATACAATTTATGTCCAATCTCATAATTTTTCAAACATCATTAAATCACAACCTAATCGGTTCAAAAGCCGAATTTATGTCACTTTTCGAAATAAAATCTTAGAACAACTTGAAAACCAAATACAACACCAATTTGGACATCACATTCGCTTTTCCCTTTAGTATAAAATTTTCCAATTACCGTTTCTTTTTGAAAATCATAGTACTTACAGTTTGTCCAAAAAGGGGAGACCATATGCAACCCTAAAGCTTACTATCACACAATTATGTAACCACATAAACAACTACTTATTAGTTCAAACTTCTAGTTTCCGACATACACTCGGAAGGTAAGGAAAGTTAATCATTTCATTTTTGACAGTTCATATCATGCTCACAAACAAGCCAAGTGAAACACCGAAATGTCAAAACTTCAAGTCGAGCAACTTCGATTGAGAAAATGAAAATATAGCATTACACATTATTTTCTTTTTGGCATACTATCTTCAAAGCAATTAAACACAAGTCAAATCAAATTTAACTCACATGCATCACAAAACAATCAACCTATGACAATGACGTCAATTAAGTGCAACAATTTTCACATGCAATCTTCAAATATTGTTCATTGTATACTTACCACGGTTAGGTCATATAAAAATTTTTTTTTTTATATCCTAACAAACTAATCAGACAACCAATCAAATTAAAATTAGTGCATGCATCTAAAGTTAATAATAACTATGAGTTATTGTCGCCTCTTTCAGTGGTGATGAGTGATTGGGGTGATCAATCCCTCCTACTCATGCAACCAACTAGTCAAGGTCACCAAACTACTTCCTTTTCAATTTATAACTACCACATTAAAAGACTTTTAACGCCGTCTGGAGTGCGAAGGCGTCGTCACGACTTTCACTCCTCTGACGTCGTTAGAACTCTTTTAATCACACATATCTTAATGATAAAACAACAATCCACGAGCAGACAAAATCAATGCTACAACCATCGATTACACGCTTCACCACATATACTTCAATAATACAATATAACTTTCAATCGTAATCTAACAAATAAGTCACAAGGCACGCCAATGAATTAACAAACCAACAAAGTTAATACGAAATAGCAAAGCAATATAATTATGATTTTAGAACGAGTACCAAGACTCAAGGGTTGACAGACTCGAAAACTTGGCCGGACGGACCGAACTGCTCTGATACCACTAATGTAACACCCCCTTCTACTTAAAATTAATTACACTAATAAAAATCAGAGTTTTTCAAAATTTGTCCACGCACCTCAAAGAGGGTGATACCTTTAATAAAAACATCGTCAACACCTATTTAAAGATTCAAACGCATCTAGTGCGCGAAAAGCATAACATAGCCACATGGGTGAAACCCTCAAAACATGTTTAATGTTTACAGTAATCCAGAAATAGCTCACAGCAGCGGAAAAATAAAATTGAGTTCAACACACTCAATACATAGTTTAAATTCAGTTTAATCCACGACATAAAATAATAATGCTAAAACCCAAATCCCCGGTGTTACTAGATCAGAGCCGACACAAAATCCCAATGAAGCCTAGACATCTTCACTCAGAATTACCTGCATGTCGCCACGAGAGCAGGCAACATAAAATGCTAGGGTGAGTCTCTTTACATAAATAATAACAAGTAAGATAAGCATTATAAGCAGAAAGCATCTAGCAATAATAACCTTTCACAATTAAGGCATTTACCATTCAAGTATATTACCAAGACAACAATCACAATTTAATTAAGTATCAACAAGCATTCCATGAATGTATGAGTTTATGTATGTATGCAATATGCATGTGGATCCATCACCTTCGCTTTTTGCCCAATGGGCACCCTTCGCTTTGGCCGAAGCCCCCTTCGCTTTTTGGCCGAAGCCCCCTTCGCTTTATGCATATGCTTTATGCGACACTATGACAATGCAACATACACAATCAATTACCACCACATTCATTGTCACATCACTTAAATCATCACCACAACACAACTCGTCACTTTTGGCCGAAGCCCCCTTCGCTTTTTAACCCTTCGCTTTGGCCAAAGCCCGCGTCATTTATTAATCCACCACTTCATCAATTATTAACCACCACTTTATCAATTACTAGCCACCACTTTATCAATTACTAGCCAGCACTTTATCAATTATTAATTAAATCACACATAAGGACCAAACCACCTCATAAGGACCTTTTCCACACCTAAGGACCATTTTGACACACCAAAGATTTATTTAGCATCTAAGGACTATTTTGACACGTTATGGTTAATTTTGGTACTTAGGAATTATTTTGACTCATTAGGCTTAATTGGATACTAAAGGACTATTTTATCACTCCAAGGATTAATTTAATTCTTAGGGACTATTTTGTCACACCAAGGATTAAATTAATTCTTATGGACTAAATATGTCACTTAGGTCCCATTTAAGCACCCTAGGCGCCAAGGGGCAGCCACTTTGGCGCCCAATTAGCGCAACACGCACACACACAAAGACAACACACACCCCACAGCGCCAAGTTTCTAGGAAATCGGCGCCTCCTTGCCGTGCCACCACTTCGCAAAGCCCACACACACACACCACACTCACTCAGCGCCAAAATCTAGGGATTGGCGCCCACACACACACCACACACACGCACGCAACACAAGAACACCTACACTGGGCGCTAAGTTTCTAGCAAATCGCGCCTCATGCGCGCTAACCCGCCTCAAAGACGCACGCACACACACACTGAGCGCCTAAATGCCTAGCATTTGGCGCCTTTCCTTTGTACAAACTTACCTTGGCTAGCCCAAAGACAAAGATCTCTGGCGCCATTTTGCCTAGCAAATGGCGCCCCTCTCTGCTACTAGCCAAACCAAACAGAGACCCACAAAATAGATGGCGGGCGCCACTTTGCCTAGCAAATGGCGCCCGCTCGCACAAAACTACAACACTGCCTTCGATTCAGCCCTAGCGCCATTTGCCTAGGCATTTGGCGCCTCTCTCTCTATCACACTCACCCAAACTACTTCAAACCTACATTTTTACTCAACAATTTATTTCTCACATAACAACACACATATAGGCATTAAATCCACTTCATTAAATTACCATATTCACACACTTCTCTTCATGGCAACATTTTCTCAAACACATAACATGCATATTTCACAACTCACATTTTTCCAACAATTAGCAACATGTAATCACCAAATCAAGCATTACACACAACAACCAACATATAATCTACATAAGCTCACACCATCAAGTCAATCCTAGAGCTATCCACACACAATACATATCATACTAATTATTATAAACATAAATGAGAATCCCTAACCTCAAATGAGCTAGAGCTTCAACCAAACACCAACAATCAACAAAATGAAGCACCCCATGCCACATCCTATTTTCCAAAGAAGACCGAATTCTCTCCTCCTCGGGGTGAAAATAGAAGTTCAAAATAATGAGAGTGAGACCATAAAACTCATGGAAATGGAATAAGGAAGAGAAATAGGGAAGATTGAGACCAAGTTCTCCTTACCTAGAGTCAAAGTGAACAAAACCCCATTAATGGCCAAGGTGGGCTTTGAACATGGAATTAGAAGAGAAGAAGTCAAAACATCATAATGGAGAAGTAATTGCGCAAAAAGGCTTCCTAGACCTCCAATGTGAAAATCCACATTCCAAGCTTCCTCCCACGCTTTTCCTCACGCCTTCACCTATCACCCTCCCTTCTTTCCTTCGTTTTCCTTACTCCTCTCTAGTAAGCATCATTTCTTCCTCTCAATTCCATTCTTTTTACTCCTTATTTAACCCTAGGCCCATCAATTTGGGCCCTATTACTTGCACCCACCTCCCTCTTTACTACCACCACTCCTAATGCTTAAACACCTCCTAATTAATAGAAATAAATCCTAACTTAATTATTCCACTTAATTAAATTAGACCCTCATTTATTTACTACCCTCACTCTTTAAATAAATTGATTACCTTATTATTATTTAAATATGGCCAACTAACATATTACTTAATTAAATTAGTCATAATCACTTAATTAAGTAAATTAAATAATCACCTAAATAAATTAGTTAAATATTCACCTAATTAATTTTTGGGGTGTTACAACTCTCCCCCACTTAGAATATTTTCGTCCTCGAAAATCACGCTAATCTCAACAACAAGATGAATCTAGTTCGCACTTAATCTCTTCAAAACTTACACGATTTAAATCCTAGTGTTAACCCCTTTGTACATCCACCTACAACCCTTTCAAAGTTCTATTCTTTGGTCTGTGAAACACTAACGTATGCGTCTACTTCTCCTCATGGATCTCAACCTAATATATTGACTCCACCGCTTAGGTTACATAACTGTGTACTTTCATTCTAAGCATAAATCGCCACTACAGGTTCAAGAATGACACACAATTCCCGCAGTAGCGTCTCCCCCACTTGGCTCTTTGCCCGAACTCTCCTCTCCCTGTACTATCTTATATGAACGATTGCTATCCCCCTCGAAAATCTACGCTAAACTCATGAAATCAACATCCACTCTTCTTATCTCCGCTAACCGTTATCATCCGAGTCCTATCGTACACGCAATGAAAAGGCGAGACAAACAAACAATAAAAACAGAAAATGATTCACGCAATGAAAAGGAAAAACGATTTTTATTGATTGAGAAATTCAAAACAAGCGTTTTTATTGATGAGGATGACTTAGAAAATAAAAACATGTGAGCCCCTAACAACTGGTCGTATGGCCTTGGGCAGAGCCACAGGGTTGCATTACAAATGATTACTTTAAATTAAAAGACACGGAAGGATCAGCAGCCTTCCAATTCTTTAATTCTTCACCAGTACCGCAGCGACGAACCAGACTCGCCTCGCCTTCTTCAGACTCAGAACCTTCTATGACGACGGCAACTTGGTTGGTATTCCATAAACCAGCACTCACAAAGCTTTGACTGATGTCGCAAAATGGGATCTTCTGGGGCCAGGGATCTTCACCTCTGGACTTGGCCAACCATCGGCGCTTTCGTTCATCTGCCATCGTTCTCCTTTCCTCCTCACTTGGGGTATATCCTAGCCCGCAACGGTCTTTGTTTTCCTTTAGTTGGATGGGAGCTAGAATCCCTTGACCTTTCCCAAGCCAGAACCAACCTTGTATCCTTGGGCTAACATAATTTTGGCAACCATCTCCTCCTCTTTGGTTCTTCCAAATACTGCATTGGCGATCTCCAAGGACTGAAAGGCTGTTTCCAAAGACTCTTCAACGGCTTCCACATACTTGAACTCGGATGGCTTATTAACCAAAGTCTCCTCTTCACCAAACACTACCACAACCTTATCATCCACCATGAATTTGACCCGTTGGTGTAGAGAAGAAGGGATTGCCCGACCATGTGGATCCGTGGTCTCCTAACAGATATGACTATATGAAGAGGAGATATCCATGATTTGAAAGTTGATACTGAAAAACTTCAGGGACCAATCTGGATGGGAAATTCCATCTCTCCCAAAGACCTCCTTTTTGGACCCATCAAATGCTCGCACTGGTCGTCGAACTTGGTTTCATGTAGGAGCAATCAACATCTAACTTGTCCATGGTTGACTTCGGCATCACATTCGGTGAAGACCCATTGTCAATCGAGACTCGCCAAAGACATAGTCCCCACATTTTATGAGATATGAAGAGCTTGATTGTGTTCTTTTCCGCTCGAAGGTAACTCATCATCAAGAAATGTTAGGTGATTTGCAGCCACCACATTCCCGACAATTCCATCAAATTGATTCACCGAGATGTCCTCTCGCAACATGAGCCTCACCGAGCACTTTCATCGTCGGCGCTTCGTGTGCTTCGAATCGAGCAAAGAGCGGTGAAAGCATGGATATCTTTGATGGCGCTGTTTAACCGTCAACCACCTCAGTAATCACTTTGCCGAATAATCTTCGAATTCATCCGCTTTTTTTCCTTACTTTTTCTCGAGCAACCTCTGCTCTTTTCCTTTCTCTTTACTTAGCTTCCTGCTCACCTCTTTAGGTATTTCTCGCTCGGAGGGTTTCTGGAGCATACACCCTTCCGCTTCTCGTGATCCCACTTGATCCCGCTATATTAGTTACAATAGTGGTGCTAGGAGAGCATTCTGCTGTATATTTCCAGGGGACTGCCTTATTTGACTCATAACGAAATGGAGCTGGTACTTCAATCACTATTGGCTGAGCATTTGCTCGCACCAATCTAGGATTGAAATTGTAAGGAATTTCAATGGGCTTTCTGATTGCTCTATCATTGTCATGGTATAGCGTCCACACCTCTCCAGATTCAGAACTATCCATGATGACAGCCACTTGGTGGTGTTGCTCATCTTCCTCATCCCATCCTGTGGGCTGGATATCTTCTATTCGGATTCGAGCACTCTCAGGAGCATCATATCTGACCAAGTAATCAAATTTTCCACTAGGCTCTCCTAGGGTATCCCAACATTCTTCTTTTGTCATGGGGACAACCACTTGGTTGTGCTGTTCATCTTCTTCACCCCACCCTGTAGGCTGGATGTCTTCTATTCGGATTTGAGCGCTTTCAGGAGCATCATATCTGACCAAGTAATCAAATTTTCCACTAGGCTCTCCTAGGGTATCCCAACATCCCTTTTTTGTAGGCACTACCGTTACACCTTCACTGATTTCTTCCTTGCATGAGAAGGGGATTGGGTCCTTAGTGACTGTTGGTCGAGCCTCGGCTTGAACCAATCTTGGATCAGGATTGCGCAGAATTTCGATTGGATTTTTGGCCTCTCTACCGCTGTCAGAATATAGAGTTAGCACTTCATCTTCCATACCATGAGTTCCTACCTGGACCACATACCGATCCATCAAGTCTTGTAGGATCATCTTGAAGGTTTCACAACTTCCCACACATAAAGAGTCAGCACACCCTTCTTCATGGCAACACCCCTCTTTGACAACCTTGGCCCAGCATAGCTCAGTGTATACAACACTCAATGGAGTTTTGATCTCTTGCACTTTCTTTACCAATCTCCCACCATAACTTTCTATAGCGTTGGTAGTTGGCCTCTCGATGACTCCTAAGAATGGATTGGTTGTTGTATTCGGGCGTTTCGCTTGAATGAGATCCAACCAACGCTCTATCGATCTTGCACCACATGCTTAAAGGCTTTACACTCCTCCACAGCATGGCCTACCCCGTTTTCATGGAAACTGCAGGTTGCACTAGCATTGTATCCTCTGGGAAATGGTGGCTGAACGACTTTCATCGGCCGAGTGTTGATTAGGTTGTTGGAGGTCAAGTGATTAAACACTCGTGTGTCGCCATCGGAATTGGGTCAAAGCCGGTTCGCTTCTTGAACCGTATCCCCGAGCCTTGGGACCATCATTGCCTTCTTTGGGGGTGGCACAGAGCGAGAAATGGAATAGTTTGTCTTTGGAGGAGTACCAAAAGATGAATTTCCCCAGTAATGACATTAGTTTCTCCTTCTTTCTTTTTAGGGGAAATGTGGTGGTATTTCTTCCGTTCTTTGGACCCACCGTAGCTCCTCATTACCGAGGTGATTCGAAATCTTCCCGCTTCGAAGGCCGTGTTCAAGTCTTTCTCCGAAGACTATCATGTCGGAGAAACTGGTTGAGACACTTGTGATCAGCCTGTCATAATAGATTGCTTGCAGAGTTTCCAGGAACATGTATACCATCTCTTTCTCAATCAAAGGAGGTTGAACCTGGGCAGCTGTGCTTCGCCATTCTTGAGCATACTCCTTGAAAGTCTCTTTCTCACCCTTACTCATGTGTTGCAACTGCGACCTATCCGAGCCCATGTCCATGTTGTACTTATATCGCTTCATGAAAGCTTCGCACAAATCTTTCCAACAACGGATTTTAGAGGATTGTAACTTCATATACCAATCTAGAGGAGCTCCCGCCAAACTGCTTTGGAAGCATGAATCGATGAGTTTGTCATCATTGGCATAGGGACCCATTTTTCTGACGAACATGGTAACATGGCTCTCGGACAGCCAACCCTCTGCACTTGTCTAACTCAGAGCTTTGAACTTTGGTGGTAAAACCAAATCGGGACTAGACACACACTCACGGGCTTCTTTGGCTCTAACACCTGCCTTCCATTGCCCTTACTCTTTTTCTTCAAGTGCGCGGATCGATCATTGGGCCGAGATCCTCGAACATGTGCCCCAGGGGTGACTCCCATACTATAGTAATACCCTCCTCCCGGTGAAGAACATTTTGAGGTTGTCTTTGTAAGCCCCGGAGTGGAATTGAGCACGCATGAGGATAGGAATCGATTCTCGGATCCTCCTCGGCGATTCCCGGGCATGGCGACGGTGACTTGATTAGGTGCAGCTATACCAACGTGAGTAGTTCTAACAAAGTTGCGGCAGTACCCAGCAGCATACCCCAAGGATATATTTTTGTGCGATGTATTGGTTCGACATGTTCATTTCTCAAGCAAACACGGATGATCGACCGGATCCCGAGGAACTGTGGTCACATTGCGATTCGCTTGCCGATATCGAGGAGGAACGAAAGAGGTGACCCCATCTCGACCCACTACTGGCGGCGGCCAGCGCTTGTCCCACTCTTCAAACCTTGCAAAGATGACCATCATCTCATGGACTTGGGCCTCCACAAGACCCATCTTATCCTTCAGAGCTCGGTTTTCCCGAGCCACCGCCAGATTCGTAATTTGTACGCCCATGTCTTCCTCGTGCTCGATTACTCTCAATTTCAACCTCCGGATGATCTTGCGGATGAGCCATTAGCTTGGCTTCTACAATCGGGTGAAGTATCGGTGACGGAGAACCAAATGTACCTTTTCTCGCTTATTTAGACACTTATTGTATAAGAAACAAAATAAATTCATGAATGAATGTATGAATGCATGCACAATGTTTGCTTGATGCCGGAACCAGCGGGATGCATTGCCTTGTCATAAGCGCACAAACTTTTTGATTTACTTAATTGAAGTAAACAAGGAATCGAAATAGCACACTTCATTCATCAAGATTTCAAAGCTTCACCAATTTTCATTAAAGGGGAAAAGAGACGGTACAATGTTCATAAAGAGAGCGAAGACAATATTCTTGAATACAAAGCTCAAAATAAACTTTTAAGTTGAAAAATACAAGTAGACAACTTAAATGCAAATAGCTCCAAGCTCCCCAACTCTCTTCCTCTTCTTGCTTACACTTGCACCTCGAGATTGCTCCTTGAATTCTCGTGATCAACGCTCTGCGATATTTCACAAACCGATACACTTCGGTGGGGTGTTGAAGAAGTGCATCTCACCTCGGCTAACCTCGATTCTTAGGGATCCCCAACATAGCTTTGACGGGCCAACTCGATGGCTTTGAGAACTTGCTCTTCCACAATTGATCTCATCCTTAAGCTCCTTAATGATCTCTTGATCTTCGATTTTTCCGATCGGATCTAGGAAGCGTTTTCCCCCATATTGGCTCTCAACTCGGACTTGTCAGTAGGCATCTTCTAGACAAATGAAGTCTCTCTTCAATTCCCAAATATTTCTCTTTCAAAGCTCGAGAGCTTGCTTTGGTATTCCTTGAGAGTTTCATTAATGGCGACTTTTTCTTGCTCGAGGTTTCTCGGTTGACCTCTCAACTCTACCACTGGATGAGATTCTTGCCCCGATTCCATGGCTAGTGCTTTCCATTCTTGAGCTTCTTCAAGTGCTCTTATTGTTTTCTGTTTGTATCTTTGGAGTTCCTCTCTAGCTCCCTTCGATATATTTCGAGCTTCTATCTTGCTTTGCTCTTCTTTTTGAACCGCTCGACACTTTCTTCCACTACGATCATTTTGACATTGTTTTCTTCCTCTAGCTTTTCTTTCTCTACGGCCATCTCCTCTAGCTTAGCTCGCAATGCTTTCTTTTCCTCTTCTACCTTTGCTAAAGCAGACTTGACTTCATTCACTCTCTTCATAGGTAGGGACATAAGGCTCTCGTATTCCTTCATCAAGGGAAAGCGTCCTTCGACTCGGTGACTTTGTATCCCGAAGCTTCTCCTTGAGCCACCGATTGAAAGTGATGTCACCGGTTCTCTTTGATGACTCTTCATTTCCCTTTTCGC
Source organism: Oxytropis ochrocephala (assembly GCA_020916435.1). Taxonomy (NCBI): domain Eukaryota; kingdom Viridiplantae; phylum Streptophyta; class Magnoliopsida; order Fabales; family Fabaceae; genus Oxytropis; species Oxytropis ochrocephala. The sequence goes on along the minus strand of CM037094.1, from coordinate 67,277,898 downwards.
ATCACGGATTCCCATGATCGTTGAACTCTTGAAGCAAGTCACCGCATTTAGGCATTCCTTTGTAAAGGTAAATACGGACAAGATATGCTTTGGAGGGTGAGTTCTTCATCGGCAACCGAGTTGCCTTAAAGTCGATGAAGGATTGTAGTTGATGCACCCTTGAGTCCCCATGAGAGGCACGCTTTGAAAACTTCCACAAACTGAACACTACCATCGGTCTATCATCCCAACAAGCAAACAGATACCACCGGATTTGAAGTTCATTGATATCCTTCAAAAACTCAACCCATTCTATAGCGGTTCGACCTCCACATCACAAAATGGCATAAGAAATTAGTTCCCTAACATCACCTCGATTGTGGATCATATGGGTAAGGAGCCAGGCATAGAGAACGTGAGAAGAAAGGCACAACTTCTTTTTATGGAACTGACTGTAGCGGGTAAGGGCATGGTATGTGTTAGCAAGAACGGCAGGCATAGGATTAACAGGGTTTTTGGCGTCCTTGAAGGCTAGGAACGCACCAATTGCATCTTCATCAACATATCTCTCTATTTGAGGAAAGAGGATAACCCCAAATATGGTGAGAGCGAGCACCAACTTGAATGGACCCCACTTTTTAGTCACAACATAAGATTGCATCAAACCCTCGAAGTACTCTTGCGGATACCCAGCCACTCCATTTCTTTTTAATTTATGCAACCTCAGTTCATCCACACTGATTCTAAGCAAAGACTCGCAAATCCTCTCACTCGGTATAGTATTGCCTCTTGGTATTGATAGGGTCTAGCATGAGATCCGAGAACCCCAAAAGTTGTTCGTACTCCTCTAATGTAGGGGATAGCTGGAAATTCTTGAAGAAGAAACACCTCACATCAGAGTCATAGAACTGGCTCAAAGCCATAAGAGCATCCTCTTGAACATTTAACTGCAAAAGTCTACGGATATTCCCATACGCCTGATCGAAGGAATCTCTCTCAATAGGGCCCATAAGAGCTGCACACTGCCTTAACCTTCTTCAAAATTGGGAAGCGAGAAACAAGTGAAGTCTTGCTATTTGATTCCATTCTGACGTACCTATGACAAGACGGTACATTATTCGGTGGTTCCCGGCAAGCAAATGCAGATGAAATGCAGTGTGAATGCAAATATTTACAACATCTAGTTTTAATGAATGCGATGCGATGTGATTATGATATGAATGATGCATGCAGAGATGATAAAAGCAATGTGTATGGACGGAAGTTCAAAAATTTAGGTGATACACTGCATGCCGCCTCACGCAGTGGTTTATTTGGAAAAGGAAAAAATATTTTTGTATTTTCTTGGAAAAACTTTGAAAAATCTCTTTTCGAGGAATACATGTCCTAGATTACCATGCAGCACACAATTCGTATGCCCTCGTGTCCTACAAAGGTGGGAATTCCTGAGTTCTAGGGCAACTTCAAAGGTTCCTCCCATGTAGCTCTAATTCACACCCTCACAATGGCTACCGGAGCTATAGAATCCTCATGCCGACACCCACAAATATAGAATGCTACCAAGTGTGAGGCGTCATGAGAAAGCGTGCTCTCGGTTGAGACTTTCGTGAGTATCGATGCACAAAGGTCTTGAATGACAATCCACTAATCGCCTCCACTCTCCTAAGTGTTTGTTGGATCCGGCATAGGAGCCCACTCATAGAACATAAACCATAAGGTGTGCAAGTGTGTGATCGAGGACATACTTCCTAAAATCTACCCATCCCCACCGCAAGGAAACCAGAATGTCCCGTAAAAAGGAAGAAAAGTCGTCTACCCTAGGGTTTAATATGCATACACCATTTCAACATACAAACCATCCTAGGAAGTCAACGGTAATTGCACGCATTACTTACCACAAGAAAGGGAGCTAAGAAGAGGATCATGGCGAGAAATGGGGAAATGCATGCTTTACCTTAAGAAAAGGAGCGAAGAAGAGGGGACATGGGAATTGAGTAATGCATGCATAAACGCAAACACAAGCATACAAAGGAAAAGAAAAAGAAAAGGAAGAGATAGAACATAATTTTTCAAATCAAACAATTTAAACCGCATCAAATTAATTAGGCTTGACCCTCATCTCTCTTTAGATAAATAAATAAAGAAAGAAAGTCCCCAGCAGAGTCGCCAGCTGTTGCGCCCCGAAAAATCCGGTTGGGACTTTTCAGTTTGACAACGTGAAATTAGTAGAGCCGCCACCAATATTTATTTTTTAGGAAAAACATTGAAAAAAAACCTTTTTGAAAAGAGGGTGGTCTTTTGAAAACACAGAGATGTAGGTTCGGGGGTCGGTTGCGCATGGGAAGGTATTAGCACCCCACGCGCCCTTTCTACCGAAAGTGAACCATTAATTTGATGTGGTTTTGAAATGTTTGATTTGAAATATATTGTTCTACTTTTTCTTTTCTTTTCTTTTCTTTTTTTGTGAAATGGTTTTATTGAAAACAGAAAGAGGCATGTTTTTGGTATCTTTGAATATCGTGACAAAACAAAGATTTTTGAAAATGGTGCTTGACGGGACATGAACCCGGTCCTACGCACTTCACCGGGCCGAGGATCAAAGCTACGTAGTTCTTGTTTTTGCGTGTGAAAACGGCTTAGGGGTTTAGGTTTTGGAGTTTTTGAAATAAGACTCGAGTGTTCGCGAACACCAAACAAGCAAAGGCTTCGAGTGGCATTCGGTATTAACTCGAAAGAAAGAAAAAAAGAGTTGGAGCCGGCAATCAAACAAGCAATGGCTTCGAGTGATTACGAGCGACAACATTGTATTATTCTTTTTGAAAGTTGTTTTGAAAAGGTGATGAGCCTTAGTGATAATTACCACTAAATAACTCATATTATTTTGGAAATTTGAATTGGTTTTTTGTTGTTTAATTAATGTGTGGGAGCTTTCATAATAGTCAAACAAGCAAAGGCTTCGAGTGACTATCACTAATAACTCCTCATTAACGATCAAACAAGCAATGGCTTCGAGTGATGGTTAATGATTTTCTTAGGAAAATGCCTTAGGTTTTTTATTTGAAAACAATTGAATTTGAGTTTGAAGAAAAGAAAGTAGAACATAACAAATCTTTTTCAAGTCAAAACCGAGACAACAATGAAGGCATAGGCAAAGCACATATGAAGAATATTTACAAGTTGCCATGAACAATTGAATACATGATTAATTAAATACACGATTGAGCAAGTATATGAGTGTATGAGCATGCAATTGTAGAATACAAGGTATGGCATTATTGAATGCATGATTAGGCTAATGCATGAATGCATGAACATACATGTGTGGAATACAAGACATGAGATTAATATATGCATGGGCATTTAGGAGAGTATGAATGCAAAAGATGTAAACTTATATGAATATATGAATGATAAGATGCAAAGTGTAAGAATCTTTTTTAGGTGTTTTTGCAAATAGACAAGTTGTAAAAACTTGTGGTAAAAAGTTAGTAAAGAGTAAGACAAGCATGCATGAAGTGTAAGGTAATTACTTAATGAAATAGTAAAGTAAAAAGTAAAAGATTTTCTCTTTTTTTACTTATGGTAAAATGCTAGTGAATGGTAAGGTAAAAAGTGAAAAACACATTAACACTATTACACATTTCCACACAAGATCAAACACACATTTTAAGCATTGAAATGAAACCTAAAAAGGAACCCTAAGGCCGAAACCTCATATGGTCAAAATATCAAGTTATTTCATGCCCAAATTGATGATCAACACATGAAACAAGTCTCACAAATCAAGCTTTTCATTTACATGAATCAAAAAGAGGAAAGAAAACATCAAACCCTAGTTTTTAAGGCCTAAGGCCGAAACCTTATATGACATAAACAACACATTATTTCATGCACAAATTAATAATCAAACACATGGAACAAATTATGCAAGTTTAAGCACATCAAGCATTTATTTACACAAAAATCAAAGAGTAAAAGGAAGGCAAATAAAACCCTAATTTGTAAGGCCTAAAACCGAACCCTCACACTCAATGAATCAAACCAAAATCTCAACTTGCAAGTTATGACATGAACAAGGGATGCATATATCACATGGAAATTATTTATTCATGCAAATATGACAAAATAAGTATGAAAAAATGCAAGAACATGGTTGAAAAACACAAGAAACCTCTCTCTCAAGGCCAGGGTTCCTTCAAACACCCAAGGCTCCCAAAGTCCTTGACATAGTGTTTGAAATGAACCTCTAAGCCTCTTAGAGAGGATAGAGGAGTAGAAGGAGATTCACATGCTAATGGTGAAAATGCAAAAGATAAGATTTTTACCTCAAGATCAAAGCTACACAAGAATAGGAGAATGAAGATCAAAACCAAAACAAACCAAAACCTTCACAAATCACCAACAATGCCACGCAAATTTGAAGAAAGCAAGCTCCTTTATGGAATCAAGGATGAAAAGAAGAGGATATGTGAATGTGGAGTAGATTTGAGGTGATTTGGTGGATGAAAATTGAAAAGAGAATGAAAGGGAATGAAGGAGGGGTTCTGGCCAAGAGGAGGAGAGGAGAGGAGAGAATGCTAGCTAGGGTAAAAATGAGAGTGTCTGTGTGTGAAGTCTCCTATTTTTGGGTTTTATATGAAGTGAAAATTTAAAGGGTAATTAGGACAATGTGCTTCTTGCAAACCAATAGGATTTGAGATAAATTTTGAATCAATGGTCAAGATGCAAGATCACATGGATTGAGGGTAATTAAAAACACAAAATGGGGGAGAGAGAGGGCTGGAATGCGCAGCTTAGGAGTGGTGGTGAAGGATAATCTCAATTACAAAATGGTATTTTTCTATAAAGCTTATTACACAAGTGCCATTTTGATTCAAATGAAGGGTGAGGATTGTTTTTCACACTTGAATGGATGGCCATGATTTAATATAATTTGAAAGCAATAAAAATAAATGAAAATGAGAGGTACATGGCTGAAGTGCGCAGCAAGGGAGTGTGGGAGAGTGAGTGGAATTGCAAATTGTACTATTGTACTATCCTTATCCTTTCACAATTCAAAAGAATGTAGAATATTCCCTTCTAGATCTTTCTTCCTAATTCATGCCATTTTGGGCCCTATCCTATGATTCAATGATTGGGCTCTGAATTTTATGATCTCACCAATCCCAAAATTGATTTATTTGCCCCACCTCAAAGGAAAAGACCATTTTACCCCTCTATCCAAAAACTAGGTTTTTAGACCAAAAGGTTTAATATTTATGCACAAAAATAATCACAATGGAGCACAAATATCCTTTAAATAAATCATTGATGATTATCCAAGGATTTGGGACAAAAACCGTTTTATTGTGAAATGACCAAAATGCCCTCTTACTCTAAAAGCCCTAGTTTTTGCTTGAAACACATTTCCACTTCAAAAATGTTTTTTCAACCTAGGAGTGACCTCTAGTACCTTGAAATGCATGTTGGATGACTTGTTTTGAGGAATTGCCCTTTATTTGCAAAATGACCAAAATACCCTTTTGCACTGAAAAACCCTAATTTGTCTAAAAATTGCATTCCAACTCCAAAAATGATTTTAGACACTTTGAAAGGACTTTAAAAACTTAAATGCAATGCATGATGCTTTTTTACTTTTAATTTAATTATTTTTTGGGGAAAATTAGGGTTTTGACCTAAGCCGGACAAAATTGGGGTATGACAATTACAATTTAAATAAAAACTATTCTTAGCTAAACAATCAGCGACTTTATTATTTTCCCGGTTGACCTTTGACCAGCTGATATGAGCCACATCCACAACCACACTCCTAATGTCCTCAATAATTGATGAGAGAGGGGAGTTAATTGTTCCACCAGCTTCCACCATATCCAGAGCACCTTGAGAATCTGTTTCCAAGATGATATTACGAAACCCTCTCTCCCAAACAATTCTCAAGCCGTTTAGAATTGCTAGGCATTCTGCTTCCAAGACTGAACACTGATGCTGCTTCAAAGAAAACCCCACCAGAAAATCACCTTTGCTGTCTCTCGCAGCTCCACCACAACCAACCGAAGTCTCACCTATTCTGACCGCAGCATCGACGTTTAATTTGATGCAACCGAAATGAGGAGCATTCCACTGTAAAGATTCATCACGCTCATCTTCTCGCCAACGGATCCAAATTTTCTCATCACCAAAGCACTGAAATTGGAAGCTTGAATTCTCGATTTTGCCTTACTCAACAGCCCACGAAAGGAAATTGAATTATTGGAGAACACAAAATCATTCCTAGTGAACCAGATGCTGTCCAGGAAAATACCAAAGGTGAGCGCCCAATTACCCTGCAGCTTATTAAGCTTGTTTGATAGATTACCTTCTAACCAAATCTTCCAATCAGTAATATTGAAGAACCTGGTCTTGTTTGGAATTTCCATACAATTCCAAAGGAGATTTATACGGTTACAATCGCGAAACAAATGGAGCAAAGTCTCGTCAGCACCTCCGCAGATCGGACACAAACCATTCTCCGTGAAATGACGACGCCGACGCTCCGAATTAGTGAGAAGAACTCCAAGAAACACCTTCCAAAGGAAAAGCTTCACTCTCTCAGGCCCAGGCCAACGCCAAATCAAAGAAAAATTCCCAATTGGAGGGGAAGGAGGACTCTACTTAATTGCCAAATAAGCTGAATTTGAAGAGAAAGTTCCTTCAGCAGTGTGCTTCCAGTGAAACAAATCCTCATTGGCATTGATATTGGGAGGAGTAATTTGACTAATCTGATTAACAAGATTTCCAGGTAAAAATTCTCTCAGAACATTTAGATCCCAATTACCATGGCCGTTAACGAAATCACTAACCCTTCGCTGACACAAGTTGTCATTGAGAGGTTGAATAGTGTTCTGAATAAGGGGAGAGACCGTAGACACCCAGCAGTCCTCCCAAAATCTAGTAGTCTCCCCATTTCTGAGTTGCCAAGAAATATTTGAACGAAATTTTGCCCAGTTACTACCAATGCCCTTCCAAAAATTTGAACCAGGCTTCTTAGCAACCACCTTAGGAAACTCTGTCATCCCAGTATTATATTTACCTCTCAAAAGCTTCTGCCACAGAGTAACAGGAGGGGAGGCAAACTTCCAAGCAGCTTTCAACATGAAAGTTGTATTCAGGTCCCTAATGGTACGCAAACCCAAACCACCCTCTTTCTTAGGTTGACAAATTTTACTCCAACTCACCGAGTGCATCTTTCTATGATTCTCTTCATCTCCCCAAATGAAGCCTCTACACACCTTATCAATGTCATCACAAACTCCCTTGGGAATAATACAAGCTTGCATAGCATAAGAGGGAAGAGCTTGTAAAACCGACTTAGTGAGAGTAACTCTGCCCGCCAGAGACAGAGTTTTAGCTTTCCAAGAACTAAGTCTCTGGTTAACCTTGTCAAGAATAAAGCTGAAAGAATCCTTATTCACTCTATGATGAAAGATGGGGATACCCAGATATTTGCCCAAGTCAGAAGTACTTTGGAATCCCAAAGTCTCTCTGATACTCACCCTGTGCTGATAGTGAACATTATTAGAGAAGAACACTCTAGTCTTCTCCCTACTAACCTTTTGGCCTGAAGCCGCACATAAATTTTTAATCCTTGAAGAGATAACCGCAGCCTGATCAATAGAAGCATCAGCAAACAGAAGAAGATCGTCCGCAAAAGCTAAGTGAGAGATAGGAGGACACCTTTTAGTGAGCTTAATCGGCCTCCAACTTTTATTCCTCACTTCCACATCCACCAAATGAAAAAGTCTCTCCAGACATAACTGTTAACTATTTGGCAAGTGTACCAAATCGTGCAAGTAATAAAACCGGTAAGAACCGGGATATCGTCCTCAAGGATCGAATTTAATTTGCCAACTACGATGCAACGACTAATTTGAACCAAGTTGAAAGGGGTTTTGTTTGGTAATGTTGAGCTATGAAGCTCAAGGCGGTAAAGCGGTAAATTGTTTTTGACTTTTTAACTATGAGAAAACCGAACACGTTGGAAGAAATACGTTGAGAAAACGCTAGGATGGATGTCTTCCGATTTCATGCTATCGTTCTTGATTTATTTTCGTGAGTTATCTCTCTCTCTCATTTGCTATCAAATCCACAATTCTAACTAAGCCCTAATCCCTTAGGTGAATAGGTCTTTGTTAATTGATAAAAGCCCTAATTCCTTAGGTGCATCTACTAACAACAAGCATTAAACGCAAGGATTCGCCACATACATCAATTCGCAGGATATTCCTAAACTTACGAATGGAAGGAATTGAAATTCAAACAATCCAATAATAAGAACTTCCGTTAAATTATTGAATAGAATATAGGTTCTATAATTTCCCAATTACGAAAGGTTAAACACGTAATATCAATTCACAAACGAGAGAACGATAAAAATCATCAAGATAAACCAAAGAACAATAAATCTAAATCGAATTTATCCATCCCCAACATTGGGGTTTAGTTACACATGATCAAAGATAAGGAAAAAGAGAATTACAAGATAATAACGATGATGATGATGACATTCAAGTCTCAATTCTTGTTCCCAAGGCTTGATTCTTCGATGGTCGCCAAATGCAACCAACTCTCTCTCTCGTGTGCTAGGGTTTCAATTGTCTAAAATGTCGTAAGATCCTCAAAAACGCAGCTTTTGCGTGTTTTATCGTGTTTTCCAAAGAATCGGCGCCTCGTTGGCGCCTCGGCGACTTACTAAGCGCCACTAATGGAGGACGCTCATAGATGGCGGCGCCTCATCGGCGCCTGCGCGGCGATGGGCGCGAATGGACGAGGACTTTTTATTTCTGCACTCTCCTTTGTCGCCTCACCGGCGCCATCATGCGAGCCAGATTCACGCCACAGTATAAGCTCATTCCTTGGCACTTTTTCGTCCGATTGCTTGCATTTCTTCGTTCTTCCTTTCACCTAGTCCTCGGGGCACAAAAACACCACAAAAACCAAGCGTAAACACACTGCAAAGCAATACAATTTCAACTAGCACAATTTACTCTTTTAGTGTTGCCATTTTCCTACATTCAATAAAATCTTCACATAAAATTCTCTTTTCCATACTAAGAACCATCATGTGATGGGGATTCATCACAACCCCAACTTGAACATTTGCTTGTCCTCAAGCAAAGACAATGCAAGACAAAAACAAAACATCGTCAACATCGATAACATGCAATCGCTATGAATCCCTTTTAAACAAGACAATCACAAACATCCAAAGGACAAGTTGAGCAACAACTTTCGATCGGTCACTCAATTGCAATCCCACATATGGTAATTTCACTAGCACATACTTGCTCAATAGTGCGTGTGTGACATTTAACCGAATTGGAACAAAGCTAGTTTCAAAATGCATCTAACTAAGACTAGAGGGCTTTCTTCCGAGACCGCCAAAGATGTTTCAAAACAAAGGGTAGACTAACGTTTCCACATAAGATCGAGGGCTTCAAAGCAACGACAAAGGGTCTTAATTCGGACATGATTGGACCAAAGGCACAACTACTTCAATACACACACAACACAAAACCACACAACGTAGAGTTTTTGGTCGCAACCCCCTCATTACATCAAAAATTTAGATTTACTCAAGAAGCACTTCGGAAATTGCAACAATTACACAAATATGTGGATTTTTCCACTTGTTCACAAACACACTTAAACACACACGACATACACTACAACGTTACGGGTAGACGCCGCAGTTGTGTGCACTCACGCCGCACACACACCACGACATACACTACACGTTACGGGTAGACGCACGCGTTGTTGCACTCACACACACCGACACCACGGCATACACCGCAGCGTTACGGGTAGACGCACAGCGGTCGCACTCACGCACACCGACACCCACACGCACCGACCATCCTACAATCTGCATACCCACCTTAGTACAACCGATGCACCCCCAACTTAGCTTCTACAAATACCCTTAATTTTTAGTAAAAATTTGGCACTCCCATGGTCCACCAAACAACTAGCTTAGCTAAAATCATTTCTAGGATCACTAAGTTCCACCTGAGTTAATGTTTTGAGTGTGGAAGCAAGATTGCATAAGTTCCTTCACCACAGGGGATACTATTCGCTCAATTCTCACCACATCATCACTAAGTTTGCTCAACTAATTTCAAAAAAATTTTAAACAGGAAATTCACCATATGATTGCATTTTATTCATGAAACTGACGATAGGTCCTCCCCCCATTTAAACACAGCAGTGTCCTCACCGATTGATTTAGGGAAGACCTATGTACAAAGACTAAGGCAAAAACAAAAATAAAATTAAAAACGACAACTAACCTAAGAGAAAACATCAAAGTACACAATCACATCATGCAAGATAAGGGAAGGAGAGAAAATAACCATAGCGGTGAGTAGACTACTCAACCGCGTCCAGAGTCCGGCGGAGGTGACTGAAAGATGTCAGCATCCGGATCCAACTGTCCTCCACTCTACATCGTGCACATTGCTCTGTATAGGGCTCTCATCCCAAACTTGTGCTCCGCTGCCATTCTATTCTGAGTCCCCAAATCTGCTCTTGGTTTCCTTGTCATGCGTTCCTGGTTAGCTGCCAACACATCCATTCTTCCCTACAAGTGTGTAAATGTGTCCTAGATGCACCCTAAAGTACTAATCAGATAAAAATAATGCGAGAAAATAAAATAAAATCAAATAAGGTAAAATTAAAAGACAGGGATAGAGAAAATTGGGTTGCCTCCCAATAAGCGCTTCTTTAACGTCACTAGCTTGACGCTGCAATTCCCCTCTGTCAAGGTGGAATATATGACACGAAGAACACATCATCCTTCTTCTTCCGTTTATGAGGTAGGAAATTCATGAACTTGAGGTACAATTTCATATGCTTCCATATCCTCTCAAGGTGAAGGATGATAAACAAGGCATAGAAGGAGTCTAAATATCGATCAAGCTCTTCACTCCCATCTTCCTTGCTTCTCAAAAGATGAGAAGGGAGAATGATTTGTTGGGTGATTTCTGGTTGGATTTCCATACCTTCCCAAGATTGAGAGTTTTTAGCTTCCTTCCAAACAAGAGGATCCTCCCGTTCAATTATTTTTTCTTCCTCATATTTCCTTATCTCACATGATTCTTCTATTATTGATCCCTTTTCTTCTTGTTCGAATCTTGAATAAGTGGTTGTTCATCCGCTAACCGGGGATATGATTTGTCAATAACTATCCTCTGCTCCTCAAGAATTTTAGGTTGGGCCAACCAAGGTAAAGGCTCGTCAAGGAGTACCCATTCTGGTTCACAAGAGCAATACACAAGATCTTTCCCACAAAGATCACAATAGGAGTATGTCTCACAATCGCCATTTAAATGTGGTCCTCCACAACAACAACAACGAAGTGGAAGTAGTGTGGACTCCATGACTTACAAAGTATTCACCGCTTTCATAGAATCAAGGGAGTAAAAGTGGTAAAAGGATAAAAAATATATGCATAAAGTAAAAAGAAGCAACAAAACTAAAAACAAATTAAAGTATATGCGGGTTCAAATTAGCAGCTTGCCTTGAAATAATTAGTAAATTAATTCCGATCCCCTAAACGGCACTAAAACTTGTTAACTATTTGGCAAGTGTACCAAATCGTGCAAGTAATAAAACCGTAGAAGAACCGGATATCGCCCTCAAGGATCGAATTTAATTTGCCAACTACGATGCAACGACTAATTTGAACCAAGTTGAAAGGGGTTTTGTTTGGTAATGTTGAGCTATGAAGCTCAAGGCGGTAAAGCGTAAATTGTTTTTGACTTTTTAACTATGAGAAAACCGAACACGCTGGAAGAAATACGTTGAGAAAACGCTAGGGATGGATGTCTTCCGATTTCATGCTATCGTTCTCGATTTATTTTCGTGAGTTATCTCTCTCTCTCATTTGCTATCAAATCCACAATTCTAACTAAGCCCTAATCCCTTAGGTGAATAGGTCTTTGTTAATTGATAAAAGCCCTAATTCCTTAGGTGCATCTACTAACAACAAGCATTAAACGCAAGGATTCGCCACATACATCAATTCGCAGGATATTCCTAAACTTACGAATGGAAGGAATTGAAATTCAAACAATCCAATAATAAGAACTTCCGTTAAATTATTGAATAGAATATAGGTTCTATAATTTCCCAATTACGTAAAGGTTAAACACGTAATATCAATTCACAAACGAGAGAAACGATAAAAATCATCAAGATAAACCAAAGAACAATAAATCTAAATCGAGAATTTATCCATCCCCAACATTGGGGTTTAGTTACACATGATCAAAGATAAGGAAAAAGAGAATTACAAGATAATAACGATGATGATGATGACATTCAAGTCTCAATTCTTGTTCCCAAGGCTTGATTCTTCGATGGTCAGCAAATGCAACCAACTCTCTCTCACGCGCTAGGGTTTCAATTCGCCTAAAATGTCGGAAGATCCTCAAAAACGCAGCTTTTGCGTGTTTTATCGTGTTTTCCAAAGAATCGGCGCTCGTTGGCGCCTCCAATGGCTACTTAAGCGCCACTAATGGAGGACGCCATAGAATGGCGGCGCCTCATCGCGCCATGCGATGCGATGGGGCGCGAATGGACAGGGACTTTTTATTTCTCGCACTCCTTTGTCGCCTCACCGCGCCTCATGCGACGATTCAGCCACTTCACTTCGTAAAGCTCATTCCTTGGCACTTTTTCGTCCGATTGCTTGCATTTCTTCGTTCTTCCTTTCACCTAGTCCTCGGGCACAAAAACACCACAAAAACCAAGCGTAAACACTGCAAAGCAATACAATTTCAACTAGCACAATTTACTCTTTTAGTGTTGCCATTTTCCCTACATTCAATAAAATCTTCACATAAAATTCTCTTTTCCATACTAAGAACCATCATGTGATGGGGATTCATCGCCAAAAACTTGTTAACTATTTGGCAAGTGTACCAAATCGCAGTAATAAAACCGGTAGAACCGGGATATCGTCCTCAAGGATCGAATTTAATTTGCCAACTACGATGCAACGACTAATTTGAACCAAGTTGAAAGGGGTTTTGTTTGGTAATGTTGAGCTATGAAGCTCAAGGGTAAAGCGGTAAATTGTTTTTGACTTTTTAACTATGAGAAAACTGAACACGTTGGAAGAAATACGTTGAGAAAAACGCTAGGGATGGATGTCTTCCGATTTCATGCTATCGTTATCGATTTATTTTCGTGAGTTATCTCTCTCTCTCATTTGCTATCAAATCCACAATTCTAACTAAGCCCTAATCCCTTAGGTGAATAGGTCTTTGTAATTGATAAAAGCCCTAATTCCTTAGGTGCATCTACTAACAACAAGCATTAAACGCAAGGATTCGCCACATACATCAATTCGCAGGATATTCCTAAACTTACGAATGGAAGGAATTGAAATTCAAACAATCCAATAATAAGAACTTCCGTTAAATTATTGAATAGAATATAGGTTCTATAATTTCCCAATTACAGAAAGGTTAAACACAGAATATCAATTCACAAACGAGAGAGAACGATAAAAATCATCAAGATAAACCAAAGAACAATAAATCTAAATCGAAATTTATCCATCCCCAACATTGGGGTTTAGTTACACATGATCAAAGATAAGGAAAAAGAGAATTACAAGATAATAACGATGATGATGATGACATTCAAGTCTCAATTCTTGTTCCCAAGGCTTGATTCTTCGATGGTCGCAATGCAACCAACTCTCTCTCGTGTGCTAGGGTTTCAATTCGCCTAAAATGTCGAAGATCCTCAAAAACGCAGCTTTTGCGTGTTTTATCGTGTTTTCCAAAGAATCGGCGCCTCGTTGGCGCCTCGGCCCAATACACTTTAAGCGCCACTAATTGGAGGACGCCACGATCGCGCGCCTCACCGGCGCCTCATGCGCGATGAAGGGGCGCGAATGGACAGGGACTTTTATTTCCTCACTCCTTTGTCGCCTCACCGGCGCCTCATGCGATGAGCTTGAGCGCCACTTCAAGTATAAGCTCATTCCTTGGCACTTTTTCGTCCGATTGCTTGCATTTCTTCGTTCTTCCTTTCACCTAGTCCTGGGGCACAAAAACACCACAAAAACCAAGCGTAAACACTGCAAAGCAATACAATTTCAACTAGCACAATTTACTCTTTTAGTGTTGCCATTTTCCCTACATTCAATAAAATCTTCACATAAAATTCTCTTTTCCATACTAAGAACCATCATGTGATGGGGATTCATCAATAACACAAAAAGATAAGGAGAAAGAGGGTCACCCTGTCTAATTCCTCTGGAGGGATAAAATTCATCTAGAGCCTCGCCATTCCACAGAAGCTGCATGGAAGGAGTGGAAATGCAAAACCAGATAAGATTAATAATATTAGTAGGGATACCAATATCAAGTAAGGTATCCTTTATGAATTCCCAGCTCAACCTATCATAAGCTTTTTCCAAATCAATTTTGATAGCCATCCAACCCTTAGATACCTTCTTGAGTCTCATGGAGTGGAAGATCTCCTGAGAAACAATAATATTATCCTGACCTTGTCTCTGAGGAATGAAGGCACATTGAGCAGGCCCTATCAATTTATCCAAGTGAGGTCTCAGACGAGAGGCTATTAGCTTAGTAATAGTTTTGTAAGAGATGTTACATAAACCAATAGGTCTAAATTGCTTCATAGAGGTAACAATATCAAGTTTAGGAATGAGAGTGAGGAAAGTTTTGTTGATTTCAGCCACTTTCCCAGGATCTTCAAAACAATCTCTAATCAATTTACAAAAGGAAGGACCAACCACCTTCCATTGACTTTGATAAAAAAGAGCATGGAAACCATCCGGTCCAGGAGCTTTAAGAGAACCAAAGCTCTTAATAATCCCCAGGATTTCCTCATCAGAGACTCCTCTAGCAATATCAATCAGAATATCATTCTCTAAAATGGGAAAATAATTTCTCATAGGAAAAGGAGAAAGAAACTCATCAGCTTTAAACAACTCTTTGTAATAATTTGTAGCTAGAGCCTCCATCTCTCTAGGATTATCAATCCAAAGATCATCACTATTCTGAAGAGCAGAGACATGATTCCTTCTCCTCCTAACAGTGGCCACCCCATGGAAATACTTAGTGTTACGATCCCCATATTCAAGCCATTTGGCTCTAGACTTTTGGAACCAAAGAATCTCTTCTTGAGCCAAAACCTCATCATATTGGTGCCAAACATTTTGATGCGCAATGAACGTCTGATGAGACCAATTCCTAGAAAGAGCCTTATCAAGTCTCTTTAATTCAGCTCTAAGCATCTTTTTTCTTTTGAAAATATGCCCAAAAATGTTTTTATTCCAAGATTGCAGAGCATTCTGGACATCCATTAGCTTGTGAGGCATATGACCAATCAAAGGACCCCAAGCATCTTTAATCACTTTATCACAATCATGGTGAGTGAGCCAGGCTGCTTCAAAACGAAACGGCCTCCTATGTCTGCTGGCCCTAACGATCTCTTCAAATTTAATCAAAAGAGGCCTGTGATCGGATTTAAAGAAAGGAAGATGGTGAATTTCCACTTCTGAAAATCTCATCCTCCAACTAAGATTAACCAGCATTCTGTCCAACCTTTTACTGACTCCATCTCCCTCCCAAGTAAAAGGATCACCCACAAAACCAGAATCAATAAGCTCACAAAGATTTATAGTTGACAACAAACCTTGTTCAAGCCTTAAAGGGGATGCCAGAGGAGGCCCCCGTCTTTCATTAACGTCTAACACAGTATTAAGATCTCCAATAATTGCCCACGGACCATTAAAATCTTCACCAAACTCTCTCAACTGTCTCCAAAGATCCTGCCTAGCTGCATAATGAGGAGATGCATAACAAGCTGACAAAGTCCAATGAGAATCATCTTTAAATTGAATCTTCATATGTATCACTTGAGTGGTAGAACTAATGACCTGCACCTTCCACACCAACGAATCCCACAACACCCAAAGACCCCCAGCCTGACCCTGAGCATCAACAATAAAGGTTGAATCTAAGCCACATCTATTGGCAATGCATTTAGCTTGGGAACCACTAGTATGCGTTTCGACAAGAATCATCATAGCACAAGAAAAATCACTTCTAATATCTTTAATTAGGCCAGAGAAGCCTTTACTTGCAGTTCCTCTGCAATTCCAACATATAACATTCATTGACAAGAGTTTGAAGTGTGAGGCACCATAGCCTCGGAGACATCCATAGGAGATAAATCAGATGAAGGATTTCCTTGAATTTCACTTGCAATAGCAATTTCATTTGAATTATTACTAATGTTAGCTTTACCATCAGTAAGATGCAAAGCTGATATCACTACAACTTTATTCTCAAGTTGGGATAACATATATCTTTTCTTGGGTTCATCCATGCATTTCATGTATTGAAGAATTTGTTCCTCTTGATCTTTCAATTTCATTAACTGTTCTTCCCTTGGATGAACATTAATTTTTGAAGAAGAAGCTCCATTCTCCTTATTTATTCCCCCCACTGAATTTTTGCTACTAATAGCAACATCAACCAGCCCCTGTTTCTGATTAACAACAGGTTTAGCTGCCATAACCTTAGGGGAAGGCCTTGAACCAGATTGCTTGTTTCTACCAGCCATCGGGTTCATAATTCTAGGAGGAGGATCCTTGAAAATCTTATTTTGCTTGCTATCCATAGTCATCTCAGTAACTGCCTCTTTTGTATTAACATTATCAATAACACTTTCATGCTCATTAAGAGCTTCATATCTAGAACCATTTTTATTTTGCTGAGTATAAGTGAAAACTCCAGCACCCTCAGAAGTGCTCTTCTTGTTTTGTTTAAATTTAGTGGCTGAATTTCTAGAATTCTGATGCTTTTTTGGGATATTCCATGTACTGAAACCCGATTCCATACCTGCAGGAGCACTAGGAATTGACGAAGCAACAAAAATTACCACTGTAGTCACTAAATCATTGCATAGTCGAATCACTAGAGATACATTGTAGACAACATCTTCATATGTGTGTAGAAAATTGTCTGTCTCATCCGTTAATTTATGCATTGAGGCAAAATATGAATGGATTAGAACCACCGACCCAGAAGATGTAATCCATGCATTGCTTAGATATTCCTCCAATGTTGGAATACATCCCATTTTGTACCACTTTGTTTCCACGTATAATGCCGTGCAAAAGTATTTCCACTACAAAAAATAAGTGGCAATTAATTAGTCCATTTAATATAAATTTTTAGTCACGAAATGACAAATAACGGTTGATTGGAGCATCCTGATTTCCGTTAATTGGTGTCTCAGTCTTGGAATAACTTTGAGGTGAATGGCAAGAAGGGGTTTATGTTGAATGAGAAGTTAAAGTTATTGAAAGCTAAGATTAAGGTATGGAATAAGTAAGTATTTGGTCATTAAGGATCTATAGATTAAATATTTAGTTTCTGAGTTGAATTCTGTTGACCAAGTTATAGCTGAGGGGGGCGGGCTGGATGATATTGTTAGGATTAAAGACGTGACCTCAGCCTCTTGGAATCATTTTCATCTCAAAGAGAATTTGATTAAGCAAAAGTATGGAGCTAGGTGGATTAGGGAGGGGGATGCTAATACAAAGTTTTTTCATGCTACCCTTCAAAATCGAAGAAGGATAAATCAGATATTGTTTCTAGAAAGGGAGGGGAATAGGATTGAGGATGTGGATGAGGTTACAGAGGAGGTTAGGAGATTTTTTGAGGAAAGTTATGTTAAGGCCGATTTTCAGAGACCTATCCTGGTTGGTTTAGAGTTTGGGCAGGTTGGGTTGGATGATTATTCTCAGCTTATCGCTCCTTTCTCTGAAGAGGAAGTGAGGGATGAGGTTTGGGCATGTGATGGAAATAAAAGCCTTTAATCTTTCTTTTATTAAGAAGTGTTGGGAGGTGGTGAAGGGAGATATTATGGGTTTCTTTGAGGAATTCCATTCGTCGGCAGATTTGCCAAAAGCCATTTCGGCGTCTTTTTTGGCTTGGATTCCTAAGAGGGATCATCCCCAAGAGTTGAAGGAATATCGTCTAATTTGTCTGATTGGTTGTATATATAAGATTCTTGCTAAGGTTTTGGCCAGTAGGTTGAAGAAAGTGCTTCACGGTGCAATTTCCTCTTGTCAATCAGCTTTTCTTTCTGGAAGGCGGATTCTTGATGGGGTGTTGACGGTTAATAAGATTGTTGATATGGCTAAACGCCAAAAGATGGAGTGTTTGTTGTTTAAAGTGGAATTTGAGAAAACTTGTGATTCAATTTCTTGGAATTATGTGGAATATATGAGAAAGATGGAGTGTGTGTGGATTAAGTGGATTCGTTCTTGTTTGCATTTTTCTTCTTTATCGGTCCTCGTTAATGGAATTCCCACTGGTGATTTTCTTATGCATAAAGGCCTCAAGCAAGGTGATCCATTATCCCCTTTTCTCTTTCTTATTGTTGTAGAGGGATTAGCAGGAATGGTGAAGAAAGAAATTAGCAACGGAAGTCTTTCAGATTTCAAGGTACACCAAGGTCTTTCTTTTTCTCATTTCCAATTTGCTGATGATACTTATTTTAGTAGGATCGGGGTCTTGGAATAATTTATGGTGTATTAAGTCAATTTTCAGACAGTTTGAATTAGTGTCTGGGTTGAAGGTTAATTTTCACAAAAGCAAGTTGTATGGCATTAATTTGGATGATCATTTTTTAGAGACAGCTACTACTTTCCTTTCTTGTAACACGAAGAGTATTCCATTCAAGTTTTTGGGTATTCCGCTGGGGGCTAACCAAAGGAGAAAAAGTACTTGGAAGTTGGAACCATATTCTAGACATGTTGCGAAAAAGATTATCTTATTTGAATGGTCAGAATTGGTCTATAGGTGGAAGGTTACTGTCATTAATTCTGTTTTAAATATTATTCCGTTGTATATATATGTTTTCTTTTTATAAGACTCTCAAAGTTGTCGTTCAAGAAATTATTAAGGTTGTAAGGAAGGTAGCAGTTTGTGTATAGTAGCTTGGGATAAGGTTCGCACCCCCAAGAAAGTTTGTGGTTTAGGTATGAAAAATGTGGAAGTTTTTTGCTTTAATTACAGTTTTGATTCCTTTATTTTTGCCAACTCACGATTTTAGCCCCGTAAGAATTTTTTTCACGAATTTAGTCCCCCTATTTTCACCAACTTACGATTTTAGTCCCCCAATAATTTTTCCCACGAATTTAGTTCCCCTATTTTCGCCAACTCACGATTTTAGTCCCCCAATTTTTGCCAACTCACGATTTTAGTCCCCCTATTTTTTCAAGAGGGGGACTTTGATTTTAAAAATTGGAAATATAGGGGGACTAAAATTTTGAGTTGGCAAAAATAGGGAAACTAAATTCGTGAGAAAAATTCTTGGGGGACTAAAATCGTAAGCTAGTGAATATAAGGGGACGAAATTCGTGAAAAAATTTCTTGGGGTATCAAAATCGTGAGTTAGTAAATATAGGGGGACCAAAACTGTAATTAAGCCAAGTTTTTAATATAGTCCTTTTGAGAAAATGGAGATAGAGATGTATCAATGATTTCAACGCTTCTTGGTGGCCTTTATTGCATTACAGATATGGTGATTTGAGGAAGTTTTTTACCAGTTCTCATAGTGGGTCATGTGGTACTAAAGATTTTTTATGGTGGAGGGATTTGTTGAGTCTGGAGGTTAATTTGCCTGGTGAGCAAAATCATTTTGTCTCGGCCATCAGACCCGTGCTAGGGGATGATCACAACATTTTGTTTTGGAAGCA
This sequence comes from Oxytropis ochrocephala, assembly GCA_020916435.1. NCBI lineage: Eukaryota > Viridiplantae > Streptophyta > Magnoliopsida > Fabales > Fabaceae > Oxytropis > Oxytropis ochrocephala. The sequence continues at coordinate 67,258,121 of CM037094.1, read as the reverse complement.
TTGTTGGTTAAGTGATGTTACTTTGGAGGAGGGTTTTGAGAATTGTTCAAAATCATGGCTGACGGTGACACATATTGGTCACTGAGAGGATCTGTTGTACCTGACGCGCGTCAGGCAGCACAGTGTTTATTCCCTGAGGTTTTTATCTCAGTTAGTGAAGCCTTGAGGAGACAGCATAAAGATGATCATATGGTGCAAAAGCCGCAACATATAGATGGTCATGGCACTGCTTTTTCTGATGTTGATGTGACGCGACCTGCAGCAAAAGTCACTTCGTCTGATGTTGATATGACGCGACCTGCAGAAAAAGTCACTCCGTCCGCAGCCTATGTGTTTGCTGGTGTTTTTAGCAAACAATCACTAGTTTTCAATATTAAGACTGTGAGATCAAACTAGAAAATCTCTTTGACAATTGCCTTTGTGTTTTGTGTCTTTTAGCGTGCGTAAGAACAGAAAATAGTAGGAAGAGATAGTTTGAAAGCAGAATGAAAGTAAGAAAGCAACAAACGTGAAAACAAGTAAAAATTGCATTAAAATGATAGAAAGAAGAAGGTGGTACACCAACACGCATAATATAATCGATTCACTCTTGTTTCGCTTTGGCTTGGAAGTTGAGTTTCTCGGTGTTTTTGTAAAATGTGGTGACCTCGTTTTCCTATTACAAGGAGTATTTATACTCTCGAGACACAATCGTGGGCAAGCACGATAACCACTTCCTAAAAACTAGGGAAATAACCGCCCACTAATCGCTGCTCCTTGCGCTTCGACCAGACTTGTTGTCGAAGGATTTGGCGAAAGCATTGGACCCGGTTCGCCGAACAATTGGGCCTCTCTCCGCCGAAGGTTTCGGCATTGCTTCGTAGCTTGAAGAACCAAGTCCGCCGAAGTTTACTTGCATTGTCGAAGACTTGTACAACTTTCTTTCGTTGAATTTATGGTATATTGACTTGAACATTGACTGCAGTTCACGTAATACTATTAAATGTGCAATCAATACCATTTAAAGCTTAATTTAATGCCCTTGTTGGAATTTTGAGGTAACAGTTGCCCCCAAAAATGTTTTTTCGACGGAATAAGGAATGGAGGGAAGAAAAGGCATTTTTGAATACTTGTCTGTGGTAATTTCGCCGCTTTTGCATTTCAACGGTGGTCGAAAAGACAACCATCATTACTTGCACAGCAAAACGAACCGCCTTATTGGCCCACGTTGCGTAGTTGGTGGGCCATCACGCTCTCAAACGTCGCGAACGCGCGCGAGTTATGGCGAACGTGCCAATAATCGTAGCTTCCCAACATATATAAACGGCTACAACCCTTCATATTCCTCTTTTTACTCGCTTTGAACTTTTGTGAAGTCTTTCGCATTCTTCATTCTCTGCGTTTTGCAAAAATCCCCAAAATCACTAAAGTTTCAAACTTTCATTCCTTTCCTTCAATCCACGCTTGAATTTCGTCTCGCATTTGCTTTTTATCTCTCATGGCTTCCTCCTCTGCTGCTGAATGTTCCACGAAAAACGACGAAACCAACAGACCTAAAACCCTTGATGGCTTTGTTGATGAGCCTGACATTCACGATAGTCGAGCAGTTCAATGGCAAACCCAGGTATTGATTCCCTCTACTAGGGTTTATACTCATGCATATCTAGGCCCTCTACCTGATATCTTATTAGAAAATACTGAGGTTTCTGAAATTTTCCCCAGTCATGCCTGTCTTCAACCTAGAATTTTCACTAAGACCCCTTTTCATTTAGAATTTCTGAATAGTCCTTCCAGGGTCTTTAGGTCTGCTCCTAGGCTCGACCAACAGATTTACATAGATTGGCTCGACAAGGTAGAGGCTAAAAAGGCCGACGTCTGGAAAAAACAAGGTATTTTCGATCTCATCCAGTTGTCTAGGTATGGGCCTAAGTATGACAAAGACACTTGATATTGGTCGCTATGCGCCTGGGACTGTGCCACTCATAGTCTTCACTTGAGATGTGGCATGCGACTCCCACTTTACTAGATGTTGCCGCCATCACAGTCCAAAACCCTAGGTGAGACTTTTGACCTGCTAATCGATTATGTATACCCATTCACTTTCAATAATGCCACTTTTGCTCCTTACATCACGTAACACCATAACCGTGACAATGACACGATTAATCGCTAAAGAACACGTAGCCTTCTTAACCCTTTGGTTATCCCTTTTTGTTTTCTCGCACCGCTCACTCCGTGTTTCTAAAACTTATATTCCACCGCAAAATTTGAACTCCACGAGAAAGAAGACATTAACCTTGCCAAACCGTTGTTGGGTTCTCTCTATCGTGAGCTTGACAATGCCGTTTCTAGAACCGAAAGAAGACGAACCCACCAACAAGTTCTTGGCCTCTGCCCCTCAGTGGCTATTGCAATTGTGGTCGCTAGCCACTTTTGAGTCTCGACTAGGTCTCAGATATCCCTAAGTCTGCTCACTCAACCTTAAAGTCTAGGAGGATCAAAGGGATTCGACTAGCTCACCAAAACCAAGCGTATAAATATTCCTCCGTAAGAGTCTTTCAAATTCACTTCGACATGTTCTGAAAGTGCACAAGTTTCGTGAGACTCTATGGCTCCTTTTGTGCAAAGGCCTTTCGGTCCAACTTGGTTTCGGCAACCATTTCCTTCTTCTTCCATCGAACAAGTTTGAGGAGATTACCCAAATCGCAAGCCTACCTCTCTCCTCGCTATTCTTTCTACCAGACTTACCCCCTCGCAAAGCTAAAAATAGCTTCTAATTAAGAGATACTTCCCAAGTTATTCTCGCTGCATACTTTGGCCTTTGTCGATTCGACTGACTGCGCGGTGTGTTTTCATAGGCGAGAATTTTCGAATCCGAAAACAACAGGTAGCCTACAAACATGCCTTCAAGAAATTCCACTATAGGGCCTTGAATTTGAACCTCTCAAATTCAACCCCATTCTCATGCACTAAGAAATTTCATGAATGGTGGACTAGTTACTATACCACCACCGCTACTGGGAGGCTAGTGATGCCTTTGCGAGAAAACATTATGAAGAAATTGGTGGCACCCTTCCCTTCAAACAACCTGTGTTTACTACTTCGATATCCACATCTTTCTCGAGTCTTAAACATCTCAGAATTTAGTTTTATTTCTCGCTTTTCTTACCAATGTTTTCGACGTCAGTCAACTCGCACCCAAGTCAAGACCAAAGTAGGCAAGGCTACCACAAAGAAAATCTCCTCCAAAGAACCAAGAAAATAGTGGACGCGAGATCTACTCCAGACATTGTCCTAAAGAAGGTATGTTGCCATTTATTCGCTTCAAGTTATTTTTTATTACGACTTTTACTTATGTCGAAAAACCTTCTTTCCGTAAAAACAACCTGTAAAACCCTCAAGCGACCAAAGCTAAAAGGAAAATGGTCCTTCCTCGAAGATGAGGTACTATACTCTTGCCTTGTTAATCCGTCGAAATTTTCCTTCCTTTGTCATTCACTTTCTTGTCATAACCCAAATTCTTTTTATCTTTTTTTTTTTTTTTTTTTTTTTTTTTTTTTTGCAGGACACGGAAAGTGATGACAACATCCCCTCACTCGAGGTCGAGGAAAAGAAACCTTCCCGAGATTCAAAGGGCAGCTCAAGGCATCATTATTGATGAGGCTCTGAACCACCTTCTTCCTCCAATCAAGAGGCTTAAGGTACAAGAGGTAAATTCCTTTCGACATTAGTTTAGACTTCTTCGATCTCACCTTTCCAATTCTTAACTTAAATGATACACCTGTTGTGTATAGGTGGGTGGATCGCTCGTGAACAATCCTCGAAGTTCGATCATGGTTGAGGCCACTTGATCTAGAGTTGTCACCCCTATGCTCCCTTTTCCTTCATCTCCTCGTGGTGCAACATCACAAGAAATTTTCCAAGCGTTGGAAAACCACAAGTTCCTATTTTCGAGGAGTTTGCGCCAAGTCTTTGGAAATGTCGAACAAGAGGCGGTCGTCGAAGAAAATGCTCTGCATTACGGAGGAGGCTTTCCCAATCTTTGGTAGCGTCGAACCGAGATCGTTGTTGGAGAAGCCGCCAAGTTCCGTAACCTACCATTCCAACAACCGAAGGACCGTAAGTAGTGGCTACCTCGTCGAAATTCCTCAAGCAAATATGGTCGATCAAGAACCGGAGGAGCTTAGAGTGGGGGTATCTGCAGATCAAGGTGCTTCGCGCCAAAGAGTCATCCAACAAATACTGTCGGCGATCATCAAGAATGGGTGAGCTAAAGAAGACGGATCCTCGGCGCCTTTGAAGATTATGTTAAGCCTCAAGAGCTCGTCGAGCCGCTTGATTTGCGCTCCTCGAACAACTCTCTAAGTTCTATCAACCAAGAGACGGTCGAAAAGCTTACTTTGCGCTTGAAGACGAAGGTGTTAGAAGGGGACTTGGTGGCAACCATTGAGAATGACTCATCGCGTATCTTGAGGTAAAATCCTCATTCGAAGATCACCGATTAGACCCTCCTCAAGATGTCCTTTCGTTCTTCATGGAATTTGGCCCTATTTTTGAGCAACTTTCTCTTTTAATCAACCAACGGTCGACCACCTCTAAGCGCAAGGTTCAAGAGACTCAACTCGTGAGGTAGAACTCGCCTCTCTTAAGGCCGATCAAGACGCCATCGAGGCTCTTGAAACCCAAGCGACTAATGATGAGAAAGCACTCACTGAATGGGATACGGAGATTGGCGCGCATTGATGAAGAGATAAAGACCCTTCAACTCCAACTTTCAAACGCTAAGCATCGGAGGGGCTCGATCGTCGAACGCATGAGTCTTCGCTTCTTCATCCACCAAAACTACCAAAGCATTGGCAAAATATAGAGCACTTGGAGAAGATTGACAAGCACCAAGCTATTCTCGCCGACCTCGACAAAGAGTCAGTACCTTCTCGACACCTCTATTTCTCTAAGTGTTAGTATTATGGAGAGGCATAAGGCTACCTTGTCGAACTTCACGAGATCAGTAATATTTTAGCATTCTAAAAATGGTCATGTAATTTTAACAATTTCTTTATACATTGCCATTTATGAACAACTTTCGTTTACTTATAATTGCTCAATCTTTATCTCAGTTAACGTTGGCTTGTATCGTTTTAAATACTTGCCATTTATTCTAAAGGTCCTATTTTCGTCACCTAACTCTTCGATTTCATAAGCGCCATTCGAAAAGCAACGCAATACGCGAAATGGGCCTTCCCACCCTGTGACCATTTGCCTAAAACTCTATCTTTTTTATCCATAGGTAATAGGACTTTCCACACTAACTCCCCTTCCTCAAAGGTTTTTAACTTAACCTTTTTATTGTAAGCTTTAGCTACTCTTTCTTTCTGTCGAATAAGCATCTCTAAAGCTAACAACCTCTCTTCGTCTACATCAACTAATTCATCAATCATCATATTCCAATAATGATCAAAAGGGATTTCACATTGTTTCAATCCTTGTTGATTGTAACAGATCTCGACGTGTAACACCGCATCATGCCCAAATGTTAACTTTGTAGGGAGTGGTATTTATAGACTCTTTAGGTGAAGTTCGACAAGCCCATAACACTTGGTCAAGAGAATCGTACAACTTCTAGGCTTACGTCCCACGTGTTTTTAATCAAGTTAATAATGATTTTATTGGCAGCCTCTACTTGACCATTGGCTTGTGTAGTAGTATGGTGTCGAAGTCAATAACTTGAAACCAATTTCAGAAATAAATCTACCATTTTTCGACCAGGTAAAACCAGTACCTTGTCTGTAGTAATGGTCTCTGGAATTCCATATCTATAAATGATATGATTTTGAATAAACCTTATCACTGCTTCTTGATCTACATTGGCTAAAGGTATTGCCTCTACCCATTTAGTAAAGTAATCGATCCCTACTAGAATGTATCTGTGGCCTTTCGACGAGGTTGGTTTTATTTCTCCAATCACATCTAAAGCCCAACCCCTGAATGGACAAGGTTTCACTATAGAATGCAACTCATTTGCAGGCACGTGTTGTATTCCAGCATGTTTTTGGCATTCTTGGCAACCTTTGGCAAATTCTATACAATCTTTTAGCATAGTTGGCCAATACATTCCTTGTCGAAATAACAACCATTTCATTTTGTGGCCTACTTGATGTGAGCCACATGCTCCACTATGTGTATCAGAAACTGCCAAATATGCCTCGTTTTCACTAAGACATTTTAGTAGTACCCCTTCAGAGTTTGCTTGTACAATTCGTTTCCAATTAACACATAGCTTAGAGCTCTGTACTTTACTTTTTTTGTTAGTGTCCCCTGTAGGATTCTGTAAATACTCTACAATGGGTTTTCGCCAATCATCATCAACCATATTGTCAATAGCAAAAATTTCTGCTAAGTCAATATCGTCAAAAATGTGACGTTTTTCGACGCCAAGACTTCATTTGTATTTATTGCCCCCAATTTTTGGTGTTGACAATAACGTCGAAGGAGTATTATGGAGAGAGTCTTCGAGATTAATTTATCTTTTATCTCAATTAGCTCTTCTAGGCTTTGCTTCGATACTTTGTAACCTAAGCAATTTGTGCGATTCATTTGCCACGTGATTTTCAATTCGCGGTAAATGTTCTAGGTGAACGAGCGTAAACCTTTTTAGCAACGCGTATTGGCAATAACGAAATATTTAATTAGGTGTTCATTAATGCATTTGTATTCTTTTGTCAATTGTTTGACCACCATTTGAGAATCACCTTTTATTTCGACATAGCTTGCCCCCAATTCGAGCAAAATTTTAAGGCCTACTATTAAAGCCTCATACTCAAATTCATTATTTGAGCAAGAGTCTCGAATTTTAAATTTATACTTCGTTGGAGTATTTTCCATGAGATAATCAAAATTCCAATACTGCTCCATTTTTATGGCTTGAGCCATCGAGTATAATCTCCAAGGACGTATGTCTAACGAATGTATTTCACATTCGACAACGAATGGTCTACTATAAAATCAACGACCACTTGTCCTTTAATTGACTTGAGGGGTTGGTAAGTTAAGTTGTACTCTAGCAAAGCTAAAGCCCATTTGCCAATTCGACTATGCAACATTGGTTTTGACAACATATGTTTAATAACATCAAAATGCGAATAAACATAAACATCTCACGATTTTATATATTGCTTCAATTTTGTACAAGAAAAATACAAGCAAAGGCATAGTTTCTCAATTGGACTATACCTAGTTTCAAAGATCGATCAAAACTCTACTAAGGTAATAAATGGGTCTTTCGACACCACTATCATCCTCTTGCGCTAACATGCTACCTATTGTGTTATCGTGAAGTCGCTATATACAATTTTAGCAATTTGTTTCCAATAACAGCAATAAAATTGGTGGCTTGACCGGATAAGACTTGATTGCGTCGAAAGCATCTTGGTGAACTTGCTCCCACTTGAATTCATCTTCTTTCTTCAATCTCGGTAATGGCGAAAAAACTTGTGTTTTGCCACTTAGATTTGAGATGAATCTTGAAGGAAATTGATTTTCCCTAGTAGTGGTCAAGTTCTTTTTTGGTCGAAGGAGCCTTCGTTTCCATAATTGCTTTAGTCTTATTTTCGTTGATCTCTATGCCTTTCTTGTGTACTACAAAACCCAAGAATTCACCGCACGCATACGTAAAGCACATTTGGTTGGATTCATTTTCAATCCATATTTCCTCATTCGCTTCAAAAGAACGTCGAAGATGGTCTAAATGACCACTTTCTGGAGGATGACTTAACCACCACATCATCTATGTATACTTGCATAAAATCATCAATAAAATCGTGAAACATAGAATTCATTGCCCTTTGATAAGTGGCACCAGCATTTTTTAAACCAAAGGGCATGACTACCCATTCATAAACACCCAATGCCCCTGGACATCGAAAAGTCAAGCGACATCCTCTTCGGCAATAAAGATTTGATTATACCCTGAGTAGCCATCTAGCAAACTGAGATAATCAAATCCTGCTGCCGAGTCTATTAGCATTTCTGCTACGGGCATAGCGTATTCATCTTTAGGTGTTGCATTATTTAGATCCCTAAAGTCTACGCAAACTCTAAGTTTTCCATTTTTCTTCATTACTGGAACTATATTAGCTAACCAATCAACATACACGCGCTTCGATGAATTTGCTTTTGAACAACCTCTCTATTTCTTCCTTGATCTTAGCCAATATCCGAGGAGCAAATCTTCTTGGCGTTTGCTTTCTTGGTTTCTTCCACAGTCGAATGGGTATTTGTAATTCCACCACTTCTCGACTCAAACCGGCATTTCACAGTACTCCCAAGCAAAGCAATCCTTGAACTCCCGCAGTAGTGAAATGACTTGGGTTACAAGGCGACATCAAGATGTGCACTAATATAAGTTGGCCTTTTGATCAAGCCATCTCCCAAATCCACCTCTTCGATCGGATCTTGAGCTTGCATGCGCTTTGTAGAATCTCTAGGGTCTTTTTCAAAACCCAATGGTTCGTCGTCATAAATGCAATCCAGTTTGTCATTTATGACTTCACCATTTTCTTGAGATGAAGTTGTGGCTTCGGCAACCATTGTTTGTCGATTTAACTCTCGGCTTCCAAAGCCGCTTTTATTTTATTTTCGCCATGTAAGCCGTAATTCTATCCCAAGCACCGGTACCGACATCTAAACCTTTTAAGAGTCGGTGTCCCATCCTGTTGGAGGTAGCACACCATCGGGATAGACATTTGCACCTTCTATTTCCTCTCTTTCCACACAAAACCATGTGTTGGGTATAGGTGAATGGAGGAAAGCACATTATCTCAAGAGATATATGCTTGGCTAGAAGATGAACATGGCGCAATATTCGCCATTTGCTTCTCAAAATTCTCCTAGTGACATTATTCACGCCGAAGGAAATAACTCGTCCGCTTCGACGTACTCCACCGGACCATCATCCTCCACATTACCAATTTACGGTGTAGGCTTGAGGAACAGCTCCTACGCCATGTATCCACTCTCTCCCAAGGAGTAGATTGTAGCTTGCTTTTGATGCTATGACAAAGAACGTGGTGGTTCTTCCGATTCCTACCACCACTTCCACCTCGACCCCCAACGATCGCCGATTTCCCCTCATAATTGGTTAACATAATGTTATGAGGTCTAAGGTCCGTATCAAACACCCTATTGTCTTCAAAGATGGCACGAGGCATTAAGTTAACAAAGCAGCCCTCCATCGACCCGAAGATCTTATTAATGCCTACGCCATTAACCTTGGCTTGGGCGTCATGCGGGCTTCAAATGGTGTTGCATGCCCTCGTCCGCCTCTCAAAAGTGGCCATTTGTTCTTCCACGCAGCCATTGTTCATGACATAATAGCATACCGGCTTGTGGTTAGCCATATCCCCAATGAAGTCTTCTTCGACGTCGTTTGGGATCAGAATAACATCGTACTCACTCGGCAAAATGGATACCACGTTACGGATGACGCCGAAGCTAGCCTCGTAGTCGTCGAAATCGAAGTGACGCCTTCATCCATGTCGAATGAAGCACTTTTCTTCTTTAAAGATGTTAATGGAGGGAAAATCCTCTCCATAGCGTGCCTTCTTGGTTCCTCTATCACAATAGATTTCCTTTAGCCTTGTTTCCAACCTCACTTGATTGGCAAAGACCTATACTTATCTTTGTGTTCCCCACGGTTTTAGGAGTCACACCCTTAACCGCTTTTTGGCGTTGCTCGTTAGCAACCAAAGGCCTTCTTCTTTTTCGAAATACTGTAACGACGCCATTGGGTCTTCGCCATGGGATTCTTCCCTTTTATAATTGTTTTTATAATTATACTTTGAGGCCTCGCTTTGTGATTGGCTTGGCTGCTCCGGCTGTTGAACAACATTCTTGTAGTGTCTACATCCAAAGATGTATCCACTTTTCATTGGATGGATCTGTCCTTGAACAAATGGTTTGGCGGAGGCGATATAGCACAAACTCCTTCTTGGCTACACCGCTTGCCAAAGAAAAGCGCGGCTTGCTTGTCGAAGCCTTGCTTGAATTCTTTACCTTGTAAGGAAGGTCCCCTCTTTTGAAGTGAAGTTTGGCCTCTTATCCGCCATTTCCCTTTAGGGGTGGTCGAACTTCGCAAAGACTCGACACTCTTAGCCTTCTTTATCAAACACAAGATCGCACACCTTGGACATAACATGACCTCGAGCTCAATTTACACCGATTCGTGAAGTCTATCAAATCTTCCTCACCTTGGGTACACAGATTGCACCTTCTCCTCATATTCTTCTTGAGTAACGTGTTGCACAAAGATTACTCTTTTGCACAACACTTTTGATTTTTTCAAATAGGAGGTTTGGCGGACTTAGGAGAGTCCACCATTTTTACGTCTACCATATTGATACTCATCTCAATTGGTTCCGCATACATCGCCTCCACTTGATGGAGGGTCAAAGATCAATTTGCATCGGTGCTTTATTCTTTTTATCTCCAAACTTGAGCCTCCTTCCTCGATCGCTTTACAACCATGTCCCCGAAAAGAACATAACGGTCGATTGTATGTCCCAAAAAATTATGAAACTTACAATAACCCTTTTTCTTCCTCCGCTCGAGAGGAGGAATTTTCGAGCCATTTGGCACTATTATTTGGCCATCACCACTAGCAAATCAAAGATCTCGTCACATTTAGTAACATCAAAGGTGTACGCTTTTAGGCACAAATCTATCATTCTTAGGCTCTACAGATTATTCCCATTTGCAGTGCCTTAATAATTTGCAAGCATAAGGAGGACCGGGCTTAAGTTCACCACGTCTATTTCCTCGCATTCGACATCACCGAATGCGAAGTCGAATTGTTCGCCTACATAGGCTATCTTTTCTTTCTTGTGAAAACCCACCGAGTTTTCTTTTTATTGTACTTATTCACTCTAGCCTTTTCCTCTTTAAGCCTTTCGACTTGTCGAACTCTATCGACTAGTTGGGCCATGTCTCTCAAATGAGACGTATCCAATTTCTTTCGAATTGAATAGTCAAGGCCACTGCGCACCATTTCGACAAGCTCATGTTCGTGCACTTGTGTAAAACACCTTGCCTTCAAGAACTGAATCTATTCAAATAATCATCAATAGCCTCAAGTACTTTACGTCGAACACTAGCCGCTTCTTTAAGACTAATTTTCGATCGCCCATGTAGAATTGCTCATGAAAAGCCTTTTCTAATTGCCCCCATGTATATATAGAACCGGGGGGTAGAGTGGTAAACCACGTAAAGACATTTTTAGTTAGAGAATTTGGAAAATACTTCATTTTCAAACTCTCATTTTGAGCTATGTCTCCCGCCTCGATCATGTACCTGCAATATGTTCGACAAGAGATTCATTGGTGTCACCCCAAACTTAGTGAATTTAGGGATTTTCCAAATTTCTCGGCAACTCTGCTCGCAAGATATACTCACACACAGGGGCGATATGAAATTAGGCCTATGTAAACCTATGTTAAGGCCATTTTGCGCCATTATGGTTTCGACCAAAGTGGCTATGTTGTCTTGAGCGCAAACATTATTTCGTTGCACTTGTCGAACAACTTCATCAAGATTTTGGTTTCGATTCACCATAACCACCTCGGGGATGTGATTTCCCATTTGTTGTTCGCCCACAACCGCTCTGGCTTCGATACCATCGATCTCTCGGGGTATTAGGCATATTGTTCCCACAATTTGGTAATCGCCTATTGTTTCCGTAGGAGCCCCAAAGAAATCGCAATCCTACCCATTTGGTCTCGCTAACATCGATAATCGGTATTTGTGTTCTCAATCAAAGGATTGAACACGGTACCAATTTGTTGAGTCGAGATATTAACCATATCATGATTGCTTTCGTCTACTTGTTGTCTTAACGCCAACAAGGACGCATTGGTTAATCTGAGTAGGATTTCGACCAAGTGCGCCTCGGAAGAGGCGTGTGAAGGAGAAAAGGTCGAGACATGTGGCATTCCAAAGAGGCATGCCATATACCCCAAAAGGGTATGGTGGTAGACTCATATTTTGGAAACGTGTTTCCAAACTATTCCTGTTGCCACATAAGGACTAGAAGGAAGTCCCATACTTTGTGGCAAGGCCATAGACGCGATGTCGAACCAACGTTGGTCATTGACATCGTGGGAACGGTTATTGATGTCACCGGGGCCGTAGTCCCCGCAACATTTCCACCGCCGACATTGGCGAGAATCTACCGCTGTTCCTTGCACTTGTGATATCACAGTATCGGAACTAGAGGCGTTGTTAGAATTGGTGCGTACCATCCTACCACTCCTCAAGTGCATACAAGTTTATACACTTAACGTAAAACGACACAAAATAATCGGCAAAGGTCCCACCGGCGTGCCAATTTGTTTGTTTGGTGTTTTTAGCAAACAATCACTAGTTTTCAATATTAAGATCGTGAGATCAAACTAGAAAATCTCTTTGACAATTGCCTTTGTGTTTTGTGTCTTTTAGCGCGTGCGTAAGAAACGTAAAAATAGTAGGAAGAGATAGTTTGAAAGCGTAATGAAAGTAAGAAAGCAACAAACGTGAAAACAAGTAAAAATTGCATTAAAATGATAGAAAGAAGAAGGTGGTACACCAACACGCATAATATAATCTGATTCACTCTTGTTTCGCTTTGGCTTGGAAGTTGAGTTTCTCGTTGTTTTTGTAAAATGTGGTGACCTCGTTTTCCTATTACAAGGGAGTATTTATACTCTCGCACACAATCGTGGGCAAGCACGATAACCACTTCCTAAAAACTAGGAAATAACCGCCCACTAATCTTTGCTCCTTCGCTTGCGCCCGACCACCTTGTTGTCGAAGGATTTGGCGGCGATTGGACCCGATTCTGCCGAACAATTGGGCCTCTCTCCGCCGAAGGTTTCGGCATTGCTTCGTAGCTTGAAGAACCAAGTCTGTCGAAGTTTACTTGCATTGTCAGCACTTGTACAACTTTGCTGTTGAATTTATGGTATATTGACTTGAACATTGACCTGCAGTTCACAGAATACTATTAAATGTGCAGTCAATACCATTTAAAGCTTAATTTAATGCCCTTGTTGGAATTTTGAGGTAACACTATGTCACTTCGTCAGCTGCAAAAGTCACGAGTGATAGTGCGTCAGGTCGAACTGGCGAGGCGACATGTGTTGTCCCCCGTGCGTCAGGCAGCACTCAATCACCTGCAGGTCTGTCAATTCCCGCCACTGCACTGATGGAATTGCAGGATTTGTTCCCCGATTTGATGCATGTCTCTTCGAAGACTGCTATAAGCGCACCGGCGGGATCTGCTGGTCCCGTTTTTGCTGCTACCAACCAGAAAATCTCTCACAAAGAGGTGAAAAATGTCAAATCTTTTGCACAAGTTTTGATGGGGCCCGAAAACAAGAGTTGTGATATTCCTATTGGTCAACTCCCTCGCCCGTGTATCAAAGGAGATGATTTATCAATCTCAATTCCTGAAGAGGGGTATCTTACAAGTCTTGAAGAATGCAAAACACACCTTCATGGAATAATTCTACTTTCAAAGGGAGACACTCCTATCAAGTTAGATGCTTTGAAATCCAAACCGCAATCTCTCTAGAAACCTACAAGTAAGTGGGGACTAATTTGGTTAGGGAAAGGATACTATGAGTTCTCTTTTCTAGTGTCGATGATTTACAAAGAATCCAGTTGCAGCCCTCTTGGCAGTGCAAACCAGATTTGCTTCGCCTGTTTGCCTGGAAGCCTGATTTTACTCCTACCAAAATTAAACATACAAATGTTCAATGTTGGATTAGAATTACAGGACTTGCTCAAGAATATTGGAGACCCAAAATTCTTTTTGCAATTGCTAGTTGTGTTGATCTAGACTAGATGATACAACAAGCAAAAGTCCATTTGATAGATCTTTTGGCCACTTTGCTCGTGTCTTGGTTGATATAGACTTGAAATCAAAACTTAGGGATCACATCCTAGTTGAGAGGTCGGGCTATGCTTTCTTAGTTGACATTGAATATGAAAATTTGTCTTCCTTTTGTTCGAACTGCAATACTGCTGGTCATACCAATAGTGCTTGCAAAGGAAGGATCAACAGGTAAAACATGTGTATATGCCTAAGCATAAGGCTCTTCATAATGAGCAGTTTCAACAGCAAGGGGATTCTTCTACTCAGGTAAACCAGCAGCAAGAGAACTCTTCTAACAATGAGCAACCCTCCCAGACTCATAAACAGCAAGGGGATCCCTCTCTGATTGAGTCTAGAGGCAATGTCACGCACTCTACCGATGAATCAATTATCCCTGCCTCGGCTACTGCCGATGCTGGTAAGCCTTTGACCCAGCAGATGGAGTCTGTACTCAAGAAGTCGGCTAGCACATCTGCTGCCAGCCAAACGAGTAGTAATTCCACTCAGTCTCCCACCACCAGACTTGATTCGCTTTCTTCATCATCTTTGGAGGAGGTTCATTCTTCTTCAACCCAATCTCCCGCGACTCGGCTAGATGCCCCCTCTTCTAACGCTGTGGATGTACCTGACATGAGAATTTTAGGGAAGAAGTGGGGGGATGTCTCAAGTGATGAGGATGTGTCTGCTGTCTCAAAACACGTTGCTACGTCGAACCCGGTAGTTGAATCTGACATGAATAATTTAAGAAAGCTCTAGGATGGATCTTCAGATGATGTTGGTGATCCGGTAGTTGAATCTAATTAGCATGGAACAGATGCGTTTGTACCAGTTGGTCGTTGGACCAAGTCTCAAAAGAAGAAATCCAGACAGAAACACCAGTTGGTCGTTGGTTACAATACTCGCTCAAAAGCTAATTCTGTCTCTGAATCCTTTTAATCTGGTTTGTTTCTAGCTTGTATATCTAGCTTGAGTATCTTCTATCTTTTGTTAGTTAGATTGGTATTGTCTAGCTTGTAGGCTGCAGTGTTTTAGGGGCACTGTTCGGGTATCTCTATTATTGTTTAATTTTTTTTATGGCAAGGGTTTCGGTCTAGTCTCCCTTCGCTTTTCTCTGTCTTTTCCCTTTTTTTTAATAAATCCGGGCAATTGCCAGCTTGTTTTTTTAAAAAAAAAAGATGTTACTTTGGAGGCGTCATTTTCCAAATTTTATGATGTGGCCAAGGTAGGGTATGGTTATAAAGCTAATCATGGTTTCTGGAGGGGCGACAGATGGTGGGATCGACCTTTGATGGAGGAGGAACTTGTGGAAGAATAGATCCTCTTGTCCATTCTTTTTCTGGTTCTACCTGTGCAAGATTCTTTTGACATGTGGTTTTGGAGGTTAGAGAGTCATCATTTATTTTCAGTTAAATCATGTTATGTGCATATGATGAACTTTTTGAAGCAGTTAGGGTTGAGTCCTTCCACTCAACAAGCTCTAAACGATATGTGGCAGACATCTATTTCTACCAAAGTGAGCGTTTTTGGTTGGAAATTATTGATTGGGAACTTACCAACCTGTGAGGCCCTAATTAAAAGGAGATAAAAAAACACAGAGTTGTGGTATTGATGTGTGTCTTTTTACAATTGTCCTTTCCCTATTTATATACATAGGACCTCGTCGGCCACTATTCGAGCCAACACTTGCCTACCGTTGGATCAATCAAAGATCAACGCCTATCATTGCTCCTAATCGCTAAAGAAATAGAGTAACTACCCACGATCCCACTAGCACAGATAGTGGGGTAAAACCCCCTCGCTTCGCTTTCCAAGGTCTCGCTCCTTCGCTTAATCTTCAACTGGTTCCACGTTCTATCCTCGTGCTCCCTCTTCCTTGCCTTCCAAGCAAGCATGCCTTACCTCCGCCATTTAGTTCCTCAGCTGGCCTTTGTCCTCGGACAACAGTTACAAACTTAGGCACCCAAGCCACCATGGTCGTGGCACTCAATAGGTTGAGACTTTACTCTCTCTCAGCCTCGCTCAATACTCCTCGGGTTTACCCTTTCCTCGGGGAGTTTGTCTTGTGATCTGCCCCGAGGACCTCTCTTGAGTTCGTTCCCTCAGCAATTATCTCTTATGAGTTTGTCTAGTGGCCAGCTTCAACACCCTAGTCCTTTTCCTCCTTTTTCTCAGCCCTTGGCCTACGACTTAATTAATTTTGGGTGTTAACTCCCAAAAGCAAAATATTTATTCAACTAATTGCTCCTTTTTGCAACATCACCGCTTCTGATGGTAAAATTGTCTATTAATTAAAAAATTTACAAGTATTGTCTTTTTTTTGGTGCTTAGTGCACATTCACTGTCATACTCCAATTTTGTCCGGCTTAGGTCAAAACCCTAATTTTCCCCAAAAATAAATAGATTAAGGATTAAAGAGCATCATGCATTGCATTTAGGTTTCTAAAAGTCATTTCAAAGCTTCTAAAATCGTTTTTTGGAGTGGGAATGCACTTTTTGGACAAATTAGGATTTTTTTAGGGTAAAGGGCATTTTGGTCATTTTTCACAACAGGATGATTTTCTCGTTAAAAAATAGGCATCCACAAAAAGTACATTTTATTCTCTCCAAGATAATTTTTGTACAATTTTAGAGAGAACATCCTAGTTCAAAATAATTAAAAATGCATTTTCCCTATTTTTATTGCATAAAAAATGCCAAAAGACCATTAAAATTTCCCCAATTATTAAGTGACAATTTTGATTGTCTAGAATAATTGGGGAGGCTATTTCATGGTGCCCAAAAATATGTAACATATTTTCAATAGGTGCATTTTCATTTGCATGCCCAAAAAATTCAAAATTCAAAAAATCAAAAGGAGGAAGTGTCATCAATAAGACAAAAGACCAAAAACAAGCATTTTTTTTATTTTTCTCTCCATGACTAGCTGATCATGCGCCACCTATACCCTCTCTCTCTCTCTCTAAATTCTTCTACACACTTCTTTTCTTATTCACCAAGATTTGATTTGATCCTATCCTCAATTTTGCCCTTTTTGGTAAATTATTCCACACACTTACACTAACTTCTCCACCAAAAAATACCAATTTTCCTTTTTGATAACATTCCCTCACCAAAATACCCTTAACCCTATCTTACAAGAGTCACCATTCCAAAATTAGATTTTTGTTCACAAATTTTCCCTTCTTTTTTTTTCCTTTATGCGCCACCTTCACTCCCCCCTCTCACACACTTGTGTTTTCTAAATACCCCTAATCCATGTGACTAACAATCCTAGCCATCCATTCAAAATTAAAATCTAATCCTAGAGCCCAATCAAAATAAAAGGACCAAAATACCCTAAAACCTCAAAAACTCCTATAAATACCTCACATATTCACTCTTTCCCAATATTTTTTGGCTATTACTCTCACATTCTATTTTACCCTAGCACACTCTTCTTCCTCTCCTCCCTCTCTCAAGGCCGTAGCCTCTCTCCCTCTTCCTCCTCCATTTTCTTTTCAACTCTCATCCACCAAACCACCTAAAACTCACTCCATATTCATATATCTTCTTCCTTTCACCCTTGATTCCATTTTTACACTACTAAGAAGCTTGTTTTCTTCAAGTTTGCGTGACATTTGTTGGTGATTTGTTCTTGATCTTCATTTTTCAACTCTTGTGTAGCTTTGATCTTGAGGTAAACATCTTATCTCTTGCATTTTTAACTATTAGCATGTGAATCTTCCTTCTACTCCTCTTTCCTCTCTAAGAGGCTTAGAGGGCTCATTTCAAACACTATGTCAAGGACATTGGGAGCCTTGGGTGTTTGAAGTGAGCCCTTGCCTGATGAGAGAGGTTCTTGTGTTTTTAACCATATTCTTTGCATTTTCACACTCATCTTTTCACTTTTTCATGAACAAAGAACTTTCATGTATTATATGCCTTTTCTTGTTCATATCATAACTTGCAAGGTTGAATCTTTAATTTGATTTAGGGATGTAGAGGTTTTGGTTTCTAAGCCTTAGGGTTTAGGGTTTTTGTTTTCCCCCCTTTCACTTGTTGATTTATGTAAATAAAATGCATGATGGGTTTGATTGGCATGATTTGTTTTATGTGTTGATCATGAATTTAGGAATGAAATAATTTGGTGTTTTGTTCATATGAGGTTTCGGCCTACAAGGCCTTCTTGATGCTTATTTTGTGCTAAAAATTGTGTTGCTTGATCTTGTGTAGATGAGTATAAATGTGTTAAGTTGTTTTTTAACCTTTTTAACCATCCATATATTTTTTTTACCTTACCACTCATTAACATTTTACCAAAAAGTAAAAAATTTTAACTTTCTTTTTACTTTACCATCTCATTAAATAATTACCATTTACCTCATGCATTTTTACTTTACCATTCATTAATATTTTACTAAAAGTTTTACTACTTGTTTATTTGCAAAAGTATCCAAAAACATTTTTTACCCTTTGCATTTTATCACTTGTGCTTATATGTTCATGCATCCATTAATATCATGTCTTGCATTCATTATTACATGTTCATGCATCCATATGTGCCTATGCTTCTTGTGTTCTCATACTCCCTTACATGTTCATGCATCCATTAATATCATGTCTTGCATTCATTATTACATGATCATGCATCCAATAATGTTATGCTTTGCATTCCATAATTGTATACTCATGCATTCACATGCTTGCCTAATCATACATTCAATAATGCTATGCCTTGCATCCCATGATTGTATACTCTTGCACTCACATGTTTGCCTAATCATGTATTCAATTGTCCATAGTAACTTGTGAATACTCTTTATGATTGCTATGCTTGTGTTCTTATTGTTGTCTTGGTTTTGACTTGAAAAAGGATTTGTAATGTTCTACTTCCTTTTCAAACTTGAAATTAAATGTTTTCTTTCCAATAAAAAAACCCTAAGGCATTTTCATAAGCAAATCATTAGCCATCACTCGAAGTCGTTGCTTGTTTGATCGCTAATGAGGAGTTATTAGTGATAGTCACTCGAAGTCTTTGCTTGTTTGACTATTATGAAAGCTCCCACACATTAATTAAACAACAAAAACAAATTCAAATTCCCAAAATAATACGAGCTATTGGTGATAATTATCATTGATGCTCACCACTTTTTTTACAAAACCGTTTTCAAAAGGAATAATGCAACGTTGTCACTGGTAATCACTCGAAGCCATTGCTTGTTTGAATACCGGTTCCAACTCTCTTTTCTTTCGAGTTAGTATTGAATGCCACTCGAAGCCTTTGCTTGTTTGGTGTTCGAGAACACTCGAGTCTTATTTCAAAAACTCCAGAACTTAAACCCTTAAGCGCTTTTCGGGCGCAACACGAGAACTACGTAGCTTTGATCCTCATTCCGTGAGGGTACGTAGGGACCGGTTCATGTCCCGTCAAGCACCCTTTTCAAAAATCTTTGTTTTGTTCCGTTTTTCAAAGATACCAAAAACATTCCTTTTTCCCCGCTTTTTTAATAAAGCAATCTTTCAAAAGAAAAGAAAAGAAAAGAAGTAGAGACGATGTATTTCAAATCAAACATTTCAAAACCACATCAAGTTAATGGTTCCTTTCGGTAGAAAGGGCGTGTGAAGTGCTAATACCTTCCCATACGCAACCGAATTCCCGAACCTACATCTCTAAAGGTTTCGAAAGACCACCCGTTTTCCAAAAAGGTTTTTTCCAATGTTTTCCTAAATAAATATTGGTGGCGGCTCTACTATTTTCACGTTGTCAAACCGAAAAAGTCCAAACCGGATTTTTCGGGCGCAATGAAAGAAACTCTATTGGGGAAAACTTTTCTTTTTTAAAAAAAAAAAAAAAGAGAGAGATGAGGTCAAGCCTAGTTAATTTGATGTGTGTTTAATCTGCTTTGATTTGAAAGTTAGTTTTACCTATTCCTTTCTTTCTTTCTTTTCTTTTCTCCTCTTTGATATATCTATGGTTATGCTTATGCATGCATTCCTCAATTCCCATGTCCCTTTCTTTGCTCCCTTTCTTGAGGTAAGTCGCGCATATGATCATTTGTTGAAACCTAGTTTAGTTCATTGGCATTCGATATTGAACCCTAGGGTAGACGATATGTTGTTGCTTGTTTTCTGCCTGGACTATTCTGGTTTTCCTTGCAGGTGGGGTTGGGTAGATTTTAGGAAGTATGTCATCGATCACACACTTTCACACCTTATGATTTGTGTACTATGAGTGGGCTCCTATACCCTGATCCAACAAACACTTAGGGAGTGGAGGCGATTAGTGATCGTCATTCAAGACCTTTGTGCATCGATACTCACGAAAGTCTCAACCGGAGTACACTTTCTCATGACGCCCCACACTTGGTAGCATTCTACATTTGTGGGTGTCGGCATGAGGATTCTATAGCTCCGGTAGCCATTGTGAGGGTGTGAATTAGAACTACATGGGAGGAACCTTTGAAGTTGCCCTAGAACTCAAGATTCCCACCTTTGTAGGACACGAGGGCATACGAATTGTGTGCTGCATGGTAGTTTAGGACATGTCTTCCTCAAAAGGAGCTTTTCAAAGTTTTTCCAAAAAAATATATACAAAAAAATATTTTCCTTCTTTCAAATAAACCACTGCGTGAGGCGGCACGTAGCGTGTTTCCTAAATTTTTGAACTTCCGTCCATATGCATCACTTTTATTTTCTTCACATGCATCATTCACATCATAGCCGCATCATGCCGCATTCATTAAAGCTAAATGTTGTAAATATTTGCATTTATACAGCATTTCATTTGCATTTGCTTGTCGGGAACCACTGAATAATGTACCGTCTTGTCATAGGTGCATCAGAATGGAATTGAATAGCAAGACTTCACTCACTTCCCGCTTCCCAGTTGTGAAAAAGGTTGATGTTGGTAGTCTGAGGCAGTGTGCAGCTCTTATGGGCCCGATTGAGAGGGATTCCTTTGACCGAGCATACGGAATATTCGTAGGCTTTTGCAGTTGGTTGTTCAAGAGGATGCTCTTGTGGCTTTGAGCCAGTTCTATGACTCTGATGTGAGATGTTTCTTCTTCAAGAATTTTCAGCTATCACCTACATTAGAAGAATATGAGCAGCTTTTGGGGTTCTCCAGATCTCACGCTAGGCCTTACCAATATCAGGGACAATACTATACTGATGAGAAGCTTGCCATGTTGCTTAGGATCGGTGTGGACGAACTGAGGTCGCAGAAGTTAAAAAGAAATGGTGTAGCTGGGTATCCGCAAGAGTACTTCGAGGGCCCGATGCAATCCTACGCTTTGGCTAAGAAGTGGGGTCAATTCAAGTTGGTGCTTGCTCTCACCATATTTGGGGTTGTTCTCTTTCCTCAAATAGAAAAGTATGTTGATGAAGACGCGATTGGTGTATTCTTGGCCTTCAAGGACACCAAGAACCCTATCAACCCTGTGCCTGCTGTTCTTGCCAACACATACCATGCTCTCACCCGCTACAGTCAGTTCCACAAAAAGAAGATGTGCCTTTCTTCTCACGTTCTCTATGCCTGGTTCGTTACTCATGTAGTCCATAACCGAAGTGATGTTAGGGAGTTAATTTCTTATGCCCTAAGCTGTGAGGTGAAGGTCAAAACTGCTCTGGAGTGGGTTGAGTTTTTGAAAAACCTCAATGATCTCCAAATCCGATGGTATACAGCTGCTTGTTGGGATGACAGACCTGCGGTGGTGTTCAGCTGTGGAAGCTTTCAAAACGTGCCTCTCATGGGGACTCAAGGGTGTATCAACTACAATCCTTCATTGACCTTAAGGCAACTCGGTTACCCGATGGGGAATTCACCCTCCGAAAGCATGTTGTCCCGTGTTTACCTTTATAAAGGGATGCCTAAATGCGGTGATTTGCTTCGAAGAGTTCAGCAATCATGGGAATCCGTAGTGCGAAAAGGAAGTGAAGAGTTGTCAAAAAGAACCAGTGACATCACCTTCAGTCGATGGCTCAAGGAGAAGCTTCAAAGTACAAAATCACTGAGCCAAAGGACACTTCCACTTGAGGAGGAGATACCAGAGCCTTGTGTCCCCACCCATGAGGAGATGAATGAAGTCAAGTCCGCTTTAGCAAAGGTGGAAGAGGAAAAGAAAGCATTGCAGGCTAGGTTAGTGGAGATGGCTTTAGAGAAGGAAAAGCTAGAAGAAGAAAATGCTGTCAAAATGATCGCTGTAGAGGAAAGTGTTAAGCGATTCAAAGAAGAAGAGCGAAGCAAGATCGAAGCCCAGAAATATCTGAAGGGAGCAAGAGAAGAACTCCAAAGGTATAAACAGAAGACAAGGAAGGCACTTGAAGAAGCTCAAGAGTGGAAGACACTGGCCATTGAATCAGGACAAGAATCACATCCGTGGCGAGTTGAGGGTCACCGAGAAACCTTGAACGGGAAAGAAGTCTTTATTCTTTGAGACTCTTAAAGAATATCAATGAGCCTTGGAATTTGAAAGAGGAGTATTTGATGAATTAAAGAGGACCTCTGTTGTCTAGAAGAAGCCTCAGAGATGTGTCCAAGCCGAGAGCCAATATTGGGAGAAATGCTTCCTAGATTTGATTGGGAAGATTGAAGATCAAGAGATCATCCAAGAGCTCAGGGACGAGATCCAGCTGTGGAAGAGCAAGTTCTTAAAGATGTCAGAGCTAGCCAGTCAGGCTATGTCGGAGGTTCCCAAGAATCTGAAGAGGGCCGAGGCTGGGATGCATTTCTTCAACTCCCCACCCGAGGTATACCAGTTTGTGAAGTACTGCAGAGCCTTGGTCACAGAGTTCAAAGAGCAGTCTCGAGATGCGAGCACCAGCAAGAAGAGGAAGAGAGTCGGGGAGCTTGAAGCTATTTGTATTTGATTTCTTTACTTGTACTTTTCAGCTTAAGCGTTTATTTTGAGCTCTGTATTCAAGAACATTGTACTTTCTCTTTATGAACATTGTACTGCCTTTTCCCTTTAATGAAAATTGGTGAAGCTTTGAATTCTTGATGAATGAAGTATGTTATTTCGATTCCTCGTTCGCTGCACTTCCAAAATCAAAGAAATGTTTATGCGCCTATGACAAGACGAGGTGTTTTGTGGTTCCCGGCACCGAGCAAACATTGTTCATGCATTCATATACCCATTCATGCATTCATTTTGTTTCTTATGCAATAAATGTTTAAATAAGCGAGAAAAGGCACGCTGTTCACTTTCATCATATAACACCCGGCCTGGCGAGATTAATGGCAAGTAATTCGAGAGAATCCAGAGTCGAGATGGAGAGTCGATGGATCCGTATGACCCGGTTATAGCAATACTCAACCACTCGAACAACCGCTCAGAGAACCGTGCTTTGAAAAATAAGATGGGTGCTATGGAAGCCCAGGTGCATGAGATGATGGTCATGCTGCAAGGTTTAAAGAGTGGGACGACCGTTGAAACTGTCGCCGTAGTGGGTCCGGATGGTGTCACTTCTTTTGTTCCTCCTCCAAGACGCGAAATGCTACGACCCACGCTTCCTCCTCCGGATCCGGTCGATCCATCCGTGTTTGCTCCAGAAATGAATGTGTCAAACCAATGCACTACACAGAGATATCCTTGGGGTATGCCTGTCGGGTACATGCCGCAGTCTGTTAGACCTGCTCCTGTTGGTGTGGCTGCACCTAATCAAGTCACTGTCACCGTACCTGGGGGAGCTGCCGGAGGACCGCAAGTTCAGACTCCTAGCCCTCATACTGTGCTCAGTCCCCACCTGGGGTTTGCAAAGACGCCTCAAAATGTTCTTCACCAGGGAGGAGGATATTATTACAATATGGGAGTCACCCCAAGGACACATGTTTGAGGGATCTCAGCCGAATGATCTGATTCGCGCACTTGAAGAAAGAGTAAGGGCTATGGAGGGTACTGGTGTTAGAGCCAAGGAAGCCCGTGAGCTATGTTTAGTCCCAGATTTGGTCTTACCACCGAAGTTCAAAGCTCCTGAGGTAGACAAGTACAGAGGGATCGGCTGTCCAGAGAGCCATGTTACAATGTTTGTCCGAAAAATGGGTCCTTATGCCAATGATGACAAGTCTGATTCTCGCTTCCAAAATAGTCCGGCCGAGCTCCTCTAGACTGGTATATGAAATTGCAATCCTCTGAAATCCGTTGTTGGAAGGATTTGTCCGAAGCTTTCATGAGATAGTATAAGTACAACATGGACATGGCTCCGATAGGTCACGATTGCAAAGACATGAGTAAGGGCGAAAAGGAGACCTTCAAAGAATATGCTCAGAAATGGCGAAGCACAGCTGCTCAGGTTCAACCTCCTCTGACTGAGAAGGAAATGGTATACATGTTCCTAGAAACCCTGCCAGCAATCTACTATGACAGGCTGATTACAAGTGTTTCGACTAGCTTCTCCGATATGATAGTCTTCGGGGAAAGACTTGAGCATGGCCTACGAAGTGGGAAGATCTCAAATCATCTCAGTAATACAGGAAGCTCTGGTGGTTCAAGCAATCAGAAGAAATACCAGTCCCATTTCCCTAAGAAGAAAGAGGGAGAAACGAATGTCATCTCAGGGGGAAATTCATCTTTTGGTACCCCTCCACCACAAACTGTTCCATTCTCTGCTCCCGTGCCACCTCAGCAAGGCATTGACATTCCCAAGACTCAGGGTTATCAGTTCAAGAAGCGGACCAGTTTCGATCCAATCCCGATGACATACACTGAGTTGTTTAATCACTTGACTTCCAATAACCTGATCAACACTCGGCCAATGAAAGTCGTTCAGCCGCCATTTCCCAGAGGTTACAATGCTAATGCTACCTGCAGTTTCCATGAAAACGGGGTCGGTCATGCTGTAGAAGATTGTAAAGCCTTTAAGCATGTGGTGCAGGATCTGATAGATGCTGGTTGGATCTCGTTTAAGCAGAACAGTCCAAATACAACCATCAATCCATTACCAGGTCATCAGGGGCCAGCTACCAATGCTATAGAAAGTGCTGTTGGCAAGTTGTTGAAGAAAGTGCAAGAGATCAAGACTCCTCTAAGTGTCATTTATGCTGAGTTATGCCGGGCCGAGGTTGTTAAAGAGGGGTGTTGCCATGAAGAAGGGTGTGCTGACTCTTTATGCGTGGGAGATTGTGAAAACTTCAAAATGATCCTGCAGGACTTGATGGATCGTTGTGTGGTCCAGATAGGAACCTATGGCACGGAAGATGAAGTGTTAACTCTGCATTCGGACAGTGGTGAGAGGGCCAAAAAGCCATTTGAAATTCTGCTCAATCCCGATCCAAGATTGGTTCAAGCTGAGGTTCGATCAATAGACACCGAAGACCCGGTTCCCTTCTCATGCAAGGAAGAAATCAATGCAGACGTGACAGTAGTGCCTATAAAAGAGGGATGTTGGGATACTCTAGGGGAGCCTAGTGGAAAGTTCGATTATTTGGTCAGATATGATGCTCCTGAGAGCGCTCGAATCCGAATGGAAGATATCCAGCCTACAGGAT
This sequence comes from Oxytropis ochrocephala, assembly GCA_020916435.1. NCBI lineage: Eukaryota > Viridiplantae > Streptophyta > Magnoliopsida > Fabales > Fabaceae > Oxytropis > Oxytropis ochrocephala. Next base: position 67,232,775 of record CM037094.1, on the reverse strand, counting down.
GGGATGAGGAAGATGAGCAACACCACCAAGTGGCTGTCATCATGGATAGTTCTGAATCTGAAGAGGTGTGGACACTATACTCTGACGAAGATAGAGGAATCAGAAAGCCCATTGAAATCCCTTACAATTTCAATCCCAGATTGGTGCGGGCAAGTGCTCAACAAATAGTAATTGAAGTTCCAGCTCCTTTTCCCTATGTGTCGAACAAAACAGTTCCATGGAAATACACAGCAGAATGCTCTCCAAACACTACCACTGTAACAAACATAGCCGGATCAGGAGGGATCACCAGAAGTGGGAGGGTGTTTGCTCCAGAAACTTTCCGGGCAGAAACATCCAGAGAGGCTGAGCAAAGAGGCCGTAAGGAGAAAGGAAAGGACCCAGAGGTTGCTCAAGAGAAAATGATGGAAAAAGAAACAAATGAGTTCTTGAAGATCGTCTGGCAAAGTGATTATCAAGTGGTTGATCAATTAAAGCAGACGCCATCCAAGATATCCATGCTATCATTATTGCTCAGTTCCGAGGCACATAGAGTAGCTTTGATGAAAGTGCTCATCTCAGTGAATCAGTTTGATGGGATTGTGGGGAACGTAGTGGCTGCGAATCACCTAACATTTGCTGATGATGAGTTGCCTTCGAGTGGAAAAGAACACAATCAAGCTCTGCATATCTCAGTAAAGTGTGGGGACTACGTGCTGGCCAGAGTACTGATTGACAATGGGTCTTCACTGAATGTAATGCCGAGGTCAACCATGGACAAGTTAGATGTTGATTGCTCCTACATGAAACCAAGTTCGACGATGGTGCGAGCATTTGATGGGTCCAAAAAGGAAGTGCTGGGAGAGATGGAATTTCCCATTCAGATTGGCCCTGAAGTCTTCTGTATCAATTTTCAAATCATGGACATTACCTCTTCATATAGCTGTCTGCTAGGAAGACCCTGGATCCACATGGCCGGGGCAATCCCTTCTTCTCTACACCAACGGGTCAAATTCATGGTTGACGACAAGGTGGTGGTAGTATTTGGTGAGGAGGAGACTCTGGTTAATAAGCCATCAGAGTTCAAATATGTGGAAGCCGCTGAAGAGTCTCTGGAAACAGCCTTTCAGTCTTTGGAGATCGCCAACGAAGTATTTGGGAAGACCAAGGAGGAGAAGATGGTTGCCAAAATTATGCTAGCCCAAGGATATAAGGTTGGTTCGGCACAGGAAAGTGCAGTCGAGGAATTCCGCTCCCATCCAATCAAGGAAAATAAAGATCATTGCGGGCCGATACACCCCAAGTGAGGAAGAAAGAAGGATAATGGCAGATGAACGAAAGCGCAGATGGTTGGCCAAGTCCAGAGGCGAAGATCCATGGCCTTAGAGGATCCCAATTTGTGACATCAGTCAAAGTTTTGTGAGTGCTGGTCTGATGGATCCCAACCAAGTTGCTTTGTCATCGAGGCGCTTCAATCAAGACGCGTTGGTGCAAGCCTGGTTCGCCGTTGCGGTGCCGGTGAAGAATTGAAGAATTGGAAGGCCGCTGATCCTCCCGTGACTTTTAATTTAAAGTAATTATTTGTAATGCAACCCTGTGGCTCTGCCCAAGGCCATAGGACAAGTTGTTAGGGGCACGCATGTTTTTATTTTCAGAATCATCATCATCAATAAAAACGTTTGTTTTGAATTCCTCAATCAATAAAAAATCATTTTCTCTTCATTGCGTGAGTCTTTTTCTGCTTTATTGTTTGTTTGCTTGCTTGTTTCGCCTTTCATTCTGCATTTTCCTCTCAAAATAACGCAGGGGATGTTGAGGGGATGTTGAGAAGACCGGAAACTCCTCCAGAACTCATGAGGTTAATGAAACAAGAAGAAAAGGTTATTCGGCCTCACGGGGAATTCACTGAAGTGATCAACTTGGGTACAGCTGAGAACAAGAAAGAGGTCAAAGTGGGTACCGCCATGAATGACGAAAATCGCATGAAGTTGGTTCATATGTTGCACGATTATGTGTATGTGTTTGCATGGTCCTATCAAGATATGCCTGGGTTGGACACCGACATTGTGGTACACAAGCTACCAGTCAAGCCTAAATGTCTGCCTGTAAAACAGAAGTTGAGAAGGATGAAGCCTGAGATGTCCCTCAAAATCAGAGGCGAAGTGAAGAAGCAATTTGATGCAGGGTTCCTAGCAGTGGCCAAGTACCCATGATGGGTTGCCAATATGGTCCCGGTTTCGAAAAAGGATGGTAAAAGTCAGAATGTGCGTCGACTACAGAGATCTGAATCGTGCTAGTCCCAAAGATGATTTTCTTCTTAAAAAAAAAAAAAAAAAAAAACAAAAAAAAAAAAAAAGGCGCAAAAAGAAACAAAAAAAACAAATATATAGAAGTAAATAAATTATTGTCCTTGAGTTAATTTTTGAGAAAACGAGCAATCATGAGTTGAAATAAAGTTTGACCATTTTCCCATATTCTCGAAAAAAAGCTGCTACCACTCAGAAGCCAAAAATCCAAAAATCGCCTGAACAATGATCACCTCAAATATCAAAAAAGGTGCGTCACTTTTTATCAGCTCACCCGAGTCAAAGAAAAAAAATCAAAAAAAAAAATTCAAAAAGAAAAAAAGAAAAAAGATTTAAAGATGAAAATCCCAAAAATACAAAAGAAATGTAAGTGGTGAGCTGACACACAAAACACAAGAGATCATTGTCTCAATAAATTGCAAATACTTCCCTTTGACCTCGGCATCCCGCCCTCCACCAACCCTTAGCCAGGAATAAAACTTTCAAACACCTCATCAAGCCAAATAACCATCATAAATCACCAAACGTCAGCCAATGCCGAATAAAAATCATCCTACCATTAGCTTGAAGCACTTCATTAAACCCAATTATCCTTCCTCCACAAAAACCCACAATCTCCAAAAATCCGTTCCGATCAATGATCGATTGCTTTTGTTTTCTCAGAGTTTTAGCTTTAGGACAAATAAGTTTATTAATTTAAATATGTTTGTCCAGAAAAAAAATCTCAAAGAAAAAAGGGAGAGAAAAATCAAAAGGCTTGCACTCCCAGATTCATTCAAGTCACAATTATATTAAGGCAAAGTTTTAGAGATCACCAAGTGGGTTGAAGCTGCCTCATACTCCATTATAACCAGTTCAGTGGTTGCCAAATTTGTGAAGAAAGATCTGATTTGCCGATATGGTCTTCCAAGCAAGATCATCACCGATAATGGCAGCAACCTGAACAGCAAAATGACGAAGGACCCATGTGCAAAGAATTCAAAATTCAGCATCATAATTCTTCTCCCTACCGCTCGAAGATGAATGGGGCAGTCAAAGCAGCCGACAAGAACATCAAGAAGATTGTGCAAAAGATGGTGGTAACCTACAAGGATTGGCATGAGATGCCTCCCTTTGCTCTGCATGGCCACCGAACTTCAGTACGCACTTCAACTTGGGCAAATCCTTTCTCTCTGGTATATGGGTCGGAAGCAGTCCTCCCTATTGAGGTTGAGATACCCTCCCTGCGGGTCTTGATGGAAACCAAGTTGGAAGAAGCAGAATGGGTTCAAGCCCGTATGGATCGGCTAAACTGCATTGAAGAAAAAGAATTGCAGCCTTGTGTCAGGGGAAACTATACCAACAGAGAATGAGAACGGCTTTTGACAAGAAAGTCCGACCCCGTGAATTCAAGCAAGGTGATTTGGTGCTTAAGAAGATCTTGCCTATCCAGACTGATCCCCGTGGGAAGTGGACTCCAAGCTATGATGGACCATATGTTGTCAAAAAAGCCCTCTTTGGAGGAGCACTGATACTTACCAACATGGACGACGAAGATCTCAAGAACCCAGTCCATTCAAACTCTGTGAAGAAGTACTATGCCTGAAAGAAGTAGACGAAAAAAGAGAAAGACAAGCCAAGTAAGAACTAGCTCGCTAGGTTGAAAACCCGCAAAGGGCGGCCTAGGCAAAATCGTGAGCGACCGGTGGATTGAAAACCCGCAAAGGGCGATCTAGGCAAAAATTAGGGTCAGAAAACTTGAGCATGAAAAGTAAAGAAAGGCATACAACTCCCCTGAAGGCTTGGATAAGGGAGTGGTCAAGGTTAAGGACACAAATGTTGGCACTGCTCCACAGAGACGGACAGTCAGAAATTAGCTTCTCTTTTGTTTTTCGTGTCTTTTTGTAGTTTAAAACTTTCAAATGTACTGAACAGTCGTCGTAACATTCTGTACGATCGGCTTCCAGTACATCAATAAAGCTCAATTTTCTCATGTCTTGTTTGTTGTTATTTCTGCTTTTCTGCTCAAAATAAACGTTTTATGATGATGGTGATCCTGAACTGTAAAACATGTGCATACATCATAGAGCATTACGAATCATTGCGAAATCTTTAAAAGTCACCGGAAACAAGCAATTTCCTAAAGAAGATCAATTTTACAAAGAAAGTTGCACTCACAAACCATTCCAGATGGCGAACCATAAAGCAAACTTGCATTCAATCCATGAGCCCTGCAGTTTCCATCGGCCTCTCAGTCTCATGCCAGGAGTATCGGGAGTCGGTTGAACCAGTAAAAGAACAAGCCTTTGTCAAAAAAGTGGGGGGATGTCTCAAGTGATGAGGATGTGTCTGCTGTCTCAAAACACGTTGCTACGTCGAACCCGGTAGTTGAATCTGACATGAATAATTTAAGAAAGCTCTAGGATGGATCTTCAGATGATGTTGGTGATCCGGTAGTTGAATCTAATTCGCATGGAACAAATGCGTTTGTACCAGTTGGTCGTTGGACCAAGTCTCAAAAGAAGAAATCCAGACAGAAACACCAGTTGGTCGTTGGTTACAATACTCGCTCAAAAGCTAATTCTGTCTCTGAATACTTTTAATCTGGTTTGTTTCTAGCTTGTATATCTAGCTTGAGTATCTTCTATCTTTTGTTAGTTAGATTGGTATTGTCTAGCTTGTAGGCTGCAGTGTTTTAGGGGCACTGTTCGGGTATCTCTATTATTGTTTAATTTTTTTTATGGCAAGGGTTTCGGTCTAGTCTCCCTTCGCTTTTCTCTGTCTTTTCCCTTTTTTTTAATAAATCTGGGCAATTGCCAGCTTGTTTTTAAAAAAAAAAAAGATGTTACTTTGGAGGCGTCATTTTCCAAATTTTATGATGTGGTCAAGGTAAGGTATGGTTATAAAGCTAATCATGGTTTCTGGAGGGGCGACAGATGGTGGGATCGACCTTTGATGGAGGAGGAACTTGTGGAAGAATAGATCCTCTTGTCCATTCTTTTTCTGGTTCTACCTGTGCAAGATTCTTTTGACATGTGGTTTTGGAGGTTAGAGAGTCATCATTTATTTTCAGTTAAATCATGTTATGTGCATATGATGAACTTTTTGAAGCAGTTAGGGTTGAGTCCTTCCACTCAACAAGCTCTAGACGATATGTGGCAGACATCTATTTCTACCAAAGTGAGCGTTTTTGGTTGGAAATTATTGATTGGGAACTTACCAACCTGTGAGGCCCTAATTAAAAGGAGATAAAAAAACACAGAGTTGTGGTATTGATGTGTGTCTTTTTACAATTGTCCTTTCCCTATTTATATACATAGGACCTCGTCGGCCACTATTCGAGCCAACACTTGCCTACCGTTGGATCAATCAAAGATCAACGCCTATCATTGCTCCTAATCGCTAAAGAAATAGAGTAACTACCCACGATCCCACTAGCACAGGTAGTGGGGTAAAACCCCCTCGCTTCGCTTTCCAAGGTCTCACTCCTTCGCTTAATCTTCAACTGGTTCCACGTTCTATCCTCGTGCTCCCTCTTCCTTGCCTTCCAAGTAAGCATGCCTTACCTCCGCCATTTAGTTCCTCAGCTGGCCTTTGTCCTCGGACAACAGTTACAAACTTAGGCACCCAAGCCACCATGGTCGTGGCACTCAATAGGTTGAGACTTTACTCTCTCTCGGCCTCGCTCAATACTCCTCGGGTTTACCCTTTCCTCGGGGAGTTTGTCTTGTGATCTGCCCCGAGGACCTCTCTTGAGTTCGTTCCCTCAGCAATTATCTCTTATGAGTTTGTCTAGTGGCCTGCTTCAACACCCTAGTCCTTTTCCTCCTTTTTCTCAGCCCTTGGCCTACGACTTAATTAATTTTGGGTGTTAACTCCCAAAAGCAAAATATTTATTCAACTAATTGCTCCTTTTTGCAACATCACCGCTTCTGATGGTAAAATTGTCTATTAATTAAAAAATTTACAAGTATTGTCTTTTTTTTGGTGCTTAGTGCACATTCACTGTCATACCCCAATTTTGTCCGGCTTAGGTCAAAACCCTAATTTTCCCCAAAAATAAATAGATTAAGGATTAAAGAGCATCATGCATTGCATTTAGGTTTCTAAAAGTCATTTCAAAGCTTCTAAAATCGTTTTTTGGAGTGGGAATGCACTTTTTGGACAAATTAGGATTTTTTTAGGGTAAAGGGAATTTTGGTCATTTTTCACAACAGGATGATTTTCTCGTTAAAAAATAGGCATCCACAAAAAGTACATTTTATTCTCTCCAAGATAATTTTTGTACAATTTTAGAGAGAACATCCTAGTTCAAAATAATTAAAAATGCATTTTCCCTATTTTTATTGCATAAAAAATGCCAAAAGACCGTTAAAATTTCCCCAATTATTAAGTGACAATTTTGGTTGTCTAGAATAATTGGGGAGGCTATTTCATGGTGCCCAAAAATATGTAACATATTTTCAATAGGTGCATTTTCATTTGCATGCCCAAAAAATTCAAAATTCAAAAAATCAAAAGGAGGAAGTGTCCTCAATAAGACAAAAGACCAAAAACAAGCATTTTTTTTTATTTTTCTCTCCATGACCAGCTGATCATGCGCCACCTATACCCTCTCTCTCTCTCTCTAAATTCTTCTACACACTTCTTTTCTTATTCACCAAGATTTGATTTGATCCTATCCTCAATTTTGCCCTTTTTGGTAAATTATTCCACACACTTACACTAACTTCTCCACCAAAAAATACCAATTTTCCTTTTTGATAACATTCCCTCACCAAAATACCCTTAACCCTATCTTACAAGAGTCACCATTCCAAAATTAGATTTTTGTTCACAAATTTTCCCTTCTTTTTTTTTCCTTTATGCGCCACCTTCACTCCCCCTTCTCACACACTTGTGTTTTCTAAATACCCCTAATCCATGTGACTAACAATCCTAGCCATCCATTCAAAATTAAAATCTAATCCTAGAGCCCAATCAAAATAAAAGGACCAAAATACCCTAAAACCTCAAAAACTCCTATAAATACCTCACATATTCACTCTTTCCCAATATTTTTTGGCTATTACTCTCACATTCATTTTTACCCTAGCACACTCTTCTTCCTCTCCTCCCTCTCTCAAGGCCGTAGCCTCTCTCCCTCTTCCTCCTCCATTTTCTTTTCAACTCTCATCCACCAAACCACCTAAAACTCACTCCATATTCATATATCTTCTTCCTTTCACCCTTGATTCCATTTTTACACTACTAAGAAGCTTGTTTTCTTCAAGTTTGCGTGACATTTGTTGGTGATTTGTTCTTGATCTTCATTTTTCAACTCTTGTGTAGCTTTGATCTTGAGGTAAACATCTTATCTCTTGCATTTTTAACTATTAGCATGTGAATCTTCCTTCTACTCCTCTTTCCTCTCTAAGAGGCTTAGAGGGCTCATTTCAAACACTATGTCAAGGACATTGGGAGCCTTGGGTGTTTGAAGTGAGCCCTTGGCCTTGATGAGAGGGTTCTTGTGTTTTTAACCATATTCTTTGCATTTTCACACTCATCTTTTCACTTTTTCATGAACAAAGAACTTTCATGTATTATATGCCTTTTCTTGTTCATATCATAACTTGCAAGGTTGAATCTGTAATTTGATTTAGGGATGTAGAGGTTTTGGTTTCTAAGCCTTAGGGTTTAGGGTTTTTGTTTGCCCCCCTTTCACTTGTTGATTTATGTAAATAAAATGCATGATGGGTTTGATTGGCATGATTTGTTTTATGTGTTGATCATGAATTTAGGCATGAAATAATTTGGTGTTTTGTTCATATGAGGTTTCGGCCTACAAGGCCTTCTTGATGCTTATTTTGTGCTAAAAATTGTGTTGCTTGATCTTGTGTAGATGAGTATAAATGTGTTAAGTTGTTTTTTAACCTTTTTAACCATCCATATATTTTTTTACCTTACCACTCATTAACATTTTACCAAAAAGTAAAAAATTTTAACTTTCTTTTTACTTTACCATCTCATTAAATAATTACCATTTACCTCATGCATTTTTACTTTACCATTCATTAACTTTTTACTAAAAGTTTTACTACTTGTTTATTTGCAAAAGTATCCAAAAACATTTTTTACCCTTTGCATATGTTCATGCATCCATTAATATCATGTCTTGCATTCATTATTACATGTTCATGCATCCATATGTGCCTATGCTTCTTGTGTTCTCATACTCTCTTACATGTTCATGCATCCATTAATATCATGTCTTGCATTCATTATTACATGATCATGCATCCAATAATTCTATGCTTTGCATTCCATAAATGTATACTCATGCATTCACATGTTTGCCTAATCATACATTCAATAATGTTATGCCTTGCATCCCATGATTGTATACTCTTGCACTCACATGTTTGCCTAATCATGTATTCAATTGTCCATAGTAACTTGTGAATACTCTTTATGATTGCTATGCTTGTGTTCTTGTTGTCTTGGTTTTGACTTGAAAAAGGATTTGTAATGTTCTACTTCCTTTTCAAACTTGAAATTAAATGTTTTCTTTCCAATAAAAAAACCCTAAGGCATTTTCATAAGCAAATCATTAGTCATCACTCGAAGCCGTTGCTTGTTTGATCGCTAATGAGGAGTTATTAGTGATAGTCACTCGAAGTCTTTGCTTGTTTAACTATTATGAAAGCTCCCACACATTAATTAAACAACAAAAACAAATTCAAATTCCCAAAATAATACGAGCTATTGGTGATAATTATCATTGATGCTCACCACTTTTTTACAAAACCGTTTTCAAAAGGAATAATGCAACGTTGTCACTGGTAATCACTCGAAGCCATTGCTTGTTTGATTACCGGTTCCAACTCTCTTTTCTTTCGAGTTAGTATTGAATGCCACTCGAAGCCTTTGCTTGTTTGGTGTTCGAGAACACTCGAGTCTTATTTCAAAAACTCCAGAACTTAAACCCTTAAGCCGTTTTGGGCGCGCAACACGAGAACTACGTAGCTTTGATCCTCATTCGTGAGGGCACGTAGGACCGGTTCATGTCCGTCAAACACCCTTTTCAAAAATCTTTGTTTTGTTCCGTTTTTCAAAGATACCAAAAACATTCCTTTTTCCCCGTTTTTTTTAATAAAGCAATCTTTCAAAAGAAAAGAAAAGAAAAGAAGTAGAACGATGTATTTCAAATCAAACATTTCAAAACCACATCAAGTTAATGGTTCCTTTCGTAGAGAAAGGGCGTGTGAAGTGCTAATACCTTCCCCATACGCAACCGAATTTCCGAACCTACATCTCTAAAGGTTTCGAAAGACCACCCGTTTTCCAAAAAAGGTTTTTTCAATGTTTTCCTAAATAAATATTGGTGGCGGCTCTACTATTTTCACGTTGTCAAACTGAAAAGTCCAAACCAGATTTTTCGGGGCGCAACATTCACCAAACAATTATTTTATTTTCCCTTTTTGTTTTGATTCCCCCTATTTTTATTTCAAATTTATCTACTATCTATTTAGGCAGCCCCTTAATGGACCTCCGAAAAATGTTCATGGTGGACTTTTACCTTTTTCGATAAAATAAATGTATTTTAGAATAAAAAAGGAAAATAAAAATAATATTTTATTAAAACTTATTAAAAAGGTAAAGATCAACTATAGTGGACATTTAAAAAAAATCATATGGGTGGGGGCATATATTTAATCAAAACACTCTTTATTTAAATCTCTATTTTTTTAAAAATAAAATTGGGGAAGGAGGAAATTTTTATCAATCAAATTTACACTGATAGCCATTTTACAACTGTCCTCCAGGGGATTTGAACTGAACACCTCAAGGATACACGACTAAGCTCTTACCACTGAGCAACTACCTCAAGTGTCTTATATAAACTATTTATCTACTATCTACTATTATCGCTTTAATCAAACAGTTCAATACCAAAATCCTTATTTTACCCATTAATATTTTTTTGCCACATCACCAAATTTGGGGATACAATTGTCTATTAAAAAAATCATCTACTACTACTACCTCTAGTCCTATATACAATAGACAAATCACTTTTTAGGTTCATTGAATAAATGATGTATCCAGTCTACATTATAGAGTAGATACATCAATTTTTCAATAACACAAAAAGTGATTTTTAGAAATTGACACAAAAAGAGAAATTGACACAAAAAATAGGAGAGAGAAGATTGGAACGTGTGTAAGAGAAAAAGTAAAAAGTTGAGTAATTTTATCTCTTAGTGGCAAAATGACAAAAATGCCCAAAAAAATGGACATGTGGCGTGGTAGTGGAGTCTCTAAAAATGTCAATTTCCTAGCATGTGTTTTTATTATATTGAGAGTAGACTATAATGTACTAAAATCTATCTACTCTCAATATAATAAAAACACATGCTAGGAAATTGACATTCTTAGAGACTCCACTAGCACGCCACATGTCCATTTTTTTGGGCATTTTTGTCATTTTGCCACTAAGAGACAAAATTACTCAACTTTTTACAACTTTTTACTTTTTCTCTTACACACTTTTCAATCTTCTCTCTCCTATTTTTTTAAAAAATTTATTTTATTCTCTTCTCTCTCTGATAATATCCCCTCTCTTCTCTCTTTTTTCTTTCTCTTTTTTTTTTCTTCTATCTCTATTTAGTCACATTTACTTCTATTTTGTTCCACTTCAAACATAACTATCTAATACTTCGTCTCATAATAATAGTCACTTTAGCAAAGAAAAGTTGTCCCAAAATAATTGCCGTTTACGATTTTCAATGCAATATTAATTACTTTTTTCCAATTATACCCTCTAATTAAAGTAATATTCACCGCTCCCAATGTTTGATAAGGATAATTTGGTATAAATACTATTATCTCTTCTCCTTTTATGTTATTTTCTCAATATGCGTGGAATGTGCTAAAACGACCATTATTTTGAGACGGAGGGAGTACTAATCTATTGGGAAAAAAATACTGATCTAATATCTAATACTAATCTACTCTCAATATAATAAAAACACGTGCTAGAAAATTGACATTTTTAGACACTCCACTAGCGTGCCACATGTCCATTTTCTGGGCATTTTTGTCATTTTGCCAGTAAAAGACAAAATTGCTCAACTTTTTACTTTTTTATTTATTATATTAGCAGCTAATGCTAATATAATTAAACAATATGCTAGCAAAGTGACATTTTTAGACATTCCACTTAAGCACCATGTGCCCATTTTTTTTAGGCATTTTAGACATTTTACCACTAAAAAACAAAAAACAGCTGTTTTTGGCAAAAAAAATTCAAATACTCAAACTACTAAAACGAATTTATTTAACCACTACTAATTGTAGAAAAATGCGATAGCAGTAGCAAAAATTCCAAATTTATTTTTTCTAAAAAATCAATAATTAAATCTCATTTCTTTTTTTGTGAGCCGCACAGAGCTCCAACGAGAGCGCCAACGGGGTTGCATATTTTATATTAAATCTCATTTTCTTTTTTTCTCATTTTTACTGCATTATTAATATTATAAGATGCCGACTTTTTTTTTAAACTGCAACAAATCTATTTTAATAAATTTGACATATCGCCTTTTACTGAGTTTTTCTTTTTTCTTTTATTATATTTTGCAACTTTCAACGGATTTATAATTTCATAAACAATTTTAACAAACACAGTATCACCCGTGCATATGCACGGGTAAAATGCTAGTATCTTATAAAGTGGGTTCGGGGTCTACTATCAATTTGATCAAACAACCCACTACCTATATCTTTTTTTACTCGTTGTTATTTTTCGCCACCTCACCACATTTGAAGGTAAAATTGTCTATAAATATTACTATTCTAGTATCTCTTTAAATATACAACCCACTATGAAAAATTTTAATTGTTATATTTTCCACATCACCAAATTTGAGACTAACCATGTCTATTAATAAAACCATTCACATGTATTGTTCTTTTAATATTTTTTTTGTAGATAATCAAGAAATTCATTGAAACCGAGCACAAGTCGTGCCCAACAGTTACAATGGTAAGGGGAGGGCCTCCTCAAAACCTCCCAGAGCGAAAACCCCCTTGGGAAAAAGACTCTGGGAGGAAAAAGAGTACCTCACACAAAAGAGAAAGTGCAACAATGGGAAAAATATCCTAACCCATTGCTTCTCCCCTTCCTACAATAATAACAAAATTATTCTTTAATCATACATGGAATTACAACATAGATAAGCACCCACTTGGGAAATTAAACCACTCTGCCCAAGACACCTTGCAATTCCTCCCCTTCCTTGCCTTGAACCAACTCCAAGCCAACTCCTTGATCCCCAATACAATCGATGTAACTGAAACCACCTCGCCTCTGAATATAACCTTATTTCTTGCCGTCCAAATGCTCCAAATTTCCGCCATCCAAATGAGATGTTTAACCCCTTTTTGCCTTTTGCCTTTCACCAACCTCCCAAAATCCATAAAATGAGAAACTACATCATCTGTTGCATCAACCGAGAACCCCATCCAAATGAAAATATTGCTCCAAATGCGCTTGGCCACCCCACAAGACACAAACAAATGGTCCACCGTTTCATCTCCCCTAAAACACAACACACAACTGAGCTCCAATTGTGACTGAATAATTCCCCTTCTATGCAAAGCATCTCTAGTTGCAATCCGATGCAACAATACTCTCCAAGCGAAAATTTGAATTTTTGATGGAACATCACATTTCCAAATTTTCCTACACGCTGAAAGTGTTTCGGTCTGCTGCACATTTCCTATACCTGCAGAAAAATTCAGCAGACAGTCATAGCATTTTTTTTCACTGAAAAACCTTCCAAGCCATCCGGAACCCAGGACCACTTATCCGCACGCTGAGACAACCCAATAGCGGCGGCAAGAAGAATCGCTGCAAATCGCAGCAGCTTCGCAATAAAGGCAGCAGCTTGTTCGGCTGCGCACTAAAAAAGTGAGCCTTCTGGCCCGCAATTTTGCAGCAACATCAACCGATCGGCCTGCACCAGAAAACAACACTCCATCTGACCGAAATAAATACCAGCTCCAACCGTCGCTCGTCCATTCGCCATACTTATCAATCGTTTCCTCCTTGCACCTGCAAGCATTATATAAAGATGGAAATAATTCCTCCAAGGTGTCCCTCCCAAGCCAAACATCCTTCCAAAATCTCGTCATGTTTCCGTTTCCCACTTTGATTCTAACTAGTTGGTGGAACCACTCTTCTTGTAAGTTACTATCCAATCCTAACAAACATAGATCCCTCCACCATAACGATTTCTTCTCCCATCCTCTTCTACTCTCACCCATGTCGGGCCATCTCCCCCTCAACCCATACCTCTCTTCCACTACAACCTTCCATATGGCACTTCTATCTTCCCCCAATAATCTCCACCTCCATTTAGTTAATAATGCAATGTTGAACAATTCCAAATTTTTTATACCCAATCCCCCTTTGTCCTTCGGTAGACAAATCTTTTCCCACCTCACCCAAGCCATTTTCTTATTCTCATCATCCCCCCATAAGAACCTTCTTTGTATTTTTGTAATTTCCTCAATAACCTTTTTAGGGGCTTTGTAGAAAGAAAAAAGATACAGAGGGAGTGAAGCAAGTACCGAGTTGATGAGCGTTACTCGCCCCCCAATGGATAATTGCCTACTCTTCCAACTATTCAGCCTTGCTTTCATAGAGTCAATAATTGGTTGCCAAGTGCTCAATCTACGTGGGTTTGCCCCGATCGGCACCCCCAAAAACTTGAATGGCAATGCCCCCTCCTTGCAAGCCAAAAACTGAGAGAATCCCTCCAGCATCCTGTCATCTATATTCAGCCCCACAATACTGCTTTTTGCAAAATTCACCCTTAACCCCGAGACCATTTCAAAGCTTCTCAAAATCACCTTCTGATCGTACCTTGACCAATGAAGTGTTGAAGTTGTTGTTGTCCTGCTGATTGGGCCGATCGTTGAATGAATGAGAGGACCGGTCCTAGCTTCACGCTGAGCACCTCGGGTGGTACCTGCAAAGACACTCCGACGATCTAGTGAGAGGTCGCTCGGGCAGATAGCACAAGGTAAGAGAACGTACCTGATGCCATGTGCGAATGGCATATATATACTGTAGAGTGCCGACCGTTAGCGAAGATTTCGGCCGGTTGCGAGAATCGCGCGTCCAGCGTGTTTGGGCGATTCGTTGTTGGGTCGGGCCGACGCCCAATTGCTGTTGGCGCTCTTGTAATTGCCGATACACCCCGGAACAGTTGCCCCCAAGCCTAGGTCGCTTGAAGGCGGGCTGAGGCTTAGATCGTTGCCCCTGTGTCGTGTTGTAAGCGGCCGGGTTACATTGCGCAATCGGTCTCCATCTCTTGAAGTGTGGTTGCTACCACGCTAAGTCGGGAGGTGGTCGCTGCCACCGCCGAGGTGTGGACGTTGCCACTGCCGAGGTGTGGACACTGCCATTCATGCTGGAAAGCGATCCAACTGGTCGGGACTCGGCCGACCTCCTTAACTTACGAAGTCTACTTGGATCTTGCTCGTTTCAGGAGGTGCGATCATTCTCGGGTCGCTCAAATTCGTTCAAGTGTTGTCACGCATTGCCTATTTTGTCTCAGAAACAGCTTGATCGTGACCTCGGCAGGCCGCTATCGTAGCGGACTTGTTCGACGCGTTTTGCGATTTTTGGCACCGAGCTTACTAGGTTCGATCTAGACGGCCCTCATTGCGATAGTTGTAGCCGGTCTCTTCTGGCCGTGTTCGGCAGTCAATACTCGTTATTGGGTCGTTGCTTGACCTCGGTTATTCGATGACGCTGATGGTTGTGCAACTCGGTGGCACTTGACGTAGGTCAACGCGGTGACATTCAATTGGGTCAACTCGATGGCGCTCGATTGGGCCAACTCGGTGGCGCTCCTTGTAGACCGCTCGGGGCCTACACTTGTTTGTGGGTCCTTCTGACCCTTGGGCCACTTCGATGGCACTCGATTGTAGACCACTCGGGGCCTACGCTTGTTTGTGGGTCCTTCTGACCCTTGGGCCATTTCGATGGCGCTCAATTGTAGACCGCTCGGGGCCTACACTTGTTTGTGGGTCCTTTTGACCCTTGGGCCATTTCGATGGCGCTCGATTGTAGACCGCTCGGGGCCTACGCTTGTTTGTGGGTCCTTCTGACCCTTGGGCCATTTCGATGGCGCTCGATTGTAGACCGCTCGGGGCCTACGCTTGTTTGTGGGTCCTTCTGACCCTTGGGCCATTTCGATGGCCTCGATTGTAGACCGCTCGGGGCCTACGCTTGTTTGTGGGTCCTTCTGACCCTTGGGCCATTTCGATGGCGCTCGATTGTGCCGACTCGGTGGCGCTCGTCAGAACCTATGGCCGCTCTGCTGCTACTCGCATGGCGAGCTACCAATCATACATTCTTGCATGCGAAATAAATTACAAAGTACTACTTTTAAAGGCCGGGCCTCAGTAAAAAACCCTGGTGGGAAAAAGAGCGCCCGCCTGACATTTATTCATCAATCGTTAGTCTGTCCTGTTGTCACGAGGACTGTCTTGTTCTTCGAGCGACCTATCCTGCTCTTCTCTGGGCCGCGCACGGGCGACCTTTCTAGCGAATAGTGCTTCTTCATAGGCCATATGATCGTTGACCCTTCGTAGGAACATGGTCAGATCCATGTAACGATTTAGGCCGAACTCTTCGCAAAGTCGTGGTCCTGGCCCGATCCCACGCTTGAGATACTTCGGTTTGTCTCTATCGGTCAGGTCGCGCACCTGATCGGCCTCGGCGTTGAATCGCTCTATGTACTGTCTCAATGATTCGTTGTCCTCTTGGATAATCGTATCCAAGTGCTCTTCATGCCGCTCTAGGCATCTGTTGGCCGTGTAGTTGGCCAAGAATGTTCTGACCAGGCCGTCCCAAGACGAGATGGTGTTGGGCGGCGAGCTCTCCCACCACTCCGCTGCTCGTTCCTCGAGCGATCAGGAAAGAGTCTCGCACTTCATGGTCGCTCCTAGCTCCTATAGCCGCAGTGAATTGTTGAAGTACCTTAAGTGTCCATGCAGGTCCCCACGGCCGTTGAATTTATTCAAATTTGGGGGCTTCCTCAGGTCTCTGGGGATACGGTAATAGCGTATCTCTCTAACTAAAGGTCCATGGCCGGTCGGGATACCACTCGGCCCAAAAGGCTGCATGGGAAGGTATGCCCCATTACTCGGCATTTCGTAGAACACACCGTTCGCTGGCGGACCATGCGACGGTGGCATTTGAGAAGATTGTCCCCTGGGTCGTCCGAAATGGTGTCTCCTCGGTCGCTGGGGGACATCCCTGATTTCTCCATCACGATAGTCATCAAACTCTTCGTACGAGTCCCACGATCGACTTCTCGACCTTCGAGTACCGGAGGGCTCCCAGAGAGAATACCTGGTAGGTGAGCGACCTGACTCAGGACGATAGTTGGGATCTTCATCTCCATAATCAGAGGGGGAACCGCGTCTGCGCACGTTCCTGCTAGGGGGCGACCTGTGTGCCCTATTTTGACGTGCCGGGGATCGGCGAGAAGTACTTCCTCGGTGAGGGGCGCTCCTTCGAGGAGGCGTACGGTGGTGACGAGAAGGACGACCTCGCTGGCGGACTGAGGTCGACCCTCTTTCGTATTGAGCGATCAACTCGTCTCGATCTGCAATGAGCCGATTCTTGCTTTGAAGGATCTGCAGAACGGCCTGAGTGACATGCTCGGGCAATGGCTCTTCAATGCCTGCCTCAATCAGCTCGGGCGGTAGCTGGGGTGGAGCGTACGGTTGCACTTGCTCCAAGATCGGTCCGCGCCCCTGGATCGAGGGTTCCTGGCGCGGATTCCCCTGAGATTCGTGAATTGTTACTGCTACGCCCTCCGGGGTTTGCTGTCGAGGATGTTGTCCGGAGGGGTTGAGTCGAGATGAGGCCCGCGTCTGGCCGGTCGCGTGGAGCCATGAAAGAGGTAGGATAGCGCTCGGGCCTCCCACTGTGGTCGCCAATTGATCGTACCTTGACCAATGAAGTGTTGAAGTTGTTGTTGTCCTGCTGATTGGGCCGGTCGTTGAATGAATGAGAGGACCGGTCCCGCTTCACGCCCAGCACCTCGGGTGGTACTGCGCAAAGACACTCGACGATCTAGTGAGAGGTCGCCGCGCGAGATAGCACAAGGTAAGAGAACGTGCACGATGCCATGTGCGAATGGCATATATATATTTTGTAGAGTGTCGACCGTTAGCCAGCGTTAGCGAAGATTTCGCCGGTTATGAGAATGCGGTCCAAGCGGCGTGTTTGGGCGGGCTCACGTTAAGTTGGTCGGGCCGACGGCCCAATTGCTGTTGGCAGCTCTTGTAATTGCTGATACACTCCGGAACACCTTCCAACACCGAATACTCCTATCCCCCCCATCACAGAATAGAATGGTGTCGTCGGCAAATTGCAACAGTTCCACCGACAAAGAATTGTTGACACTAAACCCTTTAAGTTGATTCGACTCTACAGCTTTCTTTACCAACCCTGCTAAACCTTCCGCCACAATCAAAAACAAAAAAGGTGCTAGCGGATCCCCTTGTTTCAACCCTTTCTGTGTCGTGAACTCCTCCGTTGGGCTCCCATTAACTAATACCGAAATAGAGTTCGAAGAGATACACACCCTCATCCATCTCCTCCATTTCTCTCCAAACCCCAGTCTGCCCAGCATATAGTCCAAGTACGACCATCTTACCGAATCGTATGCCTTTTCGAAGTCCGCTTTCATCACCACACATTTCTTCTTCCTTCTTCTTGCCATATCCACTATCTCATTCACCACTACCACTCCATCCAATATATTTCTACCAACAAGAAAAGCACTTTGATTGTCCGAGATCACCCCTTTTAGGACTTTTTTCAACCTGCCCGCTAGAACTTTCGCAAGCATCTTATACAAACAACCAATAAGAGAAATTGGCCTATACTCCCCAAGCCCTTGTGGATTGTTATTCTTTGGAATTAGTGCAATAAAGGATGCACTTACCGCCTTGGGGAGGTGTGCACTCCTGTGGAATTCTTCAAAAAACTTCACCACCTCCATTCCAATAACATCCCAACACTCCTTTATGAATTTGAAATTAAACCCATCCGGTCTCGGACTCTTATTGCCATCACACTCCCATACCACTTCCTTGATTTCCTCTAAGCTGAACGGTTCAATTAACAACTCATTCTCACTCCCTGATATTTGATTGAAATTTACCCCATCTAGTGTAGGCCTATGTTGGCCCTCCTCTTTGAATTTCCCTTCAAAATGACTTTTTACCGCATTCTTCACACCCTCCACACTTTCAACCCATTCCCCATCCACCATGAGTTTCAAAAGTTGTGTTCTTCTCCTATTTCCTTTTATGCATGCGTGAAAGAAGCGGCTATTCGAGTCACCTTCGGCTAGCCATTTTACTCTTGCCTTTTGTGCCAAAAGACTTTCTTTCGCATGCAATTCCTTCCAGAACTCGTCATTCAGCATATTCCTTCTCACATCATCTACACCACCTCCTTCCGATGCCAGTTTTTCCACCTCATTTAAGTCCCGTACTATATTTTCAATCTTAAGATCTTTGTATCCAAACACCTCTCTGTTCCAGACTTTTAATTTCTCTTTCAGTTGTTTCAATTTTTCCTTTACCACATAGGAAGCGCTCCCTGTAACCTGAAATGATGCCCAACAACCTTTGACGAACTCCATAAAGTCCTCATGCTCAGTCCAGCAATTGTTGAACCTAAAGGGTTTAGGTCCCCAATTCAAGGCCGAGCACACCAACCAAATCGGGCAGTGATCGGATATCTCTCTGTCACCTATCCACTGTGCTTTGATGTTCCAACTAGACGTTAATCCCTCAGTCAAAAGGATCCTATCTAGTCTGCTTGCCCTCCCCTCCGCACCAAAGCATGAGAATTTCTTGCCCAATACAGGTACATCCACCAGTTCCATATCCTCCATAAATGATAAGAATTCCCTAGCCTCCTGACTATTAAAACTAGAAGAGCAACAGCTTCTCTCAGCTCTAGATGTGACAGCGTTGAAGTCCCCGGCTATACACCACTCACCTTGCTCAAACCCTGCCTTTAGATTCCTCAAATTATCCCACAGTCTCCTCTTGCCAACCATACTGCACGCGGAATACACATTCACTAAATAAACATAACTACCTTGAACTTTCGCGCAGACCCCAATAAAATGTTCCCCAGAGAAGGAAAACATAACCTCCATAATTTCTGATCTCCATATGCTCAAGAGCCCACCTGACAAACCATTTGCATTTTTACTGATCCAATCATATTCAGAATCACCCCAGATACTACCGACCATTCGTTTCGATAAGTCACTACTTTTAGTTTCTTGAATCATACAAACATCAAACTTTTCCTTCACTATTAACTTCTTGAGGCGCTTTCTTTTCGCAGCACCCCCCCACCCTCTAATGTTAAGAGTTGCAATCTTCATTGAGAACCTTGTCTAGTCCCCTTCCTTCCATTGGCCAACTGATCCCTGGCTTCCAAATTTCTTATTTTACTTGCGTATTCCTCATCACTACCTCTGCCACTGACACCTAACTTATCTTTTGCAAAACTCCATATATTTTTAGCCACCACCACCTCATGATCAACTAAGAATCTTTCATTGCAATTTTGAATGCCAGAATCACCTACCGAAGTTTCGCCGATGCACATCCCCATCATATTGCTATTAAGAGACATAGATAAATTAGTACCTGCAGTCATACCCCAATTTTGTCCGGCTTAGGTCAAAACCCTAATTTTCCCCAAAAAAGGAATAACCAGAGGAGTAAAGAGCATTATGCATTGCATTTAGGTTTCTAAAAGTCATTTCAAAGCTTCTAAAATCGTTTTTGGAGTGGGAATGCACTTTCTAGGCAAGTTAGGACTTTTTAGGGTAAAGGGCATTTTGGTCATTTTTCACAACAGGATGATTTTTCTCGTTAAAAATGGGCATCCACGAAAAGTACATTTCATTCCGCCCAAAATAATTTTTGTACAATTTTTGGAGAGAAATTCCTAGTCCAAAATAATTAAACATGCATTTTTTCTATTTTTAGTACATAAAAAATGCCAAAAGACCATTAAAAATTCCCCAATTATTAAGTGACAATTTTGGTTGTCTAGAGTAATTAGGGAGGTTATTTCATGGTGTCCAAAAATATGTAACATGTTTTCAATAGGTGCATTTTCATTTTGCATGCCCAAAAGATTCAAAATTCAAAAATCAAAAGAGAAAGTGTCTTTCAATAAGACAAAATAACAAAAACAAACATTTTTTTTATTATTTTTTCCTCCATGATCAGCTGATCATGCGCAGCCCTCTCTCCCTCTCCCTCTCTCAAGAAGCTTCTACACACCTCTTTTCTTATTCCCTAAGATTTGATTTGATCCTATCCTCAATTTTGCCCATTTTGTAAATTATTCCACACACTTACACTAACCTCTTCACCAAAAATATCATCTTTCCCTTTTAATAACATTCCCTCACCAAAATACCCTTAACCCTATCTTACAAGAGTCAACATTCCCAAATTAGATTTTTGTTCACAAATTTTCCCTTCTTTTTTTCTTTTTTATGCGCCACCTTCACTCCTCCTCTCACATACTTGTGTTTTCTAAATACCCTTAATCCATGTGACTAACAATCCTAGCCATCCATTCAAAATTAAAATCCAATCCTAGAGCCCAATCAAAATAAAAGGACCTAAATACCCTAAAACCTCAAAAACTCCTATAAATACCTCACACATTCCCTCTTCACCAATCTTTGGCTATTACTCTCACCTTCAAGAAAACCAAGCATAAGACCTCTCCTCCTCTCCACCCTCTAGCCGAAACCCTCTCCTTCTTCCCCCTCCTCCATTACTTCATCTTCATTCACCAAAATACCTCCAATCCATCTCTCACAACCTTAACCTTTCTTTCCCACTCAAAGAATCCATCACACCATTTTCATTTCCTTCCTCCTCTTGCAAGGCCGAAGCTCTCTTCTATTTTTCTCTCCTCCATTTCTTCAATCTTCTTTACCATCTTAGAGAGAAGGTAAAATCTATAACCCCTTTTTGCACCATCTCCAAATATTTTGCATTGAAACTCATTTTCTTTCCCTCATACTCTTCGCATATCATCATTTTCTTTTCATACAATGTAGTTTGTTGTGGTTGAGGGGTGAGATTTGTTGTCTCACCCTAAAATAAGTGGATTTGTGTTGCTTTGATGTTAATTTTTGCTTTCTCCTTTTAAATAAAATGTGAGCAAGGTTTCGCATATATGATCAAAATGTCTTCAAATTGATTTTGTTGTTTCTTTGTTTAATCTTGTTGTTGGTATTTTTATTTAGTAAATTGTTGAGGATTTGGCTCTATGATTCCTACTAGTGCCAAGTGCACTTTGATCTTAGTAGTGAAGAGAGCTAAAAATGACTCTATTTAATATATTAGTTTACGTATTCATTAGTTCTTGTGTTTTAATTTACTTGTTGTTGAGTTGTTGATGATCTTGTAAAGGGTTTCCCACTAAATGCCTAGTGCATTTGATTTAAGTGGTGAAGATTACAAGAAAGGATTCAATCTAAATTTATTTTATAGTTTATGTGTTCTTGTGATCTAGCTATATTGTTGTTATTTGTTGATGATCTTGTAAAAGGATTCTCACTAAATGCCTAGTGCATTTGATTTAAGTGGTGAAGATTACAAGAAAGGATTCAATCTAAACTTATTTTATAGTTTATGTGTTCTTGTGATCTAGCTATATTGTTGCTATTTGTTGATGATCTTGCAAGGTGAATCCCACTAAATGCCTAGTGCATTTTATTCAAGTGGTGAGGATGGCAAGAAGGGATTCAACCTTGTACAAATTGTCATTTCATTCTCTAACTTTATCTCTTAGTAATTCTTGTAAGGTAATCATAGATTCTTGCTTAAGGTTCAAAGTTTTCTTTGCATGCTTGGTTTTGGCCGTGGGCCTATCTCATTGAATAAAATTCTCTATTGCATATTCCATAATTTGGGGTTTTGATTTTTGGGTTTGGTCCCTCCATGTGTGTTCTTGGGTTAGGGTTTAGGTTTTGAGGTTTAAGTTACTAGTTTGTTTTCTTGAACTTTTAGGTTGAATAAAAACATGCCTTGCTTGATACTTATTTTGCAATTTCACATGTTAGCTTAGATTTATGCCTCATGATGCTTTTGTGTGTTGGTCAACAAGATTGTTGGTATGAAACTTAGCTTATCTCTCTTTTGCCATCCTAGTTTTTTTTACTAAAAACACAAAAACATTTTCTATTTTTATCATTTTTATTAACTCTTTACTAAGCATTTTGTCTCATTTAATTCCCCACACTTTGCATTTCATTATTTGTGCCTACATGTTCATGCATTCATATATGTTTATATCTCTTGCATTTTCATACTCTCTTAAATGCACATGCACATATTTCTTGCATTTCATAATTGTATATTAATACCATGTCTTGCATTTCATAATTGTATACCCATGCATTCAATAATGCTATGCTTTGCATTCCATAATTGCATACTCTTGCACTCACATGCTTGCATAATCATACATTCAATTGTTCATAGCAACTTGTGAATACTCTTATGATTGCTTTGCTTGTGTTCCAATGGTTGTTTTGGTTTTGACTTGAAAAAAGGATTTGAAATGTTATATTTCTTTTCAAGCTTGAAATCCCATGTCTTCCCAAATAAGAAAACTTAAGGCATTTTCTTAAATAAATCATTAGCCATCACTCGAAGCCGTTGCTTGTTTGATCGCTAATTAGGAGTTATTAGTGATAGTCACTCGAAGCCTTTGCTTGTTTGACTATTATGAAGGCTCCCACACCTTAATCAAACAACAAAAACCAATTCAAAATTCCAAAATAATACGAGCTATTAGTGATAACCATCACTGAGGCTCACCACCTTTTCAAAACTGTTTTTTTTCAAAAAATAATATGACGTTGTCACTGGTAATCACTCGAAGCCATTGCTTGTTTGATTACCGCCCAACTCTCTTTTCTTCGAGTTAATACCGAATGCCACTCGAAGCCTTTGCTTGTTTGGTGTTCGCGAACACTCGAGTCTTATTTCAAAACTCCAAAACTCAATCTCAAAAGCCGCTTTGGGCGTAAAAGCAAGAACTACGTAGCTTTGATCCTCGGCCGATGAGGGTACGTAGGGCCGGGTTCATGTCCCGTCAAGCATATCTTTCAAAAACCCACAAAAAGCAAGAACTACGTAGCTTTGATCCTCACCGATGAGGTACGTGGGACCGGGTTCATGTCCCGTCAAGCACACTTTTCAAAAATCTTTGTTTTGTTCCGCTTTTCAAAAATACCAAAAACATTTATGTTTCCCGTTTTCAATAAAGCGATTTCTCAAAACAAAAGAAAATAAATAGAACAATGTATTTCAAATCAAACACTTCAAAACCACATCAAATTAATGGTTCCCTTTCGGTAGAAAGGGCGCGTGGGGTGCTAATACCTTCCCCATGCGCAACCGACCCCCGAACCTACATCTCTAAGTTTTCGAAAGACCACCCGCTTTTCCCAAAAAAGGTTTTTTTCAATGTTTTCCTAAATAAATATCGGTGGCGGCGGTGGCGGCTCTACTGTTTTCACGTTGTCAAACTGAAAAGTCCCAAACCGGATTTTTCGGGGCGCAACAGCTGGCGACTCCACTGGGGACAACTTTTCTATTTTTTTTAAAAAAAAAAGAGAGATGAGGGTCAAGCCTAGTTAATTTGATGTGTGTTTAATCTGTTTGATTTGAAAGTTAGTTTTACCTATTCCCTTTCTTCTTTTCTTTTCCCCTCTTTGATATATCTATGGTTATGCTTATGCATGCATTCCTCAATTCCCATGTCCCCTCTTCTTTGCTCCCTTTCTTGAGGTAAGTCGCGCATATGACTGTTGTTGAAACCTAGTTTAGTTCATTGGTATTTTGATATTGAACCCTAGGGTAGATGATATGTTATTGCTTGCTTTCTGTCTGGCCTGTTCTGGTTTTCCTTGCAGGTGGGGTTGGGTAGATTTTAGGAAGTATGTCCTCGATCACACACTTTCACACCTTATGATTTGTGTGCTATGAGTGGGCTCCTATACCCATATCCAACAAACACTTAGGGGAGTGGAGCTGATTAGTGACTGTCATTCAAGACCTTTGTCTGTCTGATACTCATGAAAGTCTCAACCGGAGTACGCTTTCTCATGACACCTCACACTTGGTAGCATCCTACATTTGTGGGTGTCGGCATGAGGATTCTATAGCTTCGGTAGCCATTGTGAGGGTGTGAATTAGAACTACATGGGAGGAACCTTTGAAGTTGCCCTAGAACTCAGGAATTCCCACCTTTGTAGGACACGAGGGCATACGAATTGTGTGCTGCATGGTAATTTAGGACATGTTTTCCTCGAAAGGAGTTTTTCAAGTTTTTCCAAGAAAAATACAAAAAATATTTTCCTTCTTTCAAATAAACCACTGCGTGAGGCGGCACGTAGTGAGTCTCCTAAATTTTTGAACTTTCGTCCACATGCATCGCTTTTATTTTCTCCGCATGCATCATTCACATCATAATCGCATCATGCCGCATTCATTAAAGCTAAATGTTGTAAATATTTGCATTCATATTGCATCTCATTTGCATTTGCTTGCCGGGGACCGACGAATAATGTACCGTCTTGTCATCAGAATGGAATCGAATTGCAAGGCTTCACTTACTTCTCGCTTCCCAGTTATAAAGTATGTCGATTTGCTGTTTCGATTCCTCGTTTACTTCACTTCCTAAATCAAAGAAAAAGTTTTTGCGCTTATGACAAGATACGGCATCCCGTGGTTCCCGGCATCAAGCAAACATTGTGCATGCATTCATATATCCATTCATGCATATATCTTAATAAATGTCTAAATAAACAGAAAAGGCACGCTGGTTCTCCGTCACCGATACTTCACTCGACTACAAGCCAAGCTAATGGCTCATCTGCAAGAGCATCCGGAGGTTGAAATCGAGAGTAATTCAGAACAGGAAGATGGGGGCGTACAAATTCTGAATCCTGAGCAGCTGGCTCAGGAAAACCAGGCCTTGAAGGATAAGATGGGTACTATGGAGGCCCAAGTCCATGAGATGATGGTCATGTTGCAAGGTTTGAAGAGTGGGACAACTGCTGAAGCCGTCGCCGTAGTGGGTCTGGATGGAGTCATTTCTTTCGTCCCTCCTCCAGTATCAGTAACTGCTACAGCCACGGTTCCTCCGGGGTCTGGGGTCAGTCACCCTGTGTTCGCTTCAGAAATGAATGTGTCGAATCAATGCACTTCACAGAGATATCCTTGGGGTATGCCTGCTGGGTACCTGCCGCAACCTGTTAGACTTACTCCCGTTGGTGTAGCTGCACCTAATCAAGTCACCGTCGCCGCGTGCACGGGAACCTGCCGAGGACCCCGTAATCGGACTACAATCCTCATGCCGTGCACGCTTCCACTCCGGGGTTTTTGCAAAGACGCCTCAAAATGTTCTTCAGCCAGGAGGAGGATATTATTACAATATGGGGAGTCACCCCCAGGGGCACGCGTTTGAGGGAAGTCAGCCAAATGATCTGATCCGAGCACTTGAAGAAAGAGTGAAGGCTATGGAGGGTACTGGTGTTAGAGCCAAAGAAGCCCGTGAGCTGTGTTTAGTCCCAGATTTGGTTTTACCACCAAAGTTCAAAGCTCCTGAGGTAGACAAGTACAGAGGGATTGGCTGTCCAGAGAGCCATGTTACAATGTTCGTCCGGAAAATGGGTCCCTATGCCAATGATGACAAACTCTTGATTTCTTCGCTTAAAATGTTTGGCGGGAGCTCCTCTGGATTGGTATATGAAGCTGCAATCCTCCGAAATCCGCTGTTGGAAGGATTTGTCTGAAGCTTTCATGAGACAGTATAAATACAACATGGACATGGCTCCAGATAGGTCGCAGTTGCAGCACATGAGTAAAGGTGAAAAGGAGACTTTCAAGGAGTATGCTCAAAAGTGGCGAAGCACAGCTGCCCAGGTTCAACCTCCTTTGACTGAGAAAGAGATGGTGTACATGTTCCTGGAAACTCTGCCAGCCATCTATTATGACAGGCTGATTACAAGTGTCTCAACCAGTTTCTCCGACATGATAGTCTTCGGGGAAAGACTTGAGCATGGCCTTCGAAGCGGGAAGATTTCGAATCACCTCGGTAATGCAGGGAGCTCTGGTGGGTCCAACAACCAGAAGAAGTACCAGCCCCATTTCCCTAAAAAGAAAGAGGGAGAAACTAATGTCATCTCAGGGGGAAATTCATCTTTTGGTACTCCTCCACCCCAAACTATTCCATTCTCTGCTCCCGTGTCACCTCAGCAAGGCATTAATAGTCCCAAGACTCAAGGTTATCAGTTCAAGAAGCGGACTAGTTTTGACCCAATCCCAATGACATATACTGAGCTGTTTAATCACTTGACCTCCAATAATCTGATCAACACTCGACCCATGAAAGTAGTTCAGCCACCATTTCCCAGAGGATACAATGCTAATGCCACCTGCAGTTTCCACAGCGAAACGGGTCGGCCATGCTTGTGGAAGATTGTAAAGCCTTTAAGCATGTGGTGCAAGATTTGATAGATCTTTGGCCGGATATCGTTTAAACAGAACCGCCCCAAATACAACAATTAATCCATTACCAGTCATCGGGGCGGCAACCAATGCTATAGAAAGTCTTTGTTGGCAAGTTCTTTGAAAAAAAGTACAAGAGATCAAGACTCCTCTAAGTGTCATTTATGCTGAGTTATGCCGGGCCGAGGTTGTTAAAAAAGGGTGTTGCCGCGAAGAAGGGTGTGTTGACTCTCTGTGTGGGGGAGGTTGTGAAACTTTCAAGATGATCCTACAAGACCTGATGGATCGGTATGTGGTCCAGATAGGAACCTACGGTATGGAAGATGAAGTGTGGACCCTATATTCGCATAAAGGGTAGAGAGAGCCAAAAGTCAATTGAAATTCTCGCACACTTACGCTACGAGATCGGTTCAAGCCGGGGCCCACCAAAGAGCTAATGAAAACACACGATTCCCTTCTCCTGCAAGAAAGAGATCAATGAAGAGGTAACAGTAGTGCCTACAAAAGAAGGATGTTGGGGTACTCTAGGAGAGCCCAGTGGAAAGTTTGATTACTTGGTCAGATATGACGCTCCTGAAAGCGCTCAAATCCAAATAGAAGATATCCAGCCTACAGGGTGGGATGAAGAAGATGAGCAGCACAACCAAGTGGTTGTCCCCATGGCAAAAGAGGGATGTTGGGATACTCTAGGAGAACCCAGTGGAAAGTTTGATTACTTGGTCAGATATGACGCTCCTGAAAGTGCTCTAATCCGAATAGAAGATATCCAGCCTACTGGATGGGGTGAGGTAGATGAGCAGCACGACCAAGTGGCTGTCATCATGGATAGTTCCGAATCTGGAGAGGTGTGGACACTATACCCTGACAATGATAGAGGAATCAGAAAGCCCATTGAAATTCCTTACAATTTCAATCCTAGGCTGGTGCGAGCAAATGCTCAGCCAATAGTGATTGAGGTACCAGCTCCATTTCGTTATGAGTCAAGCAAGCGGTCCCGAAGTACACGGCAGAATGCTCTCCAAATGCTACCACTGTGACCAACATAGCAGGATCAAGTGGGATCACAAGAAGTGGAAGGGTGTATGCTCCGGAAACCCTCCGGACGGAAGCATCTAGGGAGGCTGAACAGAGAGGCCGCAAAGATAAAGGAAAAGAGCCAGAGGCTGCTCCAGAAAAAGTAACAGAAAAAGAAGCCAACGAATTCTTGAAGTTTGTCCGGCAAAGCGATTATCGAGTGGTTGATCAGTTGAAACAGACGCCCTCAAAGATATCCATGCTATCACTGTTGCTCGCCCGGAAGCACACGAAGCAGTACCACGATGAAAGCGCCGGTGAGGCTCACGTTGCCAGAGGACATTTCGGTGAATCAGTTTGATGGAATTGTCGGGAGTGTGGTGGCTGCAAATCACCTAACTTTTGCTGATGATGAGTTACCTTCGAGCGGAAAAGAACACAATCAAGCTCTTCATATCTCAGTAAAGTGTGGGGACTATGTGCTGGCCAGAGTACTGATCGACAACGGGTCTTCACTGAACGTAATGCCAAAGTCAACCATGGACAAGTTAGATGTTGATTGTTCCTACATGAAACCAAGTTCGACGCTGGTGCGAGCATTTGATGGGTCCAAAAAGGAAGTGCTGGGAGAGATGGAATTTCCCATCCAAATTGGTCCTGAAGTTTTTTGTATCAACTTCCAAATCATGGACATTACCTCCTCATATAGGTATGTCTGCTGCTAGCGGACTCGGATCCACATGGCTGGGGCAATCCCTTCTTCTCTGCACCAACGGGTCAAATTCATGGTGGATGACAAGGTAGTAGTAGTATTTGGTGAGGAAGAGACTCTGGTTAATAAGCCATCAGAGTTCAAATATGTGGAAGCCGCTGAAGAGTCTTTGGAAACAGCCTTTCAGTCCTTGGAGATTGCCAATGCAGTGTTTGGGAGAACCAAGGAGGAGGAAATGGTTGCCAAAATCATGATAGCCCAAGGGTACAAGGCTGGTTCTGGCTTGGGAAAGTCTGGTCAAGGGATTCTAGCTCCTATCCAACTGAAGGAAAACAAAGACCGTTGCGGGCTAGGGTACACCCCAAGTGAGGAGGAAAGGCGGATAAGGGCGGATGAGCGAAAGCGCCGGTGGTTGGCCAAGTCCAGAGGCGAAGATCCATGGCCCCAGAGGATCCCAATTTGCGACCTTAGTCAGAGTTTTGTGAGTGCTGGCTTGTGGGATCCCAATCAAGTTGCTGTCATCAGAGATGGTTCTGAGTCTGAAGAGAGTGGGACGAGTCTGGTTCGTCGTTGCGGTATCGGGGAAGAATTAAAGAATTGGAAGACTGCTGATTCTCCTGTGACTCTTAATTTAAAGTAATCATTTGTAATGCAACCCTGTGGCTCTGCCCAAGGCCATAGGACAAGTTGTTAGGGGCACACGTGTTTTTATTTTCAAAATCATCATCATCAATAAAAACGCTTGTTTTGAATTTCCCAATCAATAAAGATCATTTTCTCTTCATTGCATGAGTCTTTTTTTCGCTTTATTATTTGTTCGTCTGTTTGTTTCGCTTTTCATTCTGCTCTTTCGCTTCGGCAAAATGCAGATCCATAGCAATAGTCTCTGAAAATGACAGTGTCGACAGTCCACCTTTTGACTTTGATCACCCCATCAATCAGGCTGAGGGGGATGTTGAAGAAGACTGGGAAACTCCTCCAGAACTTTTGAGGTTAATGAAACAAGAAGAAAGGGTAATTCAGCCACACGAAGAATCTATTGAAGTGATCAACTTGGGTACAGCCGAGAATAAGAAAGAGGTCAAAGTGGGTACCACCATGAATGATGAAGATCGCATAAAGTTGGTTCACCTGTTGCGCGATTATATGGATGTGTTTGCATGGTCCTACCAAGATATGCCCGGGTTGGACACCGACATTGTGGTACACAAGCTACCGGTCAAGCCCGAATGCCCACCTGTCAAACAGAAATTGAGGAGGATGAAGCCAGATATGTCCCTCAAAATCAGAGATGAGGTGAAAAAGCAATTTGATGCAGGGTTCCTAGCAGTGGCCAAATACCCGCAATGGGTTGCCAACATTGTCCCGGTTCCCAAGGATGGGGAAGGTCGAGATGTGCGTCGACTACCGAGATCTGAACCGTGCTAGCCCTAAAGACGACTTTCCTTTGCCTCACATTGATGTTTTAGTGGACAGTACAGCTCAACACTCGTTATTCTCCTTCATGGATGGATACTCGGGATATAATCAGATCAAAATGGACCCTGAGGACATGGAAAAGACAACTTTCATAACACTTTGGGAACATTCATTTATAAGGTCATGCCATTCGGATTGAAGAATCTTTGCGCGCAACCTACCAGAGGGCCATGGTTACCTTATTCCATGATATGATGCATAAAGAGATTGAGGTTTATGTTGATGACATGATCGCAAAATCTAAAACCGACAAGGAGCACATTGTCAATCTGCAAAAGCTCTTTGAACGGTTAAGGGAATATAAGCTCAAATTAAACCCAGCCAAGTGCACGTTTGGGGTGAGGTCAGGGAAGTTGTTAGGCTTCATTGTCAGCCAGAAAGGCATTGAGGTGGATCCAGACAAAGTAAAAGCCATCCTCGAAATGCCGTTCAAAAGCAGAGAAGAAATCGTGGTTTCCTCGGAAGGTTGAATTACATCTCTCGATTCATTTTCCAGCTGACTGCTACTTGTGAGCCAATCTTCAAATTGCTATGCAAAAGTCAAGAGCTGAAGTGGAATGATCAGTGTCAAGCGGCCTTTGAGAAAATCAAGGTGTACTTGCAGAATCCACCAGTCTTAATGCCACCTGTGTCAGGCAGGCCTCTCATCTTATACCTTACGGTGTTAGACAATTCAATGGGCTGTGTGTTGGGGCAGCATGATGAATCCGGAAAAAGGGAGCATGCAATATACTATCTAAGCAAAAAGTTCACCGACTGTGAGACAAGGTATTATATGCTGGAAAAGACTTGTTGTGCTTTAGTTTGGGCTGCTCATCGTTTACGACAGTACATGCTGAGTCATACAACTTGGTTGGTGTCAAAAATGGATCCAGTCAAGTACATATTTGAGAAGCCAGCTCTCACAGGACGAATTGCCCGGTGGCAGATGCAATTATCAGAATACGATATCCTGTATGTCACACAAAAGGCAGTTAAAGGTAGTGCACTCGCCGAATATTTGGCGTGTCAGCCGATTCCGGACTACCAGCCCATGCGGCATGATTTTCCCGATGAAGACATCATGGCACTGTTCGACGAGGGGAAGTCCCACGAAAGTGAAAGATGGAGAATGATATTCGATGGTGCGTCAAATGTATGGGGGCACGGGGCAGGCGCTGTGTTGATATCTCCTGACAATCGCTTCATTCCTGTCACTGCGAGGCTAAGCTTCTATGTCACAAATAACATAGCAGAATATGAAGCGTGCATCCTAGGTATTCAAGCAGCCTTAGAGTGGAAAGTTAAAAGGCTAGATGTGTACGGGGATTCAGCCCTGGTTATTCATCAAGTAAGGGGAGATTGGGAGACCAGAGATCCTAAATTGATTCCTTATTGTGATTACCTGCAAGAGTTGATGAAGTCCTTTGATGAGATCACTTTCCAGCATATCCCTCGAGGAGAAAATCAGCTGGCCGACGCACTAGCAACACTGTCTTCTATGTTCAATGTCAGCTGTGACAAGAGCCTAACTAATATCGAGACCAAAGACCGAGCTCGCCACACGATCACTATCGCACAAAGAATAGATGAGGAGCCTGACGAGAAGCCTTGGTATCATGACATCAAGCAGTACATTACTAATCAGGAATACCCACCTGGGGCATCAGAGAATGACAAGAAAACTCTCAGAAGGTTGTCAAGGAATTTCTTCTTGAGTGGTGAAGTTCTTTACAAAAGAAACTATGATATGGTTCTCCTAAGGTGTGTTGCCAAAGAAGAAGCTGAGAGAATCATGAGAGATGTGCATGAAGGCTCGTTCGGAACCCATTCAAGTGGGCACACCATGGCTAGAAAAATCTTAAGGGCGGGTTATTACTGGCTCCAGATGGAATCAGATTGTTATAGCTTCGTAAGAAAATGCCACAAATGCCAGATCTATGCTGATCATATCCGTGTGCCGCCTGCCAAACTAAGCGTTCTGACTGCATCTTGCCCGTTTTCAATGTGGGGCATGGACGTCATAGGTCCAATTGAGCCCAAAGCGTCAAACGGGCATCGCTTCATTCTGGTTGCAATTGACTACTTTACCAAGTGGGTTAAAGCTGCTTCATACTCGGTATAAACCGGTTCGATGGTTGCTAAATTTGTGAAGAAAGATCTGATTTGCGATATGGTCTACTCCGACAAGATCATCACCGATAACGGCAAAGAACTTGAACAAAGAAATGATGAAGGACTTGTGCAAGGAATTCAAAATTCAGCACCATAATTCCTCTCCCTATCGCCCAAAGATGAATGGGGCGGTTAAGCGACCAACAAGAATATCAAGAAAATAGTGCGAGAAAATGGTGGTAACCTACAAGGATTGGCATGAGATGCTTCCTTTGCTTTGCATGGCTACCGTGATTTCAAAGCATCGGATCGGGCAACCCCTTTCTCCTTGGTGTATGGATCAGAAGCAGTACTTCCCATTGAGGTTGAGATACCCTCCCTGCGGGTCCTGATGGAAACTAAACTGGAGGAAGCAGAGTGGGTACAGGCCCGTCTGGATCAACTAAACCTCATTGAAGAAAAAAGGATTGCAGCTCGTGCCCATGGGCACTGTATACCAACAGAGAATGAGAACCGCTTTCGACAGAAAGTCCGGCGCGTGAGTTCAATGAAGGAGATTTGGTACTCAAAAAGATACTGCCTATTCAAAGTGACTCTCGAGGGAAGTGGACACCCACTTATGATGGCCCGTATGTAGTCAAGAAAGTCTTTTCTGGAGGAGCGCTGATACTCACCGACATGGACGGAGAAGATCTCAAGAACCCGGTCAATTGGACTCTGAAGAAGTATTATGCCCGAAAGAAATAAGCTTAAAAAAGAGAAAGACAAGCCAAGTAAGAATTAGCTCACTAGGTTGAAAACCCGAAAGGGCGGCTTAGGCAAAATCGAGGCGACCGGTGGATTGAAAACCCGCAAAGGCGATCCAGCAAAAATTAGGGTTCGAAAAAACTTGAGCATGAAAAGTAAAGAAAGGCATACAACTCCCCGAAGGCTTGAATGAGGGAGTGATCAAGGTCAAGGACACAGATGTCGGCACTGCTCCACAGAGACGGACAGTCAGAAATTAGCTTCTCTCTTGTTTTCGTGTCTTTTTGTAGTTTTAAAACTCTCAAATGTACTGAACAGTCGTCGTAACATTCTGTACGATCGGCTTCCACATCAATAAAGCTCAACTTTTCTCATGTCGTGTTTGTTTGATATTTCTGCTTTTTCTGCTCAAAATAAGCGTTTTATGATGATGGTGATACTGAACTGTAAAACATGTGCATACATCATAGAGCATTACAAATCATTACGAAATCTTTAAAGATCAGAGGAAATAAACAACTTCCTGAAGATATTTAACCTTACAAAGAAGTTTGCACTCACAAACCATTCCAGATGGCGAACCATAAAGCAAACTTGCATCCGATCCATAAGCTCTGCAGTTTCCATTGGCCTCTCAGTCTCGTGCCAGGAGTATCGGGAGTCGGTTGAACCAGTAAAAGAATAAGCCTTTGTCAAAAGCGAAAAAACAAATGATCAGAAAAGAGAAAGCTGATCAGAAAAAGAAGAAAAAAAAACAGAAAAAGCAAATAACTAGAAAAAAGAAAGCTGGTCAGAAAACAATCAGAGAAGAATTAAAAAAAAGGAAAACAGTCTGCCACATGCATCATCACACCAAAATCATAACATTGCATGCACCCACATAACATGCCTTCGCATAACATGCCTTTGCATAACATGCACCCATGCATCATGCACCATCCCTTGCATCAATCGACATATCACGTACCTCGGTTCAATCGCGCCGACCGCTGGCCATCTCGATCAGCCTATTAACGAGATTCGCGAATCCGCCCGGGACTCACGCGTCCGCCAGGGACCAATCGCGCCCCGGATCCGTCGTTATCGAGCAGCAAGACGAATCATCGGACCGAGAGTCCTTCGGTTTAGTTCAAATCAACGATCAAACAAATGACTTTGAACTCGACCTTCATCTCGCCAAGTCATCACGGAGCATGACGGATCGGCCCCCCAGACTTCGCGTCCTTCAGACTAGCTGTGCCGGTGTAAAGCATAGTGCAAGTCCATCAAGGTAAAATGTATCAGTCCCCACAACTTGATACGAACCTCGGCCGCTTCGAATAGGCCACCTTGAGCCCAAGTGTTCCATCAGAGCCCAAGTGTTCCTTCAGAGCTGCAAATGCTCCTTCAGAACCCAAGTGTTCCTTCAGAGCGACGAGCGCTCCTTCATTACCGCACTTTTTGTCACTTTCTTCCCAGCCAGTGCCGGCTTATCAAAGGACGGTACATTCTTTACTGTTTTATTTATCGCTTTATTTCTTGCTGTTTACGCCACCCGAGGGTCGGCACCAATTTGTTTCCTGTTTTGTTAGCTTACTGAGGGTTAGCACTGCATCCATTACAGCCGTTTCTGGCTGGCATCCATTCACCCAAAAAGAAAAAGAGGAAAATTTCGGGTTTTTCCCTAAGTAGACAAAAATCGGTATAATTTCTGAATTCTTTCTCTCTATTTTGCCTCGGAATATGTTTCGGCCAATTCATATTCCTTGTTAAAATCTAGATAAAGAGGGGCAGCTGTCATACCCCAATTTTGTCCGGCTTAGGTCAAAACCCTAATTTTCCCCAAAAAAGGAATAACCAGAGGAGTAAAGAGCATTATGCATTGCATTTAGGTTTCTAAAAGTCATTTCAAAGCTTCTAAAATCGTTTTTGGAGTGGGAATGCACTTTCTAGGCAAGTTAGGACTTTTTAGGGTAAAGGGCATTTTGGTCATTTTTCACAACAGGATGATTTTTCTCGTTAAAAATGGGCATCCACGAAAAGTACATTTCATTCCGCCCAAAATAATTTTTGTACAATTTTTGGAGAGAAATTCCTAGTCCAAAATAATTAAACATGCATTTTTTCTATTTTTAGTACATAAAAAATGCCAAAAGACCATTAAAAATTCCCCAATTATTAAGTGACAATTTTGGTTGTCTAGAGTAATTAGGGAGGTTATTTCATGGTGTCCAAAAATATGTAACATGTTTTCAATAGGTGCATTTTCATTTTGCATGCCCAAAAGATTCAAAATTCAAAAATCAAAAAGAGAAAGTGTCTTCAATAAGACAAAATAACAAAAACAAGCATTTTTTTTATTATTTTTTCCTCCATGATCAGCTGATCATGCGCAGCCCTCTCTCCCTCTCCCTCTCTCAAGAAGCTTCTACACACCTCTTTTCTTATTCCCTAAGATTTGATTTGATCCTATCCTCAATTTTGCCCATTTTGGTAAATTATTCCACACACTTACACTAACCTCTTCACCAAAAAATATCATCTTTCCCTTTTAATAACATTCCCTCACCAAAATACCCTTAACCCTATCTTACAAGAGTCACCATTCCCAAATTAGATTTTTTGTTCACAAATTTTCCCTTCTTTTTTTTCTTTTATGCGCCACCTTCACTCCTCCCTCTCACATACTTGTGTTTTCTAAATACCCTTAATCCATGTGACTAACAATCCTAGCCATCCATTCAAAATTAAAATCCAATCCTAGAGCCCAATCAAAATAAAAGGACCTAAATACCCTAAAACCTCAAAAACTCCTATAAATACCTCACACATTCCCTCTTCACCAATCTTTGGCTATTACTCTCACCTTCAAGAAAAACCAAGCATAAGACCTCTCCTCCTCTCCACCCTCTAGCCGAAACCCTCTCCTTCTTCCCCCTCCTCCATTACTTCATCTTCATTCACCAAAATACCTCCAATCCATCTCTCACAACCTTAACCTTTCTTTCCCACTCAAAGAATCCATCACACCATTTTCATTTCCTTCCTCCTCTTGCAAGGCCGAAGCTCTCTTCTATTTTTCTCTCCTCCATTTCTTCAATCTTCTTTACCATCTTAGAGAGAAGGTAAAATCTATAACCCCTTTTTGCATCATCTCCAAATATTTTGCATTGAAACTCATTTTCTTTCCCTCATACTCTTCGCATATCATCATTTTCTTTTCATACAATGTAGTTTGTTGTGGTTGAGGGGTGAGATTTGTTGTCTCACCCTAAAATAAGTGGATTTGTGTTGCTTTGATGTTAATTTTTGCTTTCTCCTTTTAAATAAAATGTGAGCAAGGTTTCGCATATATGATCAAAATGTCTTCAAATTGATTTTGTTGTTTCTTTGTTTAATCTTGTTGTTGGTATTTTTATTTAGTAAATTGTTGAGGATTTGGCTCTATGATTCCTACTAGTGCCAAGTGCACTTTGATCTTAGTAGTGAAGAGAGCTAAAAATGACTCTATTTAATATATTAGTTTACGTATTCATTAGTTCTTGTGTTTTAATTTACTTGTTGTTGAGTTGTTGATGATCTTGTAAAGGGATTCCCACTAAATGCCTAGTGCATTTGATTTAAGTGGTGAAGATTACAAGAAAGGATTCAATCTAAATTTATTTTATAGTTTATGTGTTCTTGTGATCTAGCTATATTGTTGTTATTTGTTGATGATCTTGTAAAAGGATTCTCACTAAATGCCTAGTGCATTTGATT
The DNA here is from genome assembly GCA_020916435.1 of Oxytropis ochrocephala. NCBI lineage: Eukaryota > Viridiplantae > Streptophyta > Magnoliopsida > Fabales > Fabaceae > Oxytropis > Oxytropis ochrocephala. Next base: position 67,196,073 of record CM037094.1, on the reverse strand, counting down.
TAAGTGGTGAAGATTACAAGAAAGGATTCAATCTAAACTTATTTTATAGTTTATGTGTTCTTGTGATCTAGCTATATTGTTGCTATTTGTTGATGATCTTGCAAGGTGAATCCCACTAAATGCCTAGTGCATTTTATTCAAGTGGTGAGGATGGCAAGAAGGGATTCAACCTTGTACAAATTGTCATTTCATTCTCTAACTTTATCTCTTAGTAATTCTTGTAAGGTAATCATAGATTCTTGCTTAAGGTTCAAAGTTTTCTTTGCATGCTTGGTTTTGGCCGTGGGCCTATCTCATTGAATAAAATTCTCTATTGCATATTCCATAATTTGGGGTTTTGATTTTTGGGTTTGGTCCCTCCATGTGTGTTCTTGGGTTAGGGTTTAGGTTTTGAGGTTTAAGTTACTAGTTTGTTTTCTTGAACTTTTAGGTTGAATAAAAACATGCCTTGCTTGATACTTATTTTGCAATTTCACATGTTAACTTAGATTTATGCCTCATGATGCTTTTGTGTGTTGGTCAACAAGATTGTTGGTATGAAACTTAGCTTATCTCTCTTTTGCCATCCTAGTTTTTTTACTAAAAACACAAAAACATTTTCTATTTTTATCATTTTTATTAACTCTTTACTAAGCATTTTGTCTCATTTAATTCCCCACACTTTGCATTTCATTATTTGTGCCTACATGTTCATGCATTCATATATGTTTATATCTCTTGCATTTTCATACTCTCTTAAATGCTCATGCACATATTTCTTGCATTTCATAATTGTATATTAATATCATGTCTTGCATTTCATAATTGTATACCCATGCATTCAATAATGCTATGCTTTGCATTCCATAATTGCATACTCTTGCACTCACATGCTTGCATAATCATACATTCAATTGTTCATAGCAACTTGTGAATACTCTTATGATTGCTTTGCTTGTGTTCCAATGGTTGTTTTGGTTTTGACTTGAAAAAAGGATTTGAAATGTTATATTTCTTTTCAAGCTTGAAATCCCATGTCTTCCCAAATAAGAAAACTTAAGGCATTTTCTTAAATAAATCATTAGCCATCACTCGAAGCCGTTGCTTGTTTGATCGCTAATGAGGAGTTATTAGTGATAGTCACTCGAAGCCTTTGCTTGTTTGACTATTATGAAGGCTCCCACACCTTAATCAAACAACAAAAACCAATTCAAAATTCCAAAATAATACGAGCTATTAGTGATAACCATCACTGAGGCTCACCACCTTTTCAAAACTGTTTTTTTTCAAAAAATAATATGACGTTGTCACTGGTAATCACTCGAAGCCATTGCTTGTTTGATTACCAGTTCCAACTCTCTTTTCTTTCGAGTTAATACCGAATGCCACTCGAAGCCTTTGCTTGTTTGGTGTTCGCGAACACTCGAGTCTTATTTCAAAAACTCCAAAACTCAATCTCAAAAGTCGTTTTCAGACGCAAAAAGCAAGAACTACGTAGCTTTGATCCTCAGCCAGTGAGGGTACGTAGGACCGGGTTCATGTCCCGTCAAGCATATCTTTCAAAAAACCCACAAAAAAAGCAAGAACTACGTAGCTTTGATCCTCACCAAATGATGAGGTGCGTAGGGCCGGTTCATGTCCCGTCACACACTTTTTTCAAAAATCTTTGTTTTGTTCCGCTTTTCAAAAATACCAAAAACATTTCTGCTTTCCCGCTTTCAATAAAGCGATTTCTCAAAACAAAAGAAAATAAATAGAACAATGTATTTCAAATCAAACACTTCAAAACCACATCAAATTAATGGTTCCTTTCGGTAGAAAGAAAGCGCGTGGTGCTAATACATTCCCATGCGCAACCGAATTTCCCACCTACATCTCTAAGTTTTCGAAAGACCACCCGCTTTTCCCAAAAAAGGTTTTTTTTCAATGTTTTCCTAAATAAATATTGGTGGTGGCTCTACTGTTTTCACGTTGTCAAACTGAAAAGTCCCAAACCGGATTTTTCGGGGCGCAACAGTACCTGGGAGCCTACGAGTGACAACATGCAACTGTGACTCTCCCATTGACCCCCTAGAGCAGCTACTAGATGGAATTAATCTTCTAGCCTCCTCATTAACAATTCTGACTATGACACCTTGATCCACTTCCTCCTCTCCACCCTTATCACAACTGCTTGACTTAACCTCCCTTCTAGATTTTTTCCCCTTGTTTCTCAATAAAGGCCCGAACGAGTTGCTAAGAGAGGGCCCATCAACCACGCCAGGCAAATCCCCTTTCATGGGCTTCTTCTTAGTTGGCCCACTATTCACCTTATTTGACTTTTTGGTATTATCTATTAATTGGACCCCAGAATTACAATCCTCGGCCCCCAATACAACTTCATTGGTGGTGCATTTTCTGCTATCTGATGAGTGTACTTGATTTATTTCCACCACCTCTATATTCTCACCCCCCTCAATAGCCACTACTTGTAGTGCCACAAGCTCCGCCCCTTCCTCCTCCTTTCTAGCTTCCATATTGACAACCTCCTTGTTAACTCCCTCCTTTAAAATACCCTCCACATTTTCCTCCCCAATTATTTCAATATTCATAGTATCCCCTTCTACAATTTCGTTAATCCCCTTATTCCCACCTGAATCCACCCCCTTGTTCCCCAACTCTTCCTCCAGCAACCTTTCAACAATAGTCTCCTCATCTTTCTCCACCTCCTCAAGGATAGGAGGATCATCATAAAACAAGGGTGGGTCATCCTCACCACTATCAGAGTCGCTTCCTGAACTTTCTTCAGATTTTTTACCTTCATAAGCGGGTGTTAAACCCTCCCAATACATTGGCCCGCACCATTCCTCCATGACTTTGATGTTGAACATTAAATCATTGATGTTAGCATCCACAACCATATTGCACACATCGAATCCTCTTGTGCAAATTAGAATACGAGCCACGTCCATTGACTTTCTCATTCTAGTATTCTCATCTACCCCCAGGAACGTGCCAAATTTTCTAGCCAGAGCTGAAAAAAAATCATTATTCCATGCATGAATCGGTATACCATGACAGCGTACCCACACCACTCTCTCTGTGTCTACTTCATCAGGGTTCCACTTTCTAATATCGTCAAATTTTTCGTGCACCCAATCCTCCGCATTCTCAATCAAATCTTGTATAACCCTTGCATGTGAAACCATCCCTGTATCATATGGGTACTCCCAGGGTTCTTAACAACCCCCACATACATTTTATTGAAGCCATCTAACTCCTCTTTGGAGGCATTGTACCACACTTCGCATAAGTTCTTCTTCCGGAAATATACAATTTTCTGCTCATGCTGAGAGTAGTTTATCTTCCTATCATCGGCGTTATACTGACCATACTGTTTCCTCCCTCTGTTACCTCCATCTTTCCTTACCTGCTCCATTACGGTCCTCCTTGCATTTTCTGCAACCGGCCTCTTCACATTCCGTATCGGAACCTTACCCACACCGTGGCTCATCATATTCTTTTCCTGGTTCTTATTAACCGGCCTCCAGGCCAAATGCGTCGCCTTCAAAGAGTTCCCACCATCGGACCATTGCACCGAAGGTTTAGTATCAATGCCAGAATTGTTTCGAGAGAAACGTGGAATGTTGACATGGATCTTATCTGCTCCAAATATTATATTATCCAACTTCACCGCGAAACGTTCAGGTTTCGTCACTTCCACAAACCGAGCAAAACCAAAGCGTTTTCCCCACTTGTTCATCTTTGGAGGTATCACCACTTCCACCACCTTCCCATAAAATGAAAAGGCCCTGTACATCTCCTTCGCGCCATGAGTATCTGGAAAATCTGAGAAGTAAAACGAGACAGTACCTGCATCTCTTCCGTTCCAATGGCCTGCTATATCTATTCTTCCTGTTCTTGTTCTTGCATCCGCCCTCTTTTTTTCCTTCCAACCAGCTGCCACCCTTCTTCGTCGTCTCTTCCCTTAACGCGCCCTTTCAGCTTTTCATGATCGGCGTTTACTGCATCCCCACCGCCGCGCCTCTTCAGCTTCGCGTCTTCCCCACCGTCGCACCTTTTCAGTTTCTCGGCTTCATGTGTTTTTTCTCCCTCCTGCCTTTTCAAATTCTCTCTCTGCGTTCTCTCTCTCTCTCTACTTTCTCTCTCCATAAACCTTATGTAATTGGCTAACAAGTTTTATTGTTCTTTTAATATGGCCCACTTCAAATTCACCAAAACAAATTCTCTCCTCTTTCAACTTTGATCACTCTATTCTCATTTCAAATTTATCTCCTATGTATTTAATCAAAGCAATTATTACTAAAATATCTATTATACATTTTCTATGATCTCTTTAATCAAAACACTAATTACTAAAATCTTTATTTTACCCATTGTTATAATTTCAACATTTTCATTATTTTTGATTCCCAACGGTGAAATGTGACACATTGTTGGAATAATTTTATATATATATATATATATATATATATATATATATATATATATATATATATATTTGTCTTCATGAATGTCTTTAACTTTTAAGGGAACAATCATTTTGGTCCTTGAATATGTGAGACGAAGTCATTAATTAGTGTACCTGAATGTTTCAAAATTGCGGACACATCTTCAAGTGTCTCGTTCACTACAACAGAAAAGCCATCGTGGCGCTTTTTTATCCATTGGGGCGCTTACGAGCGCCCGAATCTAGCGCTGCCGCTGCCAACCACTTCTACAGAGCGCTCGTGAAGCGCCTCTAATAATTAGGCAACAGGCGCTCTGCAAATAAAGCGCCTCTATTCGCCTTGGCGTTTCTAACAATTGGGCGCTCGGTTTATAAAGCGTCCTCACGTGGTGTTAGCGCACTTGACAATCGTGAGGCGCTTCTAGGTAGAAGCGCCTGTTGGTCCGACCAACGAAGCGCTTTCTCTTGGGCGCCCGATTGTCAAGTGTGCTTACACAAACAGAGGCGCTTTTAACTTTGAGCGCCCTAATTCTCTGTTTTTTAAAAAATATTTTCTCTGCTTTACGTATATATATACAATATTTTGCAAAGACTGTTGGTTTTTCCTGTTTAGTGCCTACGTTCATCAACCAAAATCAAAACATCCAATATGAACCAAATTTCAAATCAACAAACCAATTGCAAGAAACTTATAAATCATTAACAAAGTACGTACCAACAAAAATACATAACTCATTAACCAAATTCGAATGTCAACATATATAGACAACAAATTAAAGATTACATGATGTTTCTCCTCAACAAATAAGTGCTTGGGCAAAAAAATTCTACCTAATGCATGGAGAAATAGTTGGGGAGGATCCATGTTAGGAACAAAAACAAGCTAATTAACCAAAATTACATGAATTTCGATTTTCGAGAATCAAACCGGCAACATGACGACACCACTCTCCTCTCGAGCTCGATAAGTTGGTCATCGAAAAATGGAGCTCCAACCGACATTCCAGAAAATACTCAGAAAAATGAAATAAAATAAACTTAGAATTAAGTGGTTAAGTGCTAGATATAAAATTACTTGTGAAAAAACAAACTATATAAATTACATACATTTATCGGAATTTCTATTTGATGGTGAGTGATTATGTCCTCATAAACTTCATAACGTAATACCCACAATCATCATTGTTTGGTTGTGCAGGACACTAGAAATCAAAATAATAATTAATTATTAAAATGCGAGCAATATTTACATATGGATAAGAATAATTATAAACTTACCTTTATGACTATCCATTGTGTTTTATTTTTCACATTCCCATCTCTGGCTCTGACCTTATTCGATCCCCAATAAGTTGTCAAACAGCTGAAACATCATACATATAACTATATTAATTAATCGAAATACATAATTTAAATGATGAAATATGCGATGTATCTAAATACACACCTTTCAAATATAGCTCTCATCTTGAGGTGGTTGTTAGGATCACCATGACACGAATCTAAATAGAAAATTCTATTTCTTTTAGGATCAACTACCAACAATATCCAATGTTTTCTACAAAAAATTTGAATAGCCAAATAAATAACAGATATTTCAAAAACACGTCATATATATTTGCTGGATACAAAAAGGAAAGGAATTTCATTCAACATTTCAGATGTCTTAGCTCAATCCGTAGGTAGGGGATAGATAATTTCTTACTCTAAGAGAGTGGGTGCCAAAAACAAGCTATCACAATTGCTTTCATGTGCCAAAGCCAAGCGTTCATTGATATAGGCTTTTACCGCTTCCTTGTTTTGTTTAATGTTTTGCTTCATTTCTGCAACATTTTCTTTTGAGGTGCCATTTCTAATGCAGAGATTCAGTAGATGAGTACGTTCGGGGCACAAGAAGATTAATTTTTGTGTCAAGTCCATGGGACTCATAATCTCATAGAACAAATACCTATAGTTAAAATGTATACAAATAAATTAACAAATAATAATAATAATAATAATGATAATAATAATAATAATAATAATACCTGATGTATATTAAAATAGTAGCCTGAGATGCCCACTTGTGATCATATACCTCTCGCAGTTCATCTTGTGAAAGGGGTATAATGCAGTCAACTCCCAGGATGTCTGGATCAATCAATACATTTATCAAATCTCCATTCGTCATTGTTGCGGCATGATTCTTTATATAAGCGATGAATTCCTTAGAAGAGGAGGGTTGGGATTGAATGTCATTTCCTTTATCAACTTGCCGAGACACTGATTTCTTGGGAGCAATAGAAGTGGAGGGTTGGGATTGAATCTCTTTTCCTTTATCTACTCGCCTAGACACATGGTTCTTGGTAGCTTTAGAAGGGGAGCGTTGGGATTTGCCAACATGCCTAGAAATCCGAGATCTTGCTTTGTTTACCTATATATTAAGAAATATAATTATTTATAAATTTATGACAATAAGGCAATATGGAAATATTAACAAATATATTAATTGCTCCTTACATTGATAAGATTTGATGGCCATGCCACAAAGGTGCCAAGTGCATCACTTACAGTCAATAAAGTCATCTCTGCGGTGTCAATTGGTACCGCAATTCAAAGATCACCCACAACAACAATCTCAACTTTGACTCTCGCATGATTTGGAGGTATGGGAAGATTGTGCAAGGTGGAGTCCTCATTATTACAAACAATGCCCTTTGCGACCAACGTAAGCGGGTTTGATATATATAATTCACAATAACCATTGTTAACCTAAATTAAATGATAACCAAATATCAATACCCATACGCTTAACCAGCCCACATAATCGAATATGAGTCAGCAGAATCAAAAACAAAGGTACACAAGAGAAAATAATTTTCTGGCACCCCAAAACAGTCAAAGATTCATTTAACTGACTGACAAATTCCTGACAAGCAACATTTTTTTTTTTAGATTAAGGACAAGCAACATTTATTTTTTTTAGATTAAGGACAAGCAACATTTTTACTTTGAAGAGAATCACAAAAATAATAAATAATGTGATGTTAATCATTTAAAACCGTGAGTGACCATAAAAATATGTCATGGTTGTCAAGCTTTTCCATAAGAAAACTCTCAAAAGTAGCTTATAGACAAAAACTCTCAAAAGTAGCTTATAGAATAGCAAATTTATATTTCACTTGTACTCACCCTTCAATCATTTATAAGTTTTTAAGTTAGAAAATTAAGAAATTCAAGAGGAAAAAATCATAGAAGGAAAAGATGCTAATTGTTGTGTATGTGGTGCAATATCTAGTCGAGCAACAGATAGTAGTACATAAAACTTGCTATCGTTGTCCTAAAAGTTCTTTGTTTTGCTAAGTTTTCCTTTCCACATAGCTACTTCTAGTCAAATCGGGGAAGGTGGAAATAAGGGATTGCTAAACTTACTTGTTAAGGGAGTCCCGAGATGAAGTAGGAGGTTCTTCTTTATTGGTGTCTCTCAGCGGTCTCAAGTTTCTCCAATTTCTTTGGTCAATGGTCACTTTGAAAGTAGATGAGGATGGGTTTGCAAAATTTCAATGCAAAATATTCAGTTAGTTTAAAATATATGTATGATAAGAAGTTACCAAAAAAAGCATGAAATCTCTTATGAATACACATCCAAAATATTCCCATTCATTATATCCAGCTTATTTTCCAGAATAATAACAAAATTCTTGAATCAATATCACACAAATATTCCCAGGATTGAAAAATCAAGATTGAACCAACAAAACCCTCAATCTTCTAATTCCAAATCTATCAACACAGATACAAACAGGTTAATTCAGAAACACCCCAAGCAACAACAACTACTTGAACAATCTCCAAAACAAACAAAACAAATCAAAAAAAGAATTTAAAGAATGAAGAATTTACAAGCAAACGAACAATATTAGGTTAAATCTAATTTAGAAACACCCCAAGCAACAACAACTACTTGAACAACTACTTTAAGACCGAAATATATATGTAACAAAGAAAAAACAAACTCACCGTTGAGAATGGTCGTAGTGTGCAGAGGAAGAAGATGACAAACTCAAAACGTTGCTCGCATGACAGAGAGAGGAGATGGTTGAGAGAGGAACTCAAAACTTAGAGGGAGAGAGAGTGAGAACGTTGAGAGATTTGGGGTTTTAGCTAGGGTTTGGGTTTGGAGATTGAGAACGAGAAAGGAACTGCAAGAGTGAGATGTTGAGTCTGAGCGCGTATGAGAAAGGTAACGCAACGGGAAAGGAAATTAAAAATTTAGGAATCGGGCGCCGTGCAAAGCGCCTGCTGGTGATTAGGAATTTAAATTGGGGCGCTCGTGTGTAAAGCGCCCTGTTGGTGATTAGAATTTGGAATTGGGGGCGCTCGTGTGCAAAGCGCCCCTGTTGGTAGTTAGGAATTGGGGGCGCTCGAGTGGAAAGCACCCCTGTTGGTGGCTCCGTGTTTTAGGAATTGGGGGCGCTCGTGTGTAAAGCGCCTCTGATTGTCTTTCCGTGGCTCCTATGTTTCAGGAATTGGGGGCGCCCGTGTATGAAGCGCATCTAAAGACCCTCCTTATTTTGACAATCAGGGGCGCTTTTTTAAAAGGCGCCTCTAAAGTCCCTCCTTGTTTTGATAATAAGAGGCGCTTCATAATAAAGCGCCTCTAAAATGTGCGTCCTTTTTTTGCAATTCTGTTGTAGTGGTTATTAAGTAATTTTGGTTATCAAATGTATTCTTTAGTCATTTTAGTCCTTAAATATTTTTTTTGTTTGTCAATTTAGTCTCTAAAATTACTAAAAAAAAAGACACTTAGGGACCAGTTTACAAACATCATCTACAATTTACAAGGTGATAACTATATTACAATTTCAGTTTGAGACTGCTTTACAAAAATATCACGACTCTACTCATGCGCATGCACGAGTATTCTATAGTCTAGTATCTCTTAAATCAAACAACCATCTATCATCTTGTATCACTTTACCCTTTAATCAAGAAGAATGTTATTTGGACAAAAAAAATTTAGACAAAAATAGACAAAAACTAACTTACAATATCAATTAACCAAGTTTTTTAGGTCATTAACCAAGTTTTTAATCAACGCCTCGAAAACTGTGAAAAAGCAGGTTGGCTAATGGTCTAAAAAACTTGGTTAATTGGTATTGTAAGTTGGTTTTTGTCTATTTTTGGTTGAAATTTTTGGCTACATAACATTATTGTTAATCAAACAACCCACTACCAAAATACATTACTTATTGCTATTTTTTTTTTGTCACATGACCATACCACAACCTTCTATCATCTTGTATCTCATTAATAAAATATTCACATGTATTGTTCTCTACTTTCACATTCACCAAAAAAATTATTTTTTTCCTCTCCTTTCAATTTTGGGTTCACTTTATTCTCTCTCTCTATTCTAATTTCCAATTTAAGTACTATCTACTTAACCAAAACATCCACTACTAACTTATGTATTCTATTTAATATATATTTAATTAGGGGTGTACAAAACCGAACCAAACCAATAGGGAAACCGCAAACCGAACCAAACCAAACCGAAAACCAATGAAAACCGCTTTTGATCGGTTTTGTTCGGTTCTTTTTTTCATTGCACCGCGCGGTTCGGTTCGGTTCGCGGTTTTGATTTCTGAAACCAAACCAAACCGCAATTAACACTAAGGTTTATTGAATTGCAACCTTCCTTACTAACTCACTAATCCAAATGCAACTACAACCCAACTCTCACTCACTTACTAGCCCAAATCCAATTAATTCTTTGACTCACTTACAAACAATCCATATAATTTTGCTATATTTAAATTTACAACAAAATATTTAATTTAAATTATTTTATAAACATTGTCTTAGTTATTTGAAAAAAATTAAAAGAGAGTGATGTATATACTACATATATTTGAGTAAATTTTTTCTTAAAGCTTTATGTTAGCCTTTTTTATGTTAGTTAATTTTAACTCCGTTTTAAATTATTTTTATCTTGGAAAAAACCGAACCAACCGAACCAATCCAAACCGCATTGGTTTGGTTTGGTTTTATTTTAGGAAGCCAACCAAACCAAACCGCATATAATTTTACCTTGCGGTTCGGTTCACTTTTTGTCTCAAAACCGAACCAAACCGCACCACGAACACCCCTATATTTAATCAAACAACCGAGTTCCAAAATCTTTATTTTTACTAAATGCTATTTTTTGTCGCATCATCACATTTGAGGGTAAAATTTCCTATTAATCAAACAAGTCAATACTAAAATCTCTATTTCACTCATTGTTTTTTTTTTGCCACATCACAGTATTTGAGGGTAAAATTGTCTATTAATAAAATATTCATATGCATTATCCTTATCATGGGAAACATTGCACATTCACCAAAAAATTATTTTCTCTTTCCGTTAAATTTGAATCCCTTTATTCTCTCTGTTCTAATTTCAAATTTATCGACTATTTATTTAATCAAAACACTTGTTACTAAAATCTCGATTCTATTTCTTATCATTTAATTTAACAATCCACGTACTATCAAAATTTCTATTTAACTAATTGCTAGTTTTTTGCTGCATCATCCCATTGAGGGTAAAATTTTCTATTACTAGAATCATCCACATGTATTGTACTTTTCATAGGGCATGCTGCACATTTGCCCGTAAATTATTTTCTCTCCTTTTTGAATCTACTATCTTTTAAATTGAAGAATACACCACTTACTAAAATTCTACTATCTCTTTAATGAAACAAGCCACTACTAAAATCTCTATTTAACTCATTACATATATTTGAGTAAATTTTTTCTTAAAGCTTTATGTTAGCCTTTTTTATGTTAGTTAATTTTAACTCCGTTTTAAATTATTTTTATCTTGGAAAAAACCGAACCAACCGAACCAATCCAAACCGCATTGGTTTGGTTTGGTTTTATTTTATTTTACCAACCAAACCAAACCGCATATAATTTTACTATTGCGGTTCGGTTCACTTTTTGTCTCAAAACCGAACCAAACCGCACCACGAACACCCCTATATTTAATCAAACAACCGAGTTCCAAAATCTTTATTTTTACTAAATGCTATTTTTTGTCGCATCATCACATTTGAGGGTAAAATTTCCTATTAATCAAACAAGTCAATACTAAAATCTCTATTTCACTCATTGTTTTTTTTTTGCCACATCACAGTATTTGAGGGTAAAATTGTCTATTAATAAAATATTCATATGCATTATCCTTATCATGGGAAACATTGCACATTCACCAAAAAATTATTTTCTCTTTCCGTTAAATTTGAATCCCTTTATTCTCTCTGTTCTAATTTCAAATTTATCGACTATTTATTTAATCAAAACACTTGTTACTAAAATCTCGATTCTATTTCTTATCATTTAATTTAACAATCCACGTACTATCAAAATTTCTATTTAACTAATTGCTAGTTTTTTGCTGCATCATCCCATTGAGGGTAAAATTTTCTATTACTAGAATCATCCACATGTATTGTACTTTTCATAGGGCATGCTGCACATTTGCCCGTAAATTATTTTCTCTCCTTTTTGAATCTACTATCTTTTAAATTGAAGAATACACCACTTACTAAATTCTACTATCTCTTTAATGAAACAAGCCACTACTAAAATCTCTATTTAACTCATTGCTATTTTTTTGCCACATCACAACATTTAGGGTAATATTTCTTCTACTTCTATCTCTTTAAGCAAACAACCCACTACCAAAATCATTATTTTACCCATTGTCATTTCTTGCCACATCACCCCATTTTTTATTCTCTTTATCATCATTATAAATCAAACAATACACTACGATAATCTTTATTTTACCCATTGCCAGTTTTTTTGCCACATCAGGATATTTGAGAGTAATTTGCCTATTAATAAAATATTCATTTGTGTTGTTATTTTCATGGGACCCACTGTATATTGACCAAAAAATTATTCTCTCTTTTTTCAATTTGTATTCCCTTTATTCTCTCCCTATTATAATTCTAAATTTATCTAGTATGTATTTAATCAAAACACGCATTACTAAAATTTCTATTCTATTTATTATTATGTGTTCACTACTAAAATATCGCTTATACTCATTTCTATTTTTTTCCACGTTACGAAATTTGTGGTTAAAATTGTCTATTATTAAAATATTCATATGTATTGTACTTTTCATGGGATCCACTGCACATTCTTCAAAAATCATTTCTTTCTCTCCTTTCAATTTGAATTCCCTTTATTCTCTCTCTCTCTCTCTTCTAATTTCAAATTTATTTACTATATATTTGATCAAAATACCTACAACTAAAATCTCTATTATATCTATTATCTATTTAATCAAACAATCCACTATCAAAATCTCTATTTTACAACTTGCCATTTTTTTGCCGCATCCATCACATTAGAGAGTAAAGTTGTCTATTAATAAAGTCATCCACTTGTAATGTATTTTTCATAGGGCAAACTGCACATTCACCAAAAAATTATTTTCTCTCCCCTTTCAATCTTCTATCTCTTTAATCAAACAACCCACAATTTATCTACAATTCTACTCCACTATCTCTTTGATCAAACAACTCACTACTGAAATCTCTATTTTACCCATTCCTATTTTTTTGACACATCAAGACATATGAGGGAAAAATTGCTTTCTACTTTACTATCTCTTTAAGCAAACAACCCACTACCAAAATCTCTATTTTATCCATTGCTAATTGTTTTGCGACATTACCACACTTGAGTTTCAACAAAGATCATTAGATGTTGTTAAATTTCATTAATTTTGATTCATGATGGTGAAATGTTACATGTTTGTCGGAATAATTTAACTTTATTTTCACGAATGTCATTATTTTCTATAAATGATTATTTTAGTTTTTAGTCTCATCAACAAGAAAGAATTACATGTTATTGGTATAACAATTTTTCTATTGTGAGTTTGTAAATATTTACACCTTTTAAAGATTAATATTTTGTTTCTCTTATAAATCATCATTGTTTTGCTTTTGAGTCCCAAAAAAAAAAACACTAGATGCTATCGAAATAATTATTTGCTATTTTTTTTGAGTTTCAATGGATAAAATTTACATGAAGTTTGTATAATTTCATTTTTTTAGATTCCATATGTGGAACATTCCATGTTACACCCCAAAAAACCACCTAGTGATTAAGGATATATAGAACCCCACAAAGGTATTTTATATTTGGCTTAAATATGTTTTTGGTCCCTGCAAATAGGTGGTCATTTGGTTTTAGTCCTTGCAAAATTAATTTTTTTTAAATTACTCCCTGTAAATACTAACTTTTTGATTATAGTCCCTCTGTTAACTTCAGGTGTTAAAAAAAATGATGTGGCAAACATTTGTCCTCTTTGGCTTTTCCACCTCATATTTTTAATTTTTATTTGTTTGAAAAAAGTTGAGGTGGATTAAAAATCAATTCCCAAATTAAATTTATCCTCCTACACCTCCTTCAACATTTACTCATCAATAAGAACCAGAGCACACTACGCCAGATTTGTTTAAAAAAGGCGCCCCTATGAGCAGCGCTTTGCCAAAAAACGCCACGGATATAAAAAATAGGTAACCAATGAGCAGCGCTTCGCCATAAAACGCCACCCATTGCGTTGGATGTTCTACCAAATAACCAGCATTTTTAAAAAAACGCTGCCCATTTCCTAGGCGTTCTAACATATACCCAGCGTTTTATTAAAAACGCCACCCATTTCCTAGGCGTTCTAACATATACCCAGCGTTTTATTAAAAACGCCACCCATTTCCTAGGCGTTCTAACATATACCCAGCGTTTTATTAAAAACGCCACCCATTTCCTAGGCGTTCTAACATATACCCAGCGTTTTATTAAAAACGCTAGGTATTAAAATTTATTATTTATTATTATTATTATTATTGTTACTCTCACACTCACACTCTCTCACACTCACACTCTCTCACTCACGATCTCACCACAAATCGTCGCTTCTCAACCTCTCAATCTCTACCATTTCCTCAATCTCACCAAATACTGCCTCTCTCAACCTCTCAATCTCACCACAGCGCTGTTTCCTCTCAATCTCACCACAGCGCCGTTTCCTCTCAATCTCACCACAGCGCCGTTTCATGCTTCATCGTCATCTACATGAAACCTTCATGCTTTATCCATTGTCGTTGATAATCTCCTTCTTCAACAAATAGTAGAGACGGTGGAACACGGCGACCACAGAGCGGTGGTTATTGGTAAGGATCCTTATTTCTCCGAAAGAGTTTTGTTATTTAGTCATTATTTCATCATCTTAGCAAAGGGTTGTTGTTTCTCTTTGTTTTTTTGAGATTTGGGGTTTAGGGTTTTCGCCAAGAAGTTTTTCCTACGCTAGGTGTTCTGTTTACGGTTTCTCATGTTTATGTGTTCTGTTTACGGTTTTGTTAAGGTTAGAGTTAGGATTTCTGGGTAAGTGATTTTGGGTTTTTTGTGTTTGTCAAATTTTGGGGTTTTACTGCTAGTGTTAGGGTTTATACTTTTTCTTGTTGTGTTATTGGTTTTTTGTTTCCTGACTATTTTTTCGTGTTCTATTTTGATGTAAGTTGGAGAGCTGCTGACTTGTGGAGCAAATGACTATTTGGTAGTTGGTGCCTTGATTTGTTTGGTGTCTTTAGTTCGTGCTCTTGTTCAGGTTATTTTTATTTCAAGTTTTTGTATTGTTTACTTAAATCTGTTATATGTGGTTTGTGTATTGATGTGTATGCATCACTTATCATATTGAAAGATGGGTCATTTTCTTGTCATGCATAAACTGTATTGCATAAACATGATGAGTTATTATTCATAAAGTGTTTTTGATGCCTAGAATTGATTTTCTGATTCATAAAGTTCTCATAATATCTTGATCTGCACAGCACTTTAGTGTGTTTATAACTTGTTAGAAGGAATTGGCATTGTTTTGCATACATCATCCCTTGTCGTGTCCAAGTCAACCATGGCATCCTCCATCTCAACTCAATAGCACACTTCCATCTAAAGTGAGAGTAAATTTAGATGGATAGACTTATGATTATTGACAGAAAGTTTCAACAGTTAATTCTTCATGTATCATAACTAGAGATTCTCTTCTACATAATTTGATTATTTATTTCCAATTATAAAATAAGCTATTTCAAACACTTATTTCCATTTTTGAAGATTTTGTTCCAAGGATCCTATAGATTGTAGTGTTATAATCAAATGGTATATGACCAAAACTCTTACTTTCTGCCTTTGCTTTAAATTTTATCCTATAGACTGTTGTCAGATTACTCCACTAAAGTACTCTGAACATACTGATCGCGACAAACTTTGTTTATAAGGACATGCTTGGATTAGTTGAGCATCAAGATGTCGAAATTCAATGGGAAAGTAAGCAAAAACATCCGAGTAAGCTCTATCTTGTGTTCAATTAATGAATTTGGTTTTGTATGACCTGCTTGATCTATATTTTGTTTGCATTCGTGTTACACAGCAAGTGGTGGTTCGATTCATGTGACTTGGAGAACAAATCTTCTCTTTAATTTGCAAGAATAAAGGGTACTGGATTAGATTTCTTCAATGGTACCTCCATTATTAAAAAAATGTTATCGATTGAGATTCAATTCAATGATAACTTGTTTTTACAAATGCTAGTGCTTGTTTACTTTAGCATCCAAAATATAAGTTGAATCTCGTTAGCAAACGCATCGCTGTCCTACTTAATTGGTATCTGTTGTTTTGAGTTCAATCATTATGTTGTTCATTTCCACTAAGTATAATATCTGAAAACATCAAGTGTATGCCTTATTGTATATTTATTATGCCTATAATCTAGATGAGTAGTATGGTTTGTTTCCTTTTTCTTAAAGTTTTGCAAGTTAATGTTCATTTGGATTATGCTTTAAATCGCTATTTGGTGTGCCATTTTGTATCAGTGCTTAATGATAATGCTATGTTGGTTCACGCATCGATAATTGTTCCCGTGAAGTAATTCCTTTGTACTTATGGTGGTTACTTGCCATTTGATGAGCCAAATCAAATGGCACTTTGTAAGAGACATCGCTCAATTGGTCGCTCCTTTATTTTTATTTTATTGCTTTCATTTTTATATTTGAACCGAGTAGATTTTGCTTTTGTTATTTCGGGTAAGTGAAAGTGCGGATGAGCATAATTTGTCAATGAATACAATGGGATCATTCAAGACTAGCAACGTTGGGCGTTTTTAAGATCCTTTAGTATAGGATTTCTTTTAAGCTTTTATGAATTTTGAGTTGTACAAAATTAGATATAATGTTAGCAATGTTTGAAATACATTTATATTATCAAAGTTATATTTTTAATGAGATTTTTAGTGTTTTGATTGAGTTTAATAAATGTTCTATAAGATATATGATGCATAATTGCTAGTAGTAAAAACATGATAATGAGATAAGATTAAAAACCATGGGCATAAGAGGAGGTTAACACAAAAAAAAAAAAAAAGAAAGACAATGGGCGATTGCTTTTAATGAAGCGCTTTGCCTATAAGTGAAATTTTGGGCAATACCAGCGCTTTTTAACAAGTCTTTGCGTGATCTCGAAGAGGTTTGGGCAATACACAGCCGCTTTTTAACAAACGCGTGTATCCGGAAGACGAGATAGATAATAATACCAGCGCTTTTTAGGAAGCGGCTATCTGGAAAGACGAGATAGGCAATAACCATCGCTTTTAAGGGAGCGCTGCCCATTGTTGGAGTGGAATGGGCAGCGCCACATTCAGCAGCGCTCAAAAGCGCTGCCCATGGATGAAAAAAAACGCTGCTCATCTACTATATCTGTTGTAGTGGCACCTAATATGAAAGAACTCAATGAAGGTCAAAACCCATGGTGATTATTTGGATGCGGGTCATAGAAGGTATTCTCTTCCATTTCTATGAATTTCTGGAGTTTAATATTGAGGTAACTTAGTTGCATAGAGCACCTTGGTTCCACAATAGTGGTTTCCACACAGTGGCAAACATCCTTATATCAGGTGTTGGCACTATTCCAATGTCATGGTACATCCTCAAACCAGCAAATGTCTAGAATTTCTATTCTAATATAGTTTTGGCAACATGTGATGCGGTTAGTAAGAATCCTAATTACCTATCACGGCACATCCTCACCCTAACCCCCAAATTGAATATTATTAGAGACACTAGTTATCTTTAACTATAGTTATTTTTAACTCAATGTAATTTAACTCAACTACAGTTAGCTTAGGTAGTTAGCTCTCTAGCTGTTAGAATAGATAGTTAGATTAGTTTCAGTTGTAACTAATTTCTGTTAGCTTTATTAGATCAGTTAGATTACTTCACTGAGCATATATACACAATTCTGTACATTCTTCTTCATTCAATCAATGAAATTTATTTTCTTCAAACTCTCTGATTCTCTTACTATCAATAAATATCCCTAAATACCTGTCACAGCGATTTTTGTCAAATTTCTGCTATTATTCACTTTATCAAGCTTCGGAATGTCAAAACTACAATCTGGCTTGTATGTGTTTGCAACTTCAAAAGGTCAAATTGCTGATACCATTCACTTTACCAGGCGTAAGTAACTTCACGATTAACATTGGGAAACCACCTATTTTCTATGCATCTAAGTATTAGAGGATTGGATATATTGGGAATTCCTCTTGAAATAAGTTAAAAATACCATCCAATGTTTATTTACAATTTTATATTTTTTTAGCTTTTCAATGCATCCAAGAACACCTAAATCGGATTTTTAGATCAAAATATACGATTATTACTGTCAGAATGATAAAAAAATTCTACCAACCAAAAGTCGGCACAGACCGTGCTGTTCTAATAGAGGTCAAAAATTCTTTTTTTATGCTTTTAATTTTTTCCCAAATGCTTCTAACCTACATACAATCACATTGCACATAATGATTTCATCAAATGGAGCACAAATAAGCATCACCAAACTAAGGACCCTATGACTCACGAAATTGTTGCTGATAAGTCTACTCTGGTGGTGTCCACGGCCAGAAAGAAGAAAGACAAAAAGAAATTGGTCTAAAAACAACATACTACAACACTCGCTCAAAGACAAATTCTGTCTCTGTTTCTTTTTTATCTTACTTTTAGTAGCGGGTCGTTCCTAGGATATCTTTTGTTTATCTAACTGCTGTTACTTAACATTTTATTTTAGTTTCTGGGTTGTTATGTTTTAGGAGCCTCTGTTAGTGGTGCCCTATTATTGTGTTGACTTTTAGCTTCTATTATGCCAAAGGGTTTTGGTCTAGTCCCCCTTGTGTTCTTCTTTGTTGTTTTTCTCTTTATCTTTTTTATTAATAAATTCTGGTAGGTAGCCGGTTTGATAAAAAAAAGCATCACCAAAGCATCCATTCTTTCAATTTTGAATGTAAGTTGAAACAACTCAAAAACATAGGATGCAATTTAATTTCAACACAACTCAACACCCCAATCATCCAAATGACATTCCAGTACTTAATAAATCCAATTCTACAATGCTACTCCAAAACCCTAACTTGATTGTCTCCAATCACAAATGAAACCTCTATGCTTCATCCACAAGCTTCCATGTCCACATGCACACTCCAAAATCTCAGCTTGAACCTCAAAGCCTCCGTGCAAATCGAAATGAGGGGATGTAAATGTGGTTTCTATAATTACGTTTTTGGGGATTTATCTTCAACAAAGTTTCTGAAGTTGTGAC
Organism: Oxytropis ochrocephala; assembly: GCA_020916435.1. Taxonomy (NCBI): domain Eukaryota; kingdom Viridiplantae; phylum Streptophyta; class Magnoliopsida; order Fabales; family Fabaceae; genus Oxytropis; species Oxytropis ochrocephala. Next base: position 67,176,948 of record CM037094.1, on the reverse strand, counting down.
TAGATAAGAGTAAAATGGTGATGAGGGAAATCAAGGTTCAACGTTGAGAAACAATGGAATGGAGAAGCTTCACCTATCTCACTATATCCTCCTCCTCTGTATCTCCTCGAGCTCACTCTCTATTTTCTTGATTTGGAGGGTTCGTGGAAATCTGGTTATAGTCAGAGTAGACGTCCAAGAAGGACAGTTGATGAAAGCTCAATGCACTGTCCACCAGTTTGTCGGCGTTGACCACAAGAAAGCATCTTTTGGGCATGCCTTGTTAAGGTTTGTTGAGTCCACGCACATACTCTCCACTTACCATTGATCTTCTTAACCAACACGACGTTGGATAGCCAGGCGGTATACTTGACTTCTTTAATGAACCCTACTGTAATTTGGTTGACCACGACCTTTGATGCAGCCTCGGCCTTTTCCCCGCTCTGAACTCTTCTGCATTGGGCAATGTTCCGGAGTGGGCTCAAGGCCCAGTACAGTTTAATAGGCCCAACACGGCCCAACTTGGCGTGCTCCACAAGATATGGCCAGAGCGCGCTGTGCCACTATAAAAGCGGCACAAATCCCGAGAATCGAGCACGTTTCCTACCAGTGAATCTGCCGAGAGCACACCACCGACTTGGCGTCGGAGTGTCATTGCAGTACCACCGCGTGCGCGCCAAGACCCCCAGTTCCAGCCAGTCCTCAACGGCCGAAAGTTAGGTCCTCAACATCCGAGCCGTCCTTCCTCAACGTCCATGCCAGTCCTTCCTCACGAGTCCTTCCAGGCCGGCCGGTCCTTCCGCCGTGCGGCGAAGACCCTGGTTCGGCCAGTCCTCAACGACCAGTCCTCAATGACCCAGTCCTTCTATTGGTCAAGGTACGATCAATTAAGACCCACTGGTTCCGGCCGGTCCTCTACGACCAGTCCTCGATGACCCGGGTCCTTCATTGGTCAGTGCGATCAATTGGCGAATAGAAGGACTCGGGTCATCGAGGACTGGTCGTAGAGGACCCGGCCGAAACTGTGGGTCTTAATTGATCGCATCTTGACCAATAGAAGACCCGGTCATTGAGGACTGGTCGTTGAGGACCGGGCCGAACTGTGGGTCTTGGCCGCACGGCGACTGGCCTGGCCGGAAGGACTGCGAGGAAGGACTCTGCATGGACGCTGAGGAAGGACTGGCTCGATGTCGAGGACCTAACTCGGCCGTTGAGGACTGGCCGAAACTGGGGTCTTGCCGCACGCGGGTGGTACTCTGCAATGACACCCGACGCCAAGTCGCATGTGCGTGTGCTCTCGGCAGATTCACAAGGTAGGAAAACGTGCACTGATTCTCGGATTTGTGCCGCTTTATAGTGGCACAGCGCTCGCCATATCTTGTGGAGCACGCCAAGTCAGGCCGTGTTGGGCCTATTAAACTGACTGGGCCTTGAGCCCACTCCTAACAGCTGCCCCTGCTTCCTAGGTCGCCACGCGAAGTTGAGGCTTGAACCGCGCCCAGCGTGTCGCGGTTGTAAGCGGCCGGGTTGCATTGCGCAATCGGTCTCCATCTCTTGAAGTGTGTGGTTGCTACCACGCTAAGTAGGCGGGTGGTCGCCGCCATCGCCGAGGTGTGGACGCTTGCACGCCGAGGTGTGGTCGCCACCATCGAGAGTGCATGTGCTCGTTGTAGTCGGTCTCTTCCGCCGTGTTTGGCGATCGATGCTCGTTATTGGGTCATTGCTCGACCCTCGGTCATTCGATGACATCGATGGTTGTGCCAACTCGGTGGCACTCGATGTAGACCGCTCGGGGCCTACTCGCTTGTGGGTCCTTCCGACCGCTTGCGGGTCCTCTACGACCCGGTCCTCAATGACCCGTGTCCTTCTATTGGTCAAGGTACGATCAATTGGCGACCACGATGGGAGGCCCGAGCGCTATCCTACTTCAACTATGGCTAGACGCGAAGACCGCCCGCACATCATTACAACCATGCTTGTTGAGCGACCTAAGATGTTGGGCGACCCAAAGTGGGGCGCCAAAAGCTGGTCGCCCATGAGCGACCCAAAAGGTCTGTCCATGACGGAGACCATAACTTCGTTCACGTTCATCCGATGGGGCGTGTGAGCATGCGTTGGAAAGCCGAGAAGTAGATCTACAGCTTTCCTGTTGAAGTCAAAATCCAATTCGGTCGTCTTCCACCCGTTTCTGCTCGCCCAAAGTGGGGCGTCCAAAAGCTGGTCGCCCGGGAGCGACCCAAAAGGTCTGTCCAGTACGGAGACCATAACTTCGTTCACGTTCATCCGATGGGGCGTGTGAGCATGCGTTGGAAAGCTGAGAAGCAGTGCTACAGCTTTCATGTTGAAGTCAAAATCCAATTCGGGCGTCTTCCACCCGTTTCTGCTCGCCCAAAGTGGGGCGTCCAAAAGCTGGTCGCCCGTGAGCGACCCAAAAGGTCTGTCCAGTACGGAGACCATAACTTCGTTCACGTTCATCCGATGGGGGCGTGTGAGCATGAGTTGGAAAGCCGAGAAGTAGATCTACAGCTTTCATGTTGAAGTCAAAATCCAATTCGGGCGTCTTCCACCCGTTTCTGCTCGCCCAAAGTGGGGCGTCCAAAAGCCGGGTCGCCCGTGAGCGACCCAAAAGGTCTGTCCAGTACGGAGACCATAACTTCGTCCACGTTCATCCGATGGGGGCGTGTGAGCATGCGTTGGAAAGCTGAGAAGCAGTGCTACAGCTTTCATGTTAAACTCCAAGTTATATTCAGACGTTCTATACCCCTTTCGGGTCATCCAATTAGGGCGCCCGGCCTACAAACGAAGAACGTAGGCCCCGAGCGGTCTACAACGAGCGCCATCGAAATGGCCCAAGGGTCAGAAGGACCCACCAACAAGTGTAGGCCCCGAGCGGTCTTCAATCGAGCGCCATCGAAATGGCCCAAGGGTCAGAAGGACCCACCAACAAGTGTAGGCCTCGAGCGGTCTACAATCGAGTGCCATCGAAATGGCCCAAGGGTCGAGCGGACCCTGGCAAACAGCAGTAGGCCCCGAGCGGTCTACAATCGAGCGCCATCGAAATGGCCCAAGGGTCGGCGGACCCACCAACAAGTGTAGGCCCCGAGCGGTCTACAATCGAGTGCCATCGAAATGGCCCAAGGGTCAGAAGGACCCACAAACAGAGTAGGCCCCGAGCGGTCTACATCGAGTGCCACCGAGTTGGCACAACCATCAGTGTCATCGAATGACCGAGGTCGAGCAATGACCCAATAACGAGCATTGATCGCCGAACACGGCGGAAGAGACCGACTACAACGAGCACATGCACTCGATGGCGCACCACACCTCGGCAGCGGGCAACGTCCACACCCTCGGCGATGGCGCCGACCACCGCCTACTTAGCGTGGTAGCAACCACACACTTCAAGAGATGGAGACCGATTGCGCAAATGCAACCCGCCGCTTACAACACGACACGGGGCGGCGGTTCAAGCCTCAACTCGCCACCGGGCGACCTAGGCTCGGGGGCAATCTGTTCGAGGAGTGGGCTCAAGGCCCAAGATGCGGCTTTAATAGGCCCAACACGCCCAACTTGGCGTGCTCCACAAGATATGGCCAGAGCGCTGTGCCACTATAAAAGCAAAGACAAATCCCGAGAATCGTGCACGCTTTCCTACCTTGTGAATCCCGCCGAGAGCACACCACCGACTTGAGCGGCTCGGAGTGTCATTGCGGTACCACCCGCGCGCCAAGACCCCGGTTCCAGCCAGTCCTCAACGACCGAAGTTAGGTCCTCAACATCCGTGCCAGTCCTTCCTCAACGTCCATGCCAGTCCTTCCTCACAGTCCTTCCACCCGGGCCAGTCCTTCCGCGGCCAAGACCCCCGGGTTCCAAACCCAGTCCTCAACGACCCAGGTCCTCAATGACCCAGGTCCTTCTATTGGTCAAGGTACGATCAATTAAGACCCCTGGTTCCAGCCAGGTCCTCTACGACCCAGGTCCTCAATGACCCAGGTCCTTCTATTGGTCAAGGTACGATCAGGCAACATACTTGGCCTTCGGGTTTACCGCGAGGTGATGGCAAGCAACCTCGGGTGGAATGTTCGACATATCGGTTGCTGACTAGGCAAATAAATCTGTGTGCCGACACAGACAAGCAATCAAACTTGTTCTAACAGTTTCATTGAGGTCAAGTTGACCATTGAGCCCTTATGCGTTACTCCTGCCTGCTTCTTTTCTACTTTCTGATCTGACTTAATGGAGAGGTAATGACATCTTTTGGCTTCCTTGAGGTCGACAACTATTGTTATTATCCCATTCTTCAGTCAGTAAAATTCCATCATGCTACTGCGCCTAACCTGCCCAACATCAGCCTGTCAATAATGCTAGGGGGCTTGCTGGGTAATACCCTAAATTGGGTTTTTACAGTCCTGGATAGTTCTCTGTTGCCATAAGTAACCGTTAGCTCGACATAGCCCAATGGCTGGGTCCTGGCCCCATTAAAGCCTAACATATCAGTACCGCTGTAGGGGGCAAGGTTGGTTTCAACGATATTCAATTTAGCGAGGAGGTCTCGGAACATGATGTCGGCCTAGATCCCTTGATCTACCAGCATTCTCTAAACTTCGACGTCAACCATTACCGCCGAGATTATGAGAGGAATATATTTATTGGGCTTTCCATCTAGGAGATCTTAATCTGAAAATGACAATGGTGGCCTGGTTGATGAAGTTGTCGAGGCTGGATTGCAGGTGAGACTCAATATCTCCTGCCACTTCCTCATCATGGACTGGCGAGTTACCCCTACATCAACAGAGTAGTATGGGGTGATAACTAGTGTGACTAGTCAAGCTCATTGTTACCTCGGCTCTTCTTCTCCTGAATCACTTGTATATTCTTTCAGAGGTTTGGTGACCTCGTTAACTACGACTTTACCATTGTGCGGTGAGCGGCGAGGTGAGCGAGGTAGTTTTCTTTCTTGGTCTCGTTTTACATACTGGGTGACTTTTCCTTTATGAATCAGTTCTTCGATATCATCTTTCAGGACTCTCCACGGATTGGTGTCGTGATCGTCGCTCCGATGATATCGACAGAATTTGCGCTTGTTTGTGCCCTCGTTTTGCTATGTAGGGGCTGGCCACTTGATGTCTCTGAACTCAACGTTGGCGCACTCTGCTAGTATCTATCCTCTGGGGTGTTTAGCTCAGAATATTCTGCGAACCTGCGCTGAGGTTCTCGTTGATCCCCCCGAATTCCTTCTTGGGGCGCTACTCTTTTTGATCTCGCTCTTTAGCCGGGGTCTGCTTCGTTCGACCTCTCTTGCTAGGTAGGCTTCTTCATAGTCAATGAATCGCTGAGCCCTTCATAAAAATCCTTCCAGTGTTCGAGGTTGTCGCAAGCCGATGTTGACCTAGAACAATGTTCCCTTGCGAAGGCCATGTCTCATGAAGAGCATCCTAACTCTGTCATCCAAGTTACGCACTTGGTCAACTTCTTTGTTGTATCTCTCGATGTAATCTCGTAATCAATCCTTCTCCCCTTGCTACACTGCCCTTAGCACGTCTTCCGATTTGGGCCTGAGCCTGGAGGCGATGAATCATGCGGTGAACACTCTGATGAGATGGCCCCATGATGAGATCGAGGTTGGCTCGAGGTCTCTGAACCATGCGAGGGTGTTCTTGGACAGAGACAAAGCGAAGAGTTTACATTTGACGTCATCACTTGCGTTAAGATACTGCATCATTAGGTCGAATGTATCCACATGCTCGTCTGGGTCGCCCGAGCCATCGAACATGTTTAGCTGAGGAGGTTTCTCTAGCGATCTTGGGATGCGACATTCAGCGATCTAGCAAATGAAAGGGTTGGGCCGAGATCGGTGGAGTTTACCTTGGTGTTTCTTGGAGTGTTTTGACTTGTGCTCCTTCCTCGAGGGGAGTTTCTAACGGCGAGGTAACTGGCTGCGAGGCGATGATGAAACGAGGGAAGAGCTACGACTTGGACTCGAGCTCGCAGAAGTAGGTGGAGTGCGTGAACTGCAGCCTCGGCCTCTTCTACGAATTGGATATCGATGAACATTGATGTGAGCCCACGTGGAGCTTGGATGAAGGCCACAAGGATAAATAACCAAAAAAAGAAAACCAAAAGTCAAAGTCAATGGAAAATACTTTAATGTGCTTAATCTAATCATTAAGAAAAAAAGCACATTAAAAGTCACCATGAACATAATAGGGATTTCTAGGATCCCCAAACCCTAAGTCTCCTATGTTTTAGCTTTCTTTTTAATAATTGTAAAAGACTTGTAATTTGTAAGCCAAGTGGCTTTGAGTAGAGAGGCTACAACCTAAACTAGTTTAGGGCTAAAGGCCTTACTTGTAATTGTGGATTTGGGCTTTATATTTGTTGCGCCCGAAAAAGTCCCCGAGGGGTTTTTCTTCGTTTACAACGTTTTAAAACAATGAAGTCGCCACCAATATTTTTTATAAGGAAAATATTGAAGAAAAACCTTTTTGGAAGGCAGATGGTCTTTTGGAAAACCGAAAGATTTGGGTTCGGGGGTCGGTTAGGCATGGGGAAGGTATTAGCGCCCCGCACCTCCTTTCTACTGAAAGGGAACCTTTAATTAATCGTGTGGTTCTAAGTGTTGATTTGGAAAATACTTAAATTTGCCTCTTGATTGAAAAGACTTAACGAAAATTTTATTTTTGCGGCGCTTAACGAGAGTTAGCCGCTTTGGTTTTTTGAAAAAAAAATGTTTTTAGTTTGTTGTGCTTGACGGAGGGGATCCGCTCCTACGTATCTCCAGGTGCGATGGAGAATTCAAAGCTACGTAGTTCTAGGTTTTTATTTTTAACTTGTTTAGTTGTGAAAACTGAGCTTTCATGATGATCAATTGAGCGAAGGCTCCAAGTGACCACCATTAGTACTCTATTGTTAATGAGCATGTAAGCAAAGACTTCACAAGACCAATAACAAAGTTTTTTGATTTAATGAAAAGTTTTTTTTTAGGAAAATTAGACATTCATGATGATCAATTGAGCAAAGGCTCCAAGTGATCACCACTAATTCCTCATTGTTAATGATTATGCAAGCAGAGGCTTCGCAAAACCATTAACAAAGTTTTTTTCGATTTATTGAGAGTCTCTCGAAAAATTAGACGTTCATGATGATCAATTGAGCAAAGGCTCCAAGTGATCATCACTAGGTCCTCCTTGTTGTTGATCATTGAAGCATAGGCTTCGCATGACCGCTAACAAAGTTTGATTTAATGAGAAATTATTTGGGTTGAAAAAGAATTAAAATAAAAAAAACGAGAAAAAGGTGAAAATTGAAAAATGGGGGTGCAAATAATTACATGGGCTATACTATCAAACAGGGGGTGTGAAAATTAAAGGCCCAATGTCGTTTTTTGGTACCAGGGGCGCTGCAACAAAAAAATGAATGGGCTCTTGAGGGGAGGGGGTATGCTGTAACAAGGGTGGTGCAAGTAGCATGCTGAATTTTAAAAATAAACAAAAAAAGGATAAAGCCCAAACCCTAAAAAAAACTGAGAACGTGTTTCCCCTTTTCCCCTTTCTTAGCTGCGCTGCAACAGTCCTTTCGGAGAGAGAGAGAGCTTCCTGGCGAGAATCTCGCCGGCGCTTGCGGAGGGAGATGGATCGGAGAGAGAGAGAGAGAGATAGGTAGCGAAATGAGAGAGTGGCGACGCGAAGAGGAACGTGAAGGGTGAGGAAGCAGAACCGTGACGTCCGGCCGTCCTTTGGCCGGCGTCGTTTCGGTGATGGTGGAGGACCGGCGAAGGTGGTTTTTGCCACAGGTTCGTTTTTCGTTTTCTTTTCCGATTCTCCTCCCTTCTTTCGATTTTCTTTTGGGTTTTTGTTTCTGGATCTGTTGCTGGGCTGTTTTGGGTGGTTGGTGGAGCTGCTGGTTTCGTGATTGTGGGAGGGGGGAGAGGACGGTTTACGGTGGTGGTGATTCGGTGGTTGTTGAAAAGGGGGGGTTCGGTTTTGTGATGGTTTCAGGTGGGGTTTGGTGCTTTGGTGGTGGTGATTTGGTGGTCGTTGGAAAGGGTAGGGGTGGTTCAGTGGGGATAGAGATGGTGGCCGAAGGTGGAAGAGAGAGGTAGCTCATGGCTGAGAGGGGAGGGTACGGTTTGTAGTGGTGGTGGTGGCTACATTTTTCTGAATCTGTGTTGTTTGGCTGATTAGGGTCTCACCGTGAGACCCTAATTTCTGTGCAGTCGTTTTCTTTGAAATTTTGTCCTTTTCCTGCTGCTGTTGACTGCTTTTTATATTAAAATTCTAGGTTTAGTCATTAATGACTTTGAATGGGCTTTGACTGTTTTTTAGGTTTGGAGTGGAGCAGACCAGGCCCAGCTACTTGGAGAGCAAACACTGAACCCCGATTTTTCTTCTTTGCTTTCTTGTTTTTATTATTTTTTATGATTATTTATTTTTGTACATGTTATTATTTTTTGATTTTTCTGACATTTGGACATTTGAACTCTCCTAATTTGTAATAAAAATTAAATAGATTCTTTTTTGACATTTTTGGATTATACATATATACTCAAAATAAATTAACTGCACAAGATAAGATTAATAATAAGAAAAAGAGTCGGACCAAACACAAAGACGAGAACGGGCCCGACCAGACAAATACGCTAAAACAAGACCCAAGTAGAAGAAATGAGCTCATTAACAAAAAACACTAAAATCGACTCAGAATTGTATTCTTAAGCCTGAACTGAAAAGACGAGCTAAATTTCTAGAAAAAAAACGACTTTTGGTAGACCTACTTATGTACGATTAAACCCAAATACGAAGATTAAATTGAAGGGCGGACAAAATTGGGGTATTACAGCTGCCCCTCTTTATTTCACATTTCGCCAAAAAATATGAATTGGCCTTTTCATATTTGTTGGTGAAATGGAAATAAAGATATAGAAATAATACTAATTTTGTCCGTTTCAGAAAAACTCAAATCTTTTTGTTATTTTCCTTTTGAGATAGGGGGTTAACACTTGTCGCATTAACGAGAAAGCAATAAATTGGAAAAAGCAGTAAATTGGGAATTCGGAGGTTGCCTAAAACCTTCTAACGGACTCTTGTCGAGTCCGAGCTCTGGGGGTGGCCTTTTCGAGCGGCCGATCAACATCAGGTCCGGAACTAATTTGATCAATGGATTTACGCTGTGCCTTGGGTGACCTGACAACTAATCCGGCGGACTTAACGGTCGATGGATCCATCGCGTGCTCGTACACGATGTTGTGATTTGTGGAAGGAGTTCACTAACTCTGTGGGAGTTCACTAACTCTGGTTGATGGAGTTTACGAACTCTGGATCGATGGAGTTTACGAACTCTGGGGGTGGCCTTTTCGAGCGGCCGATCAACATCAGGTCCGGAACTGATTTGATCAATGGATTTACGCTGTGCCTTAGGCTGACACAACTAATCCGGACTTAACGGTCTGTTGGATCCATCGCGTGCTCGTACACGATGTTGTGATCTGTGGAAGGAGTTCACTAACTCTGTGGGAGTTCACTAACTCTGGGTTGATGGAGTTTACGAACTCTGGATTGATGGAGTTTACGAACTCTGGGTTGATGGTAATTTTCTAAAGATGAGATTCTTGGGACTCTCTGGTCCGTAGTAACTTTGAATTGCATGCACTTGGGTATTTGGATGCACATGAATGCAATGATTGATTTTGGTGAGACGCTTTTTCTGTTTTGTCCATATCTGATGAATGCTTGGTTTGCTAGAAAGGAAGCAGTAAATGAACACTTGTCGTGCTGATTCTTGGAACTAGGCATGAGGATTAACATCTTGTGTTCGTCCACATTTTGCTTAGCAATGCAATGAATGACACATGTAATGCAAACTTATGCCATGATTGATGTCTTGAATATTATGGAATGCTTTTGTTCTTTTGTATTCGCTTCTTCTTTGTAGTTTATGAAATGCAAATGCCTTGATGTTTGAATGCAAGTGTATGCGGTGATTGATGCTTTGATGAATGGAATGCTCCTGTTCTAACTTCTGTTTGTTTCTTTTTTGCTTCTTCTATGAAATGCAAACATTAATATGATGCAATGCTCTGATGTTTGATGCAATGATTTTTGTTCTTTTCCTTTTATGGAAGTGCTAGCATTAGTATGATGCCACTGACGTGGACCGTTTTTTTTCTTTTTGCTATGTGATGAATGCACAAAATGTGAAGATGCAAATGTAATACTTTGATGCATATGCCATAATGAATAGATTGAAATGCCTAGATGCATGAGGTGAACATTTTTGTGATGACGAGATGCGAGACTTTGGATGCAAGGAATTGAGATGATCATTGACCATTCTGTTGAAAAAAATTGAATTTGATTCAAACTCCGGTGTTCTCAAGGTTTTTATTTACAAACAACCTCACTTGTTTTCTCTTTCTTTCCATGATGACTGAATTTTAGATATCACGTAAACAACTTGTGCTCTCTCTTTTTGAAGCATTGTCTAGCAAGCATGCATGGAAGTGCAAATGTGAATGAACGAGTCAGTTAACTTGGAATTGGTTTAGAGCATGGACATTTATGGCAAGTGAAGGAATGACAGACACGGTTATTGCCGAAACCCATGGGGGATCAAGAGATACAAGATTGCCCCAATTCAGGTCTTTGATGATTGAATAGCTTGCCCCTGTTTAGTGGTGACAACAACTAGGGGTGTAGAAGAAGATGAATTGGGAATGCTTCGGCTTTTGAAATGAAGGGTGGAGCAGAAGAGATTTTGTCTCAACCCATAAAGTTTGATGTTGCCCAAGTCATAACAAGGACAAAGTTGCCCCAATTAGAATGACAATGCCTTGTTTAGGATGGTGAGTTGACAGATTCCCCCGGTGAGGGTTTATAGGAATGAATGAGGTGAAGGAATGGGAACACACTTGCCCCACTTTCGAATGACATTTCAAATGGTTTCTTTGAGTGAGGTGGTGAAAGGCGACAGAGTTATGGTGATGGTTATGAACTGAGGGTGATATATGAATGGGGTGGGCAATGAACAAACCTCCCCAAAGTTGAGCGGAGTGAGAGGTGAAGGGAATGCACCCTAGTACACACTTTTGGTTCTCTTTAAGAACAACTCAAATGCAATGCAAGTTTTGACTTTTTAGTATGAGGAGAGGCTCCACTTGGTGACCACTAGACCTTGTTTTAATGCAACATGAATGCATCTTGGAGTGCAAGTCCTTCTTTTTTTTTTTACCAACTTTCTTTTTTGATTGTTTTTTTTTAGCAGCTTTCTTTTTTCTGCTTGTTTGTTTTTTCTTTTTGAGCAAAACACGTCGTAACTGGATAAACTTATTTGTCCTAAGATTAAAACTTGAGAAAACGAAAGCAATTGGTCATTGATCGGAATGGACTTTTTAGGGTTGTGATGTGGAGAAGGGGATGGTTGGGCTTAATGAAGTGTTTGGGGTTGATGGGGAGGATGGGTCCTGTTCGGTGTTGGCCGATCGTCAATGGTTTATGAAGGAAATGGTTATTAGCTTTGATGCGGTGCAGGAAATGGTTATTAGGTTTGATGAGGTGTAGGAAATGGTTATTAGGTTTGATGAGGTGCAGGAAATGGTTATTAGGTTTGATGAGGTGCAGGAAATGGTTATTAGGTTTGATGAGGTGCTTGAAGGTTTTATGAAAGAAAAGGTGGTTAAACCCAAGGAATTGAGGGCTTCGGAAGGGGAGCTCTTATGCTTCATGGCAAAATGTATTGACTCTTAATTTATACTCCCTTTGTCTTCCTTTCTTTGTTTTGGGATTCTCCTTTTTGAAACTTTGTTATCCCCCTCCTTTTGTGAATTTTCTTTCCTTTTGACTTGGGTGAAAATGATATATCATCTTTGATGTGGAATTAACCCTCGTCTAGGGTGATGGGGATACCTTGGGCTTTTCTCGGCTTAAGATGGGTAACAAAGGGTATTCTTGTGATTTTGAATCTTTAGCTTAAGAGGGGTAGGAAATGGACTTCCTGTGATTTTAGGTTTTTGAGGGTGTGGAGAGATGACCAAATTTCCTTTCAAATCCCGATTGCTTATTTCTGTGAGACTTAACTTTAGGACAATGATTCATCTATCTTCATGTGCTTGCTCTTTTCTTTTCCTCCCTTTTTTTGTGCCCTAATTTTTGCCTGGACCGCTCTTTGCGAGTTTTCAATCCACCGGGCGCTCTTTTCTGCCTAGGCCGCCCTTTGCGGGTTTTCAACCTAGCGAGCTTATTTTATTTTATTTATTATATATATTTTTTTTAGAAAGACTTGCACTAAAGGAATATGATACTGACAAGGAAATTAGTGATCACAGAATTGCCCCAGCATGGAGGACTTAAAGTGTTAGCGAGAATGAACCAAAAAGTCAAGTATGTACTGATGGGAGAAAATATGCGCTTTAGGGGTGGACGGGGCAGGATTAGACTTGGATGGGGAATGATGATAAATGAAGGAAATTGACTGACTCAAACAAGAGAACCTGCACGTGGCATGCATACTTACTAGAAGAACGCTTCACAGAGAGTTAACATTGGTTAAAACATGATATAAAAACTTTTTGATAAACTGTTTCAGTCTTTTATCATGGAATGGATGAGATGCAATGCCTTTTTTGAAGGAAATACAAATGAGCTATTGATGTGAAAAACCGAGGGCCTTGGAACACCTTGAGTTTGCAAATGAGTGAGGGTAAACTTTTCCAAAAAAGAAAGATTACTTTGCAAGAACATCTCGTCTCTCATCACAACGTTTTTGTTGTATGCAATGCATGGATGAAAACATTATGATGCATACATGATGAAAATGAAATGCATGAATGCATGTTCACTTGAAAAGTGTGATTATTCTAAAAGTTTTTTTTTTTGGGTTTTTTTTATGCAAGACGAAATATGAAATGCCAATGCATTTTTGGATCATGATGCAAGAATGATGCTTCTTTTCAAAATGATTTTTATAGAGGCAAGACAAGATGTGAAATGCCGATGCTTCCTTTTCTTTTGAAAGATGCAGGAATGATGCTTTTTCTAAATGATGATTTTTAGAGGCAAGGCAAAGTATGAAATGCCAATGCCCCTTCCTTTTTCTTTTGAATGATGAAAGATGCAAGAATGGTGATATGAGGCAACTGATTGTCGTTACCCTGAGTAACCTGCATGAAACATTGAGTGGATCCTGACTCAATACTTCACACAATATACTGAAACGTTTCGACAATTAGTTGACTCAACTTAATTTCCTACTTGAAAATAAAACACGTGTGACTGGGTCAAAGTGCTCGATATCGTGAGAGTAACATCTCAAATTTGTAGTCGACAAACAAATTTGAGATATTACCCTTCGTCGTTCAAAGGTGCACTTCTACCCATTAAGCCATCACATGAGAAAAATTTTCTTTGTTTCGAAAGGATGCATGCAGGGGGAGATGATGTATTCGAACAAAGTGATGAAGTTAATGAAATGATGCATGAGTGCCACATTGACGTGATATTTGCACTATTTGATGATGATTTTTTGTACCTGTACCCGGATGGATGTGATGCTTATGCAATGCGGATGATAATTGCTTCTTGCTTTATTTTGTTTTTATGCAATGAAATGAATGCATGATACTTCACAATTATTTTTAACGCATGGAAATGCATGCAAAATGAGAGGTTAATGTATTATTTTTTCATGATGTGTGAAAAAGGAAAACAATAATGCATGAGACGCGCCCCTAATAAGACACGATTTTTTGGATCTTTCGAGAAAGTTAGGGGACAAAGCCTTAGTGAATGGAGACACACACGTGTGGAGAATGCACTCCTGACAAACCTTAATGAGATAGAGAAAAATGCATGTATGAATTTTATCAAGTTTTCATTTTATGCAATGCAAATGATGTCTTTATATGAAAATGACGTCGATAATGCGACTTGACATGCATGTGAAAAATAAGATGAAAACATTTTTTCCGAGTTTGGTGACTGAAATTTTGGGAACATCACCTCATATAGCCCGGTAAAAGAAAAGACAATGATGATTTTTTTGAAAGTTTTGCTTTTTGTAATGCAAGGATGTATGCAAATGATGATGATGCTCTATGTGTATGCAAGATAAATGAAAGAGTTTTTATTGGCAATGATTCAAGTTTTTTTTTTTGAAAAATGCGGGCCGTACGTGGCTTCATATGGACCTAGTAAGGGAAAGGCTACAACAGCAACTCTTTATCTCTTTTTTTTTGAAAAGAGTGAACCACATGCTGCCCCGTACGGACCGGCAAAAGAAAGGCTACGACGGCAGCTCTTTCTCTATTTTCTTTTTTTGAAAAATCTCCTTCTCCTTTTTGAAAACATGCCTAGATTACAATGCAACACACAATTTGGTATGCCCCTTGTGTACTACGAAGGGTGGGAATTCTAGGGTCTACAGTCGACGAAAAGGGTGATCCTCCCATGTAGGTTCTAATCACTTCCTCACAATGGCAACCAAGAGCTAAAGTCTCTCTCATGATGACACCCACAATTGTAGAAAGCTACCGAGTGTGAGGCATCATGACAAAGCGCACTCTTGGGCGGAACTTTCATGAGAGCCATACAGACAAAGGTCTACGAATGGCAGTCACTAATCGTTCCCACTTTCCTAGGTTTTCGTTCAGACCTTGGGTTTTAGGCCCCACTCAATGCTCACAAGTATAGGGTGTGAAGTGTGTATTGAGGGCACAATACCTAGAAATAACCACCCTTCCCCACCTGCAAATGAAAACCCAGAACAGTCCAGACAAAAGCAAATAATAACATGTCGTCTACCCTAGGGTTTAATATCAAATAAGCTAGCTTAGGGTTTCAACAACAATCAAGTGTATTGCTTACCTCAAGAAAGGGAGCTGAGAAGAGGGGATCATGATAGAATTGGGGAGAAATGCATGAGCTTACCTTGAAGAAAGGGAGCAAAGAAGAAGGGAACATGATTGGGATTGGGGAAATGCATGAAGGTACTAAGCACATAAGCAAAAAGGAGGAAGGAAAAACAAATATAGAAGGAGAGAAAACAAACGCACATGTATACAGCATGATAAAAAAGAAGAGGAAACCGAGAAGGGATAGAGGCAAACAAAGTATCCAAATCAAATTGATAGCACATTAAACCACACATTTAATTAGTTAGGCTTGACCCACTTAAAGAAAAGTCCCCAGTGAAGTCGCCAGCTGTTGCGCCCGAAAAAGTCCCCGAGGGGTTTTTCTTCGTTTACAACGTTTTAAAACAATGAAGTCGCCACCAATATTTTTATAAGGAAAATATTGAAGAAAAACCTTTTTGGAAGGCAGATGGTCTTTTGGAAAACCGAAAGATTTGGGTTCGGGGGTCGGTTAGGCATGGGGAAGGTATTAGCGCCCCGCACCTCCTTTCTACTGAAAGGGAACCTTTAATTAATCGTGTGGTTCTAAGTGTTGATTTGGAAAATACTTAAATTTGCCTCTTGATTGAAAAGACTTAACAAAAATTTTATTTTTGCGGCGCTTAACGAGAGTTAGCCGCTTTGGTTTTTTGAAAAAAAAATGTTTTTAGTTTGTTGTGCTTGACGGAGGGGATCCGCTCCTACGTATCTCCAGGTGCGATAGAGAATTCAAAGCTACGTAGTTCTAAATTTTTATTTTTAACTTGTTTAGTTGTGAAAACTGAGCTTTCATGATGATCAATTGAGCGAAGGCTCCAAGTGACCACCATTAGTACTCTATTGTTAATGATCATGTAAGCAAAGGCTTCACAAGACCAATAACAAAGTTTTTTGATTTAATGAAAAGTTTTTTTTTAGGAAAATTAGACGTTCATGATGATCAATTGAGCAAAGGCTCCAAGTGATCACCACTAATTCCTCATTGTTAATGATTATGCAAGCAGAGGCTTCGCAAAACCATTAACAAAGTTTTTTTTGATTTATTGAGAGTCTCTCGAAAAATTAGACGTTCATGATGATCAATTGAGCAAAGGCTCCAAGTGATCATCACTAGGTCCTCCTTGTTGTTGATCATGCAAGCATAGGCTTCGCATGACCGCTAACAAAGTTTGATTTAATGAGAAATTATTTGGGTTGAAAAAGAATTAAAATAAAAAAAACGAGAAAAAGGTGAAAATTGAAAAATGGGGGTGCAAATAATTACAGGGGCTATACTATCAAACAGGGGGTGTGAAAATTAAAGGCCCAATGTCGTTTTTTGGTACCAGGGGCGCTGCAACAAAAAAATGAATGGGCTCTTGAGGGGAGGGGGTATGCTGTAACAAGGGTGGTGCAAGTAGCATGCTGAATTTTAAAAATAAACAAAAAAAGGATAAAGCCCAAACCCTAAAAAAAACTGAGAACGTGTTTCCCTTTTCCTTTCTTAGGCTGCTTACTGCACAGCAGCAGTCTTTTCGGAGAGAGAGAGAGCTTCCTGGCGAGAATCTCGCCAAGCTTATGGAGGAGATGGGATCGGAGGAGAGAGAGAGAGATAGGTAGCGAAATGAGAGAGTGGCGACGCGAAGAGGAACGTGAAGGGTGAGGAAGCAGAACCTTGACGTCCGTGATCCTTTGGCGGCGTCGTTTGATGATGGTGGAGGACCCGCGAAGGTGGTTTTTGCCACGCGTTCGTTTTTCGTTTTTTTTTTCCGATTCTCCTCCTTCTTTCGATTTTCTTTTGGGTTTTGTTTCGGATCTGTTCTTTGGGCTGTTTTGGGTGGTTGGTGGAGCCGCTTTGGTTTCGTGATTGTGGGAGGGGGAGAGGACGGTTCACGGTGGTGGTGATTCGATGGTTGTTGAAAAGGGGTTCGGTTTGTGATGGTTTCGTGGGGTTTGGTGCTTTGGTGGTGGTGATTTGGTGGTCGTTGGAAAGGGTAGGGGTGGTTCGGTGGGGATAGAGATGGTGGCCGAAGGTGGAAGAGAGAGGTAGCTCATGGGTGAGAGGGAAGGAATGCGGTTTGTAGTGGTGGTGGTGGCTACATTTTTCTCGAATCTGTGTTGTTTGGTGATTAGGGTCTCACCGTGAGACCCCAATTTCTGGCTGTCGTTTTCTTTGAAATTTTGGCATTTTCTGCTTCTTTGTTGGTACGCTTTATATTAAAATTTCTAGGTTTAGTCATTAATGACTTTGAATGGGCTTTGATTGCTTTTTAGGTTTGGAGTGGAGCGGACTGTGCCCAGTTACTTGGAGAGCAAACAATGAACCCCGTTCTTGCTTCTTTATATTACATTTATTTATTATTTTTTTATGATTTAATTATTTTTGTACATGTTATTATTTTTGTATTTTTCTCGACATTTGGACATTTGAACTCTCCTAATTTGTAATAAAAATTAAATAGATTCTTTTTTGACATTTTTGGATTATACATATATACTCAAAATAAATTAACTGCACAAGATAAGATTAATAATAAGAAAAAGAGTCGGACCAAACACAAAGACGAGAACGGGCCCGACCAGACAAATACGCTAAAACGAGACTCAAGTAGAAGAAATGAGCTCATTAACAAAAAACACTAAAATCGACTCAGAATTGTATTCTTAAGCCTGAACTGAAAAGACGAGCTAAATTTCTAGAAAAAAACGACTTTTGGTAGACCTACTTATGTACGATTAAACCCAAATACGAAGATTAAATTGAAGAACGCATGAAAAGATCGATCATTCACGTTCCTGCCTAATTTAAACAACGGTATTTTGATTTAGTTGAGTTGGATAACTGAAATTGTCTAAAGTTAAAAAGGGCGGACAAAATTGGGGTATTACAATATTGTGGACCTAGGATCCAGTAAGTCCTCGATATAAATACCTTATCTCTTAGTGTAATATGGGAGAACTCTTTGATAAATAAAATAATTTCTTCATTTTTGCAAAGTTAAAAGCCTAGCGAGAAACCTAGTGAGAGGTGAGAAGTGGCGAGTACATGCATATGAGAGAGTGATATTCATCATGAGTGTTCTCCATGGTTCTTGAAGGAGAGGACCTTGCTCACAACTTGGGGCTAGGAGTGCCCAATGTGACATCCGGGGCTGATGAGGGCGAGGAGTGATCGTCGGTGCCCAAAAAGGTGGCATGGCAAAGAGCAACTCCTGGCAGCTTCAAAGTGAAACGGCGCGTGAATGAACCGAATACGCATCGAATGAGAGGGATCCTGAGGCTGTGTAGGTATAAGACTGTACAATTTAAGGAAGACTTAAAAGAATTTATTTGGAATGCTTATACCAACAAGGTGCATCTTCTTTTCAGGAGTCCTTCTCATAAGAACTCCATTGTTAAGCGTGCTTAAATTAGAGTAGTAGTGGGATGGGTGACCTTTTTGGGAAGTTTACTCGAAACCATGCAAGTGAGGACAACACATGCTAAAAAGACTCGTGTTCGTTTGTGGTGAAAGTCAACAGTTCTTGAAGCAGTATGTGATGTTACAAATGGTATCAGAGCAGCAGACCTCTCTCAGTACGGTGTGGTTCGAAGATGAACCAAGCGGAAGCTGATGGGCATGTGACATCCGTGGCTGACGAGGGCAAGGAGTGATCGCCGGTGCCAAAAAAAAGGTGGCATGGCAAAGAGCGTCCCTGGCAGCTTCAAAGCGAAAGGGCACGAGAATGAACCGAATACACACAAGAATGAGAGGGATCCTGAGATTGTGCAGGTATGGGACTGTACAGTTGAAGGAAGCCTTAAAAGAATCAATTTGGACTACCGATACCAAAAATATGCATCTTCTTTTTGGGATCCCTTCTCATAAGAACTCCATACTTAAGCGTGCTTGACTTGAGTTTTTGTTGTATGTTCTTCATTTTCCTTGATTTGTCAAGATTACTTGTTCTTGATCTTTTGTGAGAATTATCATATTGTCAATATTCTAGATCCAATCTTTCTTGATCTATTCTAGATCCTATCAAACATGGTGCCTAAGCACAAGTCGACGTCAAGGAGGAGAACAGTGTTGTCTGGACACCACCGCTTGCTATGGCGGAGAGTTAGGTCGGACCCGTCTTGGGGCGAATTGGTGTTTGTGTGTACTGCAGAGGCTTCTTCTTCCATCTAGCTTAGTTGCATTTCCTGTTGCACAAGGTCCCTACTCCGAAGATCCAGAATGTCCAATTTATGGTTCTCTGTCTGCACTAGAACCGGGATGGCCTCGGCCGCAGGGAGTGGTGGATGGGTTGTGTGCCTCTTCAATGGGTAGAGTCTGCACATGCCCCTTTGGTGTCTTTGTAACATCCCTAGTTTCGTTAATTTCGATTTACGAAATTAACTAGTGATTTATTTCTCGAGTAAGTAATAAATCAAGTCACAGATACGAGGTTATCGCGAAAGAAATTTATAATTGCTAGAGTATATGATTTATATACATAATTGATGGAATTGTATGAATCGTTATGTGCTTGTTTGGGTAGAAATTGGGTTTTATATAGGAAATTGAGAGCAAGGGTAAAATTATCATTTCACCTCATATTGACGATTTATAATTTGATGAAATAATAGATTGAGTTCTAAATATGATAAAATCATGTGAATGGTAGTTAAATTGTTAAGTTATATGAATAGCTGAGTAGGAATTAGATTTAAGTGACAAATAGAGCAATAAGGGTATTCTGGTCATTTTACACCCCATTAAACTTCAGCTCATAAAACACAATCCAAACATCACTCAAACCGATAGGTTCATTTCAGAATTTCTGAATGAAAGAAAGAGAAAGAAAAGAAAGAAACAAGGAGAACTTGAGAAAGAGGGTGGCATAGAGGTGAGAGAAGGAAAGGGGGGAGATCATCTTCATCTCCTAGTGCTTGTAAGTGATTTCTTACTCATTCCTTCTCATTTTTCAAGATCTACACAATGACACTAGTTTCATTACCTAATTTCCTCTCTAACTCCAAGTACCATTGTTGGACCTTTGAAGCTTTCAAGCATCACAAATAGAGTTTGAACACACTTGATGCTATCTTGAGGTTTTATGAAGTTCAAGAACTGATTGGGGGCTTTGCTTGGGTCAACATTTCTGTTTGGTTCGCGTGAGAAGTACGAGGAAGTGTTTGGGTAGCTTGGAATTCGGTTTTGGAACCATTGGAGAAGATGAAGTTTGGGATCGTGAGCTTCGGAAAAGTTTCGGTGTTTCGTGATTTTCATCACGTTAGGTGAGTTTTACTCACGTTTAGGGGTTTTGTGTTCTGAATGATTGACTGTGTCGTTCGTTTCATTTCGTTCCGTTGGGTTTTGAAAATTTTACGAGTCGAAAACTGTTTTCGAAAATTTTACTTTTTACAACTTATTCGTTGAACTATATATTGATGTATATATTGAATGGATTGTTTGGACTGAAATATTATGTGTGATGACTGTTTATATGTTGGGGATTGAATTGGATAATGGATTGGATGCGAACGGATAACGGAAACGAGAAAACGAGCAAAATTGGTATTTTTGTGTGCAGGGGGAAAAACACGGTCGTGTTTCAAAAATACGGGTGCCAGTGTTTCTCTCGGGTTGACAAAGTCTCGTTTTAAGCCAAATCTCGTTTTCGTGGTTCCGTTCGATTCCAAACCTCTCCTAATTCCTTCCTCAACCCTTTTCCAAGTATTTAGGTCTGTTATACCATGACTTTTTGTGTGATTGACCCACATTTACTAAAATGTGTGAAGTTATAAATATTTCGAAAAATCGTAAACTTAGAATACGTGTGGGAACCAAATGTTTTATGATTTAAATGGTGACTGGACTGATTTCATGAGTTCATACCAATGATAATATGTTATTATAACTTGTCATAGAATGAATTATGTTTCGATATATAAATTATATCGAGTATAGGAGACGGCCCAATGCGGGTATGGTATATTAATTATATTGAGTATAGGAGACGGCCCAATGCGGGTATGATATATTAATTATATTGTGTATAGGAGACGGCCCAATGCGGGTATGATATATAAATTATATCGATTATGGGTGACGACCCAAGAGGATAGTACACTGGGGAGAGGGAAGTCATGAGTGATAACTCTATTTTATATAGAGTTATTCATCTATTTTTACTTAGGTTATTGTTTATTTTCAAGTACATTAGTATATAAATATAGCTTATTTATTAAGAAACAATATTTTAGAGATCCAAATGATTAGGACAATTAACTAGGCATAAATACACATTTCTTGTTAGGTTTGATGTTTTTGTTCAGTGCAGCAACTGCAGGAGTGGAAACACTGCCAACACTAGAAGTGGAAACACTGCCAACTCTAAAGAGTGGAAACACTGCCTACACCTGCGGAATTTAGCAGTTTGCACCAAAACATCCAAGGACCATTTTGATGCTTCCACACTTGAATTGTGACGTCATGCCTAGTCACCTAGAGCAGAGCCACTTGCAGAAGTCGGCGATAAACATAAAAATCAACTTGCAAGGCTCATCTATCTAAAGAGACATGTGGCACTTCTCCAAAGGACCACACCTTGTGTTATGCATGCAAGCGACCACAACTGAGCTATTTGCTGCATTGGTTGTCTGATTTTATCTAAAGTTGGTCCCCTCAGTTGAATCTTACGCGCCTAAGGAAACCCCTCAAGGGAGGAAAGCTTCCAAGCCTATAAATAGAAACCATATCTTCACCTACAAACAATCCTGAATCCTTCAATTGTATTTCTTCATTTGTTTCTGAAAGGATCACTTAGTTTTAGTTTAGTTTAGTTTAGTTTTAGTTTTTCTTTACGTTTCTGAAGAGAAGGAAGGTAAGGAGGTGCTTGACAACCACTCCCTTCACTTCTACTTGAAGGAAACTTGTGTAAGGAACTCATATTGTACTTCAACTTGGGAAACTCATGCAAAAGATCTTCTATTCGAGTAATCTCTCTCCTTTTAAGTTCTTTTGCTATATTACTCATTTGATTATGCTCTTTGCAGATTTTCTCTATTATATTATGAGTAACATGAGCTAAATTCCCTTAAGTTGAGATGTTGTAACCTTGTAATGAACTTCTAAATAGGTTATTATGATTTATGTAGTGTATGCATTTTAATTCTTGTGTGATACTTCTTTCAAAACTTATTCTGGAATTGATCACTTTGGAATAAGTAAAACTTGTGGCAACAGACATGAGTCACATTTATGAACTCAAGAATTAATAGGAATGAGTGTTTGTAACAACAACTTGTTAAAACTAGCTTTAATAATAATTGTTGTTAAAACCATGTTAAGTCCTAGACATAGGATAACATAGTTCCTAGGGTGATACAGTGGGAGGTTAAAAATACAAGAGTGAACCTATTTAGCAAATTGGATCAATGTTAGGAGGCGAGAGAGGAAAGTGCTTGTAATGAAACTCTGAAGAAAGTGCTGACAGACACATATTGATGCAGCTGCATCCAGTGTGGAAACACTACATACTTCACTATAACACTTAGAAGTAAATTACTTGGTGAAAACATCTCAACTACTTTATCCAACTGATTCCTTACACTCTTTACTGTTTATATTGTTTTTACTTTGAAAAACTCCAAACCAAAATAGTGCATAGTGTAGACACACTAAGTGTACACTCTGAATATACAAAGCTTTACAATACATAATCACTGTGGGTTCGACCTTTCTTATCACTTTATTACTTGTAAGACTATGTATACTTGCATATATTTTACCACACCAATGAGCCCTCGAGCTAGGCCCATATGAGGATGTTCACTGTGAGTGGATTGGGTTCACCGCAAACCGAGGATGTTGTACTAGATTAATAAAGAGGATAGTCATAACCATCAAGAATTGGGTTGTGAACTATAGTTTATAATTTAAATTGTACATAGTCATCGAGAATTGGACTATGAACTTTAATGTAACTCATTTATCGGATTACTTAGTGATTGATTGTGTATTGTAATTAATATCGAATTACTAATAAATGGGCGTACTTAGGTTGGGAGGAAACTCTCAATGCTATTGACCAATTCGGTAAGGAATTGGGTGCGTCAAGGCGTACTTAGGTTGAGAGGAGACTCCCAATGCTATTGACCAATTCGGTGAAGGATTGGGTGCGTCATAAATAATCTTTTTGAAAGGAAAAATGTTTATAAATGAACCGAGAGTCGTTAGGAGTCACAGTAGAACTCACTGAGATATGTTATCTCACCCTATCATTGTTGTTGTTTTTACAGATGAACAGGGAAAGAAGGAGACTATACGACACGAGTAGGTGGCGTGTTTATGGAGCTGTGAAGACTTAGTGTCTTTATCCATATTTATTAGTTTCCCTTTTTATTTCTGTTTGGATTATGTAACTTGCTTTGTTGCAAAGTTGTGTAAACCGCTTCCGTATTTCCTTTGTTTTTGGTTCAATATCTGAAACATGAATTTTTATACTCTGATGTAAGCTAAAATGTGTGTTTTGGTATTTCTATCGTTTAGAAATACTAGGGTGATACATTTTGGTATTAAAGCAGTTCGACCTCGTCGGACGTAGAGACCTTATGGTCAAGATGTTAGATCGAGTCATCTAGGGACTCAGACAATTAAATGTCAGAACCTTTCAGTCTATTATGTGAAGTATTGAGTCAGGATCCACTCAATGTTTCATGTGAATTACTGAGAATGATGACAGTTAGTTGCCTCAGCCCCGAAAATGTCCAAACCCTAAACCATAGGAACTCTGGCCTTCTCAGTTTATCAGAGCACGTAGCGGAAGCGAAGGGCTGCAGTTGGTGTTCTGAAGTAAGTAATGGGAAGCCAAATTGGTTTGAGAAAGCGTAGGCGTGTTCAATCGATGAACAGTGTGCAATTGTAGAATTGCAGTGGAAGTTATTGTAGGTCCTACAGGGAGCTACAATTAAGAAAAGCCTTTAGGCAGTAATAACGTTAGTATCCTAAGATCTTTTAAGATTAACTGACACCCCAGAATTCTAACCATTGATTAGTCAGTTTATCAGTCAATGCACTCGGTGCAATTGTAGTGTTGAAGTGGAAATCGTTGTAGGTAGCCTAGAGGGTTGTGAGTTAAGCAAAGCCTTTAGGCAGTAATAGTGGCAGTATCTTCCGATCTGTTAGGATTAGCGAACACCCGAAACCCTAATCATCCCTTAGTCAGCCTATCAGCTACCGACACGCTGTTTCACAGTTAACATTACCTAAAGGTTAGAATAAAACCGCAGCTTAGATCGCAGGTAGAAACGTTGTAATGCCCCAAATTTTATTAAAAATTATTTGGAGTTGATTTGATAGGGTAGTGGACCAAATTGGAGAGTTTTTGGCATAGGGACCATGTTGAGAAGGATTAAAATTGATGTTATAAATACTTAATATAAGATGATTATTATTATTATTATTATTATTATTATTATTATTATTATTATTATTATTATTATTATTATTATTGTTATTATCAAAAGCAAGTTTCTAGGGAAAACCAAAGTGGTTATAGGAGGGAGGAAAAGTAGGAGGAAAAGTAGCATATGGTTGGGAATTAAAAATCAAATTAAAAAAGGGTTAGAGTGTTGATGCTCATTTAAATAAGGAGTGGGGTGTAGTAAATAAATGGGGAGTGTTTTAGTTAAATAGGGAGGGATATGAGAAAGTAATTAAGGGTGTGCAAATAGGGCCCATTAGTGTTAAGTGGCCCAAAACCAATTAATAAAACCCTTGGGTCTTAGGAGAAACCCTCATTAGAGCAAAGAGATCAAAAATTAGAAAGTGAGAAGAGTGAGAGAGGAGAGCGCGACGGCCCTAGAGGGAGAGAGAGAGAGAGAGAAGCGCTAGTTCAAAGGAGAAAGAAGGAGAACTTGGAGTGTTGGTGTCTTGGAGAGATCTTTCTTGGAAAACTTGAGTGTCTTCTTCAATTAACAAGGTATGGGGCTCTCTTTCATAGTTAATGATTTATAAATCATGAAATCATAGGGATTAGGTGTTAGGAGTAGTTGTTTAAATTGATTCATGAAGTATTTGAGTGATTGGGTGATTGTTTGATTTTATATGTGATTATATTAATTGTTGTATGGAGATTGAAATGTTATTGTATTGATTGTTGATATTAAGGTGTTATAACATGATTTTAATGAAGAATAATAGGTAGAATTAAAGTGATGGCTAGGTGTTTGATGATTTGCTTGAATGAACATGATAATGTTTTACAAGATTGTATGGTGTGGCGTTTTATATGTGAATGTTGTTCTTGATTGTTGGTGTTAAGGTGAGTTACATGAATATAATGCAATATGGTGTGTAAATGGTGTTTGGTGTTTAAGTGTTGTTGATGTTATTGGGTGTTGATGATGAGCTTTACTTGTTTATGGTTTTTGTGTGTTTTCTGGACACTGTTTCGGTTTTTCTCAACTGGTACTGTTTGGTTGATCGAAAAATTGTGTGGCTAATTGTTTTTGAAAATAGACTTAAGGCCGGTCGTTTTGGCACTGGTTTCGTTCAATTCGGAGTTGTGTAGCTCAAGTTATGAGTCTCTAAAGTTAGGTCAAATTTCTGGAGTCAAACTGGGAGTAGGTTCAGATTTTGTAGGTTTTGTGTGCTCAATTGAACTCCGTTTTGAGTGATTCTACTTCATTGAAAAATAGACTTAATTCTCTACGAAATAGGCACTGATTTCACTGAATTTCATTAAGAAATGAGAAAGAAAATTTGGTTGCAAGTTGGGTAACGCGTTCTGTCCGATTTTGGTACCTCAGTGTAGTGTTTTGAAAAACTGTACCAACTGGACACTTATTTTGAAAAAATAAAATCATAGGTAGAAACTACACTCAGAGGGCTTTCCAATGAGTGGTATTTTGTAATTTTTCGATGTCGCGTTCTATTTTAAATAATTCGCCGAAGTAGGAGTACTGCTTTAGGAATCCAGCACTTTGTGTGGGTGTTGCCAATGTTACCCAAAGTGTCAAAAATATTGTTTTGATCCCTCTGAACTTTCTGGTCCTCGAGGTGTCAAACTAGTCCTTGGGCGTTAAATTAATCCTTATGGTGTCAGATTAGTCCTTAGGTGTCATATTGGTCCTTGAGGTGTTAAATTGGTCCTTAGGTGTCAAAATGGTCCCTGGGTGTTGAAATGGCCCTTAGGTGTGGGTTTAGTCCCTGGTGTTGACTTTAGTCCTTGGAGTGGCTTTAGTCCTTTGGTGTAGAATTAGTCTTGGTGATCTTTTAGCCCCTATAGAATTATCATTTATGGCGTGGTGTATTATTGGTGAAATAAATATTGGTGAGTTGGGGTCTATGACCTTTCTTTGGTGTTGGTGAGCCTACTATTTATGGTGTGGTGTATTATTGGTGAAATAAATATTGGTGAGTTGGCGTCTATGACCTTTCTTTGGTGTTGGTGAGCCCACAAGGCTATTGGTGAGCATGCTATTGCATTATTTTGGTGATTTGGTGTTTCTGGTGCATAGTCATGGTGTCGCATTATCATATGCATATTTTGGTGAATAGGCCTCGGCCTCTTAAATTTTTGGTGAATTCCCTCAAGGCTATTTTGGTGATGGATCCACATGCATATGCCCGTGGAGTATTGGGTTGCATTTCATACATTACATACATGTTCTGGTGACTGATTGAGTGTTCATAAACTAATGGTGTATTTGATCGAATCAGTATTTACGTGTGACCGTAATCCAGGTGTAATCTGTATTTACAGTGTATCTCTGTATTAATGGTGTATTTGAATTGATTTGTATATCTGGTGTGCCTATTCTCTGTGTTTCTTGTTTTATCTATTATTTCCTATGTATAGAGACTCACCTCTTCGTCGTGTTGCTTCGTATGTCGACAACTGCGCAGTGACGGTGGGATCGAAGGTGACTAGAGATCCTTCTTCTAGTATGGTCGAGTCGGCTCTGATACGTAGCACCGGGGGGATGTTTAGTTGTTATTTCCTTTATATTTTGAACTAAGATGTTAAGTTATTATTTCCCACTGCTGTAGTATTTTGTCCTCGGACATTGTTGGTGCTATGTATCCTATATATTGGAGTTTTATTTTAATTAATATTTTGGAGTTTGATTTTGGAGTTTAAATGTGGCACCCTCGAGTGGTCGCACTAAAAGTTTTTACGCACTCTGATTTTCAAATAAATGTAATAGTAGTTATGTACAAGTGGGTGTTACAAACATCCTTTCAAAGCCATATTTCAGAATACTATGAAGCTGACCTAGTAAGCAGTAGCGCAATCTCAGTATCGACAAGTAGAATCACCCAACTCTGATCGAATTAATTTTCTATCGCGATTACTGAATCAAGTTCCTTTCAGGATGAGATGATCAGTAGGTGATGGTTATTGAAATAACCTTATGATTACCCTCGAGATTATGAGCAAGCCAGTCTCCGACTTGTTTTATTCATAATTTCTAATTCGGAACTCTGATTTTTATGTTCCGAGATGTGTTGGTAAGCTAACGAAAATGTCTACACATATGAGTAGGTTTTGAACCCTGTTTCCAATGGTATTCTGAAATGTACTTATACCTTAACCTAAGTGGTTGTAGGTCATAACTTCTTTAGAGACTTGGGAAGTTGGAAGAGGAATTCTAGTCATTAATATTAGATTCCTAGACACAGGTTTAGAATGATAACCATTGTAGTTTCCCAAGATATTTATTTCTCAGAAATGGTTATTAATATCTATAACCCTCAGCAGTCAGTGGAGTTTCAGAAGCCAGCGATAGTGAGGCATTCCACCATTATGCTACAAGAGTCAAACTTTCAATTACTTAAAGTATTGGAAGTCGTGTTTTCCTATAGGAAGACTGAATCAAGTGAGTGTTAAACACCTTACTTCTTGTTAAGCAAGACATGTTCCATACCAAACGTATACGCTAGGGGTTTCTTTTTTTGTTGATCTGAATGTTTTTGGGATTTTAGGTTTCAATGATTTTCAATTAGGGATCTGAATGTTTTTGGGATTTTAGGTTTCAATGATTTTCAATTTTAGATTTACATTTTTTTTTGTTTTAAATGATTTAAGGTATAATAATATAGTTTATTTTATTATTTTAATAATTATAAATATCATATCTGAAGTGGCAACTTATGTGGTATCATAAATGATGTGTGCACGCTAACTCAACTGCCACGTCATTTAATGAATGCCACATCAGTGTTTTTTGTTTCACCAGAATCCAAATAAGCAAAAAAAACTCAAAAATCCCCCTTTAGACTAAATTTGCTGAGTTTTTTAAAACAGGGGACCAAATGTCCGGATTTTAAAATAGGGGGACTAAATGTCCGGATTTTTCAAAAGAGGGGGACTAAAACTCTAATTTAGCCAAATAAATTCAAACAACCAATGCATAAACCATTTTCCACAACAAAGACAAAAACCTTACTTTCATAAAAAAAAAAAAAATAGGGGTTAAATCGACCGCACGGTAGGGTTAGCCATCATTTTAGGACGTATGAAGCGTACTCAAGAGTCCTAAGACCCTTATTCCAATAAATCAAACCACCTCATACACAAACCTTTTTTTCCTTAAAAAAAACAAAATCTTATTTTCAAAAATATAGGGCACTAAGTCCACTGTATGGTCGGGTTAATCATCGTTCTAGGATGAATGAGTTGTACAGCTCCAAAGTCCTAAAACCTCTATATTAAAAAACACCAACCCACACACTTTTTCTACCCCAAAACTACGTAGCTTTAATTTCCCCATCGCACCTAAAGATACGTTAGAGGAGGGGCCACTTCTGTCAAGCACAAAAAAATATATTATTAAGTCTTTTTTTTCTTTTTTTAAAGGGTAAAATAATCATTAAATACAACTAATTAGAAGGCAACCTTCCTCAGGAAGGATGTCGAGGGATGTCGTAATAGAATTAATACCTTCCCCACGATATAATGAACCTAAATTTGACTCATTTTGAACCTTCAAATAATCATTGCCCAAATATGGTCTCAAGGACCCTTCTCCAAACCTGATTGAATTTCCAATATTTGGAGGGTGATGGCGTGAAGGACGATAGCGTACAAAGTTGACGGTGGTTCGCAGTGGTTGCGGCAGAAGATCATCTCTCACGGTGGTCAAGTGGGGGTGTAGGCTTTATTTTCTCTCCCCTTTTTATTTTTAACAATCTGATTTCCTGTCTTCTATTTCTGGTTTTGATTTTTCATGTATTTGGTTCTGCCTTTTGTTATTATAAACACCCTAAACTTATAAAATCCTGCTTACGTTTATTTTTTTTAGACTCCTCAATCCTTAACTTCTGATTTATCTATTTCTGGTCTTCAAACCCTAAACTCATTTCAACAACTAAACCATTTTTAAACCCCTAATGTGTCTTGTGCAATGTTAACTATTGGCCATTGTATTTCTATTTTTATACAACAAACAGAGGTGTTTATCTTTGGAGTCTAATCAATCATACTTTGTAAAAAAAAATGTATGCTAACATCCCAGCGTAAATACTACAAAAATTAGCGACTTAGATACCAACCTAATTTCTAGCTTCTGAAATGTCTCCCTTTTCTTACTCGTTACTGGTATTGTTAAATCTCTCGCTCTTCGTTTTTCGCTTTTCCTCGTCTAGTTTCAAAACTTTTGGGTGTTTTTTGTGATTAGGATTTCAATGTGAACCCTTAATCTTTTTTTAAGTGATTTTCTGAATTTTTCTGTGTCTTTTCTTTGAATTTCGTTTTGTATTAATAGTCTAATTCTTTGTTTTTTCTTATTTCAGATTTGGGCTTAGTGTTGAAAAACTTGCTCACCAAGGAGCTGAATTAGGTTTGGAAAATCCTGCTTACCAAGAAACGATGGATTGAGCGTATCTGCTATTGGTTGTTTTTTTTTTTTATATTCTGTAATTTTTGTAGTTTTTTAAATTATTTTTGTTTTTTTTTTGGGATTATTGTAAATTAAGTTTCTTGCAATTCTTATTTATTATACCTTTTTACATTTTTTGTGATTATATTTTTATTTTTATGATTTTTAGGTTAAGTAAACAAAAGTCAACTTGGGCCAATTCTCAAAGAACGAAAATCGGGCCTAATAAACTAATGGATTAAAAAAATGGGCTCAATCAAAAGAATATGCTTAGGCCTGATCTCGCAAAATATAGGTCTAAATAGACAAAGAGGCACACTACAAAAAAAACCGTCATTAGCGAGTGAAATATCCGTCGCTAACAGGCCCATTTCGGTCGCTAATGTCCATTAGCGAGGGAATTAGCGAGGGACCAGTTCGGTCGCTAATTCCTCTCGCTAATGCAATTAGCGAGAAAATACGATTCGATCGCTAATTACCCACGGCCACGTCCTCGCTAATTCCCTCGCTAATTAGCGAGGACACATCAATTCCTCGCTAATCGACACGCTGAACACTTAATCGGTGAGCGCCACGCGTGTATACGTTCCTCGCTAATTCCTCGCTAATTCACTCGCTAAAGTCCAAAAATTAATTTTTTTTTAAAACTCGCTTATTTATTAATAATAACTAATTAAACATAAAATACCTAAATCAATATATAAATACAAAATTTCTAAAATGTTTCATTCAAAATCCAAAGTCAATACAACACAAAATACTCAAATGTAAAAAAATAATACAAAGAGTACTAAAAAGACCAGTCATCGGACTCCTCGGATGGCTCAAAACTCAAACTCGGACTCATCGGACTCACCAAGTTTCTGCGCAGTGAGACGTACTCTCTTGAGGCCGATAAAGCTCCATCATCCTCCTCATGTCATTCTCCATCTTTTGCTCCCACTCGCTTTTGCATCTCCATCATTTGTTTGCCACTCCGCTTTTTGCTCTCTCACTCTCTTCCAGCTTTTGTTGCGTAGCATGCAGCTCCTCCTCCATCTTCCTAAATCGCTCTCTCTCGAATCGATTGAGTAGAAAATGGTGGTCGTCTTCTAGAAGCTCTAGTGGGGTCAAAACCAGACGGGCTCATTAATGGAGCCAAGGGCCCCGTACCATCTGAGCGACCACTTGTTCCAACCCGCTACTTTCTCCCAATGTGCATTCGAGAGAGCTATCAAATCGGGAGTAAGTTGACCAGTGTGTTTGAGGTTCCAGTTCCCGAGTCACTGAACCCATCTCTTGAGAATGGGCCTCTGTTTTGTATAACCACAAAACATAGCATAATTAGTGCTCCATTCATTTTAACAAAGCAACATATATGTATATATAATACAATTCAAGATGTGTATTTACAGAGTAACCTCGCGCGCTCTCAACAAAGTGATCTTGAGTACCCTTCCTTACATGGGTAAACTCGTGAAGCTCGTGCCCGAAGTGGGAGGCGTCCCAACTTCTTAGCTCAGTAAAATGAAAAACATTTTCAACATTTGCTAACTAATTAAGTAATGTAAAAAAACACACAGATATTTAAAATAATTTACCAATCGAATAGCATGTTGAGCACGGCTTATGGACCCAACACGCTTAAGCGAGCCGCCTCTTTTACGAGTTTCTATTAAGCCTTCGCTTTTCGAATTATGTTTGAACTTCTCTGTTTCCCAATGTTCCTTGAAGGCATTCCAAACATTTTCACCCATGTAAGGAGGCCTCACATTTCCACGCCTCAACTTGTACAACAAATCCGACAATTGTTGACCAAACCTCAAGAGAAAACACCTCCCACCTCTTCATCATCTTTGTTGGTGCCATGTCACTCTATTCTCGTATTAAGCATAATGAAAGTATGTATTAGTAATAATATTAAACATTACCAAACATTAAATTAAAACTAACAATATATATAGGTACATAATGACATAATTAATAGACACTTACTCTAAAAAAAGCCAACAACTCATCCTTCACTTTGTCATCAACTTTACTCCACTTTTTATGGTAAGTTTGAAAATATTTCTTACGGATGACATATGTGATCTTTGGATGAAGTCGCCTTCTTCGACGGAACAAGTCTACATATATACGATAAAAATATATCAAACAATCAAATATATATATATATAAGTTGTTGCATAATTAACTTAAATTAAAAAAAATCCAACAAATATAATACTTACGTGTTACCATATGGATAAATGATGTAGAGCTTTTTGTTGTTGATATAAACCACCTCCACTCTCTCGTCATCAACCACCTCCACTCCCGGCTCATTAGCACCATCACCACCAACATGATCATCCTCCGATGTACTCACATGCTCAGTCGATGTACTCACATGCTCAGTCGATGTGCCTATATGCTCAGGTGGCGTATGCCCAGCTGTATGCTCAGGAGGTGGGGGGAAGAGTCCACCAGATATCTGAGTCAGATACCCAGGTGGCATATACGGAGCTGTATACCCAGAAGGTGGCATATGCCCAGCTGTATACCCAGGAAGTGGCATATGCCCAGCTGTATACCCAAAAGGTGGCATATGTCCATGTGAGGGAATATGAAACCAATTGGGGCCCGATGGAGAATGGGGTCAGGGACATCCGAGGTGGTAGTCATGGGCGGACCAACCAATGTACTCGACCTCATATTTCCAAGATTAATTACCACCTCATTATTAGCACTACGATTACGCCTCCTCTTGGGCTCCCCTCTTGCTATTCCCTTCCCTTTATCTTGTCTCGGTGGGTCAGAGCCTCCTCCTGAATCCATTTCTATGAAAAAAAGGGAACCCACAACAATATATAATATTACCAACATTAATAATACAAAATGTGATACTAACACCATTAATGATACAAAATGTGATACTAAAACAATTAATGATACAAATGTGATACTAACGACATTAATGATATATTCATTAACAAGTTTCATCCAAAAGACAAAGGTAATACACAAGAACAATAATGATAATAACAACATAAGACTAATCTAATTATTCATCTTCTTCATCTTGATTCTCTTCTTCATCTTGATTCTCTTCTTCATCTTGCTCATCTAATTCATTTTCTTCTATCACTTCTAATATCTTTTTCAACTTCTTCAACATCGATCGATCATCACGTAAGGGGTGAACCTGTTCAACTTCAATTACCTCATTTACTCGGACATTTCATCCACGATAAGGAACATCATCCTCCACATCACCGGCTTCAATGCGACCCGTGGTTTTGTCTTAATTGCAACACACCATCCTTTACGAGTTGATGGATATGGAACGTAGTACACTTGTCTCACATTTTCTCGCCATAATAAATGGATCATAGAGTTGATACCTTCTATTCATTTGAATGTCCACCGTATTACATTTTGGATTCAACTTTGTTCCTCTAACCGATGGATCAAACCATACACAATAAAACATGACTATTTTCTTTTCATAGTCCAAGAATGGGTATTCAAGTTGATATATGTGTTGGATCACACCGTAGTAGTCATTTTCACCTCCTCCTGTTTCCCTTTTAACATATACCCCACTATTAATTGTTCTTTTTCCTCACTCCGAGATTGAGTGTCAAATTTGTAACCGTTAACTAGGTACGTGTGCCACTCGGTGACCTCAAGAAAAGGACCATCGCCTAAGTTCCTCAAGTGTTGGATTAGGGAGTTGGTTGTGCTTCATAAACCTAAGTAACCATATATGGGAAAAATAAGTCATGTCTCATATCTACTTTAAACATTTGACATTAACACATTATTTGATTTACTTACTCTAGTCTTAAACCAGTTGGAAAACTTTCATGTATACGAACAGAAGATTCTTCGTGGGTATACCCTCAATTCGTAAGAATGCAATCGAAATGGTATAATTGAAAGTTGATCAAACCATGATTTAACTTTATACTTTAAACGTCTATAATATAAAGACTAAATTGGAGCATACTTACGCGACATATGGTTTAACTTCAAGCAGCAATTGATCAAGACATGAACATGTGTTGATAGATGTTCTTTGTCCGATAAGTATTTGGTTGACTTCTTTCCCGAGGCGACCAGTTTTTGCTAAAGACAGATAAAGTGAGCGCATGTCTTTGTTCTTCAACCTCCTTTCATTTCTATTATTTCTTGACAACATAAAATTGTTGAAATAATGTGAACAGAAATAGATGGTTTCACGGTGTAAGTAAGCTGCGCAAATCGATCCTTCAACTCTAGCTTTATTCTTCACTGATCGTTTATAATCACCCATTAATCTACATATGAACAATTAGTCATACTAATTAATTAAAATAGTCGTACTAATAATTTTTTAATTCAAATGTTGAAATAGATAATTACCTCTCAAATGGATACATCCACCTATAATGAACCGTCCGCCAAGTCTTGCTTCATATGCTAGGTGAACTGGTAGATGCTCCATGGAATCAAAGAAACCGGGAGGAAATATTCTCTCCAACTTACAGATGATGAAAGGAATATTCTGCTCCATCTTAATGAGATCATCCATTCTCAATGTTGAAGAGCACAAATTCTTAAAAAATTGACTCACTTCAATAAGTGGTTCCAAAACACACTTTGGTAGTGAACTAAAAGCAATTGGAAGCAAACACTCCATGAATACATGGCAATCATGACTTTTCATCGCATACATCTTCCCAGTGTTCACATCGGTACATCTTGCAAGGTTAGAAGAATAACCATCTGGCATCCTCAATCCTTTCAACCATCGACAAACATCTTTCACTTCATCAGGTGTTAGACAGTATTAATTTGGCTTTTGGTTTTAACATCTTCCCATTAGCCATTTCCACCAAATTCAAATCGGATCGATATTTGCTACAGTAAAAAGCAGAATCCAATCTAGCCTTATTATTGTCTTTAGTTTTATCTTTCACATTCATCACAGTCATAAATATGTTATCAAAGAAATTCTTCTCAATGTGCATAACATCGAGATTGTGCCTCAACAGATTGTCTTTCCAATATGGGAGATTCCAAAATATGCTTCTTTTTGTCCAGTTATGCACTTGTCCATAACCATGCAGTCTCTCAAGTTCGCCTACCTCAGTGACTTGTGGCAAGTCCATAACTCTGCTCCATATTTCACCTGGTGTCACCAAAGGCGGTGGTCCATCTTCTTCAACTACCTTGTTCTTGAAGCCCTTCTTGTTCTTTCTAAATTTATGATCTGGCGGTAAGAATCTACGATGCGAGTCAAACCAAGAAGTCTTGCCCCCGTATTTTAGCGAAAAGCCTTGTGTGTTCCATGCAATGGGGACATGCCAATTTACCGTGAGTCCCCAACCAGACAACATACCATAAGCAGGAAAGTCGTTAATTGTCCACATCAACGCCGCTCTCATCTTAAAATTCTCTTTCCGTGCTGCATCATATGTCAAAACACCCCCCCACAATCTCTTGAGATCATCAATTAGAGGTTCCAAAAGATATCAATGTTAGCTTTTGGATTATTTGGACCAGTATCGAGACAAGTCAAAAACATAAACGGTTTAGTCATGCACATCTCGGGAGGAAGATTGTAAGGGGTAACAATGGTCGCCAACAAGAGTAGGGAGAAGATGATGCTTGGATATATGGAGTAAATCCATCGAGCACAATCCAAGTCGAACATTTCGTGGGTCCGAGGCAAAATCAATGCACTAAATCAAAGTGTTTCCATGCTTCACCGTCGGATGGGTGGCGCAAAATGTCCGAGGTACCCTATTATCATAATGCCAAGTCATTTTCTGCAAGAACTTCATCGATGCAAACATTCTTTGCAACCTTGGAATTATAGGCAAATAGAACATCGACTTCACGGAATGGGTTTATAATTACGTTTTGCCCTTTACGAACATGATACCTCGGCCAGTCCCACGAAATTTGCATTCAAGTAGCTCACCGTCATTTTTACCAAACTCGTTGTTGTAATACAACATGTGTCCTTTCTCACAACAATCAATCTTCTTAAAATCCAATCCCGACTTGAAAACTAACATCTTTGCTTCATAATAATTGTTTGGCAAATTATCCTTATAAGGTGTTGCATCCATCATCATTTTAGTCACATAGTCTAAAACCCACTTGAAATACTACTCATGGACTTGAGAGCTAAAAGCTTAACACACATAGATAATTTTGAATTTGGCGAGCCTTGAACAACGGTTTGTTTGAATCGATAACAAATTATAAAATCTCTCTGTGGCTTCTTCATTTGGAAGTTCTTCATGATTGTCATCTTGAGGCTCATCAAATGGCACATTCACCCCAAGACCATCACAAATCATGTTATTCATCCACTCAATATTTTCATTCGTGAAACACCAACACGAGTTGCTTGAAGCTCCAACTTCAAAATTTGGAAGTTGTTCTCCATGGTCAGTCCAAATCCTATAATTAGGCCTAAACCCCCATTGATACAAGTGGCATCTGATTTCCTCATCAGTCCTAATAGGTACACCGTCGCATTTTAAACATGGACATCTAACCCCATTTTCCTCTCTAGCCAAATCATGTTGCCACGCTACCACAAGAAATTGTTCAACCCCAACAACAAAAGATTCTTTCAAACCCGCTCTTCTCGAATATAACCGATCATACACCCAATCACGATTAAATTGATACGAATTCATCTACACACATTTTAAAAACGTGTTACATTCCCATAACATTGCCAATAACATATATCAAGTTAGTGGCATCGATATCATCCCAGTGGAGATGATTTCGAGCCGAATATGAAGTCGAGGACGAAAGACAAAACCCCTTTTCCATCCAAGTAGTGAAGGAAGTTATTTGAACTCCCAACCTTACAGTTGTTAGTATTGTCTCGCAATTATCTCAATGGAGATGATTTCGAGCAAAATATGGGGGTGAGTGAAACAACACCTCACCCTTTTCCATCAGCAACACACAGTCAACTAACCTAGGGTTCATCCAAAAACACTTAAACACTTTTCACACTCAATTCAACTAACATTTCACAATAACAATTAATCCTAATATTCAATTATAACTTACAATTCACACTCAATCCTTAATTATAACTCACAACAATACTCAATTCTAATACATAACAACAAATTTAATTTAAAAACTAACCGCTATTAGATTTACGTCCGGTGCGGTGGTTCGATGACGGTGCGCACTCCGGTGCGGTGGTGAAACTTCAAACACCAAAATCCAATCCTAACCAATTTCAATTTCAAGGAAAAAATAAATTAAAACAAATTCAATAAAATATTAAAATTAAAACAATATCATAAACAATTGAAAATCAAAACTTACAATAAGAGGTGGTTGTGGTGGTGGTGGTGGTTGTGTGGTGGTGTGGTGGAAGAAGATGGAGAGAGTAAAAGGGAAATGAGAAATAGTAAGAGAGAGAGCTAGAGAGGAGATAAATAGGAGGAGCTTTGGTGGTGGTGGTGGTGGTGGTTTTTCGTGGGTGGTGGTGTGGTGGTGGTTTTAGTGGGTGGTGGTGGTGGTGGTTTTTGGGTGGTGGTGGAAATGAGGTGAAGAGAAGAAGAGTGAAAGGAGAGAGAGAGAGACAGACAGAGGAGAAGAATTGGGGGGCGTGGGTGGTGGTGGTTGTATGGTGGTGGTGGTTGTATGGTGGTGGAGAGGGTTTTGGTTTGAGAAGAATTGAGAGAGAAGAGTGAAAGAGAAACAGTGAGAGTGAGAGAAGAGTGAGAGACTGAACGTCGCTCGGTGTGGTCAAAAATGTGCCACGTAGCGACGGATTTAGCGACGGAAAATCGGTCGCTAATCCGCTACAGTCTTAGAGACATCGCAACGGTCAGAAATTTAGCGAGGGACCCATTAAATCCGTCGCTAACTGTCTTGAATTGCGTGCAAGCGCAATTTGAAATTGGCGCGTGCATTTAGCGACGGCCAGTCCGTCGCTACTGGCCTTATTTCCGTCGCTAATTACCTAATTTGCGAGGGACCTGTTTCCCTCGCTATGTCCGTCGCTAATTTCTGAGTTTGCGAGGGACCTAATATTCCCTCGCAACGTCCCTCGCTAAATGACGTTTTTTTTGTAGTGGCATCTCGACCCAATTGAACAAATTACTGAACGTTGACCTGATTAAACAAGAATCGCGACTACGAGTCCGAAAATCAATCTTGCAGTGATCGTAATTCCGACTCACAACACGCGAATTATTAAAATTAGAATGATTTATAGAAGATAGAAGACAAACACAATTGGGATATAACGGTGGACAAACCCAAAAACTAGGCGCCTATGACTAAGGGCATTTGGCAGACTATTTTACAATTCTCTTAATTGCAAAATGGCTCTTTAAAGTGTTGGTATTTGCCCTTGATAACCCTTACTAACACACAAGCAAGCATCAAATTTTCACGACAATCTCAAATAACACATAATTCCACAACTTGGTAATATTTCATGACAATTGTACTAATTTCTAATTTTTAAAACAATTACAAATCCATAATTTCATAACTTGTGCAATCAAACATAATTCATGAATTTCCATGACAATTGTACAAACTTTTTGTACAATTATATATCTTTGATCCTTAACCTAGAAGGTTAAGTTTCGAGGGGTTACACAAATTAAAGATATGTGTTTGATTTAGATTCATGGACACACCATTGTGAGTCATCCTGAATTCATACATCCTCAAGCTACAATGGTTCAACAAGTAGTGATAAGATGTGTCTTTTGATATCTCGATCATGGATACTAAACCTATCACCATTTAAATATAAGGTATGGGCCACACGTGCAGCATTTATGGCTTGCGTAAGAAATGGTTCCATTGCAGCAACTCTACTGGAACAATAACACTCATTTATCCTTTTCCATGCCCTATTTATGATATCTTGGATATGTCTTCTTGCATCTTCCTCTGAAACATTCATTTCATTCATGTAACATAGAATTGACGAGGCAACATCACCCCTTTCTCTTTCAGCCTGTTGCACACAATTCTATATATCCTAAGAATATTAAATTTTAATGAAAATTAAAAGAAACGGTTAAACAAATATATTTGAGGCAACAAAAATTACCACTGTGGTTGCTAAATCATTGCATAGTCGAATCACTAGAGATACGTTGTAGACAACATCTTCATATGTGTGTAGAAAATCATTTGTCTCATCTGATAATTTATGCATTGAGGCAAAATATGAATGGAGTAGAATCACAGGCCCAGAAGATGTAATCCATGCATTGCCTAGATATTCTTCCAACGATGGAATATATCCCATTTTATACCACTTTGCTTCCATGTATAATGCCTTCGAAAAGTCTTTCCACTATAAAAATTAAGATGGCATAACTCATTAATTAGTTAATTTAATTTTTTTTGAAGGAAATTAGTCAATTTAATACATCATTATATATAATCATCTAATGAATTTTTTACAAGCTAATCATATATGCTTATAAAAAATAAGCTGATCATATACTAAATATATTGTAATTCAAATAATATTTTTTTGAAGACTTGTACTCAAATATTATATAAAAATAAATATTAAGAATCTTTAAAATAAAAAAATAAGAAAAAATTCTTATTTTTAGTAAAATGTGTAAATAAACTACAATATATAAAGAACAAAAAAACAAACAAAATATAATATTCATAATTTCACACCACAAAAATTAAATTAGCGTTAACTTAAGTTTAACAACACAAAAAAAAATATCCAAATAATTACTTAAAGTTACATATAAAATAAAATCAAATATGTCTTGAAGAGAATAACACATAAGTTCGTGCAAAAAAATGTTATGACTTCAATAAGTACTCTTATAGTATGTACTATTTTCTAGAAAAAATGGAACTTCACTTAAAATGTTATAAATATGACATAATAACATATTTAATCGATATAAATAT
Source organism: Oxytropis ochrocephala (assembly GCA_020916435.1). NCBI lineage: Eukaryota > Viridiplantae > Streptophyta > Magnoliopsida > Fabales > Fabaceae > Oxytropis > Oxytropis ochrocephala. The sequence continues at coordinate 67,137,350 of CM037094.1, read as the reverse complement.
GACATAATAACATATTAAATCGAAGTAAATATGACATAATAACAATATAATATTCAATAATCATAAATACTATAATGTAAGTACTCTTATAATAATATTTTTGTGCATATTTATTTTTTAATTTTTTGATTTATTTCATCAATTAAATTATAAAAAATGATAAAATACATCTCATCTACCAAAAGTCAACATCATTTACCATGTTTTTTCAAAAATCAACATGTAATACAATTTTTTTAAGAAAAAAAAAGTTGAAATCCGGTTTTTTGCCCGACTCCCGGGTTTGGACCAATTTTCTGCCCCGATTCCCTAATTTTGGCTTGTTATTTGGTTTTCATGCAAGGTGGTTCTCAGGGTCGCCTGAACCTAATAGGGGTCCTGTTCAACCGGTAGAACCGCTCGGTCCAATCCGGTTTTGACAACCTTGCTCAATATTGATGGTATCTTTAAACATGGAGCTTGAGTTGCTGGTCGTAGGGAATTATTCAGAACAATCTGAGGGAATCGATTGATAGATTTGCTAACTTTGTAGGCTAATGTTTTGCTTTGTAGGCTGGCCTTTGGGGTATTTTTTAAGAGTTGAGATTGTGTTTGGCGTAGGATTGTAAATCAGGTATTGTTCAGGTGGATTCGGCTACTGCTCGCTTTAATATATGAGGTGATTTGGTGGATCGTGCTTTGGGGTGGAGCCTTATTAGAGAGATTCAAAATCTGATGAATTTAGAGTGGCGGTTGAAGTTTGTGACTATCTATTATGAGACGAACTGTTATGCTGACGAGCTAGCTTCTCTAAGTTGTAGTCTTTAGGAGACCTTGATTTTATTTGAGCAGTGTCTGTCATCTGTGGGACCTCTTTTACTTAGTGATATTCCATTTTCTGTTGTATCTCTTGTTAGTTGTTTTGCTTTTAGGCTATAACCCCTGTTTCTTAAAAAAATGAAATACTTTTATCAGCAATAAGTAAGATGCAAAAGGGTGTTTCTTTTTTTGGTTTGTTCTCATTGCAATACTACTATTCACCATTCTGTTCTTATTCATTTGCTCTCTCACTCCTCAATGGTTTTGTGAAAAAAAATTCAACTAAATTTTACATACTCCTTAATACTTTTATATTATTTTGCTAGTTAGTATTTTTTTTTCTAAAGATTAATTTCTGGCTCCGCCACTGTTTGGAAAAACATGCAAACTACATAAATAGTTATAATTAGTTAGGAAAACTACCGCTTTCTTTAGGTAAGGCAACACCATATCAAAATTATTTTCTCTTTCTCCACCAATTTCGTAAGCAATTTCAATTGTGACATCTTGAAGTGTCTTGAAGCAAATCCTCATGTATTCTGGAAGTTCTTCAAGTTCTTTGACATCCAATCTGTGTTTATGAATGTCATAATTACTTAAGTAATAACTAGAAATTAGAAATATATATAGTGAAACATAGTTTGTGGATGACTAAAGAAACAAACCTTTGAAAGGCCATTGTGAATGGCCCCAATTCTTCAAATGAAGCATGTATATCATAAATATCATCAAACACGATCACCAAAATAATCACTTTAGTGAGCCATTTCCTCAAAAATTTGAACTTGGGCTCAAAAGCAACTCCTGTTGCACACTGGTGTGTGGAAATGCCACATACACTTGAGTGCAAGTATACACTGTCCAAAAACAAGTAGTAAAAAGATCGAACCCACAGAGATTGAAAAACTCACTTTTAAAACAAATATAAAGTAATAAAGTGTAAAGTCACAAAGTAATAAAATAATTTTGGATTTTGGTTGATGATCACAACTAAGTTAGAAAACTAAGAAAGAATGTTGATAGTGTAAAAGAGAAAAGCTAGTTGGAATGTCTTCATCAAGTAATTTACTTAAAAGTGTATGATGCGAAGATGTGATGCAATTTGATCAATCTTCATTGCATTAGCTATGTGCCTTTTCGGTCACTTTCTTCAGAGTATCATTACCACTCTTATGAACCTTGTTCTATGCAGTAAAGAAAGGGGTGTTAGTGCCAATCTTGCCTCCTAACAAGTATTCACTTTGCTTAAGTGAATTCACTCTTGTATTTTAAGTACCCACAATTATCCTATGGACTATACTATCCTATGTCTAGGACTTAGCATGGTTTTCACAAAGTTTTCTTTATGTAAAACACTCACCCATATTAGTTCTTGAGTTCTTAATTGTAAGCCATGTCTGGTCATTTACAAATCTATTTATTCTAAGTGATCAAGTTCAAAATAAGTTTTGAAAAGATTATCAAGCAAGAACTAAAGTACAAACATACATACATGCAACATACTTACTTAAAAGCTCATTAAATGATTAAAACATTCCAACTAAGAAAGGTTTAGCTAACAAGAGACATTGCAAGATATATATAAACTGAATAGACCATGTTTATATATATAGAAATCACAAAAGAGAAACAACAAGAGTAAAGTTAGACATGTTGAAAACCTTTGTATGAATCTTCTAGCAATGCACTAGCATTACTCCTTAGCACTATACAAACACTATGAAAATGAGTAAAGGAGGATTTATGAATTCCTTCCTCTTCCTCTAAAAATATAAAAACTAACTATGTATAGTGAAATTTTGATCTAACTTATGGATTGTGATATATTTCCAAATGAAGATGTGAGGTCCTTTTATAGCCTTCAAGTGAGGTGCTTCCTTCCTTCATGTTGAAGTCATCTTGAGTGGATCATAGCTGTAGTTGCTTTCCAGAGGTTTATCCATGTTGAAATCTTTGACTTAATCATATAGGGCGGTTCCATGGTGTTAGAACAAGTGTCCCTATGTTGATGACTCTTCAAAGCTAAGCCTATAGCTATGTGTGAATGGTAGGCGCCTACTATACAAGTTTGGATGGCATCAGGGAAGTAGGCAGGAGGTCATCACATTGCATGTGGATGCATATGAAACAGGCTGCTTATTCACCAAGTAGCGCAGAATTGATGCGAGGATCGGTCACGAGGAGCATTGATGCAGAGCAGACGTTGAGACTGCATCAACAAAAACATCAAACATACCACAATATATCCAAAATGGCCTATAACTAACTATAACCATTCAAATCACTCAAGATATCATATATCACACTAAATACTATATAAACTCTTTATTATTACTTGAAAGAGAGCAAATACTAAGTTTAAACATATGAAATACTCTATATAAAATAGAGTTATCACACCCCCAAACTTAAACCATTGCTTGTCCGCAAGTAATGACAAAGACAAACTATTTAAAAACTATAATTCTAGAAGATAGATCAGTTTGATTTGGTATTTTCATGAGGAGTTCCCTATGAACTTCATTTCTTAACAATCTTTCTTTTGCCTTTATTTCTTCAAAACTACCAAAGTTATTCAAACTCTTTTGTGTGTGTGTGAACCCAACTGAGTTGAGATTGGTTCCAAGACTAAGTGAAAAATTTCCTCCTAGCCTTTGAAAGGATTGGTTCATCTTTGGTCACACCAAAATATTTTTCAAAAGAGAGTGTAGACTCACAAAATTTTCTCAAGTGTAGGAGAGTTTTTAAAATCAAAGGGCTTGATTGAATCTTTCAAAACTTTTGAGCCAATGCATTTTTCTATTTTTTTTTTTTTTTTGCGTGGATCTTTTGAGCAGATGCAAATACTTCTTTGAAGTGTTTTTGTGCATTGATTTTTTTCTGCATTTTGCTTTTTCTTGATCACGATTTACATTGATGCAAACAGACCGATAATGCTTTTCTTTTTCTAGCTCATATTACTATCCTCACTGACCTCCAGATGCAAATGCACTTTGGCACAGGTCTTTGACCTCCAGATGCATATATTTTTTCTTTGCACTTTGGCACAGGTTCAGTTTATTGAACTATCCTCCGAATACATTTATTCCTGCATGGCACAGTCTTTGACCTCCGGATGCATTCATGTACTTAGCAACACAGTATAGTTTCAAAAGATTCGAGATATGGCTTGTCCACTTTTTGTATTCTTTTTCTACATTGTTTACTCTTATACTTTTGAAATTCAGCCTTTGTTTTCATAAAACACCCCCAAACTTAATTCTTTAAGCTCTTCTTTCTTTTTAGTAAAACTTTGTTTTGACCTAAGCTTACCAAAAATTCCCCTTGCATCAGATTGATCTTTTAAATAGCAAGGTTCTTTTCACAAACTCAGTTTTGAAGTGTTGAAGTGAAAATAATTTTGGTTTTTCTGAGAAATAAGGCTTCTTTTTCTCTTTTTCATTATTGAAATTCCATCCATAGGGCTTTCACCATATTTTTGAAAAACTGATCTTTTCTACTAAAATATTTAGATACTACTTTGTTAAGTACATCTAATATTTAAACAAACTAAAAACTACTTAAAACATATATATTTACTATCTAAAACATATTAATTAAACACACAACATATTAGATAGAAAACATATTAAAACATAACATAACATGCAAATCCCCCCCCAAACTTAAGGGGTTGCGGTGTCCTCACTTTACAAACTTGTTCGAAAAAAACAAATCATTTGTTCAAAAATAGGGAGAGGATTAGTACAACCAGGGAAATAGTTCAAAATGAATTAACACAAGTTATAGCAAAGTAGTAGGTGAAAACATGTAAATGATACTCATTTCTTGGCTCCACTCCTAATTCAGTGCTTTGCTGGATGGAGGAGTGTGTTTCACCTTCCGCTTCTTCTCCTTGGGCTTGTTTGGTGTTGCTTCAGAGGTGCGGATGCACCTCCTACTTCGTGTAGTTGCGATGGTGGTTCTCAGAATCGATGCAGTGCATCGATCTTGACTCGCATCGATTTCTTCCTCTTTGGTGTTAATTTTGCTGCCTTCTGCGCAGTTGCTTGAAGAACTTCGAGTATTGTGCAATGCTTCCTCTTCACATTGTGCCATTTGTTCCGTAACCATTTTGATAGTTGCCTCATCATGCACAGTTTTGGCTGTTGTGATGCAAAGAAGAAGTGATGCAGAGCATCACTCGCATCTCAACAGCTTGAGTTGATTCTTATCTCCTTTGCGGATGATTCTTCAATTTTATCTCCTTTGTCGAGTCCTTCTTCTTCTCTTTCCTGCAAAATCTCTTTCTCAAGAGCGAGATACAACATTAGAAATAATGTTGCTTGGGTCGAAAGATACTTGCTTGTGTCATTGGCATAACGAGGGGTTGGTTGTTCTGTGTGAGTTGTTTCTTGTGTTTCTTTTCTTGGAGAGGTGGTGGAGGGGTTGTTTGTGGTGGTGATTGTGATAGGACTGGTGGATCATTGAGGGAGGGTAATGGTGATTTTGGAATGGAGGAGGATTCTTGGTTTGGTGAGATGATGGGTGTTTTGGTAATCGGTGAAGTGATAGGGGTTTCGTTTGTTGGGTTGATGCTGAGGATTTGGCATATTTCTGCCTAGCAATTTCCTCTAGGATCACACCTCTAGCTTGTTCCTCTTCTTCTTCATCAATTTCCTCATCACTTTCTTCCTCCTCTTCTTCTTCTAACTCCTTATCCATTTCTTTTAATTCCTCATCCTCGCCTTGATTCGAATCATACAATTCCTCCACAACAGTTCTCTACCACAACCTTCTTTTGCACTTTGTATTGCTTCCTAGTCACTTTCTTCTTAGTGCTAGGTTCTCGCCTCTACTTTCTCCTTTCCTTTTGTTCCTTCTTCAGTCTCTTTCTCCTCTTCTTCTTCTCCTTCACTTCTCAATACCCAAGTAGGAAATTCAGGGGCATTCACTTGGCCCACAAGATCAAAGATTTTGTCAAAAACCAATTGAAGCCAGTCATGTTGGTCATTCTGAAATTTCCAAACTGCCCTCTGCTTCTGCATGTAATGCTCTTGCATTGCAGGTGTAGCGACCGAAAAATCCGGGAAAGGATTCTTCGAAATGGTTCTTAGGAAGCCGCCACCAAATTTTAGTTTAAGGGCAAATTCGGAAAATCCTTTTAAGTTTTAGGACAAGGCATTGTTGGGGTTAGGAGTCATTATGTGTGGGGAAGGTATTAGCACCCCACGACATCCATTGTCTAATTACTTAAGATTTATTTAATTGTTACCCTTTTATTTGTAAGAAAAAAAGACTTATTTAAGTTTTTGTTTTTTATGCTTGACGAGGGTCGAGTCTCGCTCCTACGTACCTCCAGATGCAATGGAGGAATCAAAGCCACGTAGTTCTTCCTGAAAAAGGTTTATTGGTTGGTGTTTTTTAGTGTAGGGGTCCTAGGATTCCTTGAACTGCATGACTCACTCGATTCTAGAATGGACGACTAACCCGATTGTACAACCGACTTAGTCTCCTACTTTTTGAAAATGATTTTTGACTTTTTGAAAAGAGTTGTGAGATGAGTTGATTTTAGAATAGGTATTCTAGAACCCCTGAACTGTACAGCTCATTAGTTCTAGAACGCTGACTAACCCGACTGTACAGCCGACTTAATCCCCTATTTTTAGGAAAATGGTTTATTCGTTAAGTTTGTAGGGTTACTGAACTGTACAGCTCATTGACCCTAAAATAATGACTAACCCGGTTGTACAACCGACTTAGCCGTTTTATTTTTAGAAAAATAATTTATTTGTTTAGGTTTGTAGGGTTACTGAACTGTACAGCTCATTGGCCCTAAAATAATGACTAACCCGGTTGTACAACCGACTTAGTCGTTTTATTTAATTTCGCGAGAAAAATTTTATATTATTGTTGGAAAAGAATTTAAAAAAAAAACGAAACAGGGGGTGAATATAGTAAATTGGGGTTTTATTAGTCGCAGGGGGCTGTATAAATAATAAGGAGGGTGAAAAGGATAGCCCAGTTCGCATCTGGAGGCCCAGAATGCGAAACTGGGCTCAAGCTGAGGAGGGGCGCGCGCGTGGATTGAAGGGTGCGATTAACATTCAGACTAAATAAAAAATAAAAGCCCATATATAAAGAAAAGAAACCCTAAGACAGCCAACCCTAAAACATTCATTCCCTCCTTTCCTTCCCTGCGGCTGCGCCGCACCAAACCTTGGAGAGAGAGAGCGATTCCTTCGGCGAAAATGTCGCCGTTTCTTAGGGGAGAGAGAGAGCCGACCGTTTTCGAGAGTGAGGGAGAGGGGAACGACGATGAAGATGGCGACTCCATCGGAGGTGGGTGGTGATGGCGACGGCGAAGGTGATCCGCGTGGCACTCGTGAGTTTCGCTCCTCTCTCCCATGTTCTTCGTTCTATTTCTGTTCTTTTGTGTTTACGTTAGTTTTTTTCTTCCTTTTTATTCAAAGATCCAACGGATCGATCGTTTTTATGCAGGTTCGGTTTGGTGGCGTTCGGTGTGGAGGAAGCTTTGGTTGTGGCGAAACGACGGTCACTGCGTCGGTTTGTGGGTGAGTTCGCCGGAGGCTTGCCGGAGAAGACGACCGGAGGGTCGCCGTCGCCGGAGAACGTGACTACAGGTTAGATTTTTGATTCTTTTGACCCTGGCTGGTTTTTTCATTCTGATTCCTACTCCTCCTACTCTTCTCTCTGTTTGTTTTTACTCTATGTGATTTTTTTGCTGTTTATACTTCACATCCACTAACTTTCATTCATAAAAAAAACTATCTTTGATTCAAGACAATATTAACAGAGACAAATTTTTTAAGTACAACCTAATCTATTTATGTGAGAGTATGGAAGCCTTATTCTGATTATTAAACGACATAGAAAGTCTAACATCCACATTTCTAACGAACCATACGTGCGTAAAAGGAAAAAAAGCGTTTAAATTTAGATACCAACCTGTATTCAGATTGCTCAAAAAATAAAATGATCTCTCTACTGCTTTCTGCTTCTCTTCTCTCTGTGTTCTGAGTTCTTCCTCCCTCCTTTTTTACTGCTCAGATCTACACAATCTGTTTAGTTGCTTAGGGTTTCAGTGTAAAACCCTAATCCTTTTTTCGGTGATTTTTCTTACTCGAAATTCGTGTTTTTGACTCAGGTCTAATCCTATTTTTATACTAAAAATTCTAGGTTTAGCATTTAATTCTGTTTTCCTTGGGCTTTGACTGACTTTGACCTTCTTTATTTTCAGATCTGCAGCCCAAATCAGCAGCTGGAGAGCAGCTGAAAAATCCTGATTGCACCCCTATATTTTTTGCATTTTTCTCTATTATTTTCGGATTCCATTTTTATGTATTTTTTTAATATTATACCTTTTTTGTATTTTGGGACTCTTTGGACTATTAAGTGCTTTTAATTTGTAAATTCAACTAAATACCATTTTTTGACATTTTTGGACTTATTTGACTTCTAAATTGTAAATTAAAATTAATAGAATTTTTTGACACTTTGAACTAGTAAGTGCTTAAATAAATTAAATAAGCAAAGTGAGACTAAAATAGTAATAATAAAAAAAGCTAAATATAACGACGAGAACGGACCGGATCTGAAAACTGCGCTAAGACTAGACTAAAAATAAAAGAAATGGGCGCGTTAAAAACAAACGACTAGAAATAAGCGACTAGAACAAAAAAAAGAATACGGACAAAATTGGGGTATAACAGCTGCCCCTCTTTATTAATATTTTACTAGAAAGTGCTTAGCTCTAGAACTTTCGTAGTAGAAATAGAAATAAAGATAAGATAGACGCTAATTTTGTCCGTTTAAGGGGGAAGTGAAGGTTTGAGAGGTAAGGGGAGTGATTAATGCTTGTCGCGTTAACCGAGAGTTGAATGAAGGGTCAACAAGGACCTGAAGGAGCACTAAGGCTCTGAAGGACCACTCGGGGTCCGAAGGAGCGACAAGGCTCTGAAGGACCACTTAAGGTCTGAAAGGCTGCCTAAGCCTTAATTGAAGGACCATCGTGGTCTGAAGGAGCGCAACTAGCTACTGGTACTAATTAAACGGCCCGAGGGGGCCTTTATACTCGGCGGCCATGATGGGTCAAGATCGGTCTAGAATCGATATGTTGACCATGAAGGGCGTGCTGCGTGTCTTAGGTGACACAACTAGTCCGAAGGACCACGCGGAGTCCGGAAGGTCCGCCGGCTCGACTCGACGTTTGCGACCCGGGCCACTTAGGGCACTGAAGGAGCGTAGTGCTCTGAAGGACCACTCGGGGTCTGTAGGGATCAACCTGGTGATCCGTGATACGATATGAGATCAACGCTTAAAGCGCTGACATTAGAGGAACAAAACATAGGGATTGACACTTGTCGAGTCAATCAAAAACTTAGTAAGCGCATTAGAAAATGAGAAGGAAATCTTCATTTGGCGTATTTAATAATGCAATAAAATGGATATGCTTGTATGTGATGTATGCACATGTAATGATTGACATGTGGTGGGATGATGAATGATATGTGGGATGAATTTTTCTTCTTTTTTTTTTTTTTTTTTTTTTTTTTTTTTTTTTTTTTCTCCTTTTTACTGTTTCATCAACTCGCGGGACTTCCAATGTGAGATATGAAGCCATCTTGTGTATTTGCACTGCTGGATCGACATGCTGGTGATCGTGAATTGTCATAAGAGCTATTTGTTTTCTGCAATGACTGCTATTTGTAGGAGATTGTGTCATTTCTGTGATTAGCAAAAATTTCGTAACGATAGTAATGCTTATGATTATGCCACATGTTTCACAATTCAGTATCATTTATCATAAAACATCATTTCAAAAATAGAGAGAATGAAAGAGAAGGGAAAGTGTTTGATGTTAATATTGGAAGCCGAGTATGCAGAAGGCACACTGACTGAAGATTATATCAGTAACTGAGTTGAAAGAAACAGAAGAGCAAAAAAATACTAAGCAGAGTTGTTGGTAGCTAACCTACTTGAGATAACGCCATCGGCTACTCATGTTCACAACCTTGATCCTCATTGTCCGACTTTCGAAGTGTTGCTTGTCTCGGTACTTTGGTCCAATCTCTTGACCCTAATTTTTGCCTGGATCGCCTTTTTTGGTTTTCGATCCATCGGTCGCTTCTAACTTTTGCCTATCACGCCTTTTTTGGGTTTTCGACCTAGCGAGCTTATTCTTTGCTTGGCTCATTTTTCTCTTTTTTATATATCAATTTTCTTTTGACTGCATCTGAGTTGACTGGGAGGTCTTCACCGTCGTGAGAACTAAGGCTCTTCTAGAGAACGATTTCTTCACCACGTAAGGTTCTTCGTAATTTGAGGTTGAGAATCCTTTTGGATAAGTAAGATTTCCTTGGGCACCAGGTCTCTTTCTTGAAATTGTTGAAGACAAACTTTCTCCAGCTTTCTTCGTTCTCATCTGATACGGCTGGTCATGACATAAGGCAACCATTTTGTTTGATGACTTCTTTTGTTGCGTTGGGTTGCCCCTGTTGAGGTGGGAAATGAGGTCCACCCTCCATGTGAGGCCAAAGGGAGTGTTTGTGGATCGCATTCTGCGGGATCTCTTTGATATTCTTTGTTTGTTGCCGCAGTTTGCCCCATTCACCTTTGGGGTGGTATGGGGAGGGCTATGAGCACGACCTGAGGTCTCCAAACAACTCGCCACCGTGATGTTTTTTTTTTTTTTTTTTTTTTTTTTTTTTTTTTTTGAAGGCCGTAATGGTGACTAAATCGTTAACAATCACGAGATCTTGTTACACCGGTGGGCATTTAATAGCCTCTTGTGACTTGATGCAATCATGCCATGACGCCACCCAATCGGACAAGATTCGTGTGAATTTTCTTGGTTTGTTGTCCTTAATCGTTGTATTCTTTTCGCTTCTTTCGTGCCCAACTTAGTAGACTTAGTTGCTTCCAAACTAGATTCTCATGGGGCCTCCCGTCATTTTCGACATTTTCCTCGGTTTGATTAATGAGGTGATCAAGGTTATGCTATGAGTCACCGATATTGCTATTTTGAGATTTTTTTTTGATCTGCGTTAGTTGAAAGTGAAAGTGGATAGAGAAGGAGGCAAAGCAAACAAATGAGGAGATAGAATGAGAATTTATCGGAGAATTCAAAATGCTATTTTATTAATAATGATACTTGAAATGAAACATGCGTGCCACTTATTGAAATTTCCTAAGGCCTTGGGCGAGCCATAGGATTTGCATTACGAGAAAATTACTTTGAATTGAAAATCACGTAAAAATCAACGATCTCTCGGTTCTTGAACTCCTTATTTGACACTTTCTTGATGATTTTGATTATTCTCACCAACCGCTAGTTAACCATCACCCTCCTTAAAGTTCAAATTTTGCTTTGTGTCAATGAGGCCTTGAACGATGTGCTTTAAGGGATAACAATTTTCACCGAGTGGACCGATCGCTTTGACATGGAACTCACACCGGCTTTTAGTCGTGTCCTCTTGGGAATGGAGGTTGAATCGGTCTCATCCGACGAGGAGAAATCAAATTGTGGTCGATAAGTTGGGCACATTGTCGGTGTCTGATGTGGGAATGGGGTCATATTGGGAGGACCATTGATGGCTTGAGGCTGCTGGAGAATTATAGTGTGAATCTCCTTGATTTTTTACTATGGCGTTGACTTCCCCCTTGTTGTTATTGAACATTGTAGGAGTCCCATCAGAATTATGAGTGATCTTCCCAGTCCTCATTGCATTTTCTACTCTTCCTCCTATGGTAACCATGTCTGAGAAGTTTGAAGATACTCCCCCTATCAATTTGTCATAGTAGGGGGATGGAAGAGTTTCCATGAACATGGCAACCATTTCTTTTTCTAATAGAGGTGGTGCTACACATGCGGCCCAACCTGCTCCCAAATACTGGGCATATTCCTTGAAGGACTCGTTGTCTTTTTTGGTCATATTTTGCAGGTGTGTCCTATCAGGAGCCATATCGATGTTATATTTGTACTGCTTAAGAAAAGCGTCGGCGAGATCTTTCCAACATTGGATATGAGCACGCTCCAATCACGTATACCATTTCCAAAGTCGCCCACTAGACTGTCTTGGAAGTAATGAATAAGCGGTGATCATTGCGCGCAAACTGAGCCATTTTCCTGCAGTACATAGTCAGATGATTTAGAGGACATGTTGCCCCTCGATACCTATCAAAGTCTGGCACTTTGAACTTATAAGGAATGACCACATCGGGGACGAGACATAGGTCATATCGCGCCACTTATTTCCACATTGGATCCTTCCACCGCTCTTAGACGTTCTTCTAGCATTTGCGAACTTATCTCTTGCTTGAGGATCTTGACTTGGTAGCCATGAGAAAGACCGCCCACATTGTGAGAGGAACAGTAGCGAGTATGATTCTTGAAGTCGATTCGAGAACTTGAGAAAGACCTTTGGTGGTGCCGAAGTTTTGCGTTGAATTTGTTCTGTCCCATCACCAACATTGTTTCCTGCTATTCCATCTTGATTCTGTGCAGCAACCCCAGAAATATCTTCTTCATTGACAACACCCATGGTTGGAGGTGTGTAACCTTGTGGTAGACCCCATTGAGGCCATTGCACACCCCGAGTGTTGGGACCCGAGTTATGTGGATGGGGCATGTTTGTGGCTGGTCATTCATGCCCCAAATGAAATGTTGTCGTCGCGCATTCTTCTCGGTGAGAAGCTTCAAAATCTCGGTCATCCGATCTTTCAAACCCAAAGATGTCATGCATTTGTTCCTTCAGCTTTTCAATCTCATCCTTCAACACTTGATTGTCTTGGTATTCGGCCATGTTCCTTGCTTGAGTCCAATAACGATGTTGATGAACCACTTTGCCTTTTTCTCGTGTTTTTTTTTTTTTTAATGCATGATGTTATTAGTATGAAATTAGTATGAAATGTAAATGAAATGGTAATGTATGCGCATGAAATGTATGTGTATGAGATGTATGTGCATGAGGTGATAACATATGGTTTGATTTTATCACGTTGGGGGGGTTATAAACTTTCATTTGGAGAGTAAAGTACAAAATTGGATTTTGACTTTAGCATGCATGACTTCTCTCCAAATAAAACTTTTAACTCCTCGACGCCATTTCAATATTTTTTGTAATGCAAAAAGAAAGGGAAAAATGCACGTAGTATACTTTCTAAAAAAACTTTGCGGAAATAAAAATTTTGATTTTTTGTTTTGGATAAAAGACGGTATGCATTAATGTTTGTTTGAATGCAAGGGTATAGAGCTCCTTCGTGAACCTAGGAAAGTACCTTATGGAGCGGGTCTAAGGTTTTCTTTATAGTGGACCTCACAAGGATGGTTCTAAAGGATCCTACACATGGTTCCTAGAGCCAAGGACCCCAGTCAAGAATACTGACCCCAACAATAGGCAGGCTATTAGAAGGGATAGCATCCTCAAAAGGAATCAAACTCTAGGTGAGATTTTCGTGACCACCCAACGAGACGTACGTCCCGCAGGCCATCACTACACAATCTCGTTTTAACTTAGGTTTGCACTCAAGTCCGGGTAGAGGACCTTTTCTCACAGTGTGTGATGATGTGAGAGTGCAATGTGTGTAGGAGCCGTTTAAAATAAACCCAAAGCTGCAAACAAAACAAACATTCATACAAATATCGCTTTCTATCCTATGGTTTATATATCACATTAAAAATAAAACATGCAAAAATAAATAAATAAATAAAGAAGGAAGGGTAAAAATTAAATCCTACAACTAATTAGACTAGGTTTTGACTCTCTAAAACGTTAAAGTCCCCAGTGAAGTCGCCAGCTGTAGCGACCGAAAAATCCGGGAAAGGATTCTTCGAAATGGTTCTTAGGAAGCCGCCACCAAATTTTAGTTTAAGGGCAAATTCGGAAAATCCCTTTTAAGTTTTAGGACAAGGCATTGTTGGGGTTCGGGAGTCATTATGTGTGGGGAAGGTATTAGCACCCCACGACATCCATTGTCTAATTACTTAAGATTTATTTAATTGTTACCCTTTTATTTGTAAGAAAAAAAGACTTATTTAAGTTTTTGTTTTTATGCTTGACGAGGGTCGAGTCTCGCTCCTACGCACTCTCCGGATGCAATGGAGGAATCAAAGCCACGTAGTTCTTCCCGAAAAAGGTTTATTGGTTGGTGTTTTTTTAGTGTAGGGGTCCTAGGATTCCTTGAACTGCATGTACCATCGATTCTAGGGCCGACTAACCCGATTGTACAACCGACTTAGTCTCCTACTTTTTGAAAATGATTTTTGACTTTTTGAAAAGAGTTGTGAGATGAGTTGATTTTAGAATAGGTATTCTAGAACCCCTGAACTGTACAGCTCATTAGTTCTAGAACGCTGACTAACCCGACTGTATAGCCGACTTAATCCCCTATTTTTAGGAAAATGGTTTATTCGTTAAGTTTGTAGGGTTCTTGAATCATGCATACCATTGACCTTAAAATAATGACTAACCTTATTGTACAACCGATTTAGCCGCTTTATTTTTAGAAAAATAATTTATTTGTTTAGGTTTGTAGGGTTCTTGGTATGCATACTCATTGGCCTAAAATAATGACTAACCCGGTTGTACAACCGACTTAGTCGTTTTATTTAATTTCGCGAGAAAAATTTTATATTATTGTTGGAAAAGAATTTAAAAAAAAAACGAAACAGGGGGTGAATATAGTAAATTGGGGTTTTATTAGTCGCAGGGGGGTGTATAAATAATAAGGAGGGTGAAAAGGATAGCCTGGTTCAGATCCGAGGCCCGAATCGCGAAACTCGCTCAAGCCGAGAGGCGGCGCGCGTGGATTGAAGGGTGCGATTAACATTCGGACTAAATAAAAATAAAAGCCCATATATAAAGAAAAGAAACCCTAAGACAACCAACCCTAAAACATTCATTCCTCCTTTCTTTCCTGCTGGCTGCGCGCCAGCACCAAACCTGGAGAGAGAGCGATTCCTTCGCGAAAATATCGCCGTTTCTTAGGGAGAGAGAGAGCCGACCGTTTTGAGAGTGAGGAGAGGGGAACGACGATGAAGATGGCGACTCCATCGGAGGTGGGTGGTGATGGCGACATGAAGGTGATGCCGGCGAAACACTCGGTGAGTTTCGCTCTCTCTCCCCATGTTCTTCGTTCTATTTCTGTTCTTTTGTGTTTCACATTAGTTTTTTTCTTCCTTTTTATTCAAAGATCCAACAGATCGATCGTTTTTTTTGCTTCGGGTTCGGTTTTGGTGGCGTTCGGTGTGGAGGAAGCTTTGGTTGTGGCGAAACGACGGTCAACTGCGTCGGTTTGTGGGTGAGTTCAATGGCTATTTGATTATAGCCCGAATAGCCATCTAAGAAACAATAAAATTCCTTCCCTGCTAATCTATCTAACATTTGGTCTATGAATGGTAAAGGAAAGTGATCCTTTTTGGTAGCTTTGTTGAGTTTTCTCGTAATCCATACTGATTCTCCACCTGTGATGATTCTAGTTGGTATCAACTCATTCTTTTCATTGGCTATTACCATCACACCCCCTTTCTTTGGTACACATTGGACAGACTTACCCAAGCACCGCGATATATGGGGTATATGATTCCAAAGATCTAGCCACTTAATGATTTCCTTTTTCACAACCTCTTTCATAATAGGATTTAGTCTTCTTTGACTCTATGTCTTTTTTTTGAATTTTCTTCCAAAATGACTCTATGCATGCATATAGAAGGACTAATTCCTTTGATATCCGCCATTTGCCAACCTATAGCTTTGGTATGCTTCTTGAGAGTACTAATGAGATCACTCTCTCTGTTTTGATGTTAAATCGTAAGCAATGATAACAGTAAAGTCTCATTTGTTCCTAAGAATGCATACTTAAGGTGTTCAGCAATATCTTCAATTCTAACTTAGGAGGTTGTTCTATTGAGGTAAGTTCTTCTTGAGAATTGGATCCTCAAGGTTGAGTGGTTCATAAGTCCTAGCCCATACTTCCTTACAAGAGTTTTCTATTGGCGATTTTCCTTTTCTAGTATTTCATCATCTAGCAATGCAATTTGCATCTAATGCATCTGCATTGGCTAAGTGATCATACCGTTTGTAAAATTGTTTTTCTACCAATTGATCTAGAGAGAATAAGGATGAACACTCTTCTTGTTTTCCTCTCTGCAGGATACTTCATAGCATTCATTACATTGAATTTGATCTCTTGATCATTCACTCTCATAGTGAGCTCACCTTTCTCACACATCAATTATGGTTTTACCAGGTTGCTAGAAATGGTCTACCTAGGATAATAGGTACTTCCTTATTCGCATCAAAGTCAAGGATAACAAAATCTACACGAAATACAAATTTGTCTACCTTAACTAGGATGTCTTCTATGATACCTTCAGATAGGCTATTGATCTATCTCGCTAATTGAAGTGTCACGATGGTTGGTTTTGCATTTCCTATTTCTAATCGGGTCAAAAATAGATTTAGGCATCACGTTGATGCTTGCACCTAAATCACATAAAGCTTTACCAAGATAGGATTTTCCTATAGAAAATGGAATTGTAAAACTACTCGGATCCTTCAATTTCCTAGGGATCTTATTTTGCATAAGCAAACTACAATCTTCTCATATGGCAATCTGTTTCAAACTCACTAATCTTCTTCTCTTAGTAAGCACATCCTTCATAAATTTTGCATAATTTGGCATTTGTTGGAGGGCTTCTACTAAGGGAACATTGATGTGTAATTGTTTTAGTACCTCTAGGAATTTACCAAACCTGCTTCTCCTCATGTGCTTTTTCCAGGTCTTTGAGGGTAAGGAGGAGGAGGGGTATTCGTGTACTAAATTAGGTAGTGGACTTTGAACTTCTTGTGATGCAGAGCACTAGATGCTTCTGCATTGGTTTCTTTTGATTTTTGGTTTTTTCTCCCTTTTCTACACTTTCCTTCTCGTTAACTCTACAAGATCCTTACCACTTCTCAATGAAATAGCCTTAACCTCGCTCTTTTCCTTTGGTTTGGGAAGGAGTAGCTTCAGATTTGAAGGTAAGGCACCTTGTGGCCTTTGATACAGAGTCAGGCTAATTGACCAACTTGATTCTCTAAGTTCTTAATGGAAGCATCTTGGGTTTGTCTAGCGCTTCTAGATTCACCTATAAATGCTTTGAGCATGGTTTCTAGAGAATTATCGGTGGTAGGTTGAGAGTTTCTTTGGTTATTCTCGAGTGAGGGAATCTGGTGGGTTGGTTGGTGTAGTTGGAGCGGTTCTAGGTGCAGTGCACTATTGTTGCTCCATCTAAAATTTGGGTGATCTTTCCAACCGGGATTATAAGTGTTGGAATAAGGGTTGTTATTCCTATTATAACCTACATAATTTACAGAGATAGGGTTGCTAGAACACTCCTCATACAAGTGACCTCCTCCACAAGACACACAACTAGGTGTGCACGGAGGTACTTGTTCTCTCATCACTGAATAAAGAGCTTTCTGGTGATGCAAATTGCATTAGATGCGATAGCATTGCTGTAGTGAAGTTTTTCATCAAATTAGCTAGAGTGGCTACTTGAGCGGATAGTGCGAGATATATCATTGATTTCATGTACCCGATGGTTTCTTTTGGGCACTTACCCTCTCGATAGAGGCCAACTAGAGCTATTAGTCGCTATTCTATCAATTAATTCACATGCTTCATTGTATGATAGATTTAATAACACTCCACCGGATGATGCATCAAGCATTATTCGGGTTTGAGGTTCTAAACCATTATAAAATGTTTCCATTTGAATAATAACAGTAAACCATGATGAGGACATTTTCTCAAAAGTTCCTTCCATCTTTCCCATGCTTCAAATAAAGACTCAAACTCTTTTTGTCTAAAAGATGTAATATCATTTTTAACCTTTGGCATTTTTGATAGGTGGGAAATATTTTCCTAAAAATTTTTCACCATTTCATTCCATGAATGAATAGAGTTACGCTCTAAAGAATTTAGCCAAGCCTTGGCTCTATCTTTCAAAGAATATGGAAATAACCTTAATCTAAATGCATTTTCACTAACACCAGGTAAAATAAAATTACTACATACTTCTAGAAATTGCCTTAAATGCAAATGAGGATCTTCATGAGGAGATCCTCCAAATTGACCAATAGTTTGAAGCATTTGAAACATCATAGGCTTAAATTCAAAATGCATGGCATCAATATGAGGTCTATTTATGCTAGTTTGCATGTTTTGATGATCAAACTGAGTATAATCCCTCATAGGTCTATCTCTATCATTAATGATACATATGTGATCCATGTGGATGAGATTTTCTCTATGAACTTCTTCTTCAAGAGCATCTCAGTGAACCGGGCCTCCTCTCACTGAGTGTGGCCTTGAGCTTTGTTCTTCACTGAATGACATGTTGCAAGCTTGTTGATTCTGTTTCTGGAGTCTTAGCAATCTCCTGAATTTTCTTTCTATTTCTAGATCTAAGCTATATTCTGGTGTTCTGTTTCTGGTTTTGTACATATACTAAGTACCATGTACTTTTGTTGACAGAAACTTTAAAAACCAGAATTTATATACAACACTAAATTACTATATATCAAGATTTTTTAAAAGAATTTACTTCAATCCCAAGTAACGTACGCCAAAAACTTGGTGTGTGGAAATGCCACATACACTTGAGTGCAAGTATACACTGTCCAAAAACAAGTAGTAAAAAGATCGAACCCACAGAGATTGAAAAACTCACTTTTAAAACAAATATAAAGTAATAAAGTGTAAAGTCACTAAGAACACAGTGATGTGTCGGGCCTGCCTAGCGTGCCTAGCGTGGTTGTGAAACTTTCACCTTACTTCATCACTGTGTTCTTAGTCTTTACACTTGTAGGTTCTCGGTCAGGAATAGGAAGTGTTTGTTAATTATGCTTTGAGTGTGGTATTTTGGGTCATCTTGGAAACCAAGAATGGGATTATCTTCTCGAATAGAACTTTAGACCTTTTCAGGACTATTTTTGTGATTAAGCTATAATCATGAAAATGGCTATTGGTTGAAGCCAAGTCTAGACACAATCTCTTCTATAAATGATGTGTGGATCCTTTAGCATGTCTCTTGAGAAGGTATATATAATGAGTTATATAGGTTAAGTGTTTTTAATGATTTTTGTTTTATGAGCGACGCTACTACTTCTTGGAGGAGGGATTTTTTAGGCTGTTTGACTCTCTTGTATTCTTTTTCGACTGTATAAGGTTGTGAGTACCCTAAATATTCCAAATATATGATATACTTTTTGCCTGTTTCAAAAATAGGATGTAAATTAATTTTACACTGACTTCAAGCGACATTCTATTATTACGCGGTTATGTTTAAAATACAGTTACAAAATAAATTGATGTGGCAATATGGCGAGTTTTTATTTAAGACCGGTGTAAAACTAATTTACACAAACATGTATCCATTAAACTCTATAGCGAGCGATACTATTTGTTTTTTTTTGACAAAAGAGATACTATTAATTATCGTGTAAGGTTTACTTAAAGTTATTTCAAAATTTACTCTTTTAGTTTCTCATAAAATATTAAAAAGAATCTAATAATTATAAAATGTAAATATACTTTTAGTTAATTTTTCCTTAAAAATTTCATTGTATCATTATTCCACAAAGTGATGAGGGGTGGAGGAGGGGAAAGTGATCTGAACATCACCAACGGATTAATTTGATCGAAGTTGTGTTTGTTAATATTGCATATATGAAAAATGCTATCAATACTCTTTTGTACACATTCTACGATTGAGAATACATGTAGGTCCCACCAAATTAGTAGGGTCCACAGGAATTTCAACTAATCATAAAGAGAGTGATTAAGAGGGCAATGGCTTACAATACTAATGATTTCTTTAGTTTTTTATACTAAATTAGTATCAGCTATTAGATCTGCTTTTCGTAATTAAATTTGATCCAAAGGCTGTCAATTATAGAGGGTACCAATGTAATTTTACACATCCCAACCATCCATTAATAAAAAACATTTTTATTTATTAATTTTTGTATATATATAAATATATTATATATAAAATAAATATATATGTGGTGGTTGCAGGTGGGGGCCAGCGACAGAGCTCCGGCGGTCGATGCGGCAGATGACAGCGGAGCTCCGGTGATCGACAGCGGTGCTCCGGCGACCGACGGCGGTTGGTGGCGGGGGCCATGTGGTGTCATTAATCACAAATATGAATCTGTGGTTAGTAACCACAGACTTCATATTTGTTGTTAATAACATCCAAGTAGTGTTTTGGATTCCACTAATTAACCACAAATATAAGTCTCTGGTTAGTGGCCACTAACCACAGACTTCATATTTGTGGTTTCCGATTCCACTAACCACAAATATGAAGTCAGTGGTTAGTGACCACTAACCACAGATTCATATCCATGGTGGACATGAAATTGAGATAGTATGTATTAGTTCTGCATGTATATATTGTCTCTGGCCTTAGTAAAAACATATAATCTCTTAAATAATATTAATAAGTAACTGAAAACAAAAAGAAAACAACATGAAGAATATGGATCTCACATCATATTCACTGTCAAGAGACTGAAGAAAGTCATCTTTCCAAATGTTGGGTTTGTAGTTTGCAGATCTTTGTATGTTCACCTTCGTTTCTGATTGGTTTCTGGTTCTCGTGACTGTCATATTGTTTCTGGTGTGAGTCTTAGTCTTGTAACCAAACTAGCTTGTACTTCCTTTATAGAGGCCACATAAATAAATATCTTACATATGTGGATGTCTCTATCCTCATGTTTTTACTTTTCATTATTATCAAAATATAATATTTTAGATAAAATGGGGACCCTTCTATGGAAAATGTTTAGGGTTTAGGCCACACATAACTTAGAAAGTATCTTTGAGAATCAATTTAGGCCAGACATAACATAGAAAGTCTATCTTACATTTCGTGGTATCCTGTGATTCTTGTGGCAAACCAAGAGAAGAAACAAGACGAATGTATGGTTGATACAACTGGTGGGGCATTTACACATGCAGTGTTTAGAGTAGATATTTCTTTCCAAAATTTGTGGTATCTTTATTCTTGATATTATAAAGGTTCTTTAAGTATGTGGAATTAAAATATATGTTTGATTTTGGATTTTGGGCAGTTCAGAGTCAGTATGTTGAGTAAACAAAATGTCAATATAATTGAAAATAAAATCAAATGGGTAGTCTGACCTAATTTTTCTATTAAATAAAATCAAATGGGTAGTCTGACCTTAGAATTTCCGAGGCAAGAGGGGCTTGCACCTTTTCTCTTCCTAATTGTGGCCGAGGGCCTAGCGGGGATGGTTCAAAGTTGTGTGGATCGAAAAAGGATTTTTAGAGAATGTTAATTCGGTGATTCCTTTCCCAATTCTACAATACCCAGATGACACGTTATTTATGTGTAGGAATTCAAGGGGAAATCTTTGGTGTTTGAAGGCGGCGTTAAGGATATTTGAGTCAGTGTCCTGGCTAAAAGTGAACTTCCATAAGAGTTCCTTGATAGGGCTGAATATTGATATGGAGGAGGTAGAGAGGGCCAAACAATTTTTGCATTGTAAATTTGATGCGGACCGCAAGAGCGTCAAGGAAATCAAATTTTATTAAAATTAAGATGAACTTTCTTTTTATTTTAAGATGTAATAATTATACTTTAAATTTAATTAGGATTATGTTTTGTTTTATGATTGACATTACAGTATTTTGGTATTTGTGTGTATGCACCTTTGGTCTAGACACCATGGTGTGCAAGGTGTGTAGCTTAGGTACAACTGATCTAGTTATTTAAGCAACTTTTGTAAGTTTATTTCACAACTTTGAGGAAATAGAATTGTGAGATTAGAGAGTGTTTCTCTAGGGTTCTTCTTAGAACCAAATGTGAGTCTTATCAAGAGCCTCTTAATCTTGTGGTGATTCTACCTTGATCTTATCATCCCCCTGAATGTGACGATTTCTCCATCTTGTTGTCTAATCTGTTTGTATGTTTCTTTTCCCTTTTATCTTTTAGTCTTTTTTCCTATTTTTGATTCAAGAAATCACTTGGTTAGATCCTTCGTCTAATATTAAAAAGTATATAACAAGTATCTTTTAGTCTTTTTCCCTTTACTCTTTTAGTTTCTCGTAAAATATTAAAAAGTATCTAACAATTATAAAATGTATATATACTTTTAGTTAATTTTTCCTTAAATTAAAATTTCATTGTATCATTATTCCACAAAGTGATGAGGGTTGGAAGAGGGGAAGGTGATGTAAACATCATCAACGATTGAGAAATATTAATTTGATCGAAGTTGTGTTTATTAATGAATATATGAAAAATGCTATCAATACTTTCTTTTCAGACTCTCTCATTTAACGAGTGAAATACATGTAGGTCCCACTAAATTAGTAGGCCCACATGAATTTCAACCAATCATAAAATGAGTGATTAAGAGACTGATGATAGCATTCCTCATTCATATTTCATGTGTATATATATATATATATATATATATATATATATAGACGTAAGTATAGGCTTCGTTATATTTCATGTATGTAGTATCATGACGTATTTTTTAAAAAAAATTGGGGAAGGAAAAAATTTTATTAATCAAAGTAGCATTAATAGTCATTTAACAAATGTCTCCGAGGGAATTTGAACTCACCACCTTGAAGATATAATGCTAGCTCTTACCATTGAGCTAGCACCATGTTGTATGGGTACTGGACATGAAACTGAGAAAGTATGTATTAGTTATTAACATATACTCTCTGAAATAATATTACTAAGGAAAAGAAAAAGAAAACAACATGAAGAATATGGATCTCACATCATATTCACTGCCAAGAGACTGCAGAAAGTCATCTTCCAAATGTTGGGTTTGTAGTTTGCAGATCTTTGTATGTTTAGCTTCGCTTCTGATTGGTTTCTGGTCGTCATATTATTGTTTCTGTTATGAGTCTTATTCTTGTAACCCAATTAGCTTGTATACCGTTTATATAGGCCACATAAATTATCTATTCAATATTAAATATAATATTCTTTGTTAGATTAAATGGGATCCTTATGTGGAAAATGTTGAAATTCATTTATTGTCAAGAGGTTGTCGTTCACATCAATAGTTTGATAATTGTACCCAAAAAAAATCAATAGTTTGATAATTGAATGGAAAATCGAACTGACGAGATCTTTAAATCATGGTTAAATTGCTTGAATCTTGATGAAACTACCGTCGAACTGCTAAAATAACTAAACTAGAGACAACACTGAATCATGATTTAATTGATTTTACCATTCGAGTGGTTTGGCTTTTAAACTTTTGTTGCTTTTGATGGAAGTATTTATCTTTTTTCTAGAATATACTTTTAAGTATTTATTATTTTACTCTATATATTTCTCTCTCCGCAATAAATAGTACGTCAAGGGTATTATTAACAAATAAATAATTAATATTGCATTGAACTTTGAAAACGACAAATAAAACGAAACAAAATAATTTTTTTAAAAACGACATGTATTAATTGTGAAATTGAGGGAGTAATGATTTACACGTTTATGTTAAGAAAGATCCCTCTACATGTCTGAGAAAAGCCAATAGAGAAAAGCCAATAGAAATAAGTCTTTGAGAACCAATTTAGGCCAGACGTACAAAACATAGGGAAGACTATGATCACTTGTACCCAACATTTCATCTTTCAACCAACATTCTATTCATTCTTTCATTCTTAGGAGGAGTTGTTTTATGCGTAGTTGTTGACTTTTTTTTATAGGTAATGTTAGTAGGAAGGAGGAAATGTTAGTTTATCGAATTTGAACCCAAGACTTTATTTGGTGTAAACAGGACCTTCTTTTTGCACTCATTTAGTGCACTTCTTCGGTATCCCTTAGTTCGCCAACTGAGTTACCTTCTTGTTCCGGGTACAAATCTCAGAAACTAACATTTCTCATTCCCACTAACATTGCCTATAAAAAAATATTATTACTATATTGTTATAGAAACGTATGTGACTCCTTCAAAAAAAAAAAAAGAAACGTCTGTGACATCAGCACTCCAACATCACTTGCCTTGCGTCGCTGAGATAAAGTCACATTGGACATATACATTGGATGTGTACAAATAAAACAATAATTTATTAAACAATAATTTTGCCTTGCATTACTCGAATAAGTACGCCCTCCGTCTCATATTAAGTGTCCTCTTTAGAATGATAAAATAAGGTTCACGAGTGGACTTTTACCTTTTTTATAAAATATTAAAAAGTATATAATAATTATAACATGTAAATTGTTATGAAATAATATATAAAACACGAATGAAGGTGGAGAAAATAAGATGAAAAAGAACAAATATCTCGCACATATAATAGCAATTAGAAAATCTGCTATTTTGGGGGTAAAATTTGCTTTTTAACGTGCATGTGAAGCGGGAAAGTTGGGAGAAAAAACGTTGTACGTAAAAAAAATCTAATACATCTACCGCAAGTGGTCACATGTATTTGGTAATGTTGATAAAAATGAGTGTACATAGAGCACGTGCAGGGACGGAGGGACAGCCAATGGTGCAATTTTTGGAGCCCCCGCTATTCATTCAGCAAATTTTTTATATACTTAATAATATATACTAAATTAATAAAGATGCAGTTAATATATAAAAAAAGTAGTAATAAAGATGATGGAGCCCCCCTATTTACACCGATGCGCATTACATGGGAAGTGGATATACCAACTGCTTTCACAATTTCTTAGGGTGCGTTTGTTTCCTGGATAGAAATTACATTCCAAGGAATCGCATCCTCAGGAATCCGATGACTAGGAATGTGATTCCTGAGTATTTTCTAAAACGCGTTTGGTTAGTTCCAAGCTCGGAAATCCAATTCTTTGGAATAATTTATAAATTTGTTTGGTTCGTACTATACATATTCCTGAGAATAAACATTGTAATTATCGAAATACCCCTGATTATATATGACATTTTATTTTAGCTTTCTAAGTAACTAAAGGTGAAATTGAAGTATAAACTAAAGTGATTATTTACTTATAATTTTTTTTAACAATAATATTCACTACTAGAAATTCGTCATTTAGTGACCGATTTAGAGACCGATTAAAATCGGTCACTATAGAGACAGATTTAGAGACTGAATTTCGTGAAAATATTAACCCTTCTAAGTTGGTTGCTAAATCGGTCGCTAAAACTGTATAGTGACCGAGTTAGTGACCGAAAATTTAGCGACCGAAAAATCGGTCACTAACAATACATGTTAAAAATTTTATCAACAGTAGTGACTAATTTGGTGACCAAATTTTTAGTCTCTGTTTGCACATGCATTTTTAATTAATTGTAACCTTCAAAATTCAGTTCCCACTTAAGATAAGAAAATTTGGTTCCCTCTAATACTAAAAGTCTTTTTTCTAGAGAATACAAAAAGTCCTTTATTACTCACGTCAAAAATAACCTCTGTATCACACACTTCACAAAACCCTTTCAAACCATAAACATTCACAAAACCTTACTATCTCACTTCCCAACCCTAGTGGTCTTTGGAATCTAGTTTCTCATAGTATTTGATCTGGAATCCCAATCATCGTTTCTGATCTCTCACCATAATAATCACGTTGCAGAAACCGTTGAACCCTAGAATCATCGTCTCTGGAATCAAAACTGGAATCATCCAAGTCGTTTCCTTTCATCGATTGTTGCACTCCAGGTCCATTTCTGCACTATTTCATATTTTCGATTTTTCCTTATTCTTCCTTGTTTTGTTTTACATTGATCAATTTCGTTTCCCTTTTCGCTAATTTCTCCATTGTAAACCCTAATTTTTCCTTTCGTTTCGCTTTCTGTATGAGCCCCAATTCCGTTCCCTTTTTCCCCCACCTCATTTCATATTCAGCCGACTATTGTTTGTTAACTGCAATCGTCAACACCTCTACAAAAAATGAAGGTTGTTTTCTTAGTCTTGTGATGTTCAGGTACCTTCTATATCCAATCAATAAGTTCCTTCCAAATTTTACTTGGTTTTTGACTTCTAAAATCATGAGGTTTTGCAATTTTTAAAATGTAATGAATTTGATTCTTTCCTTGAAATCTATTTACGTATTTTTTCTGTGTGTATTGTTGAAGAGATAGATATCTATGCGTGTTGTTGTGTTGGGAATAGGTATGAACATGGAATGCAGAGCAATAATTCATTCAAGCTCTGACTCAATGATTTAGAATTAACAGCAAAGCATATAGGTGTTGTTGACACTTAACAGCATACACAAATGAATATGAGTCATAAAGATATATAACAAAAAGATAAAAAAGTAGAAAAATAAGTCGTATCATTTTATATAGAGTAGTGAGGAATTATGGGACAAAAAATACATCCGCTTGGTTTCAGACTCGGTACAACTCAAAGTCATGATTCTATTTGGTTTGCACAGTCTTATATGGCTGAGCTAAGATACAATCATACAATGCTTTTTTGACTTCAAGAAGATAATACACCAGGACTATTGAAATTCAGTTCCAACTTTGTTAGTATTGAAAACAAAAGTTGTAGTTTTTGATGCTAAATGAAACAATCCATGTAATATCCGATGATATGTAAAATGATCACTAGTTTTTGATGTGTTCAATTCATGCATACTATTTTGATTCAATTATCAATTATTAATAATAATTACATTTTAAATTCTCTTTCAGAAGATCCCGAGGACATAAGTAAATACTAAGAAGATGAAGATAACAAATGTTACTGTGTATCAAGCAATTGCAAAAGAAAAATTGCCAAAGATGGTTTGACTACTATGCGTCAGAGGTAGAGGATTGGTGGACTTTGCAAGAGAACAAGAATGCATTCTCAAGGATTCTGTAATTTTCTTTTCTATGGACCCTATATACTTCTTTTTCATTCAAATCTAACTTCACCCCTCTCCTTTGATTATTATGAAAATAGGTTCAATTCAAGGATATTAGGCTCTTTTTGCTTTGAAAATCAATAACTTTGTGATCTTCGATTGCTCTTTCCTTGCTTCTCAAAGAGTGACTATTATCAAGGAGTTCATGGTCTTGGTACGGTAAGTCCCAAGTCGTGCCCTTCATGGTCATTTTACTACTTGTTTACCATGTGGGATAATACATGTATGGATGCTTATGTTTTTGCATAAATTTTTCCATAGTAATTGTAGTCAGCTAGTCACATAGTCAAATCAATTAAGGACTCAGATGGGCGAAAAAGAAAAGGTACGCCTTCAATTCTATATCTATATTACTTTCTATTTTGTTATCTTTAAGTTAAACAACTGTTGGGTTTTCAAGCATTTTTTCTAATTCTAATTCTAATCCAATTGATGGAATGGTGGGACTTATATGCTTATGTTTTATAGATTGTATTGTGCATCAACCGGTATATAGAGGTTGGTGACATTTTAGTATTTTCTTTTGTAAAGTGGAAGTTTTTCTACATCTCTTAAAGTGTGTACCTTTTTTTTTTTCTTTCTATTTTTGTCTATGTAGGAGGTGAGAATAATTTAGAAAGTGGTGAGGACATTTTACAAGTGGTTAATGCTTATTTGAAGGCTGAAGCCAAGATGCCACTCTGCAGATTCAAATAGTGTGCACAGGTAGGCTTCTATTTATATAGGTCGACATTGTTCTCATCCGGTCAATTGCTTTGAGGTTTGAACCATCTATAGTCTGTGATTAGTACTAGATAATACTTATGATTTATCAATCAAGGTTTTTCAGCAAAGTAAAGCATTCCTTCTTGGTGTAGTGAATCAATGGAGTGCAATAAATCAAGATTAGTTATAATCCTGCCACTTGGATGCTGGAGGTTACCTCTGAAGAACAAGAAGCAACTATATAAGAATTAACTTTGCTGATCTACACAAGAACTCATACCTATATAGGTAGGATATGAACAACTTGATATGTTTGCAGGGTTGAAGATATGCAAGCGGGGCTTACTATAAATTTAAAGAACCAAGGAGGAACTATGAAGTTGATTCTCTTGGATTATGGATTTGATGTTGGAGAATTATCTAAAAGATAACATGGGAGCGACTTGGCTTCATCAAGTCTAAGCAATTTTCTAATGGGAATACACGGGAACTCTCTTCACACATACTCCATTTCAGGAATTATAGCATTTGTAGCTGAATAGTTTCAGAAAATAAGAGAAAGGATATCAACTGTAGGACATCATTTGAAATATCAATTATGTATTTTAATAAACACATTAACATCTTTAATGCAATGATATTTTTTTTATTTTGCGAAGAAGTTACAGTGAATCAACTTGGTATAACACTATTTTTATTATGTTTTAAATTACTATTGTCATGTTAGAGATCGAATTACCAAGTAAGAAAAATAAAAAATCTAGTGAATTTGGTCACATAATATAGTCTCTAGACAACTTTCACCCTCTAAAT
Source organism: Oxytropis ochrocephala (assembly GCA_020916435.1). Classification (NCBI taxonomy): domain Eukaryota; kingdom Viridiplantae; phylum Streptophyta; class Magnoliopsida; order Fabales; family Fabaceae; genus Oxytropis; species Oxytropis ochrocephala. The sequence continues at coordinate 67,109,143 of CM037094.1, read as the reverse complement.
TGGACACTATTTCTATTATTATATCCATTTGTTGCTAAAGAAGTTGTTGAAATCAGTCACAAAATTGGTCACTAAAATTCAGTTTTTAAAATTGGTTATTAAAATGGATTAGTCACTATAACGGTCGCTATTTTAGGTCACTAAATCAGTTACTAAGATGGTCACTAAATCGGTTGCTAAAATTGGTCACTAAATCAGTTGCTAAAATCGGTCACTAAATCGGTCGCTAAATTCGGTCACTAAAACGGTCTCTAAAATTTCGGTCACAAATCGGTCGCTAAGCTTAGCGACCAGTGATTTAGCAACCGATTTTTGTTGGTCGCAAATTCAGTCACTAAATGTTGTAGTGACCGATTTTTCCCATATAGTGACCATATAGTGACCGATTTTTATCCAACATCACTTGCCTTGCGTCGCTGAGATAAAGTCACATTGGACATATACATTGGATGTGTACAAATAAAACAATAATTTATTAAACAATAATTTTGCCTTGCATTACTTGAAAAAGTACGCCCTCCGTCTCATATTAAGTGTCCTCTTTAGAATGATAAAATAAGGTTCACGAGTGGACTTTTACCTTTTTTATAAAATATTAAAAAGTATATAATAATTATAACATGTAAATTGTTATGAAATAATATATAAAACACGAATGAAGGTGGAGAAAATAAGATGAAAAAGAACAAATATCTCGCACATATAATAGCAGTTAGAAAATCTGCTATTTAGGGGGTAAAATTTGCTTTTTAACGTGCATGTGAAGGGAAACTTGGGAGAAAAAACGCGTTGTATGCGTAAAAAAATCTAATACATCTACCGCAAGTGGTCACATGTATTTGGTAATGTTGATAAAAATGAGTGTACATAGAGCACGTGTGGGGGGAGGAGGGACGCCTAATGGTGCAATGGCCGGAGCCCCCGCTATTCATTCAAAGAAATTTTTATATACTTAATAATATATACTAAATTAATAAAGATGCACGATTAATATATAAAAAAAGTAGTAATAAAGATGATGGAGCCCCCCTATTTACACCGATGCGCATTACATGGGAAGTGGATATACCAACTGCTTTCACAATTTCTTAGGGTGCGTTTGTTTCCCGGATAGAAATTACATTCCAAGGAATCGCATCCTCAGGAATCTGATGACTAGGAATGTGATTCCTGAGTATTTTCTAAAACGCGTTTGGTTAGTTGCAAGCTCGGGAATCCAATTCTTTGGAATAATTTATAAATTTGTTTGGTTCGTACTATACATATTCCTGGGAATAAACATTGTAATTATCGAAATACCCCTGATTATATATGACATTTTATTTTAGCTTTCTAAGTAACTAAAGGTGAAATTGAAGTATAAACTAAAGTGATTATTTACTTATAATTTTTTTTAACAATAATAAATTTATGAAATTCGAACATTATAATTTCATTTATCATTGTGATGATGTTAAACTATGTAAAATCGTTATGCCATATTTCATATATAACGTTATGATTGGGAATGAAAATATTCTTTGTGTTAATGACTCCAGTCTCCTTTTACACAATGCCATAAATTATTATTTCATTTATATATATATATATATATTATATATATATATATATATATATATATATATATATATATATATATATATATATATATATATATATATATATATATAAAATATGTGTGAGGGTTAATAATGTAAATTTGTGCTAAAAAGTGAAACCACTCTACATTGGAATGGAAGATTACCACCAATTATGGGAGGCATCAGATTCCAACCTAAATGGGAAAATAGTTTCCAGACTAAACACAATTCCTTGGAATGCACTTTTTTTCTCTTACCAAACATGGGAATCTTTCATTCCCAACCAATATTCCTTGGAACCCTCTTTATATCTCACAAACAAACACCCCCTTACGTTTTCTTCTACAATTTAACATATTATATATATATATATATATATTTAAACAACAATGTTATTTGGACAAAAAAAAATTAGACAAAAATAGACAAAAACCAACTTACAATATCAATTAACCAAGTTTTTTAGGTCATTAACCAAGTGATCAATTAACCAAGTTTTTAATCAATGCCTCGAAAACTGTGAAAAAGCGGTTGGTTAATGGTCTAAGAACCTTGGTTAATTCATGTTGTAAGTTGGTTTTTGTCTATTTTTGGCTGAAATTTTTGGCTACATAACATTATTGATATTTAAATTAAACTAATAATAAAATACTAAAGGTAAAAAAAAGGATTTAATTTATATACACAATAGGTGTATGTATGTTGTACACTATCTACCAATCACATAGTGACACATCATTAAAGAGAAATTGGTCAATTGGTAACCACCAATTAGTCAATTAGTAACCACACACTCCATGAATTGTGATTGGTAGTGGTTGTAAAAGCCTATACACCTATTGTGTATGCAAATTAAACAAAACAAAAACTGATTTAATAATAGAAAGAGAACTAAAACATTGGAAAGAGAAAGAGCACACACAACTTCTCTTCTCGGTTCTCTCCCACCACCAACACTGAAAACTACTGTCGCTCTGTTGCGTGAGACCCATGTCATTGGATGATAAAAACTAGAAAAGTACAAGCTTATCCTCTTGTATATGAGGCAGTGTTATTAAAACCCTACTCTACTGCTCGGTCTGTGGCCAGACCAGATTCCGGTAGAGTTACCGGCACGGCTGGCATGTTAAAACGGAATTGCACGCAAACCAGTTGAGCCGCAATTAGAAATCCGGTGAACCAGCCGGTCCGACCGACCGGTAGGATAGGGTTTGGAAATTGAAGACTTGAAATTTGAAGACTTGTGTTAATTTTGTGGTGAGATTTTTTTTCAAGATTTTTAAGTTATAAATTTATACATATCATATCTATTTTTAGTACTTTTTAATAGTGTCCGACTCATGTGGCCCGACCAAAGACCGGCCGGCCCGACCAGAGAACCAGTGAACCAGTGTCTTGACCGACACGATGACTGGTCCGGCTTTAATTACATTGATATGAGGTGATAATAACTCTTATTCTCACACTTCTTGTAACTACGACTACTACTGAGCAATCTTTTTCAGCCATGAGTATAGTCAAGACTACACTTCGCAACAAGATGGAAGATGAATTTTTAAGTGGTGGTCTCTTAGTGTACTTTGAAAAGAGAATTGCTAAAAAGTTCACCTTAGATTCAATTATAGATGATTTTCGTGACATGCATGAAAGGCGTTTTGTATTTTGATAAAATGTTAATGTAATTAATATTTTTTGATTAAATTAGTACATTGTTATTCATGAAATATTTTTGTGGAGATTTTAATTTTTTTAGCTAGCCCCCCCACAAATCAAATCCTAGCTCCGTCCCTGAGCACGTGGGTTTGTAATAATGATGTTATGTGGTAGGGACTAATGTAGGGTAGGCTCTACACCCTCTTCCTATTGTTCTCTCTCATACGCTCCCCCTCTTTCTCTATCCTTCTCTCATCCGCTCCTCGTACATTTTTTTTCTTTCATAGGATACTCTTCTTCTTCCTCTCTCCCATCGCTCTCTTCTTCTTCTCTTCTCTCTCAAAAGATCCAATCTCTCAAATCCTCCTTCTTCTCACATTGCTTCTACAATCGCAAAAATAAAAGAGTGAGGTATCCTCTGCGCGGTGAAGGATCAAAGATAGAAGAGTGCAGTGAACGGTTGTCAAAGGTGAAGGTTGGGAGAGAGATGTTAATGAAGAGAGAGGATCTTTGTTTGTTGGTTACAGAGAGAGGTCACTCTAAAATGGAATTTGAAATTGTTTCCCTATGAATTTCATTCAAAAAAATTAAAAGTGTTTCCCTCTTTTCTAGATGTAATAGATCCGTAGTAGTGTAGGGGACTTCAAATTTCAAATGTGACTAAAGTGGAGCAACTTGCACACCATTTAACCACATGTGGTTTCACTTCTACCTTTCCAGGTTTTTTTTTTGGACAAACGGACAGAGTGTCCGAATTTATTAATAAAAAAGGAAAAAAATATAGAAAAATAAATAGGGGACTAGACCGAAACTCTTGCCAACAAAAAAGATCAAACCATAGCAATAAAAGAGAGCCCCTCAAACACCGCCGCCTACAGGCTAGACGAAAAACCAAAAAACCAAGCTAACTTACAAAACTAGATAAATAGTCGAGACCAACCAATCATTGGCTAGAGGAGATAAAGGAAGATCAAATATCTCTCAAATCAGATCAAAAAGAACCAGAGACCGAATTAGACTTTAAACGAGTGTTATACACTGCTGTTTGCAAAGCCGATTGCTTTTTGTGTTTCTTCTTTTTTCGGGATGTGGATCCCACCTGACTGGCCTTATCCTCATGAGAAGAAGTCACAGGGTCACCTACATCGTCTGAAGACCCACCCCAAAGTTTTCTTAAAATATTCATGTCAGATTCAACGACCGGATTCGATGTAGCTACGAATGCTGAGGCAACAAGCACATCCTCGTCTCCTGAGACATCCCCCCAATCCTTCCCAATGATTCGCATGTCAGGAACACCCATCATGCTAGAAGAGGTTGCATCTAGTCGAGTCGTGGGAGATTGAGTAGAAGAAGAGATTTTCTCCAAAGAGGAGGATGGGACCACCATAACCCCTGAAGAGGGGGCAAGCACCAGAGAGTGATGAACAAAAGGAGATTCCTCAGAAGAGTTATCACAGGGAGGATTCAACGGATTCTCCTTTTGCATAACATTACAAATAGTAGTAACTACATCAAGATTTGGGCTCCTAACCATCTCCTCAGGTGAAATAGCAATGGTATTCGTACCCTTAGAGCAATTAGTATCATCAGTTGCCTCCACCAAAGCCACACTAGCATCTTGTAAGTCGGAAGGTTTAGCTTCTGTCACACCCGTAACATTTTTCTGATGAGAGGCCCCTTGCTGCTGAGGTTTAGGGACATACACCTGTTTAACCTGATGAGTCATTCCTTTACAAGCACTATTTGTATGACCAACAGTATTGCACTTCGAGCAGAAGGAAGACAAGTTTTCATATACAATGCCAATTAAGAAATCATAGTCCGGCCTCTTGATGAATCCCCATCACATGATGTTTTTCACTGCGAAAAACGGGAATTTTACTTGATAATTTGATGAATGAATGGAACTTGTTAGGAGAATATTAATGAGTTGTTCTATTTGAGATTTAATTGTTTTGCAGTGTTTATGCTGGGTTTTTTGGTGTTTTTGTGCCCAGGGACTAGGTGGAATTGAAGAACGAAGAAATGCAAGCAAGCAGACTCAAAAATATATAAGGGAGTAAGCATTCGCAGAGTTGCGCTGGAGTTGCGCTGAGAGCGCAAGTCGGGCGCAAGTGGAGTGCAGAAATCGAGAGGTCCTCGCCACTTCGCGATGCGCGCTTGCGCCGAGGCGCAACTGAGGCGCAAGAATTCACTGTAGCGTCCTCCAGTTGCGCGTAAGTGGCGCTAGGAGCGCGACTTAAGCGCAAAAACGCTGGAAACACGTAAAAACACACCAGAAACGCGTGTTTGAGAGATCTCTCACTTTTTGGACGAATTGGAACCCTAGGAGAGAAAGAGAACTCATTGGAGCTGACGGCTATTGAAGAATCAAGACTTGGAAACAAGGATTGAGGCTTTTCATGCATTCATCTTCATCATCAACTTGTAATTCTCCCTTTTTCTCTCTTTTTATCATGTGTAGCTAATCTCATCATGTTAGGGATGGATTAATTGTGATGTAGCACTATTGTCGATGGTTTAGAATTTATTTATATCGTACTCTCTACTATTTTGCGTATAGAATTTCTGTGCTTAATGTTTTGTATTGTTGGGAAATTTATACAATGATCGTTTGTTCGAATTATGAAACGGAAGTTTTATCTTTGAATGTTTGAGATTCTATACCTTCGATTCATAGCTTAGGAATAATCTATGGTTGTTCTATATTGCAACCCTCGTTGTAAATGCTTGTCGTGGTTAGAATCACTTAAGGAATTACGGGTTCTAACTATCGACAAAGAACTAATCAACCTAGGAATAGAAATTAGTAAATGAGTAGGGATTGATAGCAAAAAAAGTAGAGAGAGAGAGAGTTTACCCTTCAAATTAAATCACGACAATGGTGCGAAGTTACTAGTAATTTAGTTCGATCCTTGAGGACGATATTCCGGTACTTACCGGTTTTATTACTTGCACGATTTGGTACACTTGCCAATATCTTAACAAGTTTTTGGCGCCGTTGCCGGGGATCGAAATTAATTTACTAATTAATTCAAGGCAATCGCTAATTCAACCCGTATATATTTACATTTACTTTAGTTTTATTTCTGTTTATTTTTGTTTATTGTATATATATCACACAGTTTGCTTTGACACTTGTCCAAGTTGTTGTTTTCTCAGTGCATGCGCGGAGCTGTTGATCCTAAAGATCTACTTTTCGATCCGGAAATTGAGAAAATCGCTAGAGCTAATAGAAAGGAAGCAAGGTTAAGGAAGCAAAGAGCAACAACCGAGAATCTTCTCAGTGCAACAAATCGTGATCAAAATCATGGGAGAAAATCCACCACCGCTCGCACTCTTGGCGACTTTGGGAACAGGAACCAAGGCGTCCAAGCTTACACCTTCCAACTTTGTGGGGCTGTAGCATTTGAGATCAAGTCTTCGATCCTCACCGCCTTGAAATCGTAACAATTCTCCGGGTCTGATCTTTCAAGATCCAAATCAACACTTATTTCAATTCTATGAAATTTGTGGGTCCACAAATCCTGCGGGAGTGACTGACGACCAGAAAAAGTTGCGTCTCTTTCCATATTCTTTGACTGGTGGAGCTAATGATTGGCTAAACATTATCTCAGCAGGAACTGTTAACAATTGGGGTGATCTAGAGAGCAAGTACTTAGAAAGATTCTTTCCAATTTCTAAGTTCATCAAGAAACGGGCTGAAATATCAAATTTTGAGCAAGGAGATGGTGAGTCGCTTTATGATGCTTGGGAAAGGTTCAAACTGTTATTAAAAAGATGTCCTAGGCATGGTATTGATGATTTTCTTCAGTTGAAAACTTTCTGTCATGGTTTGCGACCTCAAACAAGGATGATGTTAGATGCCTCGGCTGGAGGATCTTTGGGTACTAAAACTGCAGAGGAAGCAAGACAGTTAGTGGCGCATGTGGCCTCTAATGAGTACAAAATTCAAAATGATAGGGGTGCCACAGTGAAGAAAGGGATGTTAGAGTTGGATTCTAATAGTGTTGTGTTGGCTCAACAAAAGGTAATGTCACTCCAAATTGAAGCTCTTACTAAACAGCTTGCTGCTACTCTGCCAGGTGGATCTCAAACCCCTACGACCGTTCAAGCAGTACACCATGGTGCATGTAACTATTGTGGTAGAGAAGCTCATGAAGGTGATTGTGCAACTCATGGAGATAACAGTGAACAGGTCAATTATATGGGCAACTTTCAGAAGCAAGGTGGGAACCCTTTTTCTAACACCTACAATTCTGGGTGGAAGAATCATCCCAACTTCTCTTGGAAGAATAATGATACCGTAGGGTCACATCAGTAGCAACCTAGTCAAGAACAAAGAAAGCCATCTCCTATGGAGGAAGCGTTGACCCAGTTTATGCAAATGACAAAGACAACTTTTCAATCACAAGAGCAAGCCATGAAGAGTATGGAAAAGAATCATGAAGCTTCCATAAAGAATCTAGAAACTCAGATTGGCCAGTTATCAAAGAAGCTTGCTGAATCATCTAACAGTGGTTTCTCAGCTAATACAGTTGACAATCCTAGGAATGAAACTGCTAAAGCTATCTCTCTGAGAAGTGGTCGGGAGCTGCCGACTCCTGTGGTAAATAGTGAAAGGAAGGAAAAGAATGAAAATGAAAAGAATGGAGAAGTTGAAAATGAGTTGAGTAAGGGAAGTGAAGAAGGTGTGAAGTCTAACCCTAATGAAAACAATTTGTTCTTTGATGTGCAGGTACAAGAGAAACTCAAGACACCTCCTCCGCAAGTGAAGTTACCGTATCCTCATGCTAGCAAGAAACATCAAAAAGATGAGCAGTTTTCTAAGTTCATGGAGGTTTTTAAGCGGCTACAAATTAATATCCCATTCGCAGAAGCTCTAGAACAAATGCCCATCTATGCCAAGTTCATGAAGGAGCTCTTGACAAAGAAGAGGAAATTCAAAGAAGATGAAACAGTGGCTTTGACTGAAGAGTGCAGTGCCATAATTCAAAGGAAGCTTCCTCAGAAAATGAAAGATCCGAGAAACTTCACCATTCCGTGTGCAATTGGCGACATAGCCATTGGCAAGGCTCTCTGTGATCTGGGGGCCAGTATTAATCTTATGCCATTGTCTATGCTGAAGAGACTTGGTGGTGGTGAGGTGAAACCGACTAGAATGTCTCTGACACTTGCTGATCGATCAGTAAAATATCCTTATGGAGTGTTGGAAGATGTTCTGGTCATAGTTGATAAATTCCTATTTCCGGTAGACTTTGTGATACTTGACATGGAGGAAGATGCAGAGGTACCACTTATCCTGGGTAGACCATTTTTAGCCACAGGGCGAGCTTTGATTGATGTGCAACAAGGGAAGCTGATCTTAAGGTTCCAGGATGAGAAGATCACTTTTAATGTTTTTGAAGCTATGCGACATCCTGATGACAAAGGACAGTGTTTTAGGGTGGATGTACTTGATAATTCTGTGAAAGAGACCTTCAGACAGGAAGTACCATCTCCTCCATTGGAGAATGTGATTGTAAACTCTATTGAAGAAGTAGAAGAGAATCTGGGGAGTGAAATAGAAGACTGTATTCTGCAGTTTGAAGCTTCTCAGATAGAAAATGTGTCCAAGAAAAAAGAAGAGCTAGATAGGGGGGAGAGTTCCGAGAAAAAGATCCCTGAATTGAAGCATGATTGGCAGAATACACCACCTAGTTGGGAGGGAGCAGATCCTTGTGGTCAAGAGAGTAAAAAGGAATGGAACAGAAGATGATAAATCAAAGGAAGTAGTTCATCTTAGAACCTTACCTTAGTTTGACGTTTTTGTTTTAGAAACTTATAGAAATTTTAAGTTTCATAAATTGTATTGTAAGATATTAATTTCAATGGAATTTGAAGAATTTTTATGATTTTATTATGTGTTGTTGTTTGAAAATATTTTTGTATATGATGTTATCGGATTAATAACTTGTATTGTATGATATTAAATTTCAATAGAATTTGAAGTACTTTTATGAATTTATTACTGTCTAGAAATAACTTTGTATATCAGGATTTTATAAATTGGCAATTGATATCTATTAATAGTGCCAATTAATTTTTTTTTAAAAAATAGACATTTAGCATCGGTTATTATGAATAACCAATACTAAAAGTGACATTTAGTATCGGTTATTTAAATAACCGATACTAAATGTCATTTTTTAGACAGCAAACACAATGTTGAAAAGACATTTAGCATCGGTTATTTTGAATAACCGATACTAAAAGTGACATTTAGTATCGGTTATTTAAATAACCGATACTAAATGTCATTTTTAGACAGCAAACACAATGTTGAAAAGACATTTAGCATCGGTTATTTTGAATAACCGATACTAAAAGTGACATTTAGTATCGGTTATTTAAATAACCGATACTAAATATAATTTTTTAGACAACAAACACAATGTTGAAAAGCATTTAGTATCGGTTATTTTGAATAACCGATGCTAAAAGTGACATTTAGTATCGGTTATTTAACCGATACTAAATGTCATACATTTAGTATCGGTCGAATTAGTATATATCGACAGATAACCGATACTAAATGTGCAAAATAACCGATACTAAATGTCTTTACTGCACTAGTGCTTATTAGGTGGTGGAGAAGAAGGGATGAGTACCTGATATTTCCATATTGCTGCTTGAGTATCAGCAAATTGAGGTTCAGGAACGAATGGTGGTGGAGTAGAAGATGTCTTCCCAGAATCTGAGCTTTGGAGGTAGTTGCTTTTGAAGCCATAGCGAAGATTGCAGTAAGCTTGCACGTTGAACCGTGAAGAAAAAGTGGAAGCTCGAGAAGCTATGAGCGTGTAAATGGAGTTTATCTTAAGGAAGAAGATGAAGTGGTTTTGAAAGAGAGAGTGTTGAGAGTGCAGAGAAGGTAAAAGAGGAAAGTGAAGAGAGAATTTGCTTTTATATCTGATATGCACGCCAATTTTTGTTTAAAAAAAGGCAAGGAATCATGGCAGTTCTTGAGAAACGTGGTGGCAGTTACAAAAGTAGTGGGATTGATGGAGTGTAGTAGTACCAAGTTCAAAACGTGGTTATTAATGTAATGACGCACTCAAGTGCTGACATGAAAAGAGAGAAAACGTCTCTTCAATGCTGAAGATTTGACGTTGATGACGTTACAATCTTTGACAAAAGCTTGTCGAAAGAGAGATTCAAAAAAACGTCACTTTCTACCTTCGCTCAAACCTCCGTCGAAAATGACAGCCTGTATTTTCGACAGGCTAAATAAATGCAGTGAACGAGGTTTGACTCATCACTTCAGAGGTTGAGATGTTGATCTTTGACATTAAGAGGGTGTGTCAAAGATGACCTTCGACCACTGCAAGAACTTAGTGGAATTGAAGATTTGAAAGCAGCATTTCGACCAAGAGAAGAGAAGAGTTTGGTAGTAGATCCAGGCTAGGAAGAGATCGTCGAATAGTGCAGTAACAATACTATCGAAGACTATAGTCACTATGTTGTCGAAGGCTTAGCAGTTATTAGTTTTTAAATTTAAATGTGTTAGCCGTTGTAGGCAGTTATGGCTTTCTTCCTAGTATATATAGTAGTTTTTTATAAGAAAAACAGGTCACAAACTTACATACATCTTTCTTCCCCTCAAAATTCCAAGTCACAGAGGAACATGAGTCACAGAAACCAAATGTATGATCTTGTGTGCCAATCCTATTCATTTTAATGCAATTTAAGTTATTTTCTTTAAACTTTTTCTGCATTTTACTTTAATTCTGCACATTTATGCAAACTCCTTGATGTTCAAGGCAATTTGATAGTTTCAACCCCTTTGAAACTGTCAGTTTTCTGGAAAACGATTAGAAGAACAGTAAGAACATTTCAAATTATTCTAAACAATATTAACACAAAATGCTTCTGAGATTCACTTTTTGGATTACTTTTTATTTATATAATTACAAAATTTTGAATTTGATATAAATTTTGCTGGAACTTTTATATCGAATACTTTTATTTATTTTGTTTTCCAATACTGATAAACATAAAAAACGTTTGATCGCAAGCAGGTTGAAAAAAATTGTCTGCAGTGGTGATCATTACCAACATACAGTAAGTCTGCACCTCTTAGGTATACTGACGAATTTTCCCGTCGGTAAGTAAAAATGGACACACCCCTAAGCTAATTATTGATGCATTACAGACGAGCAAAGCCACCGGTAATTAGTGACAGGTTCAACTTAGTCGTCGGTACGTTCCGACCAGCCAATCTCCGATGACCACAATCTCATCGGTAATCTGTCAAAATAGAGCAATTACTGACGTATTTTTTGCCATTCTGACAGCTTTTGCCCACCGGCATGACAGTGGCTTACCACTTAGGCCTTTGCCTTGGGACCCAACAATTTTCTTTAGGGTTTTTTTGTACCCCCACAAATATCCCTCCTACCCCCACAAAATATGAAAACCCCAAAATACCCTAAAAACGTTTTTTTAAAAACATCAATTGTATATATGTTATTAACTTATATACGACTCACTAAAATAAGGAATCGTATATACTGTGTGTGGACCTAAATACGATGGCATTTTTAGATAGGCATCGTATATACCTTTGGTGGGGGCATATACGATTCTATAATAATCAAAGTCGTATATAACTCCTCCAAAGGTATAAACGATTCGTATCAATTTATGTAATTTTTTTAATGATATTTGTTTTTAATTTTAACGGTTATGATTTGATCAATGGTGTAAACTGCCATTGCTTCTCACAAGCAAAATCAATCTTTTCTCGACTCCCCCTCTTACCAGCTTTGTCAGATCTCACTTTGATAACCAGTATTCCAATGCGTCTACCAACCGCTTTCACCCACTCTTCTACATCCTCGCGTGTAGAAAATATCTACAAAATAAAAAATGTTACGTACTTAAATAAGTAATTAAATATTTATTATCAAACTTGATTAAAAAAATTAGATTGAAAAATATACCCTATCAGTGGTAAACGCTCTTGTAGTATCGATATTGAAACGAACTAATTGAGAGTCTGCATCTGCAATAGGCGGGTGAATATCTGTTTCAAAAATAGAAAGATAAATTAGAAAAAAAATACAAAATTTAAATAACCAATCGTATGTACCCCCACAGGAGGTATATACGATCCACACTACCATAGGATCGTATATACCCCCCATAGAATGTATATACGATCCCACAAAATAACAAGTCGTATATACGTTACACCGGGTATATACGATTCCAATCGTATATATCTATATACGATAGGTAGATACGAAGCATTAAATGCCATTAAATATGCTTCAATCGTATATATCTCTCACATGAGATATATACGACTTCAATTTTTAGCCGTTCAAAATGAGTATTTAATTCCAATCGTATATATCTTCCATTGAGGTATATATGATTCCAGATAAAATGAGTCCCAGCAGAGAGAATCTAAAAAAGTCAAAAATTTGTCAATTATGTCAATGACAGTTTTGGGATTAAAAAAGTATGTGGGGTATTGGATGAAGCGGTGGGGTATAAAAAAACAACCCTTTTCTTTATACACTTTAGGCCCATACCCATGTTATGCTCAAGTTCCTAGTGTTTCTTCACTGGCTTGTTATTTCCATACCCCCACCCCTTCCCCATATACCCCCACCCAAAAATGAAACCCCAAAATGCCCTTTGCAATCTATTTTTTTTTTTTTAAAAAAGGTTAATCGTATATATATGTTATTTTGGACGTATATACGATGGTCAAATTTAACCCATCGTATATATGTCCTTAAGACGTATATACGATTAGCCGTGTAAGATGCAATCGTATATACGTCTGAAGGACATATATAAGATGTGTTAAAAGTAGGCATCGTATATATGTCCTAAATGACATATATACGATTTGTTTTAATTTTTATTACTAAAAGGCTACTAAAAATTCGTTAAATAGTCAAAACTACTCTAAAAAATTATAAAACACCACTAAAAATCTAACAAAACCAAAATCAGGCTATATAAATTTTTTTAGATTTTTTGGAGACTATGAAAAATTTAAAAAATCGTAAAAAATAGTAAACGATGGAATTTGGGATTTTGAGGCTATAGTCCCGTAAGAAGTCCCTTCTACGGGAGTCTTGATTCTTGATTTTTTTCGGATTTAATGGCTATGATTTCATTACGATCGGAGTATGTTGCCCAAAAACCGATTTTTTAGCCTAAATTATTCGTTCGATGTATAACATTGTCACGTTTTAACGAACTACACACAAAACCTATTTTCAGGACTTAATTAATTTTTATTTGACTTAAAATAAAATACAAATCGTATATACACTTGGGGGGTGTATATACGACCCTATGTTATAAGGCATCGTATATACACACCCCAAGGCGTATATTATGGTGGGGGTGTGTCAATCGTATATACGCCTTGGGGGTATATACGATGCCCAAATGTAAGGGTCGTATATACATCCCCAGGTGTATATACGATTGGCCAAAAATTTTAAAAAAAAATACGTTTTTAGAAAGACATTTTGATATTAAATTTTGGGTGGGGGTATATGGGGAAGGGGTGGGGGTACAGAAAAAAAAACCCTTCTTCACTCTAGGTGTTATCCATTTTCGGTGCTTCTGCTCACTAACAGATTGTCATTATCATTTTCATCTTTATGTTTTGTACCCATATCTATTCTTTCTAAATACATCAAAGGGGTGACAATAAAGTACAATTACAAATATTACAAAAGCTATACTAATGTTATCAATCTAACATTTCATTATATTTGAATAATTATGTTTTTAAAAATTTGATACATATATTTTTGTAATACTTTTTTTTTGACAAAAGTACTTTTGTATATTTTAGAAGCAATTAACTGTAATGGTTTTTCCTAAATTAAGATATATACTTATATACTCATAATAAAATTTGCCTTAGGCCTCCAAAACTCTCTACACGGCACTATCCGTCGGTAATAGTGTTTTTCCGTCCTTTCACCTCTTCTAGTTTTGACAGTAAAATAAATATTTAAATTTGATTTGATTCTTGACATTACATTATTTTGGTTCTACTCGATTTGTAATGTATCACTACAAGAAAATCGTTGATTTGCCACGGACAATTCCGTGGCAAATGTACAAATTTCCGTGGCAAAACAACATTTGCCACGGATTTGCCACGGACAAAAATTGGTGGCAAAAACGCTGTCGTCGCCGTCGTTTGCCACGGAATTTCCGTGGCAAATTTTCCGTCGCAAATCCGTGGCAAATTTTTCCGTCGCAAATCCGTGGCAAATTTTTCCGTCGCAAAGCCGTGGCAAATTTTTGTCGCAAATCCGTGGCAAATTTTAAATGCAAATCATTAGCAAACCCGTCGCAAATTTTAAAAAAAAAATTAAAAAAAAAATGCAGCAGTAGTTTCCTACTACTCCAACTTCTTCACAAGTTCAGTGATATTACTCACTCTTTGGGGTGCAAGTGTATTCTTGAAATACATATAATAGACTTACATCTAAAGTATAGCATATAGCTTATGAGTTTAATAACTATATGCTAATGATATAAACAAATTTAACATAAACATTTAATCATAGTTCATCATATTGACACACCATAATATAACTTCATATGACTACTGAAATTTGTCATATTAGCTTTTGTTTTGTTCATCATAGTGACCACTTTCCTTAAGAAAGCCTCCTCTTCACCTCCATATGCTGGCTTGATATTCTCACCAGTCATTGGACTGACATTACCGGCAAGCATACCATATAATCCAATACAAACAGCAATGAATAACAAATTATATGTAACAAATATTCAAAACGACAACAATAACAAATTGTATCTTTTGAAGTTTATGTACATCCTTACTATGCTCTCAAAAAATAAATGTACATTCACAATATAGTGCGAGGACTCGAACTGACATAAAGAGATTGTTGGTCTTGTTCCAAGGTGAAAAAGCGTAGGGAAATAAGGCGATGCATGTGCAAACCCACAAATATGTCGGGATCAATTAGTATGACCGGTATTAACATATCACACTTTGAATTATTAACTTATCATTGAGAATGCATTGAAATGTAATAGACAAAACAAAAGGCTCAAGCATTCTGGAAGAAGAGTAAATAAATATCATAGATTAGTTCGAGTTCTGAAGCATACATGGTGATATATATAACAAAGGCATTCGGCATGAATCTTAGGTTGGCGGCTTCACCTATATTAGAATATATGAACCCATATATAGTAGTTTACTGTTCTTTGCACTTCTTCTTTGTATGGTAGGCAACTTTGCAATGTGCATTCGGTAGACATGTTACATGGAGAACTCAAAAACCCATATTTATTGACAAAGCGGATAGGAGTTCAAACAGGGCTACAAATAACATGTTATGACAACTGTCATCGCCCGACATGAAAGCGATCATTGACCAGGCAAAGCAAACAACCAAAACACTGAATGCAAATAGGGTAAAAAAATAAGAGAACAGCTAGCTGATAGATAAGGATATTGCAAGGTTAGACTTATTGAGAGAGAGAGGGTATCTCACCAGAAGAGACTTCAATGGTCGACCAATATCTCGCTGCTCTTGATCACCGAATTTGTCCTCGGCTATATGTTTGTCTAACAAGGCATCCTGGTGTGTGCCCATAGAAGAGAAAAATCGTAAAACAGTGAAACCACTAGAGTTTATAGAAATTGATGTGACAAAATCTACCAAGACATTCTTGCAAATAAGCATGGTGTGCACAAAAGCATTCAGATATGCTATACTTTAGATGAGTACATTCTTAATTAGCAGCATTCAGATATGCAAATAAGCATGGTGTGCACAAAAGCATTCAAATGCCTCTTAATATGCACATGCACCTAATTATCAGATGAGTACATTCTTAATTAAACATGACTTTTTATAAAGAAAAATAAGGCCCTAGTGTGATCAATAGGGCCACTATTTAAACTGCTAATGAGACCACTACTGTTGCACCTTTATTCCGCAATGATATAGCGTGAGAATAGCGGCCGACTTACCGCTTCACTGCTATAGCACAACTATTGACATCTCACATCTACAATCAGCATTATGAATTATGACATTCATGATCCTAGTTTTGATAGTTTCCTTGAAAATCATGTTTACGAAATGAAATCATTTTGGCCCTATAAGAGCCATGCTAACAATACCTGTTCCTTCCAAAAGCCATGACAGCACCATTCAAAGCACTTTCTCTGACGGGATCCTCCATACCCACGGAATTATTAAGGAAAGAAATTGGTTTCAGAACTATGATATCAGAGTCTAGATAGATCCCACCGTACCTGATAAATCATAAATCAGAAGACAATGGTCAAGATTTGGCATAACAACAGCAACTTTGTAACTGCCAAAAACAAGCAAAACCTAAATTTAGCTAAAATCGCGAAATTCAAACAACAAAAGATAGAAAATGAAAGGCTGTGAGGAGATAATAATTAATAATTAGCATAATCACCCATCCTTAACAAAGTTATCTTTGAAGAAATAAAGATCAAGTGTCTCGAGAAGACCACAACACAAGCATTAGGGTGGTGAAAGAGCAAACTCTCGAGACTACGCTGATGCCTAACAGTGTACATCCTTAATTAAACATGACTTTGGATACATTCATTCACACACAATTCAAAGACAAACATGAATTAAAAGCATTTCAAGTTCAAATAAATAGTAGACTATCAACTGTCAAGGGAACTGCTCAGAAACAACAGAAAAAGTGCTTCATCTTTAAAAGATCACTTTGAAGCAATATTTCCAGAGGAACAAACTTGACAATAAAGTATCACAAAAATAGAGGACAAACTGCTATAACTATAAGTACACAATAGTAGAAACATAATCTGTAATATGTACTTACATCAGGAAACTTCTCAAAGTTTTGTGTGTCCAAGTCTCCAGTGACTATAGGTTTATATGCGACTTTTCGATTCATAAAGCATGTCCCATCGAGTACCCTTGAACCATGGATGTGCACGAAAAACAAGTACAAATATGTTTACTGATTGACTTATGCGAGGTTAATAGCATGTGAATCTTCTCAAGGCATAACAATAACAGACAACTTCCAAAATTTCCTGACTTCTGAGGAATCATCAACTTCTTAACATGCCTAGAATAAATAGTTTGATAGAAGGTAAACCAAATGAGGACAAATGAGGACAATAGTTTAGTATTTTAATGAAATATCATAATAACCCACTGTGTGTGTGTTTGGTTTCACAGCGGATAGTGCGGGACTGAGTTTGCGGATATAACGATTCCTAGAGTTAGTAAACTCTGATTTATGTGGCAACCCTCTTTCAATCTTGTGCGGTGAATTGGTTTGGGATGCCCTCTCACTTCCAAAAAGATCAACAAAATTACGGCGAGAAAAAATAATTATCATCGATTTCCTATAGATGTTATTTAACATGACAAACTGATACTCAAAATATATTGTTAAAAAAATGAGCAAATCATTCATACCACTTTGCGCGAAAAAGAGTGCTAAACTTGTCATTTCCAAGGAATTCACGTGCGAGAACTTTCAACGATCGAAGGATCACAATATTTAGAAAATGTAAGAGAAGATGAACCATAAAAGTTCACAAAGTTCATAGTCCTTTGTAAAAATAATAACATATAATACCATCGAGAATCGATGAGATCTGGAACTTGCTTCATTCGTGTTGTCTCTCTATACTTGCCTTTTGAGTGTAAAAAACACAAATTAAAGGACAAGTATGCCTTTAGCTCTAGCTCTAGTTGGACAAATATTTTATCAAGAAAAAGAGAAAACAAATGGAAATAAATTTAATTTAGGTATCTGGTTTTATGCAATGCAAGAATCATTCAAACACTTACCTTCACAGAAAGAAATGAGTTACGTAAAATGGTTCCAGATCTCTCACATTTTCCTCAATCGGTTTCTCAACAACTGTCCTCTCTCATTAAATCAACAAACCATAAGTAAAATGCACATTTACTACCTCTATAAAAATGATGAAGATATTTAGTTTTTACCTCTGGATCATCAAGAAGTGCGAGAGGAGTAGAATCTGGACTAAGAAGATCCTCACATTCATTATAAATCTCTATTGCCAGAAAACTTCAAAACAAATTCTCTCTCGAATGCTATAAAAAAAAAAAGTAAATCCAAATCAACAAATAGTTTTGAGAAAAACAAAGTAATGCAATGAAGTGTTCATACATATAAATTTCATTTACCTTTTCAAAATAGAAGAGAAGAGTGAGAGCAATGCTTACTTTTATTCTTTGCATCTTACACTCAGTGACTAATGTGATTAAGAAAGAGGAAGGTGAATACAAGGGTGGCAATGATATGCATCTTACACTCGATGACTAATGAGCTTAAGCGTGTGACCTCGTCTACAAATACCGAATGACTTCAACCGATGTCGGTGAAAGCCGATGATCACATCATCGCGGATGAAAAATTCTCAACGACGGACTCTAAATTGCTTTGTTTTCTAGTAGTGAACTGTCAATCACCAACCTTATAAACTAAGTGAAAATTTAAAAAGACAAAGCAGTTTCCTAAAATACAATATGGTTTATGCAACTTTGTGTTCATTGTTCAGTGACAGTGTAATGATAAAGTTTTACACAGATAAAACACTGATGATGATGATGTCATAACAATCAATTGCACAACAAAGCGGTTTCCTAAGAATACTTTACGGATACTAATATCCGCCCATGGAAAGTCTCATAAAACTTTTCTAAATTCTCATCCTTCCGCATCTAATATTCAATGAAAATGGTATACGCCATAAAAATTGCAAACTTACAATGAACACAAGAAAATATGACATACAAACCAAACACTAAACACTCAAATATAATGCCAAAGCCTTGCTCACAAAATTGGTATGTTACCAAAGCGTTTAGAAAATTAATTATAAGGAAAACTGAGTTAAGAAAAGAAACGGAAATATAGCTAACATAAACAAACTTGATATGATAATTTTAAAGCGTGAGACGGTGACCCCACTATGTACAAGTAAAACTTACCTACGGGGAAGAAAACATGAAGAATATATCAGTCATTTCTGAATAATGAAATAATTCCAAGCATGTTTTCCAGTTAACAATCTGATACGAAACAGAAACACCAGCTTGTTAGGACAAATTAATTACAGATCCTTAGCTTAATTGAAGATAAATACTAAATCCAGTAAAATAGAAATTTAGGGTTTAGGGTTGTTTTAATCAGTGAAATTTAGGGATAAATTAAAAGAGATAATAGAAATTACCTACAAGTGGGGAAGAGGAGGAGCAGCGGCGGCGAAATGGTGGAGTTCGGAGGAGAAACGGTGGAGAAACCGTTCCAGTGAGGTGCGACGGAGAGGGAGAGTGGAAGAGGGAGAAACGGTGGAGAAACCGTCTCTCGGTGGCCGTAGGCTAGATTAGCGATGGAGGAGGGGAGGAGGCCGGACGACGGTGGAGGGTGGAGGTCGGAGGAGGAGTTTGAGGTGAGGTGAGTAGCGATGGTGAGGCGCAGGGAGGAGTTTGAGGTGAGGTGGTAGCGATGGTGAGGCGCAGAGAACGAATGAATATAGATTTTAGGGATAGAGACGTTCTAATAGGGTATCGGGCTAGTTTTAATTTTATAAATGCTTTGCCACGGACTTGCCACGGCATCTCCGTCGCAAATTTTATGTCCGTGGCAAACCCGTGTGCAAACTCCAAATGGGGAAAATTCCCGCTCCTATTTTTACACATTAAAATTCGCAAATCAGTGGCAAATTACTCTTGTGGAATAAGCTCAAAATGTGGCTCTTTGTGGCTAAAACAAGGTTTTCTTGTAGTGTATATAAAATAATAAGTAATCCCAAAAATTTGTCAAATCTGTCAAATTAAAATCTTAAAAATTAAGAATTTATGAGTTAGTTTGACAGGTTTCATAAACATTAGAGACTACTTATTATTTTCATATGAATTATGGACTAAATAGAAGAGAGATTGTAAGCTTAGTGACTAAATCAAAATTCAAAATTTACTCTTAATTAAAATTTGAAAGTAAATAATTAGTTTTCGCAACAATCTTACAAACCAACAAATTTGATGTCCGAGCCTGATTCGTCGCAGTGACAAAATGGTCTTTATAGACACCCGATTGCCGAGTTTGATCCCCAGTGAGTGTCGAACCTTGATTTTTTCATTTTTGTGTACATTAGGTCCTAACACTTGTTAGTCCAACCATCAGACAAAAAAACCAACAAATTTGATAGTAAATTTTTTTCACTCTCTAATACATTGTCCTTTCTTTTGACAATTCTAATACACTGTCCTTGGTCCACCATATATTGTCCATATTCCTAGAGAAAAATATCTTGGATGAGGCCTAAAGTTTGGCATTAAATTAATTTGCTAAAAGATGCTTTCACTTGAGGGTATGTTTTCCACCAATAGGAACCTTGTCGTTGAAATAGTGGTCCATTCCTTTGGACCTTTTATCCCTTGAGAGAGTATATTAGTTTGACATGAAATGCATGCATGAGTAATTAATTCCTAGAGAAACTTATGGACCCCATTTTATTTGAATGGACCAAGTTAAACATCAAGCCAGTCGAAGCCAAATTTTGAAACGAAATCAAGC
The DNA here is from genome assembly GCA_020916435.1 of Oxytropis ochrocephala. Classification (NCBI taxonomy): domain Eukaryota; kingdom Viridiplantae; phylum Streptophyta; class Magnoliopsida; order Fabales; family Fabaceae; genus Oxytropis; species Oxytropis ochrocephala. The sequence continues at coordinate 67,088,264 of CM037094.1, read as the reverse complement.
ATATATTTTCAGCCATCAGAAAACTTTAAGGCTACAACCAAATCTTTGTCATTTAGGTGGGGAACTTAGTGAGCTTATTCTCAGCCACATAAGGACCCGTTTTCTCTAAGCAAGAAGGGCAAGAGTCATAATTAAATATGGCAGAGAGAACATTAACATATGAAATAAGATATCTTACGTACCTAATATATGTTTTAGGTTTGTACTTTGGCTTTGGCTTATTTAAAGGGATCGAGAGAGCTTCGCCTTATGCATATACGTAAAATTACAAGAATAATTAATTAACAGGCCAGCAAGCTATAGAGAGAAACAATGACAAGCATAAGCAGCGTACACCTTGGAAGTTTTAACAAGGCCTTCTCGGTTTTTCCCCGAGTACACCTTGAACTACAGGCCAATAAAATCTCGCTTATAAAAAAAAGCATAAGCAGGGTATATCAATCAGATGTGAAGTTGAACGTACGACGATCAGCAAATTATAAAGTCAACATTTGGCAAGACGGTTTTATGCCGTCTCTTGGAAGTGAATATGACGTGAGAAATATATGTTTCTATTATTTCTTTGTTTTCTTAAATATAGTTTTGGTCCTCTATATTATCAGAAACTCTGACATTTAGTTCCCCTATATTAAAACTCAGACATATTTTTGGATTGACCAGGGGCAGTGATGTGCCTCATTAATTGACGTGGCAGTGCTTTGTCTACATCAGGTTTCGCATCAATTAATGAGCTCCACATCAGAAAAATAAAACCCAAATCCCCTTTTAGACTAAATGTTTGAGTTTTTAGAAATAGGGGGACTAAATGCCTGAGTTTTAAAATAGGGGGACTAAATGTCCGATTTTCTAATAATAGGGGGACCAAAACTATAATTTAGCTTTTCTTTTTATTTACTTAGTAAGAGAGGATATATTTTTTTTATTATTATTATTTAAATCGATCGAACTTGTCCAACTAAATAGAACTATAAAAAAAAAAGATAAGTTTTTCAAAACAAACATAATGTCATTTTTGAAGCAAGCACACATAATGTTAATATATACACAAATTACAAAAACTCGAAATGGTTTCCACAATGTTTGCAAAAAAAGTAGGGGTGGCAATATCTATTATATGGAGTAATTGATATAGTTTTAGTCATTTTATATGTGACTATTTAGAAAAATATTAAATTATTCAAATTTTTATATTTCTATTATTATTATTGTTATACTTTCTAAATATTTAATTATAAAGTAAAACTGACTTTTATATTTTTTATATTAAAATTTTAAACTTTAAATTTTTAGTTTTACTTGTATATATTTTTCAAAATTAGTATATTTCTGATTTATATTTTTGTTAATTTTTAATAATTTTTTGGGTTACCTGCGGGATCTTGAGAATCCATGGAGAAAAGTTCTCTTTAACAGAGATTGGGGACAGAGACAATTTGGGGGTGGGGATCGTGGCCCCACCCCCATTGCCACCCCTACTTCTATAAAAACTTTGTAATTAGCAATATACTATTAATTAGAGTTTAATTGCTATGCGATTGGTGTAATTTTTTTTAGGACAAAGCTTATATAAGTATGGTTTCTTAGGTGTGGTTGGTGCTGTTTTCCAATCATGACACATGACTTAATTTTCTATAAAATTACTAAAAGATAAATATTAATAGCTAGCAAATCCATGTGTCATCTAAAAAGTATTATCAAACAAAAGGCTTTCCAACAATTTAGATAGTTTCTATTAATAATAATAATAATAATAATAATAATAATAATAATAGTAATAATTGTTCATAAAATTTCCTTCAACTTGCTCGAGCCTTTTTCCATCATTGTCAAAAAAATATACTAAAATTTCCTTGCCCGTTTAATTTTTTTTTAATAATATACCTGGTTTTATAATTTTTGCGCAGAAAGAAGAATTCAATATGGAGTTAAACAAGCATGTGATTGAAGTAAAGAGTCGTTTTGTTCAAGAGTTAGACGTTTTGCAGAAACTTGATTTGGTTGATTGGATCCAAAAACTAGGCCTTGCAAATCACTTTCAGAAGGAAATCAATGAGTTTCTTGAAACTATATTTGTCTTAGTTAAACACAACAAAAATCCAAACATGCAAGAGAATCTGCACGTGTCTGCACTATGTTTCAAACTTCTAAGGCAACATGGATATGAAGTTTTCCCTGGTAATTAATTAATTGCCTCTCTTAGTACTGTCACTATCTAAGTTATTGAATTTACTAATATTAGTAATTCCCACATATATATCCTCCAAACTAATTTTGGTTAATTATGAAACTTAGATATGCTAGGCAAGTTCTTAGATGAAAGAAAAGGTATAGTGATGAGGGAAAGCTCAATTACTAAGGATACAAAAGATATTGTTGAGCTTCTTGAGGCATCATATTTGGGCTTAGAAGGAGAATATATATTGGATGAGGCTAAAAACTTTGCACTAAATTGGCTCATAGATGCTTTCACTTCATCAAGTTTCAATGAACTAGCTAACTTGGATATTCAAAGAGTGGCACATGCCTTAGAGCTTCCATCCCATTGGAGAGTAATGTGGTTTGATGTCAAATGGAATGTTAAGCAATACCAAAAAGAGAAACATATGGACCCTGTTTTACTTGAATTGGCTAAATTAAACTTTAACCTAATTCAGGCCAAACTTCAGAAAGAGATTAAGGAATTATCAAGGTATGTTATCTTTTTTTGTAATTACAACATTTGGTTGCTAGAAGGAAAAATAGTAGTGTACCATAAAATTACATGTTTACTAATATTTTTGATGTCATTTAGGTGGTGGGAAAAACTTGGCATAAAAGAAGACTTGAATTTTGCAAGAAATAAGCTGGTGGAAAGCTTCAGTATATGTGCAACTGGGGTTACTTTTGAGCCTAAGTTTAAATCCCTAAGGAAATGGCTCACTAAAGTGATTATTTTTGTACTAGTGATTGATGATATTTATGATATCCAAGCCTCATTTGAAGAATTGAAACCATTCACAATGGCATTTGAGAGGTTTGACTCTATATAACCGTTAATAACAACACATTTTTTTTTTCAATTTTTTCTTTATGATTGGTTGAGATTTATGTGGACCCTAAATTTTTGAAAATGGAACCTACATGAATGAAGTATGAACTTTATGTGAATTTCAATCAACCATAAAGAAAGTATTGGAAAAGAGTGTGCTAGATTACTTACTAGCACTCTTTTCTAAATTATTACTTGGGAAATTTGACATGATGCTCATAAACACAGATGGGATGCCAAAGAACTTGAAGAACTACCAGAGTACATGAGAATTTGCTTCAACGCATTTCAAGATGTGACAAATGAAATCGCTTACGAAATTGGTGGAGAAAAGAACTTTAATATGGTGCTAACTTACCTAAAGAAAGCGGTAATAGTGCTAATTAAATATGAATGCAATGCAAAACGATTTCCATAATAAAAAGAAAAATAATATTAAACTGTTTTTCTATAAAAAATTTTTTATAAATTTTGGAGAACTTATGACAAATAAATGAAAACATCTTACGAACATGTCATATATAAGTTTGTTTTTCCATTTCGAATTCTTTATGTCGATAGATTAGTCAAATAAAATTTAATTCAAGCAAGCCTTAAATCAATTAATTACTAACCATTTATCCTCCATAATTTTACAGTGGGTAGACTTTTTCAATGCATTATATGTGGAAGCAAAGTGGTACAAAGAAGGATATGTTCCAACATTGGAAGAATATCTAAGGAATGGATGGATTTCCTCTTCGGTGCCAGTAATTCTACTCCATTCATATTTTGCTACAATGCGTGACTCAACATATGAGATTGATGATTTTCTACAGATATATAAAGATTTGGTGTACAATGTGTCTCTCGTGGTTCGCCTCTGCAACGATTTAGGGACCACGGAAGTAATTTTTGTTTTCTCAAATACTTTGGTTAATACTCCCTCTGCACCTATTTATAAGAAAAATTTGCAGTTATAAGTTAATTGAATAACTGATGTATCAAAACCCACAAAGGGTTAGCCTAGTGGAGCATGATAAAATTTGTATCTACGAGGTCCTTTGTTCAAATCCTCACCAATCTCCTTTGAAGGAGGTAAATTAAATTAGTTATTCAATGAATTACCTAAAACTGCAAATTTTTCTTACAAATAGTGTCAGAGGGAGTAATTTTCTTTAATTTCCACTAAATTATAGAATGCTAATCCATAATCTGATCATGTGCAATAGGCTGAAATAGAAAGGGGTGATGTTGCTTCATCAATAGTATGTTATATGAATCAAATGGGTGTTTCAGATGAAGATGCAAGAAAACATATCCAAGAAATTATAAACAGTGCATGGAAAAAGATAAATGGGAGCTGCTCCAATACTCAAGTTGCTTCAGTTAAAGCATTTCTTATTCAAGCCAAAAATGTTGCACGTTTTGCCCATATCCTCTATCTGAATGGTGATGGGTTTGGTGTTCAAGACCAAGATATCAAAAAATACATATTATCACTACTTGTTGAACCCCTCAAGTAGTTTGAGACTTTGAGTAATGAGAAGTGCTGGTTAATGTGGAGCTTGCTAATTTATGTCGATTCCATTTCATATATGATGGGAATCATGTAAAATATAATAATGCAGGTGAATTTGTGAACTAAACACATGAAATAAAAAGTTCTCATTTTATATTTAGATAACTAGCAGTATATACACGTCCATACGTATGTGTAAAATTGTATTCTTTGGATAAGTAGATTTAGATATAATTCAATTACAATAAGTTCAGTAAGTAGTGATAAGATGTGGTTTAAATGCTCAAACCAAACAGCTATATTTAAATCGATTGGTTTAAATTTACCCAAACCACTAATCATTTATAATCTATAATTTATTGATTTGATTGCTACAAGCTTGACTTGAACACGACAAATACTCTCAAACAACTCTAATATTTGATTCAGTTGGTTTGGATTTATCCGAATCACTTTAAGCTACAATAGTTCAACAAGTAGTAATAAGATGTGTCTTTTGATATCTTTATCCTGGATACTAAACCCATCACCATTTAAATATAAGGTATGGGCCACACGTGCAACATTTATGACTTGAGTAAGAAATGGTTTCACTGAAGCAATTCTAGTGGAACAATATTGCTCATTTATTCTTTTCCATGCACTATTTATGATGTCTTGGATATGTCTTCTTGCAACTTCCTCTTTTTTTTTTTTTTTTTTTTTTTGGTGAGAAAAAGGGGTTTAAAACTCGAAACGAGCAACAACTACAAGCGGACAAACCCTCTTTATCCTCGTGAAGACACGAGAGGATAAAGGGAGGGGCTAAGTCGTAAATAATACAATTACTGTTGCGCCCCGAAAAATCCGGTTGGGACTTTTCAGTTTGACAACGTGAAATTAGTAGAGCCGCCACCAATATTTATTTTTAGGAAAAACATTGAAAAAACCTTTTTTGAAAAGAGGGTGGTCTTTTGAAAACACAGAGATGTAGGTTCGGGCTCTTCGGTTGCGCATGGGAATGTATTAGCACCCACGCGCCCTTTCTACCGAAAGGAACCATTAATTTGATGTGGTTTTGAAATGTTTGATTTGAAATATATTGTTCTACTTTTTCTTTTCTTTTCTTTTGTGAAATGGTTTTATTGAAAACAGAAAAAGAGGCGTGTTTTTGGTATCTTTGAATATCGAGGACAAAACAAAGATTTTTGAAAATGGTGCTTGACGGGACATGAACCCGGTCCTACGTACCCTCACTGGCTGAGGGATCAAAGCTACGTAGTTCTTGTTTTGCGTGTGAAAACACTACAAGAAAATCGGTGATTTGCCACGGACAATTCCGTGGCAAGCGCCTAAATTCCGTCGCAAATTTGCATTTGCCACGGTTTGCGACGACCAAAAATGGTGGCAAAAACGCTGCGTCATAAGCGCTTTGCCACGGGATTGTCCGTGGCAAATGCGTCCGTGGCAAACTCGTCCATTGCTTTCCAAATCACGTAAGTTAGAAATTTGTTCAACTTCATTAACTTCATTTACAAGTGACATATCATCTGCCTGATAGGGAACATCTTCCACTAGATCATCTATTTCAACGCGACTCCTCGGCTTTGTCTTGATTGCGACACACCAACCTCGCTTGTCTCTTCGAGTTGATGGATAAGGAACATAGTACACTTGTCTCACATTCTCTCGCCATTATAAACGGATCAAACGCTTGGATATTTTTGTCCATTCGTATCTCCACTCTATTATACTTTGGATCCAATTTGGTACCTATAGTGACGGATCAAACCAATCACAATAAAACAACACTACGCTTTTAGCATAGTCTAACTCATTGAATCAGTAGTTCATAAATAATGTGTTTGATTACACCGTAATAATCATCTTCACCTCCTTCATTGACCCCTTTTACATAGACTCATTTGTTAATTGTTGCTTTGTTTTTCGTCCGAGAGTGGGTATGAAACTTGTAGCCATTCACGAAAAATGTGTGATACTCTTTCACTTTTGTATAAGGACCATCATATAAATTTCTCAAGTGTTGATTGATTGGAGTTGGTTCCTCAGAGTAAACCTATGTACATGACATACAAACAAGTTATTTAAGTAAGAAACACATGATTAAGGTTGAGGAACAACTAACTCAACACTTACTTTTTCTTGAAACCATAATTGAAAATGTTCATATATATGAACAGAATGCCGGATCAACTCTTACGTCTTCCGACAACAAGAATGACCTGATCAAATTAGATGATACGCACTAAATGAGATGACAGATATGAACAATTAATTGAATGAAAATATTGATATACATACTCAATGTATGGTTTAACTTCAATGCAATTGTTCAACACATGAACATGAGCTGACTTATACTCCTTATCCGTTAACCAATGAATCGACTCCTTCCCAGAATGGCGACCAGATTGGCCGAAGACCGATAACATTAATGGGTGTCTAACACAATCATTTTGCATATCATATCTTTCATTTCTCAAAGTGAAGTTGGTGAAATAATGTGAGCAAAAGTGGGTTATTTCGCGGTGTAGGTATGATGCACAAATCGATCCTTCAACTCTCGCCTTGTTTTTCACCGATCGTTTAGAATCACCCAAATGAATCTATAAAACAACTTGATTAGATGGAAAATTATACTCACCGCAAATGGGAAAAATGAATATGTTCTTAAAATGATACCTTTCAAATGGATACATCCACCTGTACTGAACCGGTCCACCAAGTTTTGCTTCATATGCTAGATGAACGGGGAGATGTTCCATAGAATCAAAGAAACCAGGTGGAAATACTCTCTCCATCTTACATAGAATGAATGAAATGTTTTGTTCCATCCTAACAAGGTCATCATCTCTTAAAGATGCAGAACACAAATCCTTAAAAAATTGACTCACTTCAGTTAGCGGATTTAGAACATGTGCCGGTAAAGAACTAAACGCAATAGGGAGTAAACATTCCATAAATACATGACAATCATGGCTTTTCATCCCATTCATTTTTCTCTTATTCACATCAACACATCTTGCCAAATTAGAAGAATATCCATCAGGAATTTCAATTCTTTTATCCACCGATAAACCGAATTTGTTTGCTCGATTGTTAATGAGTAACACGCTTTGGGTTTGAGCATCTTTCCATTAGCTTGTGGCTTCAAATTTAAGTCTTTTCGATTGCGATGAAGCAACATCCAATCTCGCCTTATCATTGTCCTTTGTTTTGCCCTTTATGTTCATCAACATGTGTTAAATATATTGTCAAAAAATTCTTCTCTATGTGCATCACATCAAGATTGTGCCTCAATAAATTATCTTTCCAATATGGGAGATCCCAAAAGATACTCCTCTTTGTCCAATTATGTGTTTGTCCATATCCATGAAATCGAGAAACAAGGGGATCATCTGTGATTTTGGGCAAATCTCTAACTCTATCCCAAACCCGCCTCGAGTCAATCGTGGAGGCGGCTCATCATTTTCAACTTCCTTCTTCTTAAATGCATTCTTGTTCCTTCTAAATGCATTATCATGTGGTAAAACCTACGATCGCGAGTCAAACCAAGAACTCTTACCCCGTGTTTCAAGGTAAATGCCTTTGTATGCTCCATACAATGTGGACATGCTAATTTACCATGAGTTTGCCAACCGCACAACATGCCATAAGCGGGGAAATCATTAATGGTCCACATCAAAGCGCTCTCATCATAAAATTCTCCTTCCGTGCGTAATCGTAAAGTCGAGACACCATTCCACAACCTCTTCAAATCATCAATTAGTGGTTCTAAATAGATGTCAATGCTGCTTTTGGATTTTCTGGCGGGCGGTGTCGAGACAAGTCAAAAACATGTAAGGTTTAGTCATACACATCTCGGGGGAAGGTTGTGCGGCGTAACAATAACGGGCCAAAGCAAGAATATGGCGGCGGCCGATGCTTGGGTATATGGGGTAAAACCATCGGAGCATAACCCTGAGTAAATGCGTTGCGGGGATCCGCGCAAACTCAGTTTGTACCCGATCAAAGTGTTTCCACGCTTCCCCATCGAGACGGATGCCGCAACACACCAAAGACATCTATTCTCAAAATGCCACGTCATTTTTCTGCAATGTTCTCGGATGCAAACATTCTCTCGCAACCTTGGAGTTATTGGTAAGTAGAACATTGACTTCACAGAATTGGTTTATTCTTACTAGTCCCAATTTTGCGTGCATGATACCTCGGCGCATTACAAAATTTGCATTCAAGTAGCGCAGCATCATTTTTCCCAAACTCATTGTCATAATACAACATGTGACCTTCCGGACAACAATCAATCCTTCTAGCTTCCAATCCCAACTTAGAAACTAACCTCTTAGCCTCGTAAAAATTCTTTGGCAAATTTTCATTCATAGGTGTCACCCCGACATCATATCACATATCAAGTCCATTCCCACTTCAGATGTATTACTCGATGATTTGAGAGCTAAAAGCTTCGCACAAATCGATAACTTTGAGTTAGATGACCCTTCAAACAATGGTTTGTTTGCATCCAACAACAGATTATAAAATCTCGTGCTTGCTCATTCGGAAGCTCTTCCATGTTATCATATTGTTGCTCCTCGAATGACACATTCACCCCAAGACCGTCACAAACCATATTCTGCATCAAGTTGATTTGTTCACCACATCCTATCTCCGCAGAATTACTTGAAGCACCCATGCAATTTTCGCCAACCAACGGGACGACATCAAACCCTTTCTCACCATTACTCGTCCAAATCCAATAATTAGGCCTAAACCCAACTCTCTTCAAGTGATCAATGACCTCCGTTGGATTCCTAATCTTTCCACATTCGCATTTGGCGCTTACGGACATCGAATCCCCTTCAACTCTAAATTGTTCTTGTGTCATTGCAAAAGAATAAACTCCCACACACCATCTACAAAAGATCGTTTCAAACCCGCTCTTTTAGGAAACAACCTATCATACATCCAAAGGCGGTGCGAAGGAGGAAATTCCATTCTGCACATTTAAAATTGTCAATATATCAAGGATGAAATTATGTCCATAGAGAGAGAGAGAGAGAACAAGACAAGAATTTAAACGATGGATGCCCATCGAGAGAGAGTGAGGCTTGATACATTTCATATCATATTACTTAGGTAGTTTTAAACAACTCACAACTACCTAAAACGCAAATCATACCTTCACACCACAAAGGTGAGAGAGGGGACCTCAATATAAGACAAAGAAATGAAGCACCAATTAAAACCGAACGTCATTGTTTGGATACAACAATTCACACATATTCAAACACAAACACATTATATATATCTAATTCGATTCCCAAATATACTTTCTTAATACTCTTATTATTCCGAACTATTAGCCAAAGACACAATTAGATTGTTCCATGTGGCAAATATATAGTTATGAACTCATCAAAAAAACATAACATGAATACATGTGTTTTCAACCATACCGATTAATGCGATTGGATTCATTCATTCAATAATAAGTGGAAAACAGGATCGTTAATCATAATTATGATTCCATAATAAACTTCAGTTTCTTTGTCTTAGTTAGTTGGAATAGTGGGAGTTAATTGCAAATGCAATTAACAACTATTATTTGATTAAAAAAAGTACAACACCTTCTTAATCTGGTGATCAGAAACTCCAAGCAATCTAAGTTCTGCAGTAGAATGTGGTAATTTTACCTGTAACCACATAAACACAAGATATCAGTTCAAATACTTATCAAATGGTGACTTCTTAACTTTGATTATTTTGTTTGAAAAGAAGAATTAAGGGTATCTAAGTCAACTACATAAGGCATTAATGATATTATCTATCATTTGAATCATTCTTGTTATATATAAAAACAATAACATATATATATATATATATATATATATATATATATATATATATATCTTCTTATATATATGCAGCTTGTCAGCTGCCCGCCAATTTTATTTTATTTTTTTGCCTTTTTTTTTTCTCTTCTTTCTTCATTTTTTTTTTGGTTTTTTTGTTTTTTGCTTTTGTTTTTTGTTTTGTTTTTTGCTTTTGTTTTTTTATTAGTGTTTTATATTACTTCACTTTTTTTAACTTCTTCATTTTTTTAACCCAAAAGCACTTGGATAAGATGATAGATGTCACTTCCAACATAACCAATGTCATGAGTTCAAATCCAGACTTGAGGATACAATAGTGTTAAATCTTTTGAGGGGGAGCTTTGCCGCCAATCGTGATCTTATACGGCTTGAGTGATTAGTCTTTATAGTTGTGCGCAGAAGATATCCGGTTTATACTAAAAAACATCTTTTTTTTAGTTTTTTTCCTTCTTTTATATTTCAAGGTTTTGCATTTTATATTTTTTATATTTTAAGGGATACTTTAAAGTCTAAAAAATATTAGATGTTTAAATATGCATATTTTGTTTTTGAATACTCGATTCGGTGAAAAATTATTTAATTTCATGACAAAATACATAAAGTGATATTTTTGCCTTTCAACTTATTTATTTTGGTTGAACTGCCTTTTTTTTTCGTTTCAATTTTTTTTGGCCGAATTGCCATTTTTTTTGTTTCAGTTTTTTTTGTTTTTCTTCTCTTCTTCTTCTTTTTTAGTTTTTTTTTCTTTTATATTTTACTTCAGTTTTTTTCCTTCACCATATATTTTAAGGAGTGTTTTACAATCTCAACAAATTTTAGATGTTTAAATATGTAATTTTGTTCTTCAATAATCGATTTGGTAAAAAAAATTAATTTCATGAAAAACTGCTAAAGTCAGATGTTAAAAAGTGTGGTTTGGTGTAATTGATGGTGAAAACAATTTGTTCGGCTTGTGGCATCTGCGCGCCAAAGCCAATTTTTTTTTGGTTCCATTTTTTTATTCTGCAGTTTTTTTTTTGTTTTAGTTTTTTTTTTGTTTTTTTTCTCTTCGTTTTGGTTTTTCTTCAGGTTTATTTTCTTCTCTTATATTTTAAAGAGTGGTTTACGGTCTCGAAAAATTTTAGATGCTTAAATATGTAAATTGTGTTCTTCAATAATCGATTCGGTAAAAAAAATTCATTTCATGAAAAACTGCGTAAAGTTAGATCCTAAAAGTGTGGTATGGTGTACTTGATTGTGAAAAAATTATTTTGTAACAAAATGTCTAAAGTAAAATGTTAAGTAGTGCGTCTTGAGGTACTTCTGGGATTTGAAAAAAATTTAACTCTTCAAATACCAGAAGTTTGGTAAAATATAATAATAAGTTTGTAAAAAAATACGTAAAGTGGGATGCTGACAGTGTATTTTGGGGTACTTTAGGACCCCAAAAATTTGTAGATGTTCAAATACACGAAGTTCATTCCTTAATAACCCTTTCTTTTTTATTTTATAATCTTCTTATTTAATTTTATAGTTTTAATTTAATTTTATCTACTAACTTCACCACATTTACAATAGATCATCAATCGTACTCTTTCAACTTTCTATATGTGCTTCTATTTTATTGGTAATTTCCATCAAACCCAGCACGATACCACGTGTTTCACTTTCTATTTTGTTGTCTTCTTTATTTTGGTCATTTTGCACCAACGGGTATTATTTAATTGGTTTTTATATTTTTATCTTTCTTTAATATTTGAATACATGCAAGTTCTTTGCATTGATTGATCAGACTCCGTGGGAATTTCAGTCACCTTTAAAATAGAACCTTCATCATCTTCTTTCAACGAGACCTTCAGTCACATTTACAATAAAACCTCTATAATCTTTTTCAACTTTGTATAACTGCTACTATTTTATCATGGGTTTTCCTTCAACCATGCATGATATCGAGTGTGAGAGTTTTTTTTGATAAAAAATCGATCTTACTCTTTCAACTTTCTATATGTGCTTCTATTTTATTGGTAATTTCCATCAAACCCAACACGATACCACGTGTTTCACTTTCTATTTTGTTGTCTTCTTTATTTTAGTCATTTTGCACCAACGGGTATTAAATCTTTTCTTTAATTGGTTTTTATATTTTTATCTTTCTTTAATATTCGAGTACATGCAGTGTTGCTGCATTGACTGTACTCCCCGTGGGAATTTTAGTCACCTTTACAATAGAACCTTCATCATCTTCTTTCAACGAGACATTCAGTCACATTTACAATAAATCCAAATGCTACCTGAAGACATAAATGTTTTTAGAAATACTACATCAAGGATTATAATTACCCCTATGTATATTTTACCCTATAGAGCATCATAATTACCCCTATGTATGTTTTACCCCCTACGTTCGAAAACTTCTTAGTGTGACCTTCCCAATAAAGGGTACACTTGAGTAAGCGTCATTACCAATGTAATTATGTCATCTACATTTGAAGCACGTGACTAAAAGTTGATATGAATATTCAACACAACAATACTCCACATGTCCAACATTGATGGTGTGTTTGGATGGTGGAGGAAATATTGTTAAATGAAATATTGGTGAAGGAATGAACGCGTGCTTAGAAAGTGGATTGAAAGTGAGATGATTCTTCTTCTTCTTCTTTCCATTCTTCTTCTTTTAATTCTTCTTCTTCCAAATCAGTGCCCAAGACGCTGGTGTCTTTGTAGGCTATGATTCTGTCTCTAGCTTCCACACACAACTAACACAACTCACCTCCTTCACATGCACAACCATCAAAAAATTAAGTTATACTCAAAATTCAAGAAGTATTCATGAACAATAACCCCAAACATCCATAAGTCTTAAGCAAATCATGGAAGTAAACACCACAAAAAGTCAAGAAAACAATAAAACTCATCTAAAGCTTAATGTTACCAACATATATGTTAAATCAACACCAATACAAGTAAAGAAGTCTTAATGTTCATACTTGATTTAAGAACAAAATTAGTTTATTTCTTGCAAACTATAGAAGTATTCCCAATCATCATAAAAGTGAAATACAATTAGTCATATAGAGGAACAAATACTGAAAACAAATCTCATATAAAGGGATACATTTGGGTTTGATTCAGTCTTTATAAGTCGGGCTTGAAAAATATCGAAGTAATTTGTGGCTGCCCAATCTTGATTCAATCTTTATAACCAAGACACTATGATTCAAAGAAAATGAATGTAAAATTGTAGGGTGATCTTCTTCTATATCATCAGAAGTTCATGCTAATAATACCAAAATCTTGCTTTTCTTAGCCATTTTGATGAACCTACACACTGCTTTACTTTGCTTACTTCCACCGTCTTCCACTCACTACTCTTTCCAAACTTGCATTGGACTTTCTCAGCTTTGCCTGTTAGCTTTATTTCTTTCCGGTGTGGTGGTCGTCGGAGCAAGGTGGTTGATCAGGATATTTTTTTGAGGGGTTTTAATGCGTACAATGAGGGGATTCCAAATATCATGTTAGTTTTCTGGTTAGAAGTCTATGGTGGCCAGAACGTGGAAGAAGGAGTAGATGCAAAAGTTTTCCGATCTACTTTGTTTCTAAAAAGGTTGAGACTTTCTTGTAGAGGAGAGACAAACAAAATGGTGATCTTGGTAGGGAGGGGGGCGGAGTTGGCGGAAAGTGAGACTAAGGCGGTGGTCATTTTTCAAGACGGTTCCTTTTTGAAAAATAATAAGATAGGAAGATAGAGGGGAAGGAGGAGATGAAGAAAATGTAGTTAATATTTGAAAAAGAAGTTGAAATCGGTCGGATGTGAGAGAATAGGTGGAGAGCGGCCATGGGAGAGAAGAATGAGAGAAAGGGAGAGAGGAGGGCAAGAGGGAGCCGAGAGAGAGAGAGAGAGAGAGAGAGAGAGAATTCCTTATTTTGGTGATTTGTAAGAGAGAGAGAGAGAGAGATTGGAGCATGTACTTTTTGGAATTTAGTTAATAGGAACTACACTTGATAATTGCATTATTTACAAAAGTACCATTCACACTTTTTACGTACAACGTTTTTGGCGGGAGTTTTCCCGCTTCTCATGCAGAGAGAGAAGTTGATTTTCAAGCAGCTTGACTTCCTGCTATTATATGTGCGGGATAACTTTTCAAAATTAGCAATATTAAATATTAATGATTGAAGAGTTATGCATAAAACATTAATTTGAGGCAAATTTGGAATAAAAATATGAATATTATAATTCTAAAAAAATGCATTGTCCTTTTTTCTTTCTTATTATAGGTTAATTTTTTGTATTTGTATTTAATGAATGTTAATAATTATTAAAGTTCTTTAGACTTTTTCTTCTTATTTTATCTCCGGCGGATGTTCAATTTAAATGTCTTTATTAAAGTTCCTTTTAAATTTATAATATTTGTTATTTAATTAATATTTATAATTTAATTTTTATACACAGTTATTAGATTTTATATTTTGCAAAGTAACATCATTTGCCTGGCATAAGCTACCTTTAGGCACGGGGGACAACCCTGTGCTCCTTAGCCTGTTGATTATCACAGTTGACAAGTTTGATGTTGTCCAGTGCAATATTTTCTTTCAAGTACGATGCGATATTATTCTTTCGAAAAAATGAATTACTCGATTATACGATGAAATTTAGCCAACCTCGTGCATCGCACGGGTTATGGGGCTAGTATATATTATAATATGGTTTGGGAGCCTGCGTATAAAAATTTATCTAACTTGACACATGAACCTAATCCATATATACACATATGGACATACCCAAGTATATAAGAAGCTTTCAAATTCAAATGTTTTCTAACATGTAACATGATTGGTCTCTACGTTTAAGAATCAACTTGGAAAGGGAAAAGATGGAATATAATAAGGGCAAGAGACATAAAAGCTGCAAAAGATCCATTATATGACTTGGAAGGAAGAGAGTACGAATACTTGTGTTGTGTTGTGATTGTTTCAAATGCAAATGTCTCTCTCTATATAGTTACATACTGGTAACTAATACTGTCTGCTTAAGCATACATTACTTGAATGTGTAACAAATTGAAAATCAATCCTAATTCCAAAATATTAAAAACCATTTCCTTTAATATCATTAATTGAAAGTAAAGTTTTAACAAAATCATAAACAAACTTACTCAAATCATTCCTAATTCCTAAATATAAACAATTTCTTTTAATAAGTATCATTAATTGAAAATAAAGTTTTAACAAAATCATAAACAAACTTACTCGGAAACGAGGAATGGGAAAACACATTCAAAGAGAGTTTGGTTTGAGCTTCCAACACTTGATCTCTGCCCTTTTTTCTCTTCTTGTAGGCTTTTGTTGAGTTGTTTTCTTGTTTCGTTGAGAATGATAGAAAGAGGGAAAACATAACATCAAAACGCATTGC
Organism: Oxytropis ochrocephala; assembly: GCA_020916435.1. NCBI lineage: Eukaryota > Viridiplantae > Streptophyta > Magnoliopsida > Fabales > Fabaceae > Oxytropis > Oxytropis ochrocephala. The sequence goes on along the minus strand of CM037094.1, from coordinate 67,072,470 downwards.
ATTCTGAAAAAGATTCACAATGAATTAATTCTTTTTTTATTTTGTCAGGTCAAGTTAGGGGAGCCTGGATACAAGGAAAGGTATTATGTTGAAAAGTTTGGTGTGTCGAATCTTGAGGAGATTGATAAAATCAGGAAAGACATAGTAAGTTATACCAGTTTTTCTTACCAAGACTAATCAAATTTGTTGGAATTTTTTCTGTTATTGGTTCACATTATATGCTTATATATTTGACTCATATATATATATATATATATATATATTGTTAGAGGTATAGATATAAGATCCATTGAGAAATCATATATTTTCACCTATAACTAAAGCTTTTGGAATAGCCAGTCTCTAGAGTCCGATCCTTGCCGCCCCTAATCTTAATATAAAAGGTTAAATTTAGTACAAGAAAGGCGAGTTTTGTACATTGTCCAACTTCCAGTCCAAAGAGCTATTGCATGAGTTGTGTTGGACATATAATATACAAATAGTTTTTGTGTATTCATCCAACAGCCTAAGCCTTTAGGGTTGCTGAATCATGAAATGTGTGTATGTTTAATTTCCTCACTTTTTTTCTCAATTATTCTATTAAAATGGAAAGCATACAGGCTTGAGGTTTTTCCTTTTTGTTTTAAACTGGTATCTTTGATGGTGATGCATGTTACTAGGGGGTTTGGAAATATTGTTATCACCCTGCCTGTGTTCCAAAGGAGGAAAGGGAGTCTGCTCATGCCAACATGTTGTCATCTAATGGGTTGGATCTGTTGATACTGGTGTAAATCAAATTCAATCTTCCACCTATTAGCAACTTTTTCATGGATAAATATTTCAGAAAATCCAATATTGGGTTCAAAGTACGCTTCACGCAAGTTCTTATTATTCATGATAGTGGCACTGGGTGAAATGAACTTAAACTCTGAGATAGAGAATTAGAGAACTACTCACCCAATCTTTCAGATAAACATAGAACAGTAAACTAGTAACTAGTTACTAGGTCAAATAAGTATAAAAGAAAACCAAAATGGGATAACATAGATACTGCACTTATTCTATAAAGCCTTCCATAGCTTCTTAAGACAACAGCTATCACTTTGAAGTTTTACACGGCAACTTATTTATCAAAAAATCATTCTAAATAATCAATAGTGCAACCCTCCTCAGCATTCAGTTCTACACGGCAACTTATTTATCTAAAAACCTATAGTCATTCGTTGTCAATTAATAGGTGTTTGGAAGTATATATATTCATGATTCTATTACTAGTAGAAGGTGTTTAGTAGTAGATAAATTTTCACTGCTGATATATCCATTATTCTGCTATTCACTACTAGAGACTAGAGAGAGAGAAGTATATAAAGACGTTAGTTGCAATTATAATACTAGAAGGCAAGCAGTTTGCATCTTTTCATTTTTTAGTCAAACCAATACTATAAATTGTGATAATAGAAGGCAGAAGCTTGAATTTGAATTACTCCACCTTGCAAGTTGCACCGTTTCTTTTTCTAGGCATTGGGAATGAATGTTAATAAAGTAGTGCCGTAGGGAACATGGGAACTATGAGAGAAATGAATCGCATTAATAACACTATTGATTTCAAGAAATTAAAATCAGTCAAGAAATTAAAATCAGTCACACTATACAATAAGGCACACACTTGATTGTTTCAGTTACTACATTATACTTTGCAGAAATGAACAACATAACAGTTGCGCTCAAAACAACAGATACCAATAATGGAGCTAGATGAAATCTAATGAGTACCTTTATACTTGCAAATTAAGGAGAAGATTTGTTCTCCAATTCACACGAATCTGAATCACTTGCTCAGAACTCAATGCAAACAAAATAAAAATCAACCAGAACATATAAAACCAAATTCATTGATTGAACACAAAAAGAAGCACTACCTACACGGTTGTTTTTGCTTACATTCCAAACTGAATTTCGACTTCTTGATGCTTTACTAATCCAAGCATGTCCCTATAAACAAAGTTTGTCACACATTCTCGTCGAAACCACAACTTTTCCAAAGTGAGAACTTCATTCCCAAATCCCACCCAATTGAGCAAAATTCAAAACAAAAGATAATAACTAGAACAAAAAAGATAATAACTATTTCAAACAGAATCAAACTATTTCAAACAGGATTGCACAAATACAATCACATACTCCAAGAATTCACCAACAGAATCAAACTATTAACCTTCACAAATAGCCACAAAATCCCTAAAACTCTAGAAGGGAATCATACACTTGCACTTCAACAAATACTTAGGGTTTAATCATAACTCAAAATTAGAAATCAGAAGAAGTTAATAACATTAGGGTTTATTCACAAATCAGAAGAAATCGATTCCAGGAAAATGAGAAGAAATCAGAAGTAATACCAGATTGAGAAGAAATTGAGTTGAGAAGAAAATCGAGTTGAGGCGAGATCGAGATGAGAAGCACTACCTGGGTTTACACTTTTCACGCCGAAATCCAGAAACTGGGTTTACACTCTCACGCCAAAATCGAGCTGAATTGTGGAAACCGGTTTGAGAGAGAGAGAAGACGTTGAGCTGATGGAGGAGGACGGAGGGTTAGATGGAGGAGGACGGAGGGGGAGTCAAGCGAGACGGAGGGGGAGTCGAGCGAGACGGAGGGTGAGTTGAGCGAGACGGTGTTATGTGATGAGAAGAGAAGTAATAGGGTTTAGTAACTCACGCGACAATTAAAAATTATCATTGACATTTGCGACGGGTTTGCGACCAACCCTCCGTCGCAAATTAGCGACCCACATCCATTCCCGTCGCAAATTAGCGACCGACATCTATTTCCGTGGCAAATTTAAGCGGGATTTTAAGCGCTCATGTCAAACATCTCTTTTAAATCGCAAACTGGTCGCAAAAATTAGCGACGGACAGTCCTCCGTGGCAAATATTGGTGGCAATACAGGGTTATTCTTGTAGTGAAACGGCTTAGGGGTTTAGGTTTTGGAGTTTTTGAAATAAGACTCGAGTGTTCGCGAACACCAAACAAGCAAAGGCTTCGAGTGGCATTCGGTATTAACTCGAAAGAAAGAAAAAAAGAGTTGGAGCCGGCAATCAAATAAGCAATGGCTTCGAGTGATTACGAGCGACAACATTGTATTATTCTTTTTTGAAAGTTGTTTTGAAAAAGGTGATGAGCCTTAGTGATAATTACCACTAAATAACTCATATTATTTTGGAAATTTGAATTGGTTTTTTGTTGTTTAATTAATGTGTGGGAGCTTTCATAATAGTCAAACAAGCAAATGCTTCGAGTGACTATCACTAATAACTCCTCATTAACGATCAAACAAGCAATGGCTTTGAGTGATGGTTAATGATTTGCTTAGGAAAATGCCTTAGGTTTTTTATTTGAAAACAATTGAATTTGAGTTTGAAGAAAAGAAAGTAGAACATAACAAATCTTTTTCAAGTCAAAACCGAGACAACAATGAAGGCATAGGCAAAGCACATATGAAGAATATTTACAAGTTGCCATGAACAATTGAATACATGATTAATTAAATACACGATTGAGCAAGTATATGAGTGTATGAGCATGCAATTGTAGAATACAAGGTATGGCATTATTGAATGCATGATTAGGCTAATGCATGAATGCATATGAACATACATGTGTGGAATACAAGACATGAGATTAATATATGCATGGACATTTAGGAGAGTATGAATGCAAAAGATGTAAACTTATATGAATACATGAATGATAAGATGCAAAGTGTAAGAATCTTTTGGGTGTTTTTGCAAATAGACAAGTGGTAAAAACTTGTGGTAAAAAGTTAGTAAAGAGTAAGACAAGCATGCATGAAGTGTAAGGTAATTACTTAATGAAATAGTAAAGTAAAAAGTAAAAAGGTTTTCTCTTTTTTTTTACTTATGGTAAAATGCTAGTGAATGGTAAGGTAAAAAGTGAAAAAACACATTAACAATATTACACAATTCCACACAAGATCAAACACACATTTTAAGCATTGAAATGAAACCTAAAAAGGAACCCTAAGGCCGAAACCTCATATGGTCAAAATATCAAGTTATTTCATGCCCAAATTGATGATCAACACATGAAACAAGTCACACAAATCAAGCTTTTCATTTACATGAATCAAAAAGAGGAAAGAAAACATCAAACCCTAGTTTTTAAGGCCTAAGGCCGAAACCTTATATGACATAAACAACACATTATTTCATGCACAAATTCATAATCAAACACATGGAACAAATTATGCAAGTTTAAGCACATCAAGCATTTATTTACACAAAAATCAAAGAGTAAAAGGAAGGCAAATAAAACCCTAATTTGTAAGGCCTAAAACCGAACCCTCACACTCAATGAATCAAACCAAAATCTCAACTTGCAAGTTATGACATGAACAAGGGATGCATATATCACATGGAAATTATTTATTCATGCAAATATGACAAAATAAGTATGAAAAAATGCAAGAACATGGTTGAAAAACACAAGAAACCTCTCCTCAAGGCCAAGGGTTCCTTCAAACACCCAAGGCTCCCAAAGTCCTTGACATAGTGTTTGAAATGAACCTCTAAGCCTCTTAGAGAGGATAGAGGAGTAGAAGGAGAGATTCACATGCTAATGGTGAAAAATGCAAAAGATAAGATTTTTACCTCAAGATCAAAGCTACACAAGAATAGGAGAATGAAGATCAAAACCAAAACAAACCAAAACCTTCACAAATCACCAACAATGCCACGCAAATTTGAAGAAAGCAAGCTCCTTTATGGAATCAAGGATGAAAAGAAGAGGATATGTGAATGTGGAGTAGATTTGAGGTGATTTGGTGGATGAAAATTGAAAAGAGAATGAAAGGGAATGAAGGAGGGGTTCGGCCAGAGGAGGAGATGAGAGAGAGAGAATGCTAGCTAGGGTAAAAATGAGAGTGTCTCAGTGTGTGAAGTCTCCTATTTTTGGGTTTTATATGAAGTGAAAATTTAAAGGGTAATTAGGACAATGTGCTTCTTGCAAACCAATAGGATTTGAGATAAATTTTGAATCAATGGTCAAGATGCAAGATCACATGGATTGAGGGTAATTAAAAACACAAAATGGGGGAGAGAGAGGGCTGGAATGCGCAGCTTAGGAGTGGTGGTGAAGGATAATCTCAATTACAAAATGGTATTTTTCTATAAAGCTTATTACACAAGTGCCACTTTGATTCAAATGAAGGGTGAGGATTGTTTTTCACACTTGAATGGATGGCCATGATTTAACATAATTTGCAAGCAATAAAAATAAATGAAAATGAGAGGTACATGGCTGAAGTGCGCAGCAAGGGAGTGTGGGAGAGTGAGTGGAATTGCAAATTGTACTATTGTACTCACTACAAGAAAAATGGGATTTTTTGGCGGATTTTTCCGCCAAAAAACACCCAAATCCGCCGCAAAAAAGTATTTTTTTAGTGGATTTTTCCGCCGATAAATGGTCAGTGGCAACGTATTTTAGTGGAATTTCCGCGTACTTTCCGTGGATTTTAAGTCATTTCCGCGGATTTTTTCTGGGAATTTGCGTGATTTCCCAGGTTTTCCGTGAAATTTTGCGCTTTTAGGGGGATTTTTCCGCCAAAAATAAATTTTTTTTTTTTTTTTAAATAAGAATCCGCCGCAAATTTACTTAAATCCGCCGAAAATTTTATTTTATTTTTTTTTTTTAACAAATCCGCCGCAAAAAAATACCAAATCCATAAAAAAACACATTTTTTTAAAAAAATATTTTAAAAACATTTTTAAAAAAGTTGAAAAAACGTTTTTAAAATTAAATAAATTTTAAAAAAATAATAAATAACATATTTAAATTAAAAACTAAAATAAACCAAATAAAATGTTTTTAAAAATAAATAAATTTAAATTAAAAATATAAATAGCATATTTAAATTTAAAAACTCAAATACCAAATATTAAACATCCATAATCAACAATAAAAAAACATTCATAATCAACCAAATAATAAACATCCATAAATTAAAATCCAACAAATCACTCCGATATCCATAATAATAAACATTCATAATCAAATATAAAACTACTAAGGTGCGTGCTCATCATCCGAGTCATCTCTGTGAGAATAGTTAGCACCTCGTCTTTGGTTCATCACCTAACAAAGCGACCTCTAACGCACTATAATTTAGATCAAAATTATTGAAGAGATGAGGTGATTCTTCTTTGGGGATCTTCGCGCGTTGGGGTTGATCTGATTTTTCTGCTTTGAGGTGGTGATCGTGTCTTTGGGAAGATATCTGGGGTTGAGGATATCTGCTTGTCGCTTTGGGGTGGTGGAGTCTTTGGGGGAGGATCTTTGGGAGGATCTGATGATGAGGTGGATACTCTTTGGGGTGGATACGGTGAGAATAATGGGCTGCGGATACTGCTTGAGGGTACGGAGGATACTGAGGCCAAGATTGCGGTGGTAGGAAGCCATATGTGATGATGATGATGATGATGGCCTCGAGATCGATGATGATCTTGAGGCCGGTAGGAAGCCATCAACCTGCTGAATGCGCTCATCGCTTCTCCTAGCTTCCTCGGCAACACGCTCCTCGCCTCCTTTGCGCTCTTCCATTTGTCGTGCATGTTGCTCCGCTTTGCTCGTTCAATCTCTCGGTTAAATTGCTTTGGGTCAATTGATCTAGCAACTGCGTTGGGAGCAACATAAGAACGACCGAGTACTCTCGTCCCCGAATATGATCGACTCGTGAGAATGCTTTCCTTGAAGAACTTGGGTCCCATGCTACCGATCCCGTCAGCGATCACTCTTTTGTGGGCCAACAGCTCTCTCCCACATAGAGCGACCCACTCTAGCCTCCTCCTCACGATCGATCGACCCATCTGCTCTGCGCAAATTGAGACTCACGCCACTCGGCCATCCCAAAGATCATAAGCATCCTAAAAACAACAACGATAAATAAATAAATATTAATAAAAAACAATAAAAACAATATAAATATATATATTGTATTTAAAGATAAATAACTAATAACATAATGTAGTTTTACACGAATCCTCCTCGCCTCTATCGTGGATAAATGTACCATCCTCCTCTCGCATATACAAGTTGCGATGCAACTCGAACAACCGACCTCCCGTCCCAGTTCTTCCTCCTAGATACATCATTTTATTATTTAATAACAACTACTTAATTAACACATAGTTAATAAATTTAATTAATTAATGAATAAAAGTAATAGTTATAAAATTACGTACCATGCGCTGGTGATGAGTTCCAGCACTAACACATCCACCTGCGTGATTGCAGTAGCTGCCGGCATTTTCAGAAGCACGGTTCTTCTTAGCTTTCTCTGCTTTATTTTTAAATTCAGGAGTGTTCCAATACTCGAGCAGCTGTGCATAAGCCTCTGGTCCCATAAAGTTAGGTTTTGCCTTTGCTTGCCGTACACCCCGCAGTACTTCAGAGTATCTATCACTGCCTCTCTTGTTGAACGCATGTTCAACATCTCTCTGTTGTTCCGGTAACCATGTACATTGTTCCTATTTAAAAAAATTAGAAGAATATTGTTAATACAGACAAATTAAACAATTCAATAAAATAATTAAAAATTAATTATTTCTTAGAACTTACTTGGAAAGAATTGAGCATGGCCCTAAAATAGTCTTTCTTATCTACTTTATCTTTCTTAATAGCAGTCCAATTTTTCCAACCTTTGACGAAATTCTGCTGGATTGCGTTTATGACTGCGGTGGCTGCAGGCTTTGAAGGAATAAACCTGAAAATTTTTAAAAAAGCTGAATATTTTGGACCACGAAAGTAGTTGTATAAAAGGCAACAAAAAATTAATAAATAATTATATACTTACGAATCTCCTTGAGGCACCACGATGACACGACCATCTTCAACATGTGTCGGCCGTAAGTCCTCCCTGCCAACAGTCACCGGAAGAGGTGTACTACTACTACTCGCACCATCTGTGTTTGGCTTTGGCACATATCTGCCAAGAGGAACAACACAACGACGCTGCCTCTTGTGGCGCACGCCGCGTAAGCGAGTAATAACCTTCTTCCCTCTACCTGCCGTATCCGCGACAGGTGGAGGAACATCGTATGTGTCGTCACGATCAGATGATGATCCAGATGATGATGACATACCTATATACACATATATATATATATATATATACATACATTTAAATATTAAATAAAGAAACATGTATATTGCATAAACATTCGTACAAATATTCATACAAATTAAAATAACTATAAATATCCATACTATTACCAGTTACTAATTAAGTACAAAATAAAACAGAATAACTAGAAAAACTAATTTGAATCCCACTCATTCTCAAAATCATCATCATCAGATGAGCATGGAATTCTTGATACACCAATATGTTCTTCTGCAATCTTCATCAGCATTTCTTCGTCATCAACTTCATCGCCGGTGTTTGGTTGATCACATAAACGAGTAATGGGTTCCACTTGAATCACTTCATTTACATTAGACATCTCATCCATTTGAAATGGGACATCTTCCAGTGTGTCATTTGTCTCAATCCGGCCTCTTGGTTTTGTCTTAATTGCAACACACCAACCACGCCTATCAGTCCGCGTTGATGGATAAGGGACATAATAGACTTGTCTCACATTTTGAGCAATGACGAACGGATCATACAAATCGATATCTACTACTCATTTTAATGTCGATCGTATTTGACTTTGGATTTACCCTTGTTCCTCGAGCGCATTTGATCAAACCAATTACAATAAAAAGCACTACCGTCGACTATAGTCTAGATAGGGGTGCGCAACTTCAGTATATGTGTTGAATCACACCATAAAAATCACCTTCACCACCTCCAGTGACACCCTTCATGCAAACTCCACTATTGATTGTTTCTCTGCCCTGTGTCCATTCATTATTGTGAAATTTGTATCCATTGACAAAGTATGTGTGCCATTCTTTAACACATCTTCGAGGACCGTCTGATAAATTCCTCAAGTGTTGGTTGGGAGGAGTTGGTGGGAGGGCATAAACACGTTGCCTAAACCACATTGGAAAATGTGCATTAATATAAGCCGAAGATTGTTCTTCACTTATTTCCTCAGATGACAAGAATTCCCTAAAAAGAAATAATTAATTGTTACACATTTGTCTACTTTTATTAACTTAATTAAGATCGATATATATAGTTAATTAATGTTGAGGAATACATACTCAATGAATGGTTGCACCTCAGTACAGTTTATCAACACATTAATATGTGCTGCCTTGAACTCTTCCTCTGTCAGCCAGTGAGTTGACTCCCTCCCAGATGGACGACCGGGTAGACAAAAGACAGACAAAGCTAATTCATGTCTAGGACATTCAACATCCATTTCATTTCGACTGCTTCTTGGAGCAAATTCATTCTTGAAATAATAAGAACAAAAGTTGGTTGTTTCACGGTGTAAGTATGAAGAACATATCGATCCTTCAACTCTAGCTTTGTTTTTCACCGATCTTTTTGAATCACCCATGAACCTAGATAATTAAACGATATGTTAATTAATTAATTAATAATGTTATTTTTTAAACTTCCTTAATTTATATTATAATAAATAACTGACCTTTCAAACGGATACATCCATCTGTATTGGACAGGTCCGCCAAGTTTAGCTTCAGATCACGAGATGCACCTGGTAGATGCTCCATAGAATCAAAGAAACCAAAGTGGAAATACTCTCTCCAACTTGCATAAGATAAGTGGGATGTCTTGTTCCATTTTTGTAAGATCATCAACTTTTAGGGTTCTTTGAACACAAATTCTTAAAGTATGTACTTATTTCAATCAATGTTCAAAACGTGTGTTGGCAACGAACTAAAAGCGATGGGAAGTAAGCACTCCATGAATACATGACAATCATGACTCTTCATCCCATGCAACTTCCCATTATCCACATCCGCACATCTAGATAAATTGGAAGAATAACCGTCTCGCATTTTCAACTCTTTTATCCATCGATAAATCGCTTTAACTTCTTCCTTAGATAAAGTATAATTGGCTTTGGGTTTCAATGTCCTAGTACCTTGCTCAACCAACAACAAATCCTTTCGTCTACAATAATGAGCTATGTCCTTCCTAGCTTTCTCATTGTCTTTCGTTTTACCTTTCACGTCCATGACAAGTTATTAAATATGTTATCAAAAAAATCTTCTCTGTATGCATTACATCCAGATTGTGTCTCAATGAGATTATCTTTCCAATAGGGAAGTTCCCAAAAGATACTTCTCTTTGTCCACTGTGCCATTGCCCATAGCCTTCGGACGAGAAACAACACCCGCTACGACTTCCACTTTGAGGATGTCTTTAACACAGTCCCAAACTTCCTCTGGTGTCAAACTATGAGGAGGTCCACTTGTTTCAACATGTCCCTTGATGAATGCATATTTCTACTTTCTAAATGGGTGACCCATAGGTAAGAACCTACGATGCGAGTCAAACCACGAAGTTTTCCCTCCGTATTTAATAGTGAAAGCCCTTGTGTCAACCATGCAAATCGGACACGCCATCTTACCATGTGTTCCCCATCCAGACAACATTCCATAGGCAGGAAAGTCATTAATTGTCCACATCAAAGCTGCCCTCATTCTGAAATTTTGTTTGCGTGCTGCATCATAAGTTAAAACACCATGCCACAACCTTTTTAGGTCATCAATCAAAGGTTGCAAATATATGTCAATACCAGCTGTTGGATTGCTTGGCCCTTAATAATAGCATTTAAAAACATGTATGGTTTAGACATACACATTTCTGGTGGAAGGTTGTATGGGGTGACAATAACTGGCCAACAAGAATACGGTGATGCCGATGCTTGAATATAGGGTGTGAAACCATCAGAGCATAAACCAAGCCGAACATTGCGTGGATCACCGCAAAATGCGGATGAACACGATCAAAATGCTTCCAAGCTTCACCATCGGATGGGTGACGTAATTCACCGTAATTGTTTCTATTTTCATGGTGCCACGTCATTTTACCAATGGTCTCCATTGATGTGAACATCCTCTCGTAGCCTTGGTATAAGCGGCGAGATAGAACATTGCTTTCCGTGGAACCGGTTTGCCTCTCTCGTCCCTTTCTCACGCACGGTGCGCGTGGCTCTCCACACAACTTGCATTCCACAAATTTCCATCATTTATGCCAAACTCATTATTATAATAGGGCATGCAACCGGACACACAACAATCAATTCTTTTAGATTTTAAGCCAAGCTTCGATACTGTCTTTTAGCATCATAATAACTCATGCAAAAGTCCCTTAATAGGGGTTGCATCCAACATCATTTTGGTCATATATTCCATGCACAACTCGGCAACATTAAATTGAGACTTAAGACCCAACAACCGAACACACATTGATAATTTTGAGTCTTTAGATCCTTCAAATAATGCTTTATTTGTCTCACTCAAATACCAGTCTTTAGATCATTATTATAATAGAGCATGCAACCGGACACACAACAATCAATTCTTTTAGATTTTAAGCCAAGCTTCGATACCAGTCTTTTAGCATCATAATAACTCTGCGGCAAAAGTCCCTTAATAGGGGTTGCATCCAACATCATTTTGGTCATATATTCCATGCACAACTCGGCAACATTAAATTGAGACTTAAGACCCAACAACCGAACACACATTGATAATTTTGAGTCTTTAGATCCTTCAAATAATGCTTTATTTGTCTCACTCAAATACGTGTAAAACAATTGCGCTTCCTCATTTGGAACTTCTTCAAATCATATTCCGGTTCTTCAAAATCCAAATTTACTCCAACGGCATGAGATATCATTCCTCGATAAACATCTAACGCGGGTTGCATGATTTGGCGATCCGGATGTGGAAGCTACTTCTTCAACCGGAACATTAGTACTTGAAAGATATACTTCAACCGGAACATTAACCGCGAGAACAGCTACGCGCAGTACCCTGTGCTACTTCGCGATTTACTCCATATCCAATAATCGCCTAAACCCATTATTGTACAAATGCATTCTCGACTTCATCTTCATTTTTATAAATCGAATTGAACATTTCGCGCGCACGGACATCTAATTCCCCTTCTCGCGCAAATCCTTCGTCACGCTTTAGCACAAAAAAAAAAACTCTTCTACTCCTTCTCGCAAACCGCCTTTAAACCGCTTCTTCCAGATATAATCGATCATACATCCAACTACGATCCATGTTTTCTAAATCCTAGTACTACGTGTGCTACAATAAAAATTATCATAAACAATAACTAATTACTTTTCATTTCATAAATAATAAATCAAAATTTATATTTTCTTACTTACATATTCATACACATACATATATACACATACACATATACAAATATCATATGATCATATACATACACACACACATATACACATACAAATATTTACATACATGCACTAACAACATAAATATTAGTCATTTTAACTAATTACACTCTATTAACTAACAACATAAATAATATTTTAACACATAAATATAACGATAAATTACATATCATACCTACTTAAATGAAAATAAATGAATTTTCAAAAATATAATAAACTTTAACAAATTAATTAAAATAATGATTGTACAATGAATTTTCGAAAAACTAATATATTCTTGTTTAGTTAATAGAGTGTTAGTTAAAATGTATTAAAAACATGAATTAATAATTAAAAATATATTAATTATTTTATTTTGGATTTATCTATTTTTATTAAAAAAATATTAACATATCTATTTTTTATTCATTTTAACTAACAAGTCTATCAAAAATTTTATTCATGATTGTCGAAAATATAATAAAATTTAACAATTTAATCAAAAAAATGATAATATAATGATTTTCAAAAATATAATCAACTTTAACAAATTAATAAAAAGAAGGATTATACAATGAATTTTCTAAAATTTAATATATTATTGTATTTTCTAACTATAATGATAATATAATGATTTTCAAAAAATGATAATATAATGATACATTAAATTTATTTTTAACTACTCTATCATTATATTTCGTATTTTTTCTAAATAGAAATTAAAATTTAATAAATATTTTATTTATTTTATTTCGTTTTTATGTATTTTTTTAAAAAAAATTAATATATGATTTGATTAATCATTAATTTGGTACTTATATTATCATAAAAAAATATTAGAAACAACTAATAACTTCAATAACTAACCGGTGGTGGTGAGAAGACTCTGACTTGATGCTAAACCGGAGTCCTTCCAATAAACGAACAGTGGTCACCAAATTCAAACAACTCCTAAACAAACAACATAACAATTAGTAACTAATAGTTTATAACAAAGCATAAGCTAAAATTAAGTATAAACTAAAACAAACCTTTCAAAGTTTGAGAGAGGAGAAGAAAAAACTGAATTTGATAGAAGATTGAGTGAAAAAATGTTAAAGTTTAAGAGAGTGGAGAATTTGAGAATTTGATAGAAGTTTGAGAGAGGAGAAGAAGTTTGAGTGAAGGAAGGAGTGAATGAATGAAGGGAAGAAGTGAGATATATGAAGAGAGGAGAAGGTAAAAGTGCCGTTATCATCAGTGTGTCATTTTCGGCGGATTTAGAGAGATTTTCGGCGGATTGGGAATGCGCGTGACGTTTCGGCGGAATGGGCTACGTTTTCGGCGGATCCAGTTTGGTCAGTTTGACTCCTCGTTGAAACACGCTTACGCTTTTGCGGAATGGGGATGTTTCCGGCGGAAATTTAAATTTCAAATTTCCCCCTGATTCTTGACCTGTCATTTTCGGCGGATTAGGGGTCCTTTTCGGCGGATCCAGTTTTTTTTTTCAGACCCATTTTTTTTCCACTTTATAATCCCCCACAAATAACATAATTCCGCCGAAAACGTCAAAAATCCCCCAAAAAATTTCTGGTGGATTAAATCCCCCACAAATGTCAAAATTCCGCCGGAAATTTTCTGGGGGATTAAAATCCGCCAGAAAGTTTTGCCTTGGATTTTAGGTTTTTCTTGTAGTGACTATCCTTATCCTTTCACAATTCAAAAGAATGTAGAATATTCCCTTCTAGATCTTTCTTCCTAATTCATGCCATTTTGGGCCCTATCCTATGATTCAATGATTGGGCTCTGAATTTTATGATCTCACCAATCCCAAAATTGATTTATTTGCCCCACCTCAAAGGAAAAGACCATTTTACCCCTCTATCCAAAAACTAGGTTTTTAGACCAAAAGGTTTAATATTTATGCACAAAAATAATCACAATGGAGCACAAATATCCTTTAAATAAATCATTGATGATTATCCAAGGATTTGGGACAAAAAACCGTTTTTATTGTGAAATGACCAAAATGCCCTCTTACTCTAAAAGCCCTAGTTTTTGCTTGAAACACATTTCCACTTCAAAAATGTTTTTTCAACCTAGGAGTGACCTCTAGTACCTTGAAATGCATGTTGGATGACTTGTTTTGAGGAATTGCCCTTTATTTGCAAAATGACCAAAATACCCTTTTGCACTGAAAAACCCTAATTTGTCTAAAAAGTGCATTCCAACTCCAAAAATAATTTTAGACACTTTGAAAGGACTTTAAAAACTTAAATGCAATGCATGATGCTTTTTTACTTTCTAATTTAATTATTTTTTGGGGAAAATTAGGGTTTTGACCTAAGCCGGACAAAATTGGGGTATGACAGCTGCCCCTCTTTATCTAGATTTTAACAAGGAATATGAATTGGCCGAAACATATTCCGAGGCAAAATAGAGATAAAGAATTTAGAAATTATACCGATTTTGTCTACTTAGGGAAAAACCCGAATTTTTCCTTTTTTTCTTTTTGGGTGAATGAGTGCCAGCCAGAAACAACTGTAAAAACAAGAAATAAATTGGTGCCCACCCTCAGGCGGCAAAAGCAAGAAGTAAATTGGTGCCAACCCTCGGGTGGCATAAACAGCAAGAAATAAAGCAATAAATAAAACAAAGAAAGAAAGTACCGCCCCTCGATAAGGCGACATCGCGTAGCGGTGTAAAGAATGAGCGCTCATCGCTCAAGGAACACTGGTTCGAAGGAGCATCTCGCGCTCTGAGGAGTACTTGGGCTCAAGGAACACTTGGGCTCTGAAGGAACACTTGGGCTCTGAAGGTGGCCTATTCGAGCGGCTTGAGGTTCTCAGATCGCCGTAGAATTGATACACTTCACCTTGATGGACTTACGCTATGCTTTACACCGCACGCACTAGTCTAGTCCAAGGACGCCGGTCTGGGGGCCGATCCGCCATGCTCCGTGATGACTTGGCGAAATGAAGGACACGAGGTCCGAGGGGCCGATCCGTCCATGCTCGTGATGACTTGGCGAGATGAAGGTCGAGTTCAAAGTCGCCGCATGGATCGTTGATTTGAACTAAACCGGCGGACTCTGTGTCCGATGATTCGCTTGCTCGATAACGACGGGATCTGAAGGACGCCTTGGTCCCGAGGGGATGCACGGTCTGAAGGGATTCACAAATCCGCTGATTGACCGATTGAGATGGCGGCCGCCGGGCGCATTGAATTGAGGTACCGCATATGTCGGTTGATGCAAGGAATGATGCATGAAGCATGGGTGCATGTTATGCAAAGGCATGTTATGCAGAGTATGTTATGCGAGTGCATGCGATGCTATGATTTTGATGTGATGATGCATGTGGTGGATCGCTTTTCCTTTGTTTTTGATTCTTTTCGATTGTTTTCTCGACCACTTTTCTGCTTTTACTCGTTATTAGTTTTTTCATGTTTTTGTTTTTTTTTTCTTTTCGATCAGCTTTTTTTTTTTTTGACCGCTCATTTTTGCTTTTTGACAAGGCTTATTCTTTTATCGTTCAACCGACTTCCGATACTCTGATGCACGACCGAAAGGCCGAGGGAAATCGCAAGGCTTATGAACCGAACGCCGCGTATTGCTCTCTGGTTCGCCATCTGGAACGGTTTGTGAATGCAACCTTTTTTGTAAGGTTAATTATCTTTAGGAATTTGCTTATTTCCCATTACTTTTAAAGATTTCGCAATGATTTATAATGCCTTATGATGTACTCACATGTTTTACAATTCGGATCACCATCATCATAAAACGCTTATTTTGAGCGTAAAAGCGAAATAACAACAAACAAGACATGAGAAAAGTCGAGCTTTATTGATGTGGAAGCCGATCGTGCGAACGTTACGACGATCGTTGAGTACATTTGAAAGTTTTAAAACTATAAAAGACACACGAAAAAAAAAAAAGCAAGAGGTAAATCGAATTGGTGTCGTCCGCCTCTCGTGGAGCAAAGGTCTACATCCGTGTCCTTGACCTTGATCACTCCCTCCTTCGAGTCTTCGGGGAAATTGTATGCCTTTCTTTACTTTTCATGCTCAAGTTTTCTGACCCTAATTTTTGCCTGGATCGCCCTTTGCGGGTTTTCAATCCACCGGGTCGCTCTGATTTTGCCTAGGTCGCCCTTTCGGGTTTTCAACCTAGCGAGCTAATTCTTGCTTGGCTCATCTTTCTATTTTTTTACTTATTTCTTTCAGGCATAATACTTCTTCACCGAGTCTGAATTGACTGGGTTCTTGAGATCTTCTCCATCCATGTTGGTGA
Source organism: Oxytropis ochrocephala (assembly GCA_020916435.1). Lineage (NCBI taxonomy): Eukaryota > Viridiplantae > Streptophyta > Magnoliopsida > Fabales > Fabaceae > Oxytropis > Oxytropis ochrocephala. Next base: position 67,055,868 of record CM037094.1, on the reverse strand, counting down.
GTATCAACGCCCTCCCGTGAAGGCTTTCTTGACTACATATGGACCATCATAAGTGGGCGTCCACTTCCTCGAGGGTCACTCGGATAGGCGATATCTTTTTGAGTACTAGATCTCCTCATTAAATTCACGTGGCCTGACTTTCTTGTCGGCGCGCTCTCATTCTCTGTTGGTACAGCTTGTCCATGGCACAACGCTGCAATCCTTTTCTCTTCAATGAGGTTTAGCTGATCTAGGCGGGCCTGTACCCACTCTGCTTCTTCCAACTTGGTTTCCATTAATACCCGCAGGGAGGGTATTTCAACCTCAATAGGGAGTACTGCTTCTGACCCATATACCAGGGAGAAAGGGTTGCCCACGATGTACGCACTGAAGTACGGTAGCCATGCAAGGCGAAGGGAAGCATCTCATGCCAATCCTTGTAGGTTACCACCATTTTTTGCACTATTTTCTTGATATTCTTGTTGGCTACTTCTACCGCTCCATTCATCTTTGGGCGGTAGGGAGAGGAATTGTGATGCTGAATGTTGAATTCTTTGCACAAGTCCTTCATCATTTTATCGTTCGTGTTCTTTGCCGTTTGTCGGTGATGATCTTGTTGGGTAGACCATATCGGCAAATCGATCCTTCTTCACAAATTTGGCAACCACCGAAATTTGGTTATATTTGGAATATGAAGCGCCTTCAACCCACTTGGTAAAGTAGTCAATTGCAACCGTAACGGCGATGCCCGCTTGACGCTTTGGGTTCAATAGGACCTATGACGCCCATGCCCCACATTGAAAACGGCCAAGATGCGGTCGACGCTTAGTTTGGCGGTGTGGCACATGGATATGATCGGATATATCCGCATTTGTGGCACTTTCTTACAAAGCTATAACATCGATTCCATCTCGCAACCGCAATAACCCGCCTCTTAAGATTTTCTAGCCATAGTGTGCCCACCGAATGGGTCCCAAATGAGCCTTCATGCACATCTCTCATGATTCTTTCACTTCTTCCTTGGCAACACACCTCGTGAGAACCATATCGTGATTTCTTTTGTAAAGAACTTCACCACTCAAGAAGAAATTCCTTGACAATCTTCTCGAGAGTTCTCTTGTCATTCTCTCGATGCCCCTGGTGGTATTCCCTGCTAGCGATGTATCGCTTGATGTCGTGGTACCAAGGCTTCTCGTCGGGCTCTTCATCTATTGTCAGGCGCGATGAGTGATGCGCAGCAGCGAGGCTCGTCACTTCTCGATATTGGTCAAGCTCTTGTCACGATTGACATTGAACATAGAGGACAAGTGTTGCCAATGCATCGGCTTAACCGGTTTTCGCCTCGAGGATATGCTTGAAGGTGATCTCGTCAAAGGACTTCATCAACTCTTGCGGTAATCACAATAAGGAATCGGTTTGGGATCTCTGGTCTCCCAATCGCTCTCACTTGATGAATAACTAGGGCTGAATCCCCATACACATCTAGCCTTTTAACATTCCATTCTAGGGCTGCTTGAACACCCGTGATACACGCTTCATACTCTGCTATGTTATTTGTGACATAGAAGCTCGATCCTCGCAGATGACGGAATGAAACGGTTGTCGAGATATCAACACAAAGACTCGCCTGCGTGCCCCCATACATTTGACGCACCATCGAATATCATTCTACATCTTTCACTTTCATGGGACTTCCTCATCGAACAAAGCCATGATGTCTTCATCGGGAAAATCATGCGCATTGGTCGGTAGTCCGAGATTGGTGACATGTCAAATATTCAAATGAGTGTGCTACCTTTAATCGCCTTTTGTGTAACATACAGATATCGTATTCGACAATTGCATCCGCCAACGGCAATTCGTCCCGTGAGAGCCGGTTTCTCAAACATGTACTTGATCGGGTCCATTTTTGACACCAACCAAGTTGTGTGACTCAAAGATGTACTTGCCTTAAACGATGAGCGGCTAAAACTAAAGCACAACAGTCTTTTTCCAAAGATGGAATATCTTGTCTCACAACGGTGAACTTTTTGCTTAGATAGTATATTGCATGCTCCTTTTTCCGGATTCATCGTGGCCGACCCAACACACAAACCATTGAATTGTCTAGCACCGTAAGGTATAAGATGAGTGGCTGCCGCCACAGTGGCATTAAGACCGTGGATTCTGCAAGTACACCTTAATTTTCTCAAAGCGACTTGACACCGGTCATTCCATTTCAACTCTTGATTTTTGCATAGCAATTTGAAGATTGGCTCACAAGTAGCGATCAACCAACCGGAAGATGAATCGAGAGATGTAATTCAACCTTCCGAGGAAACCACGGACTTCTTTCTCTGCTTTGTGCATCGCATTTCGAGGATGGCTTTTACTTTGTCCGATCCATTTCAATGCCTTTACGGTGACAATGAAGCCTAACAACTTTCCCGATCTCACTCCAAACGTGCACTTGGTCGGATTCAATTTGAGCTTATATTTTCTCAAACGTTCAAAGAGTTTCTGCAGATTGATAATGTGCTCCTCATCGGTTTTAGATTTTGCGATCATGTCATCAACATAAACCTCAATCTCTTTATGCATCATATCGTGGAATAAGGTAACCATGGCCTTCGGTAGGTTGCGCCAAAGATTCTTCAATCCGAATGGCATGACCTTATAACGAATGTTCCCAAAAGTGTTATGAAAGTTGTCTTTTCCATGTCCTCGGGGTCCATTTTGATCGATTATATCCCGAATATCCATCCATGAAGGAGAATAACGAGTGTTGAGTCTGTACTATCCACTAAGACATCAATGTGAGGCAAAGGAAAATCGTCTTTAGGGCTAGCACGGTTCGGATCTCATGTGAGTCGACGCACATTCCGACTTTCCCATCCTTCTTGGGAACCGGGACAATATTGGCAACCTGTAACACCCCTTCTACTTAAAATTAATTACACTAATAAAAATCGAGTTTTTCAAAATTTGTCCACGCACCTCAAAAGAGGTGATACCTTTAATAAAAACATCGCAAACACCTATTTAAAGATTCAAACGCATCTAGTGCGCGAAATGCATAACATAGCCACATGGGTTAAACCCTCAAAACATGTTTAATGTTTACATAGAATCCGTAAATAGCTCACAAAGAATGAAAAAATAAAATTGAGTTCAACACACTCAATACATAGTTTAAATTCAGCTTTAATCCACGACATAAAATAATAATGCTAAAACCCAAATCCCCTGTTACTAGATCGAGAGCGACACACAAAATCCCAATGAAGCCTAGACATCTTCACTCGGGACTACCTGCATGTCGCCACGAGAGCAGCAACATAAAATGCTAGGGTGAGTCTCTTTACATAAATAATAACAAGTAAGATAAGCATTATAAGCAGAAAGCATCTAGCAATAATAACCTTTCACAATTAAGGCATTTACCATTCAAGTATATTACCAAGACAACAATCACAATTTAATTAAGTATCAACAAGCATTCCATGAATGTATGAGTTTATGTATGTATGCAATATGCATGTGGATCCATCACCTTCGCTTTTTGCCCAATGGGCACCCTTCGCTTTGGCCGAAGCCCCCTTCGCTTTTGGCGAAGCCCCTTCGCTTTATGCATATGCTTTATGCGACACTATGACAATGCAACATACACAATCAATTACCACCACATTCATTGTCACATCACTTAAAACATCACCACAACACAACTCGTCACTTTTGGCCGAAGCCCCCTTCGCTTTTTAACCCTTCGCTTTGGCCGAAGCCCGCGTCATTTATTAATCCACCACTTCATCAATTATTAACCACCACTTTATCAATTACTAGCCACCACTTTATCAATTACTAGCCAGCACTTTATCAATTATTAATTAAATCACACATAAGGACCAAACCACCTCATAAGGACATTTTCCACACCTAAGGACCATTTTGACACACCAAAGATTTATTTAGCATCTAAGGACTATTTTGACACGTTATGGTTAATTTTGGTACTTAGGAATTATTTTGACTCATTAGGCTTAATTGGATACTAAAGGACTATTTTATCACTCCAAGGATTAATTTAATTCTTAGGGACTATTTTGTCACACCAAGGATTAAATTAATTCTTAGGGACTAAATATGTCACTTAGGTCCCATTTAAGCACCCTAGCGCCAAGGGGCAGCCACTTTGGCGCCCAATTAGCGCAACACGCACACACACACAAGACAACACACACCACACGCGCCAAGTTTCTAGGAAATCGCGCCTCTCCTTGCCGTGCCCACTTCGCAGCACCCACACACACACGCCACGCACTCAGCGCCAAAATCCTAGGGATTGGCGCCCCACACGCACTCCACACACACGCACGCAACACAAGAACACCCACACTGGGCGCCAAGTTTCTAGCAAATGGCGCCTCTCACAAGCCTTGACCCGCCCAAAGACGCACGCACACACACACTGTGCGCGCCTAAATGCCTAGCATTTGGCGCCTTCCTTGTACAAACTTACTTGCTAGCCCGGCCAAGCATCTGGCGCCATTTTGCCTAGCAAATGGCGCCCCTCTCCACTAGCCAAACCAAACAGAGACCCACAAAACAGATGGCGGCGCCACTTTGCCTAGCAAATGGCGCCCGCCTCGCACAAAACTACAACAACAGAATTCAGCCCTCCCTAGCGCGCCATTTGCCTAGGCATTTGGCGCCTCCTCTATCACACTCACCCAAACTACTTCAAACCTACATTTTTACTCAACAATTTATTTCTCACATAACAACACACATATAGGCATTAAATCCACTTCATTAAATTACCATATTCACACACTTCTCTTCATGGCAACATTTTCTCAAACACATAACATGCATAATTCACAACTCACATTTTTCCAACAATTAGCAACATGTAATCACCAAATCAAGCATTACACACAACAACCAACATATAATCTACATAAGCTCACACCATCAAGTCAATCCTAGAGCTATCCACACACAATACATATCATACTAATTATTATAAACATAAATGAGAATCCCCTAACCTCAAATGAGCTAGAGCTTCAACCAAACACCAACAATCAACAAAATGAAGCACCCCATGCCACATCCTATTTTCCAGCAAGACCGAATTCTCTCCTCCCTTGGGGTGAAAATAGAAGTTCAAAATAATGAGAGTGAGACCATAAAACTCATGGAAATGGAATAAGGAAGAGAAATAGGGAAGATTGAGACCAAGTTCTCCTTACCTAGAGTCAAAGTGAACAAAACCCCATTAATGGCCAAGGTGGGCTTTGAACATGGAATTAGAAGAGAAGAAGTCAAAACATCATAATGGAGAAGTAATTGCAGCAAAAAGGCTTCCTAGACCTCCAATGTGAAAATCCACATTCCAAGCTTCCTCCCACGTTTCCCTCACGCCTTCACCTATCACCCTCCCTTCTTTCCTTCGTTTTCCTTACTCCCTATGCCGTAAGCATCATTTCTTCCTCTCAATTCCATTCTTTTTACTCCTTATTTAACCCTAGGCCCAATCAATTTGGGCCCTATTACTTGCACCCACCTCCCCTCTTTACTACCACCACTCCTAATGCTTAAACACCTCCTAATTAATAGAAATAAATCCTAACTTAATTATTCCACTTAATTAAATTAGACCCCTCATTTATTTACTACCCTCACTCTTTAAATAAATTGATTACCTTATTATTATTTAAATATGGCCAACTAACATATTACTTAATTAAATTAGTCATAATCACTTAATTAAGTAAATTAAATAATCACCTAAATAAATTAGTTAAATATTCACCTAATTAATTTTTGGGGTGTTACAACTCTCCCCCACTTAGAATATTTTCGTCCTCGAAAATCACGCTAATCTCAACAACAAGATGAATCTAGTTCGCACTTAATCTCTTCGAAAACTTACACGATTTAAATCCTAGTGTTAACCCCGGTACATCCACCTACAACCCTTTCAAAGTTCTATTCTTTGGTCTGTGAAACACTAACGTATGCGTCTACTTCTCCTCATGGATCTCAACCTAATATATTGACTCCACCACTTAGGTTACATAACTGTGTACTTTCATTCTAAGCATAAATCGCCACTACAGGTTCAAGAATGACACACAATTCCCGCAGTAGCGTCTCCCCCACTTGGCTCTTTGCCCGAACTCTCCTCTCCCTGTACTATCTTATATGAACGATTGCTATCCCCCTCGAAAATCTACGCTAAACTCATGAAATCAACATCCACTCTTCTTATCTCCGCTAACCGTTATCATCCGAGTCCTATCGTACACGCAGCAGATCACACACTCTTCCCTACACTCTTACTCCCCAATTAGGTATTCTAACTTGTAGGTTGTCAAAATCCTACCCGACCACCCAACACAAGAGGCAACAACAATTATGGCCAGGGGCCCAACAACCCTAACAACCGTAATTAACACAACAATACCAATCCCAACGAGTTATCGTATCTCTAATATTATTCACATCAACGATTAACACAATCATCACAACAAAATTCGAGTTCAACTATTCCACGATTAATCATTTTATTCAACGTTCAAATTATTCTTTCTAAACTCAGGTGCAGAAAATTCTGCAGCTATGTGTCTACTTTGGCGAATTAATTAAAATAGTAAACGACCTCGGATTTCGACAAATAAATACTTGTTGGAAAGCCACGGATGTGTAGTTTCTGAATATGTCATTAAAGTTTCAAAACAATGAGTCAATTGGTACAGTTTTTAGAGGCAACCCGAACAGTCCCTAGACTTGACAGATTCTGTCCTCCTACTGCATTTCACGTTAAACTGACTTAAACTTGACCAAATGGGACAAAACTTTAGCCCGAATAAAAACACTTTGAGTGTAGTTTCTAATGGAAAAAGAATCGTTCAAAACGGAGTTCGTTTGGAGGCATAAAACTTGCAAGCACCGAGCCTACCCACAGATTGACTCAAAAAAAATTGGCTCGACTTTGGAGACTCATAACTGGAGCTACACAACTCCGAATTTAATGAAACTAGTGCCAAAACGACCGGCTTTAAGTCTATTTTCGAAAACACTCAGCCACATAATTTTTGACTCAACCAAACAGTACCAGTTTTCAAAAGACTGAAACAGTGTCCAGATTGTTTTCCAGAATTTTAACCTAACTTGTTTCACCTATAACTTGAGTTCTACAACTCCGAATTCGACCCAATCAGTGGCAAATTAACAAGCATTCAATCAAGTTTTCGAAATGACAAACCTCATAATTTTTCAATTGGCCAAACAATACCAGTTTTTAAAAGACTGAAACAGCATCCCGTAACACACAGAAATCATACGCAAGTAAAACTCACCATTATCAATCACCAAAACCAATTACAACCATCACATACTCATGCATTTCATCAAACATCAACTAAGCATAACCAATCATGCAACAACTTAAACACGCAATTTTACAACTTCCCTAGAAAACATCATGGGCATACAATCCTACTAAATTTAATGGATTTCATGTCACCAAAATAATATAACCAACACATGCTTCTTAAAACAATTGCTTTGATTCAAGACCTGATATTAGTTTAACCAAATGAAATTACATACTCTTGTCAACATTCAGCAAAGAAAACTAATCAAGTAATATAAGTGCATAAAAGGTCTCGCCGCACGTTTCATCATTAGATTTTAGGAGCCACGTAATCAACCAAGAAGTGACAATTAATAATGGTAATAGCAACAACAAGGGCCACCGTTAAATCATAAACCGAACAAAATTTTCACAATTGGAACTCATATTTAGAAGGTATTTCAAAAGTGTATATGTTTGTTTCTAAAACCTTGACAATTATTATTGGACTTACATCCTCGGAGCATAAAATTTTTAACTCATTAAATCATACAATTTATGTCCAATCTCATAATTTTTCAAACATCATTAAATCACAACCTAATCGGTTCAAAAGCCGAATTTATGTCACTTTTCGAAATAAAATCTTAGAACAACTTGAAAACCAAATACAACACCAATTTGGACATCACATTCGTTTTCCCTTTAGTATAAAATTTTCCAATTACCGTTTCTTTTTGAAAATCATAGTACTTACAGTTTGTCCAAAAAGGGGAGACCATATGCAACCCTAAAGCTTACTATCACACAATTATGTAACCACATAAACAACTACTTATTAGTTCAAACTTCTAGTTTCCGACATACACTCGGAAGGTAAGGAAAGTTAATCATTTCATTTTTGACAGTTCATATCATGCTCACAAACAAGCCGAAGTGAAACACTGAAAATGTCAAAACTTCAAGTCAGGCAACTTCGATTGAGAAAATGAAAATATAGCATTACACATTATTTTCTTTTTGGCATACTATCTTCAAAGCAATTAAACACAAGTCAAATCAAATTTAACTCACATGCATCACAAAACAATCAACCTATGACAAGGACGTCAATTAAGTGCAACAATTTTCACATGCAATCTTCAAATATTGTTCATTGTATACTTACCACGGTTAGGTCATATAAAAATTATTTTTTTTTTATATCCTAACAAACTAATCAGACAACCAATCAAATTAAAATTAGTGCATGCATCTAAAGTTAATAATAACTATGAGTTATTGTCGCCTCTTTCAGTGGTGATGAGTGATTGGGGTGATCAATCCCTCCTACTCATGCAACCAACTAGTCAAGGTCACCAAACTACTTCCTTTTCAATTTATAACTACCACATTAAAAGACTTTTAACGCCGTCTGGAGTGCGAAGGCGTCGTCACGACTTTCACTCCTCTGACGTCGTTAGAACTCTTTTAATCACACATATCTTAATGATAAAACAACATCCGCGAATGCAGACAAAAATCAATGCTACAACCATCAGTTACACAGTTCAGTCACATATACTTCAATAATACAATATAACTTTCAATCGTAATCTAACAAATAAGTCACAAGGCACGTCAATGAATTAACAAACCAACAAAGTTAACAGTAATAAGCAGCAATATAATTATGATTTTAGAACGAGTACCAAGACTCGAGGGTTGACAAACTCGAAAACTTGGCCGGACGGACCGAACTGCTCTGATACCACTAATGTAACACCCCCTTCTACTTAAAATTAATTACACTAATAAAAATCAGAGTTTTTCAAAATTTGTCCACGCACCTCAAAGAGGGTGATACCTTTAATAAAAACATCGTCAACACCTATTTAAAGATTCAAACGCATCTAGTGCGCGAAATGCATAACATAGCCACATGGGTGAAACCCTCAAAACATGTTTAATGTTTACAGTAATCCAGAAATAGCTCACAGCAGCGGAAAAATAAAATTGAGTTCAACACACTCAATACATAGTTTAAATTCAGTTTAATCCACGACATAAAATAATAATGCTAAAACCCAAATCCCCCGGTGTTACTAGATCAGAGCCGACACAAAATCCCAATGAAGCCTAGACATCTTCACTCGAAATTCCCTGCATGTCGCCACGAGAGCAGGCAACATAAAATGCTAAGGTGAGTCTCTTTACATAAATAATAACAAGTAAGATAAGCATTATAAGCAGAAAGCATCTAGCAATAATAACCTTTCACAATTAAGGCATTTACCATTCAAGTATATTACCAAGACAACAATCACAATTTAATTAAGTATCAACAAGCATTCCATGAATGTATGAGTTTATGTATGTATGCAATATGCATGTGGATCCATCACCTTCGCTTTTTGCCCAATGGGCACCCTTCGCTTTAAGCCAAGCCCTTCGCTTTTTGGCCGAAGCCCCCTTCGCTTTATGCATATGCTTTATGCGACACTATGACAATGCAACATACACAATCAATTACCACCACATTCATTGTCACATCACTTAAAACATCACCACAACACAACTCGTCACTTTTGGCCGAAGCCCCCTTCGCTTTTTAACCCTTCGCTTTGGCCAAAGCCCGCGTCATTTATTAATCCACCACTTCATCAATTATTAACCACCACTTTATCAATTACTAGCCACCACTTTATCAATTACTAGCCAGCACTTTATCAATTATTAATTAAATCACACATAAGGACCAAACCACCTCATAAGGACCTTTTCCACACCTAAGGACCATTTTGACACACCAAAGATTTATTTAGCATCTAAGGACTATTTTGACACGTTATGGTTAATTTTGGTACTTAGGAATTATTTTGACTCATTAGGCTTAATTGGATACTAAAGGACTATTTTATCACTCCAAGGATTAATTTAATTCTTAGGGACTATTTTGTCACACCAAGGATTAAATTAATTCTTAGGGACTAAATATGTCACTTAGGTCCCATTTAAGCACCCTAGGCGCCAAGGGGCAGCCACTTTGGCGCCCCAATTAGCGCAACACGCACACACACAACACAACACACACCCACAGGCGCCAAGTTTCTAGGAAACTGGCGCCCCTCCCTTGCCGTGCCACTTCTGCAGCACCCACACACACACAGCCCTGCACTCAGGCGCCAAAATCCTAGGGGATTGGCGCCCCACACACGCACCCACACACACTGGCACGCAACACAGCAACACCCACACTGGGCGCCAAGTTTCTAGCAAACTGGCGCCCCTCTGCGCGCCAACCCGCCCCAGCACGCACGCACACACCACCAGGCGCCTAAATGCCTAGCATTTGGCGCCCTTCCCTTGTACAAACTTACCCGGCTAGCCCAGCACAGCATCCTGGCGCCATTTTGCCTAGCAAATGGCGCCCCCCTCCTTGCCACTAGCCAAACCGAAACAGAGACCCACAAAACAGTAAACTGGGCGCCACTTTGCCTAGCAAATGGCGCCCCGCCTACATGACAAAACTACAACAAATGAATTCAGCCCCTAGGCGCCATTTGCCTAGGCATTTGGCGCCCCTCCTCTATCACACTCACCCAAACTACTTCAAACCTACATTTTTACTCAACAATTTATTTCTCACATAACAACACACATATAGGCATTAAATCCACTTCATTAAATTACCATATTCACACACTTCTCTTCATGGCAACATTTTCTCAAACACATAACATGCATAATTCACAACTCACATTTTTCCAACAATTAGCAACATGTAATCACCAAATCAAGCATTACACACAACAACCAACATATAATCTACATAAGCTCACACCATCAAGTCAATCCTAGAGCTATCCACACACAATACATATCATACTAATTATTATAAACATAAATGAGAATCCCTAACCTCAAATGAGCTAGAGCTTCAACCAAACACCAACAATCAACAAAATGAAGCACCCCATGCCACATCCTATTTTCCAGCAAGACCGAATTCTCTCCTCCCTTGGGGTGAAAATAGAAGTTCAAAATAATGAGAGTGAGACCATAAAACTCATGGAAATGGAATAAGGAAGAGAAATAGGGAAGATTGAGACCAAGTTCTCCTTACCTAGAGTCAAAGTGAACAAAACCCCATTAATGGCCAAGGTGGGCTTTGAACATGGAATTAGAAGAGAAGAAGTCAAAACATCATAATGGAGAAGTAATTGCAAAGAAAAAGGCTTCCTAGACCTCCAATGTGAAAATCCACATTCCAAGCTTCCTCCCACGTTTCCCTCACGCCTTCACCTATCACCCTCCCTTCTTTCCTTCGTTTTCCTTACTCCCTCTGCCGTAAGCATCATTTCTTCCTCTCAATTCCATTCTTTTTACTCCTTATTTAACCCTAGGCCCAATCAATTTGGGCCCTATTACTTGCACCCACCTCCCCTCTTTACTACCACCACTCCTAATGCTTAAACACCTCCTAATTAATAGAAATAAATCCTAACTTAATTATTCCACTTAATTAAATTAGACCCCTCATTTATTTACTACCCTCACTCTTTAAATAAATTGATTACCTTATTATTATTATTTAAATATGGCCAACTAACATATTACTTAATTAAATTAGTCATAATCACTTAATTAAGTAAATTAAATAATCACCTAAATAAATTAGTTAAATATTCACCTAATTAATTTTTGGGGTGTTACACAACCCACTGCGGGTACTTGGCCACCGCTAAGAATCCTGCATCAAATTGCTTCCTCACTTCATCTCTGATTTTGAGGACATTTACGTTTTCATCCTTCTCGACTTCGCGCTTGACAAAGTGGGCATTCGAGTTTGACCGGTAGCTTGTGTACCACAATGTCAGTGTCCAACCCGGGCATATCTTGGTAGGACCATGCAAACACATCCACATAATCGTGCAATAGCTGAACCAAATTCACATGATCTTTCTCACTCATGGTGATACCCACTTTGACCTCTTTCTTATTTTCAGTTGTACCCAAATTAATCACTTCAGTAGCTTCCTTGTGGGGCTCGATTACCCTTTCTTCTTGTTTCATTAACCTCATGAGTTCTGGAGGAGTTTCCCATTCTTCTTCAACATCCCCCTCAGCCTGATTGATGGGGTGATCAAAGTCAAAAGGTGGACTGTCGACACTCATCTTTTTTCGTGAGACTATTCTTTGTAGATCGCATTTTGCCGGGCGAAAAAGCGAAATGAAAGGCGAGACAAACAAACAATAAAAACAGAAAATGATTCACGCAATGAAAAGGAAAACGATTTTTATTGATTGAGAAATTCAAAACAAGCGTTTTTATTGATGAGGATGACTTAGAAAATAAAAACATGTGAGCCCCTAACAACTGGTCGTATGGCCTTGGGCGAGAGCCACGGGGTTGCATTACAAATGATTACTTTAAATTAAAAGACACGGAAGGATCGCGGACCTTCCAATTCTTTAATTCTTCACCATCTGCATGATCGCAGCGACGAACTGCACTCGCCCGCTTTCTTCGGACTCGGAACCTTCTATGACGACGGCAACTTGGTTGGGATTCCATAAACCAAAGACTCACAAAGCTTTGACCGATGTCGCAAAATGGGATCTTCAGGGCCGTGGATCTTCACCTCGGACTTGGCCAACCATCGGCGCTTTCGTTCATCCGCCATCGTTCTCCTTTCCTCCTCACTGGGTATATCCTAGCCCGCAACGGTCTTTGTTTTCCTTCGGTTGGATGGGAGCTAGAATCCTCGACCTTTCCCAAGCGTAACCAACCTTGTATCCTTGGGCTAACATAATTTTGGCAACCATCTCCTCCTCTTTGGTTCTTCCAAATCTTGCATTGGCGATCTCCAAGGACCGAAAGGTCATTTCCAAAGACTCTTCACTTCCACATACTTGAACTCGGATGGCTTATTAACCAAAGTCTCCTCTTCACCAAACACTACCACAACCTTATCATCCACCATGAATTTGACCCGTTGGTGTAGAGAAGAAGGGATTGCCCGACCATGTGGATCCGTGGTCTCCTAAACAGACATACAACTATATGAAGAGGAGATATCCATGATTTGAAAGTTGATACGAAAAACTTCAGACCAATGCGGATGGGAAATTCCATCTCTCCAGACCTCCTTTTTGGACCCATCAAATGCTCGCACTGGTCATTAACTTGGTTTCATGTAGAAGCAATCAACATCTAACTTGTCCATGGTTGACTTCGCATCACATTCGGTGAAGACCCATTGTCAATCGATTACTGCGCCGGCCACATAGTCCCCACATTTCTTCGAGATATGAAGAGCTTGATTGTGTTCTTTTCCGCTCGAAGGTAACTCATCATCAGCAAATGTTAGGTGATTTGCAGCCACCACATTCCCGACAATTCCATCAAATTGATTCACCGAGATGTCCTCTGCAACATGAGCCTCACTGAGCACTTTCATCAGGGCAGTTCTGTGTGCTTCTGAACTGAGCAGCAGTGAAAGCATGGATATCTTTGATGGCGTCTGTTTCAACTGGTCAACCACCCTGTAATCACTTTGCCGAATAATCTTCAGGAATTCATCTGCTTCTTTTTCCCTTACTTTTTCTGGAGCAACCTCTGGCTCTTTTCCTTTCTCTTTACGGCTTCCCTGTTCAGCCTCTTTAGGTATTTCTGCTCGGAGGGTTTCTGGAGCATACACCCTTCCGCTTCTCGTGATCCCACTTGATCCCACTATATTAGTTACAGTAGTGGTGCTAGGAGAGCATTCTGCTGTATATTTCCAGGGGACTGCCTTATTTGACTCATAACGAAATGGAGCTGGTACTTCAATCACTATTGGCTGAGCATTTGCTCGCACCAATCTAGGATTGAAATTGTAAGGAATTTCAATGGGCTTTCTGATTGCTCTATCATTGTCATGGTATAGCGTCCACACCTCTCCAGATTCAGAACTATCCATGATGACAACCACTTGGTGGTGTTGCTCATCTTCCTCATCCCATCCTGTAATGGATATCTTCTATTCGGATTCGAGCACTCTCAGGAGCATCATATCTGACCAAGTAATCAAATTTTCCACTAGGCTCTCCTAGGGTATCCCAACATTCTTCTTTTGTCATGGGGACAACCACTTGGTTGTGCTGTTCATCTTCTTCACCCCACCCTGTAGGCTGGATGTCTTCTATTCGGATTTGAGCGCTTTCGGGAGCATCATATCTGACCAGGTAATCAAATTTTCCACTAGGCTCCCCTAGGGTATCCCACATCCCCTTTTTGTAGGCACTACCGCTACACCTTTCACCGATTTCTTCCTTGCATGAGAAGGGGATTGGGTCCTTAGTGATCGTTGGTCGAGCCTCGGCTTGAACCAATCTTGGATCGAGATTGCGCAGAATTTCGATTGGATTTTTGGCCTCTATCGCCGTCGAATATAGAGTTAGCACTTCATCTTCCATACCATGAGTTCCTACCTGGACCACATACCGATCCATCAAGTCTTGTAGGATCATCTTGAAGGTTTCACAACTTCCCACACATAAAGAGTCAACACACCCTTCTTCATGGCAACACCCTCTTTGACAACCTTGGCCCAAAGATAGCTCGGTGTATACAACACTCAATGGAGTTTTGATCTCTTGCACTTTCTTTACCAATCGCCCACCATAACTTTCTATAGCGTTGGTAGTTGGCCTCGATGACTCGGCAATGGATTGGTTGTTGTATTCGGGCGTTACTCGCTTGAATGAGATCCAACCAGCGTCTATCGATCTTGCACCACATGCTTAAAGGCTTTACACTCCTCCACAAAGATGGCCTACCCTGTTTTCATGGAAACTGCGCAGTTGCACTAGCATTGTATCCTCTGGGAAATGGTGGTGAACGACTTTCATCGGCGAGAGTGTTGATTAGGTTGTTGGAGGTCAGTGATTAAACAACTCGTACGCCATCTGGAATTGGGTCAAAGCCGGTTCGCTTCTTGAACCGGTATCCCCGAGCCTTGGGACCATCATTGCCTTCTTGGGGTGCACAGAGCGAGAGAATGGAATAGTTTGTCTTTGGAGAGTACCAAAAGATGAATTTCCCCTCAGAATGACATTAGTTTCTCCTTCTTTCTTTTTAGGGGAAATGTGGTGGTATTTCTTAGTATTTCTTCCGTGATTCTCTTCCCGCCCACCGTTCAAGCTCCTCAGAAGACTATCATGTCGGGCATTTGAGACACTTGTGATCGAGGTGATTCGAAATCTTCCCGCTCTTTCTCGAAAGGAGGTTGAACAGGCAACATTCCCGAGTCTTTGAAAGTCTCTTTCAAGACTATCATGTCGGAGAAATGTTGTTTATCTTTGCTTCAGACAGCTTGTGATCGATCTTTCATAATAGATTGTAACTTCATATACCAATCTAGAGGAGCTCCCGGAAACCTGTTTGGGAAGCAAACATGTATACCATCTCTTTCTGGTAACATGGCTCTCTGAAAGGAGGTTGAACTCGGGCTTTGAACTTTGGTGGTAAAACCAAATTGGTTCGACATGTTCATTTCTCTTTCTTCAAGCAAACACGGATCCTCGAACATGTGCCCCCGACTCCCATACTCCCCTCCTCCTCCTGGTGAGAACATTTTGAGGTTGTCTGTAAGGGTCATGAGGATAGGAATCGATTCGGATCCTCGCCGATGGCATGGCGAGAGAGGTGCGGCTATACGAAAGTAGTTCTAACGTGACCCCATCTATCGACCCACTTTCTCAAGCAAACGGATGGGCCAAGCCGCTTGTCCCACCTCTTCAAACCTTGCAAAGATGACCATCATCTCATGGACTTGGGCCTCCATAGTACCCATCTTATCCTTCAGAGCTCGGTTTTCCGAGCCACCGCTTTCATTCGTAATTTGTACGCCCATGTCTTCCTATTCTCGATTACTCTCAATTTCAACCTCCTGATGATCTTGCGGATGAGCCATTAGCTTGGCTTGCGATCGGGTGAAGTATCGGTGACGGAGAACCAGCGTGCCTTTTCTGTTTATTTAGACACTTATTGTATAAGAAACAAAATAAATTCATGAATGAATGTATGAATGCATGCACAATGTTTGCTTGATGCCGGGAACCGCGGGATGCATTGCCTTGTCATAAGCGCACAAACTTTTTGATTTACGAATTGAAGTAAACAAGCAATCGAAATAGCACACTTCATTCATCAAGATTTCAAAGCTTCACCAATTTTCATTAAAGGGAAAAAGACGGTACAATGTTCATAAAGAGAGCAGTACAATATTCTTGAATACAAAGCTCAAAATAAACTTTTAAGTTGAAAAATACAAGTAGACAACTTAAATGCAAATAGCTCCAAGCTCCCCAACTCTCTTCCTCTTCTTGCTTACACTTGCACCTTGAGATTGCTCCTTGAATTCTGTGATCAACGCTCTGTAGTATTTCACAAACTGATACACTTCAGGTGGGGTGTTGAAGAAGTGCATCTCAACCTCAGCTAACCTCAGATTCTTAGGGATCCCCAACATAGCCTGACGGGCCAACTCTGACAGCTTTGAGAACTTGCTCTTCCACAATTGGATCTCATCCTTAAGCTCCTTAATGATCTCTTGATCTTCGATTTTTCCGATCAGATCTAGGAAGCGTTTTTCCCAATATTGGCTCTCAACTCGGACTTGTCTGTAGGCATCTTCTAGACAAATGAAGGTCTCTTCAATTCCCCAAATATTTCTCTTTCAAAGCTCAGAGCTTGCTGGTATTCCTTGAGAGTTTCATTAATGGCGACTTTTTCTTGCTCGAGGTTTCTCAGTTGACCTCTCAACTCTACCACCAGATGAGATTCTTGCCCTGATTCCATGGCTAGTGCTTTCCATTCTTGAGCTTCTTCAAGTGCTCTTATTGTTTTCTGTTTGTATCTTTGGAGTTCCTCTCTAGCTCCCTTCAGATATTTCTGAGCTTCTATCTTGCTTTGCTCTTCTTTTTTGAACCGCCTGACACTTTCTTCCACGGCGATCATTTTGACATTGTTTTCTTCCTCTAGCTTTTCTTTCTCTACGGCCATCTCCTCTAGCTTAGCCTGCAATGCTTTCTTTTCCTCTTCTACCTTTGCTAAAGCAGACTTGACTTCATTCAGCTCTTCATAGGTAGGGACATAAGGCTCTGGTATTCCTTCATCAAGGGAAAGCGTCCTTCGACTCAGTGACTTTGTATCCTGAAGCTTCTCCTTGAGCCACTGATTGAAAGTGATGTCACTGGTTCTCTTTGACAGCTCTTCATTTCCCTTTCGCATCACGGATTCCCATGACTGTTGAACTCTTCGAAGCAAGTCACCGCATTTAGGCATTCCTTTGTAAAGGTAAATACGGGACAACATGCTTTCGGAGGGTGAGTTCTTCATCGGGTAACCGAGTTGCCTTAAAGTCAGTGAAGGATTGTAGTTGATGCACCCTTGAGTCCCCATGAGAGGCACGTTTTGAAAACTTCCACACCAAACACTACCATCGGTCTATCATCCCAACAAGCAAACAGATACCACCGGATTTGAAGTTCATTGATATCCTTCAAAAACTCAACCCATTCTATAGCGGTTCTGACCTCCACATCACAGCTAAGGGCATAAGAAATTAGTTCCCTAACATCACCTCGATTGTGGATCACATGGGTAAGGAGCCAGGCATAGAGAACGTGAGAAGAAAGGCACAACTTCTTTTTATGGAACTGACTGTAGCGGGTAAGGGCATGGTATGTGTTAGCAAGAACGGCAGGCACAGGATTAACAGGGTTTTTGGCGTCCTTGAAGGCTAGGAACGCACCAATTGCATCTTCATCAACATATCTCTCTATTTGAGGAAAGAGGATAACCCCAAATATGGTGAGAGCGAGCACCAACTTGAATGGACCCCACTTTTTAGTCACAACATAAGATTGCATCAAACCCTCGAAGTACTCTTGCGGATACCCAGCCACTCCATTTCTTTTTAATTTATGCAACCTCGGTTCATCCACACCGATTCTAAGCAAAGACTTTGCAAATTCTCATCATCGGTATAGTATTGCCCTTGGTATTGATAGGGTCTAGCATGAGATTTGGAGAACCCCAAAAGCTGCTTCGTACTCTCTCTAATGTAGGGGATAGTGGAAATTCTTGAAGAAGAAACACCTCACATCGTAGTCATAGAACTGCTCAAAGCCATAAGAGCATCCTCTTGAACATTTAACTGCAAAAGTCTACGGATATTCCCATACGCCTGATCGAAGGAATCTCTCTCAATAGGGCCCATAAGAGCTGCACACTGCCTTAACCTTCTTCAAAATTGGGAAGCGAGAAACAAGTGAAGTCTTGCTATTTGATTCCATTCTGACGTACCTATGACAAGACGGTACATTATTCGGTGGTTCCCGGCAAGCAAATGCAGATGAAATGCAGTGTGAATGCAAATATTTACAACATCTAGTTTTAATGAATGCGGTACGATGTGATTATGATATGAATGATGCATGCAGAGATGATAAAAGCAATGTGTATGGACTAAGTTCAAAAATTTAGGTGATACATCGCATGCCGCCTCACAGATTGGTTTATTTGGAAAAGGAAAAAATATTTTTGTATTTTCTTGGAAAAACTTTGAAAAATCTCTTTTTGAGGAATACATGTCCTAGATTACCATGCAAAGACACAATTCGTATGCCCTCGTGTCCTACAAAGGTGGGAATTCCGAGAGTTCTAGGGCAACTTCAAAGGTTCCTCCCATGTAGCTCTAATTCACACCCTCACAATGGCTACCGGAGCTATAGAATCCTCATGCCGACACCCACAAATGTAGAATGCTACCAAGTGTGAGGCGTCATGAGAAAGCGTGATCTCGGTTGAGACTTTCGTGAGTATCGATGCACAAAGGTCTTGAATGACAGATCACTAATCGCCTCCACTCTCCTAAGTGTTTGTTGGATCCGGGTATAGGAGTCCACTCATAGAACATAAACCATAAGGTGTGCAAGTGTGTGATCGAGGACATACTTCCTAAAATCTACCCATCCCCACCGCAAGGAAACCAGCAGTCCGAGAAAAAGGAAGAAAAGTCGTCTACCCTAGGGTTTAATATGCATACACCATTTCAACATACAAACCATCCTAGGAAGTCAACGGTAATTGCACGCATTACTTACCACAAGAAAGGGAGCTAAGAAGAGGGATCATGGCAGAAATGGGGAAATGCATGCTTTACCTTAAGAAAAGGAGCGAAGAAGAGGGGACATGGGAATTGAGTAATGCATGCATAAACGCAAACACAAGCATACAAAGGAAAAGAAAAAGAAAAGGAAGAGATAGAACATAATTTTTCAAATCAAACAATTTAAACCGCATCAAATTAATTAGGCTTGACCCTCATCTCTCTTTAGATAAATAAATAAAGAAAGAAAGTCCCCAGCAGAGTCGCCACTTGTTGCGCCCAAAAATCCGGTTGGGACTTTTCAAGTTTGACAACGTGAAATTAGTAGAGCCGCCACCAATATTTATTTTTTAGGAAAAACATTGAAAAAAAACCTTTTTGAAAAGAGGGTGGTCTTTTGAAAACACAGAGATGTAGGTTCGGGGGTCGGTTGCGCATGGGGAAGGTATTAGCACCCCACGCGCCCTTTCTACCGAAAGGGAACCATTAATTTGATGTGGTTTTGAAATGTTTGATTTGAAATATATTGTTCTACTTTTTCTTTTCTTTTCTTTTCTTTTGAGAAATGGTTTTATTGAAAACAGGAAAGAGGCATGTTTTTGGTATCTTTGAATATC
This sequence comes from Oxytropis ochrocephala, assembly GCA_020916435.1. NCBI lineage: Eukaryota > Viridiplantae > Streptophyta > Magnoliopsida > Fabales > Fabaceae > Oxytropis > Oxytropis ochrocephala. Next base: position 67,035,790 of record CM037094.1, on the reverse strand, counting down.
AGGACAAAACAAAGATTTTTGAAAATGGTGCTTGACGGGACATGAACCCGGTCCTACGTACTCTCACCGCCGAGGGATCAAAGCTACGTAGTTCTTGTTTTGCGTGTGAAAACGGCTTAGGGGTTTAGGTTTTGGAGTTTTTGAAATAAGACTCGAGTGTTCGCGAACACCAAACAAGCAAAGGCTTCGAGTGGCATTCGGTATTAACTCGAAAGAAAGAAAAAAAGAGTTGGAGCCAAGCAATCAAACAAGCAATGGCTTCGGTGATTACGAGCGACAACATTGTATTATTCTTTTTGAAAGTTGTTTTGAAAAAGGTGATGAGCCTTAGTGATAATTACCACTAAATAACTCATATTATTTTGGAAATTTGAATTGGTTTTTGTTGTTTAATTAATGTGTGGGAGCTTTCATAATAGTCAAACAAGCAAAGGCTTCGAGTGACTATCACTAATAACTCCTCATTAACGATCAAACAAGCAATGGCTTCGAGTGATGGTTAATGATTTGCTTAGGAAAATGCCTTAGGTTTTTTATTTGAAAACAATTGAATTTGAGTTTGAAGAAAAGAAAGTAGAACATAACAAATCTTTTTCAAGTCAAAACCGAGACAACAATGAAGGCATAGGCAAAGCACATATGAAGAATATTTACAAGTTGCCATGAACAATTGAATACATGATTAATTAAATACACGATTGAGCAAGTATATGAGTGTATGAGCATGCAATTGTAGAATACAAGGTATGGCATTATTGAATGCATGATTAGGCTAATGCATGAATGCATGAACATACATGTGTGGAATACAAGACATGAGATTAATATATGCATGGGCATTTAGGAGAGTATGAATGCAAAAGATGTAAACTTATATGAATATATGAATGATAAGATGCAAAGTGTAAGAATCTTTTGGGTGTTTTTGCAAATAGACAAGTTGTAAAAACTTGTGGTAAAAAGTTAGTAAAGAGTAAGACAAGCATGCATGAAGTGTAAGGTAATTACTTAATGAAATAGTAAAGTAAAAAGTAAAAAGATTTTCTCTTTTTTTTTACTTATGGTAAAATGCTAGTGAATGGTAAGGTAAAAAGTGAAAAAACACATTAACACTATTACACATTTCCACACAAGATCAAACACACATTTTAAGCATTGAAATGAAACCTAAAAAGGAACCCTAAGGCCGAAACCTCATATGGTCAAAATATCAAGTTATTTCATGCCCAAATTGATGATCAACACATGAAACAAGTCTCACAAATCAAGCTTTTCATTTACATGAATCAAAAAGAGGAAAGAAAACATCAAACCCTAGTTTTTAAGGCCTAAGGCCGAAACCTTATATGACATAAACAACACATTATTTCATGCACAAATTAATAATCAAACACATGGAACAAATTATGCAAGTTTAAGCACATCAAGCATTTATTTACACAAAAATCAAAGAGTAAAAAAGGAGGCAAATAAAACCCTAATTTGTAAGGCCTAAAACCGAACCCTCACACTCAATGAATCAAACCAAAATCTCAACTTGCAAGTTATGACATGAACAAGGGATGCATATATCACATGGAAATTATTTATTCATGCAAATATGACAAAATAAGTATGAAAAAATGCAAGAACATGGTTGAAAAACACAAGAAAACTCTCCTCAAGGCCAGGGTTCCTTCAAACACCCAAGGCTCCCAAAGTCCTTGACATAGTGTTTGAAATGAACCTCTAAGCCTCTTAGAGAGGATAGAGGAGTAGAAGGGAGATTCACATGCTAATGGTGAAAATGCAAAAGATAAGATTTTTACCTCAAGATCAAAGCTACACAAGAATAGGAGAATGAAGATCAAAACCAAAACAAACCAAAACCTTCACAAATCACCAACAATGCCACGCAAATTTGAAGAAAGCAAGCTCCTTTATGGAATCAAGGATGAAAAGAAGAGGATATGTGAATGTGGAGTAGATTTGAGGTGATTTGGTGGATGAAAATTGAAAAGAGAATGAAAGGGGAATGAAGGAGGGGTTCGGCCAAGAGGAGGAGAGAGAGAGAGAGAGAATGCTAGCTAGGGTAAAAATGAGAGTGTCTGTGTGTGAAGTCTCCTATTTTTGGGTTTTATATGAAGTGAAAATTTAAAGGGTAATTAGACAATGTGTGCTTCTTGCAAACCAATAGGATTTGAGATAAATTTTGAATCAATGGTCAAGATGCAAGATCACATGGATTGAGGGTAATTAAAAACACAAAATGGGGGAGAGAGAGGGCTGGAATGCGCAGCTTAGGAGTGGTGGTGAAGGATAATCTCAATTACAAAATGGTATTTTTCTATAAAGCTTATTACACAAGTGCCATTTTGATTCAAATGAAGGGTGAGGATTGTTTTTCACACTTGAATGGATGGCCATGATTTAATATAATTTGAAAGCAATAAAAATAAATGAAAATGAGAGGTACATGGCTGAAGTGCGCAGCAAGGGAGTGTGGGAGAGTGAGTGGAATTGCAAATTGTACTATTGTACTATCCTTATCCTTTCACAATTCAAAAGAATGTAGAATATTCCCTTCTAGATCTTTCTTCCTAATTCATGCCATTTTGGGCCCTATCCTATGATTCAATGATTGGGCTCTGAATTTTATGATCTCACCAATCCCAAAATTGATTTATTTGCCCCACCTCAAAGGAAAAGACCATTTTACCCCTCTATCCAAAAACTAGGTTTTTAGACCAAAAGGTTTAATATTTATGCACAAAAATAATCACAATGGAGCACAAATATCCTTTAAATAAATCATTGATGATTATCCAAGGATTTGGGACAAAAAACCGTTTTTATTGTGAAATGACCAAAATGCCCTCTTACTCTAAAAGCCCTAGTTTTTGCTTGAAACACATTTCCACTTCAAAAATGTTTTTTCAACCTAGGAGTGACCTCTAGTACCTTGAAATGCATGTTGGATGACTTGTTTTGAGGAATTGCCCTTTATTTGCAAAATGACCAAAATACCCTTTTGCACTGAAAAACCCTAATTTGTCTAAAAATTGCATTCCAACTCCAAAAATGATTTTAGACACTTTGAAAGGACTTTAAAAACTTAAATGCAATGCATGATGCTTTTTTACTTTTAATTTAATTATTTTTTGGGGAAAATTAGGGTTTTGACCTAAGCCGGACAAAATTGGGGTATGACAATTACAATTTAAATAAAAACTATTCTTAGCTAAACAATCAGCGACTTTATTATTTTCCCGGTTGACCTTTGACCAGCTGATATGAGCCACATCCACAACCACACTCCTAATGTCCTCAATAATTGATGAGAGAGGGGAGTTAATTGTTCCACCAGCTTCCACCATATCCAGAGCACCTTGAGAATCTGTTTCCAAGATGATATTACGAAACCCTCTCTCCCAAACAATTCTCAAGCCGTTTAGAATTGCTAGGCATTCTGCTTCCAAGACTGAACACTGATGCTGCTTCAAAGAAAACCCCACCAGAAAATCACCTTTGCTGTCTCTCGCAGCTCCACCACAACCAACCAAAGTCTCACCTATTCTGACCGCAGCATCGACGTTTAATTTGATGCAACCGAAATGAGGAGCATTCCACTGTAAAGATTCATCACGCTCCTGTTCCTCGCCAACGGATCCAGCTTCCTCATCACCAAAGCACTGAAATTGGAAGCTTGAATTCTCGATTTTGCCTTACTCAACAGCCCACGAAAGGAAATTGAATTATTGGAGAACACAAAATCATTCCTAGTGAACCAGATGCTGTCCAGGAAAATACCAAAGGTGAGCGCCCAATTACCCTGCTGCTTATTAAGCTTGTTTGATAGATTACCTTCTAACCAAATCTTCCAATCAGTAATATTGAAGAACCTGGTCTTGTTTGGAATTTCCATACAATTCCAAAGGAGATTTATACGGTTACAATCGCGAAACAAATGGAGCAAAGTCTCGTCAGCACCTCCGCAGATCGGACACAAACCATTCTCCGTGAAATGACGACGCCGACGCTCCGAATTAGTGAGAAGAACTCCAAGAAACGCCTTCCAAAGGAAAAGCTTCACTCTCTCAGGCCCAGGCCAACGCCAAATCAAAGAAAAATTCCCAATTGGAGGGGAAGGAGGACTCTGCTTAATTGCCAAATAAGCTGAATTTGAAGAGAAAGTTTCTTCAGCAGTGTGCTTCCAGTGAAACAAATCCTCATTGGCATTGATATTGGGAGGAGTAATTTGACTAATCTGATTAACAAGATTTCCAGGTAAAAATTCTCTCAGAACATTTAGATCCCAATTACCATGGCCGTTAACGAAATCACTAACCCTTCGCTGACACAAGTTGTCATTGAGAGGTTGAATAGTGTTCTGAATAAGGGGAGAGACCGTAGACACCCAGCAGTCCTCCCAAAATCTAGTAGTCTCCCCATTTCTGAGTTGCCAAGAAATATTTGAACGAAATTTTGCCCAGTTACTACCAATGCCCTTCCAAAAATTTGAACCAGCTTCTTAGCAACCACCTTAGGAAACTCACATCCCAAAGATTATATTTACCTCTCAAAAGCTTCTGCCACAGAGTAACAGGAGGGGAGGCAAACTTCCAAGCAGCTTTCAACATGAAAGTTGTATTCAGGTCCCTAATGGTACGCAAACCCAAACCACCCTCTTTCTTAGGTTGACAAATTTTACTCCAACTCACCGAGTGCATCTTTCTATGATTCTCTTCATCTCCCCCAATGAAGCCTCTACACACCTTATCAATGTCATCACAAACTCCTTTGGAATAATACAAGCTTGCATAGCATAAGAGGGAAGAGCTTGTAAACCGACTTAGTGAGAGTAACTCTCGCTCGCCAGAGACGAGTTTTAGCTTTCCAAGAACTAAGTCTCTGGTTAACCTTGTCAAGAATAAAGCTGAAAGAATCCTTATTCACTCTATGATGAAAGATGGGGATACCCAGATATTTGCCCAAGTCAGAAGTACTTTGGAATCCCAAAGTCTCTCTGATACTCACCCTGTGCTGATAGTGAACATTATTAGAGAAGAACACTCTAGTCTTCTCCCTACTAACCTTTTGGCCTGAAGCCGCACATAAATTTTTAATCACTGAAGAGATAACCGCAGCCTGATCAATAGAAGCATCAAGAAATGTAAGAAGATCGTCCATATAAAAGCTAAGTGAGAGATAGGAGGACACCTTTTAGTGAGCTTAATCGGCCTCCAACTTTTATTCCTCACTTCCACATCCACCAAATGAAAAAGTCTCTCCAGACATAACACAAAAAGATAAGGAGAAAGAGGGTCACCCTGTCTAATTCCTCTGGAGGGATAAAATTCATCTAGAGCCTCGCCATTCCACAGAAGCTGCATGGAAGGAGTGGAAATGCAAAACCAGATAAGATTAATAATATTAGTAGGGATACCAATATCAAGTAAGGTATCCTTTATGAATTCCCAGCTCAACCTATCATAAGCTTTTTCCAAATCAATTTTGATAGCCATCCAACCCTTAGATACCTTCTTGAGTCTCATGGAGTGGAAGATCTCCTGAGAAACAATAATATTATCCTGACCTTGTCTCTGAGGAATGAAGGCACATTGAGCAGGCCCTATCAATTTATCCAAGTGAGGTCTCGGATTTGAGGCTATTAGCTTAGTAATAGTTTTGTAAGAGATGTTACATAAACCAATAGGTCTAAATTGCTTCATAGAGGTAACAATATCAAGTTTAGGAATGAGAGTGAGGAAAGTTTTGTTGATTTCAGCCACTTTCCCAGGATCTTCAAAACAATCTCTAATCAATTTACAAAAGGAAGGACCAACCACCTTCCATTGACTTTGATAAAAAGAGCATGGAAACCATCCGGTCCAGAGCTTTAAGAGAACCAAAGCTCTTAATAATCCCGTGATTTCCTCATCGAGACTCTCTAGCAATATCAATCGAATATCATTCTCTAAAATGGGAAAATAATTTCTCATAGGAAAAGGAGAAAGAAACTCATCGACTTTAAACAACTCTTTGTTTGTAATAATTTGTAGCTAGAGCCTCCATCTCTCTAGGATTATCAATCCAAAGATCATCACTATTCAAGAAGCAGAGACATGATTCCTTCTCCTCCTAACAAAGGGCCACCCCATGGAAATACTTAGTGTTACGATCCCCATATTCAAGCCATTTGGCTCTAGACTTTTGGAACCAAAGAATCTCTTCTTGAGCCAAAACCTCATCATATTGGTGCCAAACATTTTGATGCGCAATGAACGTCTGATGAGACCAATTCCTAGAAAGAGCCTTATCAAGTCTCTTTAATTCAACTTTCTAAGCATCTTTTTCTTTTGAAAATATGCCCAAAAATGTTTTTATTCCAAGATTGCAGAGCATTCTGGACATCCATTAGCTTGTGAGGCATATGACCAATCAAAGGACCCCAAGCATCTTTAATCACTTTATCACAATCATGGTGAGTGAGCCAGGCTGCTTCAAAACGAAACGGCCTCCTATGTCTGCTGGCCCTAACGATCTCTTCAAATTTAATCAAAAGAGGCCTGTGATCGGATTTAAAGAAAGGAAGATGGTGAATTTCCACTTCTGAAAATCTCATCCTCCAACTAAGATTAACCAAAGATTCTCATCCAACCTTTTCTCGACTCCATCTCCCTCCCAAGTAAAAGGATCACCCACAAAACCAGAATCAATAAGCTCACAAAGATTTATAGTTGACAACAAACCTTGTTCAAGCCTTAAAGGGGAAGCCAGAGGAGGCCCCCGTCTTTCATTAACGTCTAACACAGTATTAAGATCTCCAATAATTGCCCACGGACCATTAAAATCTTCACCAAACTCTCTCAACTGTCTCCAAAGATCCTGCCTAGCTGCATAATGAGGAGATGCATAACAAGCTGACAAAGTCCAATGAGAATCATCTTTAAATTGAATCTTCATATGTATCACTTGAGTGGTAGAACTAATGACCTGCACCTTCCACACCAACGAATCCCACAACACCCAAAGACCCCCAGCCTGACCCTGAGCATCAACAATAAAGGTTGAATCTAAGCCACATCTATTGGCAATGCATTTAGCTTGGGAACCACTAGTATGCGTTTCGACAAGAATCATCATAGCACAAGAAAAATCACTTCTAATATCTTTAATTAGGCCAGAGAAGCCTTTACTTGCAGTTCCTCTGCAATTCCAACATATAACATTCATTGACAAGAGTTTGAAGTGTGAGGCACCATAGCCTCGGAGACATCCATAGGAGATAAATCAGATGAAGGATTTCCTTGAATTTCACTTGCAATAGCAATTTCATTTGAATTATTACTAATGTTAGCATTACCATCAGTAAGATGCAAAGCTGATATCACTACAACTTTATTCTCAAGTTGGGATAACATATATCTTTTCTTGGGTTCATCCATGCATTTCATGTATTGAAGAATTTGTTCCTCTTGATCTTTCAATTTCATTAACTGTTCTTCCCTTGGATGAACATTAATTTTGAAGAAGAAGCTCCATTCTCCTTATTTATTCCCCCCACTGAATTTTTGCTACTAATAGCAACATCAACCAGCCCCTGTTTCTGATTAACAACAGGTTTAGCTGCCATAACCTTAGGGGAAGGCCTTGAACCAGATTGCTTGTTTCTACCAGCCATCGGGTTCCTAATTCTAGGAGGAGGATCCTTGAAAATCTTATTTTGCTTGCTATCCATAGTCATCTCAGTAACTGCCTCTTTTGTATTAACATTATCAATAACACTTTCATGCTCATTAAGAGCTTCATATCTAGAACCATTTTTATTTTGCTGAGTATAAGTGAAAACTCCAGCACCCTCAGAAGTGCTCTTCTTGTTTTGTTTAAATTTAGTGGCTGAATTTCTAGAATTCTGATGCTTTTTTGGGATATTCCATGTACTGAAACCCGATTCCATACCTGCAGGAGCACTAGGAATTGACGAAGCAACAAAAATTACCACTGTAGTCACTAAATCATTGCATAGTCGAATCACTAGAGATACATTGTAGACAACATCTTCATATGTGTGTAGAAAATTGTCTGTCTCATCCGTTAATTTATGCATTGAGGCAAAATATGAATGGATTAGAACCACCGACCCAGAAGATGTAATCCATGCATTGCTTAGATATTCCTCCAATGTTGGAATACATCCCATTTTGTACCACTTTGTTTCCACGTATAATGCCATGCAAAAGTCTTTCCACTACAAAAAATAAGCGGCAATTAATTAGTCCATTTAATATAAATTTTTAGTCACAAAATGACAAATAAATTTGATAGCTGACGTCTCTATATCGCTGAAACTGTCAATATTGCAACCAGTTGTGGGGGACAATTAGTCCATATATCATCATATGTATTCATCTAATGAATTTTTTTATGAGCTAATCATATACTAAACATACTGTAACTCAAATATTAAACTTTTTAAGGCATGTAATTCAAATTCAAATAATATATAAAAATAAAACTTGAGAATCTTAAAAGTAAAAAATTAAGAAATAAGTCATACTTTTAGTAAAATGTGTGAATTTGATTTTATTATTAAACTATTAAAATTTGAGTTTGAAAAACATGCAAACTACAGAACTAATTATAATTAATTAGAAAAAAAATTAGGAAAACTATACCGCTTTCTTTATATAAGACAACACCATTTCAAAGTTATTTCCTCCTTCTCTCTCAATTTCGTAAGCAATTTCATTTGTGACATCTTAAAGTGCACTGAAGCATATCCTCATGTACTCTGGAAGTTCTTCAAGTTCTTTGGCATCCCGTCTATGTTTTAATTTCAATGTCAAGATCACTTAAGTACATTAACTAGATAGTAGAAACATATATGGGCCTGTTTATGACATAACCTTTGTTTATCTAAAAAAAATAAATATATTATTTTAGAAAAATGATTTTAGTACTTCATAATTTAGAGATTATTTTTTAGAAATTTTTAAGAAAAGTACGTAGAAACTAAATTTGTGTTTGTTTGCTATCATAAAAATCATTTTTTAACGTTATTCGTAGTGGTTTTCCTTAGTGTATTTCCAAACGCTACTCATAGTAGCTTTTCATTTTTAGGAAAAAAATGATTTTTTTAACAATAATTTTCTAAAAAATCTGAAACAAACATTATGAAACGGATTAAAAATGATTTTTTGCTTTAAAAAAATGATTTTTCAAAAACTAGGCGCCTATGACTAAGGGCATTTGGCGGACTATTTTACAATTCTCTTAATTGCAAAATGGCCCTTTAAAGTGTTGGTATCTACCCTTGATAACCCTTACTAACACACAAGCAAGCATCATATTTTCACGACAATCTCAAATAACACATAATTCCACAACTTGCTAATATTTCATGACAATTGTACTAATTTCTAATTTTTAATACAATTACAAATCCATAATTTCATAACTTGAGCAATCAAACATAATTCATGAATTTCCATGACAATTGTACAAACTTTTTGTACAATTATATATCTTTGATCCTTAACCTAGAAGGTTAAGTTTCGAGGGGTTACACAAATTAAAGATATGTGTTTGATTCAGATTCATGGATACGCCATTGTGAGTCATCCTGAATTCATACATCCTCAAGCTACAATGGTTCAACAAGTAGTGATAAGATGTGTCTTTTGATATCTCGATCATGGATACTAAACCCATCACCATTTAAATATAAGGTATGGGCCACACGTGCAGCATTTATGGCTTGCGTAAGAAATGGTTCCATTGCAGCAACTCTACTAGTACAATAACACTCATTTATCCTTTTCCATGCCCTATTTATGATGTCTTGGATATGTCTTCTTGCATCTTCCTCTGAAACATTCATTTCATTCATGTAACATAGAATTGACGAGGCAACATCACCCCTTTCTCTTTCAGCCTGTTGCACACGATTCTATATATCCTAAGAATATTAAATTTTAATGAAAATTAAAAGAAACTGTTAAACAAATATATTTGAGGCAACAAAAATTACCACTGTGGTTGCTAAATCATTGCATAGTCGAATCACTAGAGATACGTTGTAGACAACATTTTCATATGTGTGTAGAAAATCATTTGTCTCATCTGATAGTTTATGCATTGAGGCAAAATATGAATGGAGTAGAATCACTGGCCCAGAAGATGTAATCCATGCATTTCTTAGATATTCTTCCAACGATGGTATATATCCCATTTTGTACCACTTTGCTTCCATGTATAATGCCTTGGAAAAGTCTTTCCACTATAAAAATTAAGATGGCATAACTCATTAATTAGTTAATTTAATTTTTTTTGAAGGAAATTAGTCAATTTAATACATCATTATATATAATCATCTAATGAATTTTTTACAAGTACTCATATATGCTTATAAAAAATAAGCTGATCATATACTAAATATATTGTAATTCAAATAATATTTTTTTGAAGACTTGTACTCAAATATTATATAAAAATAAATATTAAGAATCTTTAAAATAAAAAAAAAAGAAAAAAATTCTTATTTTTAGTAAAATGTGTAAATAAAGTACAATATATAAAGAACAAAAAATACAAAAAACAAAATATAATATTCATAATTTCACACCACAAAAATTAAATTAGCGTTAACTTAAGTTTAACAACACAAAAAAATATCCAAGTAATTACTTAAAGTTACATATAAAATAAAATCAAATATGTCTTGAAGAGAATAACACATAAGTTCGTGCAAAAAAATGTTATGACTTCAATAAGTACTCTTATAGTATGTACTATTTTCCAGAAAAAATGGAACTTCACTTAAAATGTTATAAATACTCATATAATAAGCATAATAACATATTAAATCGAAGTAAATATGACATAATAACAATATAATATTCAATAATCATAAATACTATAATGTAAGTACTCTTATAATAATATTTTTGTGCATATTTATTTTTTAATTTTTTGATTTATTTCATCAATTTAATTATAAAAATGATAAAATACATCTTGTCTACCAAAAATCAACATCATTTACCATGTTTTTTCAAAAATCAACATGTAATACAAATTTTTTGAGAAAAAAAAGTTGAAATCCGGTTTTTTGCCCGACTCCCGGGTTTGGACCAATTTTCTGCCCAATTCCCTAATTTTGGCTCGTTATTTGGTTTTCATGCAAGGTGGTTCTCAGGGTCGCCTGAACCTAATAGGGGTCCAATTCAACCGGTCGAACCGCTCGGTCCAATCCGGTTTTGACAACCTTGCTCAATATTGATGGTATCTTTAAACATGGAGCTTGAGTTGCTAGTCGTAGGGAATTATTCGGAACAACTGGGGAATCGATTGATAGATTTGCTAACTTTGTAGGCTAATGTTTTGCTTTGTAGGCTGGCCTTTGGGGTATTTTTTAAGAGTTGAGATTGTGTTTGGCTTAGGATATTAAATCAGGTATTGTTCAGGTGGATTCGGCTACTGCTCGCTTTAATATATGAGGTGATTTGGTGGATCGTGCTTTGGGGTGGAACCTTATTAGAGAGATTCAAAATCTGATGAATTTAGAGTGGCGGTTGAAGTTTGTGACTATCTATTATGAGGCGAACCGTTATGCTGACGAGCTAGCTTCTCTAAGTTGTAGTCTTTAGGAGACCTTGATTTTATTTGAGCAGTGTCTGTCATCTGTCGGACCTCTTTTACTTAGTGATAGTTTGGGAATTTCCATTTTCTGTTGTATCTCTTGTTAGTTGTTTTTCTTTAAGGCTATAACCCCTGTTTCTTAAAAAAATGAAATACTTTTATCGGCAATAAGTAAGCTGCAAAAGGGTGTTTCTTTTTTTGGTTTGTTCTCATTGCAATACTACTATTCACCATTCTGTTCTTATTCATTTGCTCTCTCACTCCTCAATGGTTTTGTGAAAAAAATTTCAACTAAATTTTACATACTCCTCAATACTTTTATATTTTTTTGCTAGTTAGTATTTTTTTTCTTTGTAGAAGTAAGGATTTGGTTCCCCTAAAGATTAATTTCTAGTTCTGCCACTGTTTGGAAAAACATGCAAACTACCTATAAATAGTTATAATTAGTTAGGAAAACTACCGCTTTCTTTAGGTAAGGCAACACCATATCAAAGTTATTTTCTCCTTCTCCCCCAATTTCGTAAGCAATTTCAATTGTGACATCTTGAAGTGCCTTGAAACAAATCCTCATATATTCTGGAAGTTCTTCAAGTTCTTTGACATCCCATCTGTGTTTATGAAAGTCAAAATTACTTAAGTAATAACTAGAAATTAGAAATATATATATATATATATATATATATAGTGAAACATAGTTTGTGGATGACTAAAGAAACAAACCTTTGAAAGGCCATTGTGAATGGCCCCAATTCTTCAAATGAAGCATGTATATCATAAATATCATCAAACACTATTACGAAAATAATCACTTTAGTGAGCCATTTCCTCAAGAATTTAAACTTGGGCTCAAAAGCAACTCCTGTTGCACACATGAAGCTTTCCACTAACCTACTTCTTGCAAAATTCAAGTGTTTTTTTATGCCAAGTTTCTCCCACCACCTAAATGACGAAAATAAAATATTAATTAATAGTACACCTATATATCACTGCAAAAAAAAAAAAATACATTAGTAACAGAAAAATTGAATCCGTCACAAATTCTGACGTCAGAAAATTTAGTGATAGAATTAGAGAGAAAATTCGTATTTTCCATTTCTAATTTTATATTTTTCTAGTAGTGCATTGTTTTGGTTAAAAATAATATACCTGGATAATTCCTTAACCTCATTTTGAAGTTTGGCCTGAATTATGTTGAAGTTTAATTTAGCCAATTCAAGTAAAACGGGTTCCATATGTTTCTCGTTTTGATATTGTTTGATGTGCCATTCAACATCAAACCATGGTACTCTCCAATGGGATGGAAGCTCCAATGCATGGACCACTCTTTCAGCAACCTTGTTTGATAGTTCCTTGACATTGATTGAAGTAGTAAAAGCACCTTTGAGCCAATTTTTTGTAAAATTATTGACCTCATCCAAGATATTTTCTCCTTCTAGGCCCAAATGTGAGGCCTCAAGAAGCTCTACAATTTCTTTTGTATCACCAACAAATAAGCTTTCTCCCATCATTGTACCCATTTTTTCATCTAAGAAGTTGTCTAGAATGTGTTTCAAAAAAAGGTAAAAATTAGTTTGTAGATTTTTTAATTTTTTGATGTAATGAATCAATGATCAAATTAAATTATTTATGTGTCAACTAGTTACCAGGAAAAACTTCATATCCATGCTGCCTTAGAAGTCTGAAGCATAGTGCAGATACATGCACATTCCCTTGCATATTAGGATTTTTGTTGTTTTTGACAGAGACAAATATGTTTTCGAGAAACTCATTGATTTCATTCTGAAAATGGTTGGTAAGGCCTAATTTTTTGATCCAATCTACCAATTCTAGCTTCTTCAATGTTTCCGACTCTTGAATAAAACGGCCCCTTATTTCAACAACCTGCTTGTTTAACTGCATAATAAATTCTTCTTTCTGCACAGAAATTCTAGAGTAAATTAGAAGCTGTGTAAAACATTGCTGAAGCTTGTTAAACTCCAAGTTATTTTACTAACTAATGAATTAATTACCTTTCTAACAACCCTAAAAAGATAAGAAAAAAAGAATCATTGTAAATCAATCATCTCGAAAAAACACCTATTCCTACTGTGCGATTTCTCCACCCTATTATGGTACTTAGTGTTCAAGTGACCTAAGCGTCACTACTTAAACAATAATGGAGCGCATGCGAATAAATAAAAGTGGGGCCCTGATTATATTTTTACCAAATAAAACTCAAACTTCAGTATTTAAATTGTAAATAATATTTTTTCCAATAATTGAAGATATAATGTTAATCATCATCATTTAGCTCATGAGCATCATTGACATCCACTCCCCCACCTTCTAGGAAGGGTTTAAGAGGATGTCCAATCATGTATCTGTTCTAAAAAATGTGTTTTGGCTGAGGCCTCAGTGTGATAAACACAGTCGCACAAACCTCTCTAGGGCGGCTCGCCTAGCGCGTGCCTAGCGTGGTTGTGAAACTTTCACCTTACCTCATCACTGTGTTCTTAGTCTTTACACTTGTAGGTTCTCGATCAGGAATAGGAAGTGTTTGTTAATTATGCTTTGAGTGTGGTATTTTGGGTCATCTTGGAAACCAAGAATGGGATGATCTTCTCGAATAGAACTTTAGACCTTTTCAGGACTATTTTTGTGATTAAGCTATAATCATGAAAATGGCTATTGGTTGAAGCCAAGTCTAGACACAATCTCTTCTATAAAATGATGTGTGGATCCTTTAGCATGTCTCTTGAGAAGGTATATATAATGAGTTATATAGGTTAAGTGTTTTTAATGATTTTTGTTTTATGAGCGACGCTACTACTTCTTGGAGGAGGGATTTTTTAGGCTGTTTGACTCTCTTGTATTATTTTTCGACTGTATAAGGTTGTGAGTACCCAAAATATTCCAAATATATGATATACTTTTTGCCTGTTTCAAAAATAGGATGTAAATTAATTTTACACTGACTTCAAACGACATTCTATTATTACGCGGTTATGTTTAAAATACAGTTACAAAATAAATTGATGTGGCAATATGGCGAGTTTTTATTTAAGACCGGTGTAAAACTAATTTACACAAACATGTCCATTAAACTCTATAGCGAGCGATACTATTTGTTTTTTTTTTGACAAAAGAGATACTATTAATTATCGTGTAAGGTTTACTTAAAGTTATTTCAAAATTTACTCTTTTAGTTTCTCATAAAATATTAAAAAGAATCTAATAATTATGAAATGTAAATATACTTTTAGTTAATTTTTCCTTAAAAATTTCATTGTATCATTATTCCACAAAGTGATGAGGGGTGGAGGAGGGGAAGGTGATCTGAACATCATCAACGGATTAATTTGATCGAAGTTGTGTTTGTTAATATTGCATATATGAAAAATGCTATCAATACTCTTTTGTACACATTCTACGATTGAGAATACATGTAGGTCCCACCAAATTAGTAGGGTCCACAGAAATTTCAACTAATCATAAAGAGAGTGATTAAGAGGGCAATGGCTTACAATACTAATGATTTCTTTAGTTTTTTATACTAAATTAGTATCAGCTATTAGATCTGCTTTTATTAATTAAATTTGATCCAATTAATGCTGCCAATTATAGAGGGTACCAATGTAATTTTACACATCCCAACCATCCATTAATAAAAAACATTTTTATTTATTAATTTTTTTATATATATTAATATATTATATATAAAATAAATATATATGTGGTGGTTGCAGGTGGGGGCCAGCGGCAGAGCTCCGACGGTCGATGCGACAGATGACAATGAGCTCCGGTGATCGGCAATGTGCTCGATCGACCGACGGTTGGTGGCGGGGGCCATGTGGTGTCATTAACTTATAAATATGAATCTGTGGTTAGAACTCACGCACTTCATATTTGTTGTTAATAACATCCAACTAGTGTTTTGGATTCCACTAATTAACCATTAATATAAGTTACGTGGTTAGTAGTACTACCAACCACGCACTTCATATTTGTGGTTTCCGATTCCACTAACCACAAATATGAAGTCTGTGGTTAGTGGCCACTAACCACAGATTCATATTTGTGGTTACCGAACTTTTTTAATTATTGTGGAAATGACTCATATACCCCTTTAGTATTTGTTACTATAAGCTTTTGGCTTAGTATCCTATGTCAGACTCGATTAAAACGTACGTATGTATAGGCTTCATCATATTTCATCTATGTAGTACCATGGTGGACATGAAATTGAGATAGTATGTATTAGTTCTGCATGTATATATTGTCTCTGGCCTTAGTAAAAACATATAATCTCTTAAATAATATTAATAAGTAAATGAAAACAAAAAGAAAACAACATGAAGAATATGGATCTCACATCATATTCACTGTCAAGAGACTGAAGAAAGTCATCTTTCCAAATGTTGGGTTTGTAGTTTGCAGATCTTTGTATGTTCACCTTCGTTTCTGATTGGTTTCTGGTTCTCGTGACTGTCATATTGTTTCTGGTGTGAGTCTTAGTCTTGTAACCAAACTAGCTTGTACTTCCTTTATATAGGCCACATAAATAAATATCTTACATATGTGGATATCTCTATCCTCATGTTTTTACTTTTCATTATTATCAAAATATAATATTTTAGATAAAATGGGGACCCTTCTATGGAAAATGTTTAGGGTTTAGGCCACACATAGAAAGTCTATCTTACATTTCGTGGTATCCTGTGATTCTCGTGGCAAACCTTTATCTTGTAGAGAAGAAACAAGACGAATGTATGGTTGATATAGCTGGTGGGGCATTTACACATGCAGTGTTTAGAGTAGATGTTTCTTTCCAAAATTTGTGGTATCTTTATTCTTGATATTATAAAGGTTCTTTAAGTATGTGGAATTAAAATATATGTTTGATTTTGGATTTTGGGCAGTTCAGAGTCGGTATGGTGAGTAAACAAAATGTCAATATAATTGAAAATTAATATTATTGTTTATAAAATTGATATGTAATGAGCAGAATTGATTAGAATAGAAATTAGAATTCCTAATTTTTCTATTAAATAAAATCAAATGGGTAGTCCGACCTTAGAATTTCCGATGTAGAGGGGTTTGAGGCAAGGAGACCCGCTTGCACCTTTTCTCTTCCTAATTGTGGCCGAGGGTCTAGCGGGGATGGTTCAAAGTTGTGTGGAAAAAGGATTTTTAGAGAATGTTAATTCGGTGTTTCCTTTCCTAATTCTACAATACCCGGATGACACGTTATTTATGTGTATGAATTCAAGGGGAAATCTTTGGTGTTTGAAGGCGGCGTTGAGGATATTTGAGTTAAGTGTCTGGGCTAAAAGTGAACTTTCTTGCTTTTACCATTCGAGTGGTTCGGCTTTTAAAATTTTGTTGTTTTTGATGAAAGTATTTATCTTTTTTCTAGAATATACTCTTAACTATTGTTATTTTACTCTATATATTTCTCTCTCCGCAATAAATAGTCAAGGGTATTATTGACAAATAAATAATAAATGTTGCATTGAATTTTGAAAACGACAAATAAAACGAAACAAAATAATTTTTTGAAAAACGACATGTATTAATTGTGAAACTGAGGGAGTCATGATTTACACGTTTATGTTAAGAAAAATCCCTCTACATGTCTGAGAAAAGCCAATAGAAATAAGTCTTTGAGAACCAATTTAGGCCAGACGTACAAAACATAGGGAAGACTATGATAACTTGTACCCAAACTCATCTAGTCTATAACCGATGAACCTAACATTTCATCTTTCAACCAACATTCTATTCATTCTTTCATTCTTAGGAGGAGTATTTTTATGCGTAGTTGTTGACTTTTTTTTATAGGTAATGTTAGTAGGAAGGAGGAAATGTTAGTTTATCGAATTTGAACCCAAGACTTTATTTGGTGTAAACAGGATCTTCTCTTTGCACTCATTTAGTGCACTTCTTCGGTATCCCTTAGTTCGCCAACTGAGCTACCTTCTTGTTCCGGGTACAAATCTCATAAACTAACATTTCTCATTGCCTATAAAAAAATATTATTACTATATTGTTATAGAAACGTATGTGACTCCTTCAAAAAAAAAAAAAAAAACGTCTGTGACATCAGCACTCCAACATCACTTGCCTTGCGTCGCTGAGATAAAGTCACATTGGACATATACATTGGATGTGTACAAATAAAACAATAATTTATTAAACAATAATTTTGCCTTTTACTTGAATAAGTACGCCCTCCGTCTTATATTAAGTGTCCTCTTTAGAATGATAAAATAAGGTTCACGAGTGGACTTGTACCTTTTTTATAAAATATTAAAAAGTATATAATAATTATAACATGTAAATTGTTATGAAATAATATATAAAACACGAATGAAGGTGGAGAAAATAAGATGAAAAAGAACAAATATCTCGCACATATAATAGCAGTTAGAAAATCTGCTATTTAGGGGGTAAAATTTGCTTTTTAACGTGCATGTGAAGCGGGAAAGTTGGGAGAAAAAACGTTGTACGTAAAAAAAAATCTAATACATCTACCGCAAGTGGTCACATGTATTTGGTAATGTTGATAAAAATGAGTGTACATAGAGCACGTGCACGTGGGTTTGTAATAATGATGTTATGTGGTAGGGACTAATGTAGGGTAGGCTCTACACCCTCTTCCTATTGTTCTCTCTCATACGCTCCCCCTCTTTCTCTATCCTTCTCTCATCCGCTCCTCGTACATTTTTTTTCTTTCATAGGATACTCTTCTTCTTCCTCTCTCCCATCAGCTCCTCTTCTCTTCTTCTCTCTCAAAAGATCCAATCTCTCAAATCCTCCTTCTTCTCACATTGCTTCTACAATCGCAAAAATAAAAGAGTGAGGTATCCTCTGCGCGGTGAAGGATCAAAGATAGAAGAGTGCAGTGAACGGTTGTCAAAGGTGAAGGTTGGGAGAGAGATGTTAATGAAGAGAGAGGATCTTTGTTTGTTGGTTACAGAGAGAGGTCACTCTAAAATGGAATTTGAAATTGTTTCCCTATGAATTTCATTCAAAAAAATTAAAAGTGTTTCCCTCTTTTCTAGATGTAATAGATCTGTAGTAGTGTAGGGGACTTCAAATTTCAAATGTGACTAAAGTGGAGCAACTTGCACACCATTTAACCACATGTGGTTTCACTTCTACCTTTCCAGGTTTTTTTTTTGGACAAACGGACAGAGTGTCCGAATTTATTAATAAAAAAGGAAAAAAATATAGAAAAATAAATAGGGGACTAGACCAAAACTCTTGCCAACAAAAAGATCAAACCATAGCAATAAAAGAGAGCCCTCTCAAACACCGCCGCCTACAAAGCTAGACGAAAAACCAAAAACCTAGCTAACTTACAAAACTAGATAAATAGTCGAGACCAACCAATCATTGGCTAGAGGAGATAAAGGAAGATCAAATATCTCTCAAATCGGATCAAAAAGAACCAGAGAGACCGAATTAGACTTTAAACGAGTGTTATACATCATTGCTTGCAAAGCCGATTGCTTTTTGTGTTTCTTCTTTTTTTTCGGGATGTGGATCCCACCGACCGCCTTATCCTCACGAGAAGAAGTCACGGGTCACCTACATCGTCCGAAGACCCACCCCAAAGTTTTCTTAAAATATTCATGTCAGATTCAACGACCGGATTCGATGTAGCTACGAATGCTGAGGCAACAAGCACATCCTCGTCTCCTGAGACATCCCCCCAATCCTTCCTTATGATTCGCATGTCAGGAACACCCATCATGCTAGAAGAGGTTGCATCTAGTCGAGTCGTGGGAGATTGAGTAGAAGAAGAGATTTTCTCCAAAGAGGAGGATGGGACCACCATAACCCCTGAAGAAGGGGCAAGCACCAGAGAGTGATGAACAAAAGGAGATTCCTCAGAAGAGTTATCACAGGGAGGATTCAACGGATTCTCGTTTTGCATAACATTACAAATAGTAGTAACTACATCAAGATTTGGGCTCCTAACCATCTCCTCAGGTGAAATAGCAATGGTATTCGTACCCTTAGAGCAATTAGTATCATCAGTTGCCTCCACCAAAGCCACACTAGCATCTTGTAAGTCGGAAGGTTTAGCTGCTGTCACACCCGTAACATTTTTCTGATGAGAGGCCCCTTGCTGCTGAGGTTTAGGGACATACACCTGTTTAACCTGATGAGTCATTCATTTACAAGCACTATTTGTATGACCAACAGTATTGCACTTCGAGCAGAAGGAAGACAAGTTTTCATATACAATGCCAATTAAGAAATCATAGTCCGGCCTCTTGATGAATCCCCATCACATGATGTTTTTCACTGCGAAAAACGGGAATTTTACTTGATAATTTGATGAATGAATGGAACTTGTTTGGAGAATATTAATGAGTTGTTCTATTTGAGATTTAATTGTTTTGCAGTGTTTATGCTGGGTTTTTTGTGCCCAGGGACTAGGTGGAATTGAAGAACGAAGAAATGCAAGCAAGCAGACTCAAAAATATATAAGGGAGTAAGCATTCGCAGAGTTGCGCTGGAGTTGCGCTGAGAGCGCAAGTCGAGCGCAAGTGGAGTGCAGGAAATCAGAGGTCCTCGCCATTCGCTACTGCGAGCTTGCGCTCGGCGCAATCGAGGCGCAAGAATTCATCAGAAGGTCCTCGATTGCGCTGTAAGTGGCGCGCTAGAGCGCGACTTAAGCGCAAAAACGCTGAAACACGTAAAAACACACCGTAAACGCGTGTGTTTGAGAGATCTCTCACTTTTTGGACGAATTGGAACCCTAGGAGAGAAAGAGAACTCATTGAGTACGACTATTGAAGAATCAAGACTTGGAAACAAGGATTGAGGCTTTTCATGCATTCATCTTCATCATCAACTTGTAATTCTCCCTTTTTCTCTCTTTTTATCATGTGTAGCTAATCTCATCATGTTAGGGATGAATTAATTGTGATGTAGCACTATTGTCGATGGTTTAGAATTTATTTATATCGTACTTCTACTATTTTGCGTGATAGAATTTACGTGGCTTAATGCTTTGTATTGTTGGGAAATTTATACAATGATCGTTTGTTCGATTATGAAACGGAAGTTTTATCTTTGAATGTTTGAGATTCTATACCTTCGATTCATAGCTTAGGAATAATCTATGGTTGTTGTATATTGCAACCCTCGTTGTAAATGCTTGTCGTGGTTAGAATCACTTAAGGAATTACGGGTTCTAACTATCGACAAAGAACTAATCAACCTAGGAATAGAAATTAGTGAATGAGTAGGGATTGATAGCAAAAAAGTAGAGAGAGAGTTTACCCTTCAAATTAAATCACGACAATGGTGCGAAGTTAATAGTAGTTCATCCTGTTCCTGGGTGTATCAGCAAATACAAGAACTGCCAACAGCAATTGGGCCTGCGGCCCAGCCCATCATGACCGGCCCAAGCACGCTGCTTGGAGCGCAATTCTCGCCGGCCGAAAACTTCGCAAAACGGTCGGACCTCGCAGTATATATACGCCATTCATACATGGCATCGTGCACGCTTCTCTTACCTTGTTATTATCTGCGCGGCGACCTCTCACTAGATCGTCAGAGTGTCTTTGCAGGTACCACCCGAGGTGCTCAGCGTGAAGCCAGGACCGGTCCTTTCACTCATTCAACGACCGGTCCAATCAACGAGACAACAACTACTTCAACACTTCATTGGTCAAGGTACGATCAATTGGCGACCACAGTGGGAGGCCCGAGCGCTATCCTACTCCACTCATGGCTCCACGCGACCGCCCCGCACGCGGCCTCATCTCGGCTCAACCCCTCCGGCAAAGATCCTCGCGAAGAAACCCCGAGGGCGTAGCGATGACGATTCATGAATCTCGAGGGAATCCGCGACAAGAACCCTCGGTGCGGTCGCGGACCGATCTTGGAGCAGTACGACCGTGACGCTCCACCCCAACTACCGCCGAAGAGTTGGATGAGGCGCATTGAAGAGCCGCGTGCGAGCATGTCACTCGTGCCGCTCTGCAGATCCTCCAAAGCAAGAATCGTGTGATCGCAGACGAGACGCGCCATCTCTCGGTATGAAAGAGGTCGATTCCGCCGCCAGCGTGCGGAGAAAGACGGAGAACCCTCTCGCCTAACGCCGACCGGCGCGCGAGACATCGCCCCCCTCGAAGGAGCATCTCTCGCGGAGAGCACTACTCATCGCTCCCTGGCAAGACGGCAGCGGCGCGCATCGGTCGCCCCTAGTAGGAACGCGCGCGCAGACGCCGCTCGCTATCGTCACGACGATTATGAGGATTCCAACTACGCCCCCCGACACCGCCGCCGCCCACTAGATACTCATCCAACGAGTCGTCCGGTTCATGCCTACGAGAAGTAGGTCTTGGGATTCTCGTGAAGAGCTCGAAGAATACAGGGATGGAAGAATTAGGGGACGCCGCGTCGGCCGAGAAGAGGTCGAGCGAACGACCCAGAAGACCTCCTCAACTTCCACCATCCGCCCATCCGAGGAATTATGGAATGCCGGGCAACGAGGCTTGCCTCGCTATGCAACCCTTTGGGTCAAACGACATTCAGAACGCGAGCACGGCCCATTCACTAGAGAAATCAGCGTTACGACTTCCGAGATTTGAGGAAGCCGCCTAACATAAACAAGTTCGATGGCCGTAGCGATCCGCATAAGCATCTCCTGTATTTTAATAATTACCGTTGTTCTGGCAGAGCCGGGACCGACCATGAAATGCGGTCGCTTCCTCGATCGTTGGACGGCCGAGCATTGGAGTGGTGGGAATCCTTCGCCCAACACCATATCATCATGGGAAGACTTGATCGTAATCTTCTTGTCTCACTACACCGCAAATCGCCAATATCGATTTGAAGAGCACTTGGATTCCATTGTCCAAGGGGATAATGAAACCACGAGGCGAGACATCGACTGCTTAACACCGAGGCCGAAGTCCGCTCGTGACTTGTCGACAAGGACAAGTTAAAATATCTCGAGCGTGGTATTCGACCGGACCACCGGTTCGTAGAAGAATTCACTCTTAACCATTATCGATCTCGCTTATTTCCTAACAAGGCAAACGTCCACATGGCGTATGAAGAGACCTTAGTCGCAGAGAAGGCCGCCGCGCGCGACCAAAGGAAGAGCGAGTAAGCCGCCTAAAGGGCATGAAGGTCGCCGAGACAACCGCCGGACTTCGTGAGACAAGAAATTTGACCATCGTGACTACTTTGAACACTTCCATTGCACGATCTACGGTGAGTGTCGAACAATGAATTCGTAGGAGTAAAGCGGCCCGATCCACTCGTGCTCAAGAAGGGCACGGCCGACCAAAAGGTATTGCCGCTACCACAAGAGCAAGTGGTCATGATACCAACGATCGTATGGCTCTCAAAGACGATATTGAAGAACTCATTCGTAAAGGCAAGTTGGGTAAGTATGTGAGGTCGAGGAAGGCGACCGACCTCAAGAGAAAACAAAAGAACTCGATCAAGACAGAGGAAAGGGTCCTCTAGCCATAGAGAGCACCCAAGACAAAGACCGATCCAAGATCGTGACACTCGGCGATCTAAAGGCCGTAATGTTGCGATGGTAATTCATGGTGGGAACCCGTTGGATCGCAGAGAATCCAACAAAGCCACCAAGAGAAAATGGGATGAACTTCTAATGGTCGCATCAACTTCAAAGCAGAAAGACCGGTCTCGAATAGACCTCCCATCTCTTTTGGGGATAACGACTCTACGACGACAGCAAGCGAACGCTTATGTCCCGTTGGTGATAAGAGCGATTATGGCCAACACAGAGGTGCAAAAAATTCAGTCGACTCAAGGCAAATTTCGGCCGATATCATGTTTGTTGAACCGATTGACAAGCTAAAAGTTGATCGAAGCGAGATAGTCCTCGGTAGAGCCCACCCACTCTCTAACAGCTTCAACGGAGCGACCACCCACCCGCTGGGAACGATCGAGCTTTTAGTCACATTTGGTGATGACATCGGGAAAGTACCATGTACGGGACGGTCCGGACGACGCCCTTGTACTTCCCATCAAATCCGCTATCTATCAATGCATCATTGGTAGGCCGACCTTGGCAAGCTAGAGGCCGTTGCATCGACAAAGACATCCAAGATGAAATTCTACAAAGAAAGACAACGGTGTAGTCACCCCGACGGCCGACTTAGAATCGCCAAGGCGAAGCCACGCCTATATCGGAAATTTGTGATGAGGTAGATCGTGGCCCAAATGCTCAAAGCACCAAGGGCCACCAAGTAAATCTCACCGATCCGACGCTCGTTATGATCCGCATAAATGACCTGTAAGACGACGCGACGATGTTTTAGCTCGAGAGCTTAAGAATCGGCTTAAAAGACCAGAACCTCATGGAGAACTGATGGATGTGCAGTTGGGAGACGACCCAACAAAGAGAGTTAAGCTCGGTAGCGACCTACCAGAGCAAGTAAAGCAAGACCTTGTGCAATGTTTGCAAGACTATGCTGACCTGTTCGCATGGCGGGCATCAGACATGCCCGACATTCCTATCGAGGTAGCCTGCCATCAACTTTCAGTCGATGAAGGGGTTAAGCCAGTCGCTCAAAGAAGACAAACTCAGAACGAGGAAAAATCTCAAGCCGCTGCAAAGGCCGTTGAGGACCTCATAAAGGCTAATTTCATAGAAGAGATCAAGTACACGACCTGGCTATCCAATGTCGTGTTGGTTAAAAAGAAGAATGGCAAATGGAGAATGTGTGTAGACTACACCGACCTAAATAAGGCATGCCCGAAGGATGCCTTCCCCGTGCCCAACATTGACAAATTGGTCGATGGTGCCTCGGGCTACAAATTATTGTCTTTTTGGACGCTTACTCGTGATACAATCGAGATCACGATGTATCCACCCGATCGACACAAGACAAACGGCTTTCATGACAGATCGGGAAATTTTCAAGATAAGGTGATGCCTTTCGGCTTAAAGAACGCCTGGAGCGACTTACCAAATAATGATGAACAAAATTTTCAAGAGGCGATCGGTCGAATCTCCGAGGTGTACTTGGGCGACATGATCATCAAAAGTGGGACCGATCCGGATCATGTGAACGACCGAGGGAAATCTTTGAAGAAGCTAGGAAGAATTCACTCGATCAATCCGCAGAAGTGTACCTTTGGGGTGAGGGCCGGCAGATTTTTGGGCTTCCACCTAACTGAAAGAGGGATAGAAGCAAACCCTGAGAAATGTAGGGCGGTCGCCGACATGAGGCCGCCCCAAAGACCAAAAAAAAATCCAACAAATTTGAGCGGGATGGTAGCAAATCTCTGTCGATTCATACCAAAAGCGGCTCGCAAAGTCGCCTCCACTCGCTCGAGCTCCTTAAGAAAGACGTAGACTTTGAGTGGACCGACCAGTGCCAGCAAGCATTGGACGAGTTAAAGGGAGCTTTGGCTAGCCCACCGATTATGACCAAGCCGTTGTTGGCGAGACGTCAGATTCAGATTGGCTATAACGAAGAAGTTCCGAGTCTTTGTGCTAGTCGAGAGAACGATCTAAAATGTAATCCGGTCTACTTTATTAGTAAAGTCTTTGCAAGGGCCCGAGCCGAGGTACCGTAAAAGAGAAGTTTTCTCTTGCACTCCTAGTTCTTTGCTCAAGATTGAGACCCTACTTTGTGGCCGTCGTGGTAAGGACCGATCACCAATCGAGCAAGTCCTCCATCTACCGGATCTCGCGGGACGAATGATAAAGTGGGCGATGAGAGCTCGATGAATTTGGAATCAAATTTGAATCAAGATCGGCCAAAAAGGCGCAAGTGTTGGCGACTTTATAGCGAAAATGACTCCGACTCGTAAGACCAAACCACGACGACTGGATCCTACATGTAGATGGGTCGCCCAACAAAGAAAGGAAGTGGAGCAGCCTAATATTAGAAAATTCAGAAGGCCTAGCTGTGGAGGTGTCTTTGACTTTCGCTTTCCATACATCGAACAATCGGCCGAGTATGAGGCGCATAGGCGGCCTGCGCAGCTCGCCAGTGGACTTCAATGTCGATCGGGTTGAACTTCGATCGACTCTTACTCGTTGTCTCACGATCAAAGAATTATATGATGCTAAGGACGACGCGTCTTTGAAGAGTTACCTAGCCAGAGTAAGAGAGCTTCTCAGCGGTTCGACCGCGTAAGTGACTCATGTGCCTCGGACCGAAAATGTTCGAGCGCATTCTATCAAAGCTTGCAAGTACAAAGACCCCGGAGAATCACAGAAGTTTGATTCAGAGACTCTAAATCGGCCGAGTGTGTCGACCAAGCCAAGCCAGTCGTTGGCCGTTCTGTGTGTCAATCCAGATTCGGATTGGATCGCCCCTATCCTGAGATACATCGTTGAAGGGAAGAACCGAGCGATCCGGCAAGCAAAGTTGGTCGCTCGAGAGCGACCAAGTATTCGGTAATAGAAGGAAAGTTATACGTAAGAGGATTCTCCTCCCCATTGTTAAGATGTCTTACGTCGGTCGGCCGCCACGCCTTGAGGATATTCATGAAGGTGTTTGCGGAAGTCACCGCGGCACGTTCCCATAGCTAAGAAAGCTCGGGCGGCTATTATTGGCCGACCATGGACGAGGATGCTAAGAAGCTTGTTCAGAAGTGCAAAAAATGTCAAGTACATGCTGATGTCCACATTGCACCCTCCTCAAAATTACAAAGTCTTGTCTCACCTTGGCCGTTCGCCTGGTGGGGCATGGATCTGCTAGGCCCGCTTTCCACCGCTCCGTGCCGCCAAGTTCTTGATCGTGGCGAGATTATTTCACAAAGTGGATCGAGGCCGAGCCTCTTTGCAACCATCACATCGGCAAAAAGTGAGCAAGTTCTTCACGGTGTGTGTTGGCCCGCTTTGGGATCCTCGGAAATGATAATCGACAACGGCACCCGGTTCGCGAGACAAAAGATTCGAGAAATGTTGGCCGACTTCGGGGTAAAATAAATAAGCTTCACCTCGGTCGAGCACCTCGCATAAACGGCGGTAGGCGCGCCAACGAGTTATCCTGCGTGGGTTGAAGCGAAGACTCGATGAAGCGAAAGGAACTGGTCGAAGAGTCGCAGATCGTTCTATGGGCTTACAGACAACCCCTCATTCAACGGCCGGAGTCCCCTTCGCATCGTATATGGGATCGATCTTTGTGATACCCATAGAAATGGGCGAATCAATTGGAGAACTTTGAATCCCCCTACAGTGGTTAACAACGACCGAGCCATGCGAGAAGAGTTGGACCTGGTGGAAGAGCTGCGTACCCAAGCATCACTAAGAGAGCAATTGATCAAACAGAAGGTCGCAGCCAGATACAACGCCCGAGTTCAGAAGAGAGATTTCTCGGTCGGTCAGCTCGTCCTGAGACGCGCAGATGTGGGAAACAAGAATGCTCGACAGGGAAAGCTGGCACCAAATTGGGAAGGTCCATACAGGGTCATCAAAAAGACTGGAAAGGGGGCATACGAGCTGGAAACCATGGATGGGGCAACTATCCCCAGAACATGGAATGCAGAGAAACTTAGAAAATATTACGTTTGAATGTAATGAACGATTTGAATGTAATGAACAACCGATCGATAAATGAAAAGCAGGCAGGCGCTCTTTTTCCCACTGGGTTTTTTACTGAGGCCTGACCTTTAGAAATATGATTTGTTCTTTACTTTCACGCAATAATGTATGCCCGGTCGCTCAAACATGCTCGTGGCAGAAGAGTGATCGAAGATTTATCAAACATAAACGGATCGTCGAAACGATCTAAACCGAGCGACCATCGACATGGTCCCAACCGAGTGCCATCGAAAATGGCCCAAGGGTTAAGTAATAGCCCGTTATAGTAGGCAGTCGAAACGACCTACCTCGAGAGACCATCGAAATGGTCCCAACCGAGTGCCATCGAAAATGGCCCAAGGGTTAAGTAATAGCCCGTTATAGTAGGCCGTCGAAACGACCTACCTCGAGAGATCATCGAAATGGTCCCAACAGGTGCCATCGAAATGGCCCGATCGAGTGTCATCGAAATGGCCCAATCGTGTACGAGCGCTTTCGATGGAGCGTAAAACGGCCGCCGAGCGGCCTACGAGTACGAAAACTTTGACAAATAAATGTACGAAATACACAGACATAACAACGTGAATTCAAGTAGATGAAATAAGGACAAGATAAAATGTCAATACAAAACCGAGACGCCCGGTCGACACCGAGCGCTCAAACATCTCGCTGCTCGAAGGCAGCTCATAAATTGTTGTGCCCGAAGGCAAGTTAAACTATTACAAAAATTACACCGCTCGCAGCGCTTCTTGAGAAAAGAAACGAGGCGGCGCGAAACAACATTACCCGATCATCAAGTTCCTCGCAAAGATGATTTTGTTGTTCTCAACGTAATGGGCGGGCTTTATCATCTTGTCATCAAAATTGATCTTCAGATCTGCATTCAGTGCCCGCACCTGCCCAAGAGCGTTGTAGAACTGCTCGATCGCTGCATTCCGAGCATGCTCAGCTATTGTTCGAACTCGAGCCTCCACTGCGGCATTCTCGGCCTCCACTGGCTTTGTCCTTCTCAAGGAATCGACGTCGGTCTTGATTTGTCACCGACCGGCGAGTTCCTTGTTCCTCTTGGATAATTTGGCCCTGGCCCCTCTCCCCACCAAGAAGAGCATCTTTCTTGGCTTTGGCAAGTTTGTCATACCTTTCTCGCGCCTCGGCCAAGGCCTTCTCTTTCAAATTTGAGCCCCCGCAAGCAAAGAGCGATGGATTGTTAGTCGGTCGAACAAAGACGAAAAGTACAAATGGCTAGGAAAATAAAAAGTAAAATACCTTTAGCTTCGCCACCAAATTCTTCCATGACTTTGTCTACTCCCATGCAGAGGGAAGCACAGACCGCCATGGGTTTCTTCCTGAACCACTCCAACTCGACCTGTCCTAAACCCTCGAGCGAGAGAATAGGAATCTCCTCCTTAGCCAGGTCCACGCTCAGATCATCGAGCTTGGCCCGCTTTTGGGAGCGATCGTCTTGGCGAGGGGGCGACCGGACAGCTGAAGTTGGCTTTTTTCCCTTACTCTTGGGAGTAGGGGGCACCTTTGAGGACCCTTCCAGATCGCCCTTTGGCCGAGGTCCTTCAAATCTCTTGGCCCCTGGAATTGCAAATGGGGTTCGAACCGACTCAATCACGGCCCACGACTTTCCGGCCATTCTTTCTGCAAAGCAACGAGTCAAAAGTTAGAAAAGAGTATTGACAACAAAGCATAAAGGCAAAGTTCAGAAGCAAACCAATCTCGGCCTCCAGAGCCCGGCCATCGAGCAAGACGAAGGGACGGCAAGGTATGTCGCCCTTAGGGTCTGGGGGGAGCATGCCCGCCAAAGCTTTAATCATCTCCAAAGATTCCAAGTCGACCTCACCCAGATCTTTGGCCGAATAGATGTAATCGCCTCGCCTCCCAAGAAGTGTGCTTCATTCCACATAATTGGGAAGTAAGGGGGACCGAGCATCCCGTCCGGTTGGACCTCAGATATGGCCTTACCGGCCTCCTTGGTGGGAACGATCCAAAAGTAGTTTCCTCTCCAGGCCGCGCCCAGCGACTCTTGATAAGCTTTGAAATACCGATGCTGAGTCTTCTGCATCTTGAAAGAAACCTGCTCCCTTTTCTCCTTGTTCGCTTTCTCCCTGAGCCAGCTTAGCTCAAAGAGAGCAAAGAATAGCATGATCGACACCGGTCGACCAAGTTTGGTTAACAGGACTTCGAAAGTCTTCAAGAACGCCCAAGCATTGGGATGGAGTTGAGAGGGGGCGACCCCGATATGACGTAGAACATCACGTTGGAACTCGGTAAAAGGTGGCACGATGTTCATCCTCTCAAGCACGATCCGATACATCGTGAACTTGAGATTGCTGGAATAAGTGGCAATGTCTTCTCCATCTTTCATTCCTCTCACCCTCCAGCCCGGTGATTCATCGAGGCAGCACTCAAGGTCGGGCAAGGCAAGGTGGCCGACCGTAAGTATACTCCGGTGTGAGCGAAGAGTCTCTGACACCCAAGACATATCAGATGGGTCTCGGGCTACATCGATTTGAACGTCGGCCGCTTCTTCATTTGACCCTCCTTCGTTATTGGCCTCTCGACCAGAAGAGCTAGCCGCGGGTTGAGCTACCGCCTCCTCGTTGGCTTCTTCAGCTCGGCCAACCGCCTCCTCGTTGGCCTCTTCAGCTCGGCCACTTTCGACTTCCACCATCCCCTCGTCCGCGGCTTGGACGGTGCTTTGCACTTCGTCGTCATCAATAATCACCACCTCTACATCTTCCTCTGCTCCCGCTCGAGACACGACTGTCTCCGGTGGTGGAGTGTTGCACGGCCGAACGTCAGAATGGACGGACTTAGAGCTAGAACTCTTCAAGCTAGCCGACCCTCGGCCAGAAGAGTAGGAGCTCGAGCTCGTACTACTCGAAGAGCTGTTGCTCGAAGAACCAAAATTGTTGTCGCCCGAAGACGACTTAGACTCCTCTTCGTGGGGATTGGGCTCGATCGCCTCGCCATGTAGGTAGTAAAAAGATTGAAATGGTCTCGCCGGAAGACGGGCGGTCGGGCTTCGTCCGTGGCATGCAAAAGCACATGTGATAGAGGGATCGAGTCAGGTCGATCGAGTAGAATACTCGTGAGAGGGGGCGACATGGCCGTCCCCGGACCTGATACCCCCTACCACGAGGCGTGGAAAAGCGCAAAGTACATTCAACGAAAAACTCAAGTTAAAAAGCAAAAGAGATCGATCCATACCTTAAACACATGTAGTAGATCGGCCGCGAAAAGACAAAAGTAGCTACGGATGCAAGTCGGCGGCAGACGAGTCGGTCGCTGGCAGAGCAATTCTTGAAAGTGTGAGAAATGATCTCAACTGACGGGGTATTTATAGTGAGGACCTATGGCGCGAAAGGGACCGGGAGACGAAGCGTCGCAACGCTTCACCTTCCCACCAATAGCCGTCTTCGGACAACCTCGGAAACATCAAACGTCACGTCTTAAATGTCAGGAAAGACTAACGGCCGCGTCCATCTCAGCAAGGTAACATTACTCCTGGGGGCATCGATTCAAGCCTCAGCCCGCTCTTAAGCGACCTAGGCTTGGGGGCAACTGCTCTCGGGTGTATCAAAGAATACAAGAATCGCCAATCAAGCAATTGGGCTCGCGCCCACCCATCATGACCGCCCAAGCACGCGCTTGAGCGCACTCGCCGGCCGAAAACTTCGCAAAACGGTCGGACCTCGCAGTATATATACGCCATTCATACATGGCATCAGGTACGTTCTCTTACCTTGTGTTATCTGCCCGAGCGACCTCTCACTAGATCGTCGGAGTGTCTTTGCGTACCACCCGAGGTGCTCAACAGAAGCCGGGACCTGGTCCTTTCACTCATTCAACGACCGCCCAATCAACGAGACAACAACTACTTCAACACTTCATTGGTCAAGGTGCGATCACATCCCTAGCAAATTGTCTATCGTATTATCCTAAACGCGCTCTCGTTCTATTATTTAGAAAAACTCAAAAATACTTTATCGCTTACTTAGAGCTTCATAGCTCAAACCATTTCAAACAAACCCTTATTTAAATTTGGTTCATATTAGTCGTTGTTAGCGTAATTAGTAATTTAGTTCGATCCTTGAGGACGATATTCCTGTTTATATCGGTTTATTACTTGCACGATTTGGTACACTTGCCAATATCTTAACAAGTTTTTGCGCGCCATTCTTGGGATCGAAATTAATTTACTAATTAATTCAAGGCAATCGCTAATTCGAACCCGCATATATTTACATTTACTTTAGTTTTATTTCTTTTATTTTTGTTTATTGTATATATATCACATCGCTTGCTTTGACACTTGTCCAAGTTGTTGTTTTCTCGGTGCATGCGCGAGTCGTTGATCCTAAAGATCTACTTTTCGATCCGGAAATTGAGAAAATCAAGCAGAGCTAATAGAAAGGAAGCAATTAGGTTAAGGAAGCAAAGAGCAACAACCGGAGAATCTTTTGTGCAACAAACTGTGACTGAAATCATGGGAGAAAATCCACCACCTGCTCGCACTCTTGGCGACTTTGGGAACAGGAACCAAGGCGTCCAAGCTTACACCTTCCAACCTGTGGGGGCTGTAGCATTTGAGATCAAGTCTTTGATCCTCACCGCTTTGAAATCGAAACAATTCTGCCGGATCCGATCTTTGAAGATCCAAATCAACACTTATTTCAATTCTATGAAATTTGTGGGTCCACAAATCCTGCGGGAGTGACTGACGACCAGAAAAAGTTGTGTCTCTTTCCATATCCTGGTGGAGCTAAGGATTGGCTAAACATTATCTCAGCAGGAACTGTTAACAATTGGGGTGATCTAGAGAAAGATTCTTTCCAATTTCTAAGTTCATCAAGAAATGGGCTGAAATATCAAATTTTGAGCAAGGAGATGGTGAGTCGCTTTATGATGCTTGGGAAAGGTTCAAACTGTTATTAAAAAGATGTCCTAGGCATGGTATTGATGATTTTCTTCAGTTGCAAACTTTCTGTCATGGTTTGCGACCTCAAACAAGGATGATGTTAGATGCCTCGGCTGGAGGATCTTTGGGTACTAAAACTGCAGAGGAAGCAAGACAGTTAGTGGAGCATATGGCCTCTAATGAGTACAAAATTCAAAATGATAGGGGTGCCACAGTGAAGAAAGGGATGTTAGAGTTGGATTCTAATAGTGTTGTGTTGGCTCAACAAAAGGTAATGTCACTCCAAATTGAAACTCTTACTAAACAAATTTGACTTTCTACTCTCTGCCAGTGGATCTCAAACCCCTACGACTGCTCAAGCAAGTACACCATGGGTGCATGTAACTATTGTGGTAGAGAAGCTCATGAAGGTGATTGTGCAACTCATGGAGATAACAAAGAAATGTGTCAATTATATGGGCAACTTTCGTAAGCAAGGTGGGAACCCTTATTCTAACACCTACAATTCGGGTGGAAGAATCATCCCAACTTCTCTTGGAAGAATAATGATACCGTAGGGTCACATCAGCAGCAACCTAGTCAAGAACAAAGAAAGCCATCTCCTATGGAGGAAGCGTTGACCCAGTTTATGCAAATGACAAAGTCAACTTTTCAATCACAAGAGCAAGCCATGAAGAGTATGGAAAAGAATCATGAAGCTTCCATAAAGAATCTAGAAACTCAGTTGGCGATTATCAAAGCAACTTTTTGAATCATCTAACAGATGGTTTCTCAATAATACAGTTGACAATCCTAGGAATGAAACTGCTAAAGCTATCTCTCTAAGAAGTGGTCGGGAGCTGCCGACTCCTGTGGTAAATAGTGAAAGGAAGGAAAAGAATGAAAATGAAAAGAATGGAGAAGTTGAAAATGAGTTGAGTAAGGGAAGTGAAGAAGGTGTGAAGTCTAACCCTAATGAAAACAATTTGTTCTTTGATGTGCGGTACAAGAGAAACTCAAGACACCTCCTCCGCAAGTGAAGTGAAGTTAGCGTATCCTCATGCTAGCAAGAAACATCAAAAAGATGAGCAGTTTTCTAAGTTCATGGAGGTTTTTAAGCGGCTACAAATTAATATCCCATTCGCAGGCTCTAGAACAAATGCCCATCTATGCCAAGTTCATGAAGGAGCTCTTGACAAAGAAGAGGAAATTCAAAGAAGATGAAAACAGATGGCTTTGATCAAGAGTGCAAAGGCCATAATTCAAAGGAAGCTTCCTCGAGAAAATGAAAGATCCTAGAAACTTCACCATTCCGTGTGCAATTGGCGACATAGCCATTGGCAAGGCTCTCTGTGATCTGGGGGCCAGTATTAATCTTATGCCATTGTCTATGCTGAAGAGACTTGGTGGTGGTGAGGTGAAACCGACTAGAATGTCTCGACACTTGGCGATCGATCAAGAAAATATCCTTATGGAGTGTTGGAAGATGTTCTGGTCATAGTTGATAAATTCCTATTTCCGGTAGACTTTGTGATACTTGACATGGAGGAAGATGCAGAGGTACCACTTATCCTGGGTAGACCATTTTTAGCCACGCAGGCGAGCTTTGCTTGATGTGCAACAAGGGAAGTCGATCTTAAGGTTCCGGATGAGAAAGATCACTTTTAATGTTTTTGAAGCTATGCGACATCCCGATGACAAAGGACGGTGTTTTAGGGGATGTACTTGATAATTCAGTGAAAGAGACCTTCAGACAGAAGTACCATCTCCTCCATTGGAGAATGTGATTGTAAACTCTATCAAGAAGCGAGAGAGAATGGGGGAGTGAAATAGAAGATCAGATTCTGCAGCTTTGAAGCTTCTCGAGATAGAAAATGTGTCCAAGAAAAAGAAGAGCTAGATAGGGGAGAGTTCCGAGAAAAGATCCTCGAATTGAAGCAACTCCTCTCATCCAAGTATGTTTTCCTTGCAAATGATGATCTTCATCCAAATTATCATTAGCGCTCCTTGACCAAATTGGAAGAGGAGAAGGCGATGAGGGTACTAAGAAGCAACAAAAATGCGTTGGGTTGGACTATCTCGGACTCAAGGGGATAAGTCCACTTTTTGCATGCACAAAATCAAACCGGAGGAAGAATTCAAACTCGTGATCCAACCTCACGAGAGATAAATCCTACAATGAAAGAGGTGGTGCGTAAGGAAGTTTTAAAGCTCTTAGAGGCCGGCATGATTTATCCTATCTCGGATAGCTCATGGGTGAGTCCGGTTCATGTGGTCCCTAAGAAGGGTGGTATGACGGTAGTGAAGAATGACAAGAATGAGCTGATTCCGACTCGAACTGTTACGGGTTGGAGAATGTGTATAGACTACCGGAAGTTAAACCAGGCAACCAGGAAGGACCACTTCCCTTCCATTCATGGATCCTGATGCTGACATATTTCAGGCGCCTCCACCAGACTCTCGACGCGGTTGAGTAGTCTACTCACCGCCAGGTTACTTTTTCTCTTTCCCTTCTTTTCTGCTTTAATTGATTGTGTGCTTTAATGTTTTCCTTAGGTTAGTTGTCGTTTTTAATTTTATTTTTGTTTTTGCCTTAGTCTTTGTAAATAGGTCTTCCCCTAAATCAATCAGTGAGGACACTGCTGTGTTTAAGTGGGGGGAGGACCTATCGTCAGTTTCATGAATAAAATGCAATCATATGGTGAATTTCCTGTTTAATTTTTTATTTATTTATAATAGAGGACAGTTGAGCAAACTTTGTGATGATTCGGTGAGAATTGAGCGAATAATACCCCTGTGGTGATCAAATTAGCGCATTCTTGCTTCCACACATAAAACACTAACCTGTGGAACTTAGTGATCCTAGAAATGTTGGTAGCTAAGCTAGTTGTTGGTGGACCATGGGAGTCGCAAAATTTTTATTAAAAATTTAGGGTAGTTGTAGAAGCTAAGTTGGGGGTGCATCAGTTGTACTAAGGCTGGGCATGAGGATTGTAGAAAGATCAGTGCATTGTGTGTGTGTGCAGCACTGTAGCGTCTACCCGTAACGCTATAGTGTATGTCGTGTCGTGTGTTAATGCGTGTGTGCAGCACTGTGGCGTCCACCCATAACGCTATAGTGTATGCCGTGTGTGTTGGGGTGTGTGTGTGCAACACTGTAGCGTCTACCCGTAACGCTGGAGTGTATGCCGTGTTGTGTAGTTTAAACTAATAATTGCTGCAATGTCCCGAAGCACATGTTGATCAAATCCAAATGCCAATGTAATAAAAGGGGGTTGCAGCCCAAAAATAAATTGGTGTAGTTGAAATGCGTGAGTTATAATAGTTAGTGCACTGGTTAAATCCAAAATGCCTATTTAAGACCCTTTGTTGTGCTTGAAGCCCCCCGATCATTTTGTGAAAACGTGAATCTACCCTATGTTTTGAACCATCTTTGGCACTCTCGGAAGAAAACCCTCTAGTCTTAGGTAAATGCATTTTGAAACTAGCTAATGTCCAACTGAGTTAAGTGTCACACACGCACTATTGAGCATGTTTATGCTAGTGAGAGTACCACGCGTGGGTGGAAATTGAGTGGCCGGTCTAAAAGTTGTTGCTCAACTTGTCCTTTGGATGTTCGGATTGTCTTGTTTAGAAAGGGATTCACCATTGATTGCATGTTATCTGATGTCGATATTGTCTTGTCTTTGCCTTGTCTTGTCTTTGCTTGAGGACAAGCAAATGTCCAAGTTGGGGGTTGTGATGAATCCCCATCACATAATATTTTTCACTGCGAAAAACGAGAATTTTACTTGATAATTTGATGAATGAATGGAACTTGTTAGGAGAATATTAATGAGTTGTTCTATTTGAGATTTAATTGTTTTGCAGTGTTTATGCTGGGTTTTTTGGTGTTTTTGTGCCCAGGGACTAGGTGGAATTGAAGAACGAAGA
The DNA here is from genome assembly GCA_020916435.1 of Oxytropis ochrocephala. Taxonomy (NCBI): domain Eukaryota; kingdom Viridiplantae; phylum Streptophyta; class Magnoliopsida; order Fabales; family Fabaceae; genus Oxytropis; species Oxytropis ochrocephala. The sequence continues at coordinate 66,999,800 of CM037094.1, read as the reverse complement.
AATGCAAGCAAGCAGACTCAAAAAAATATAAGGGAGTAAGCATTCGCAGAGTTGCGCTGGGAGCGCAAGTCGAGCGCAAGTGGAGTGCAGGAAATCAGAGGTCCCTGCCAATTCGCGCTGCAGTTGCGCTCGAGGTGCAACTGAGGCGCAAGAATTCACCAGAAGCGTCCTCCGCTTCTTGCGTAAGTGGCGCTGGGAGCGCGACTTAAGCGCAAAAATGCTGGAAACACGTAAAAACACACCAGAAACGCGTTTTTGAGAGATCTCTCACATTTTGGACGAATTGGAACCCTAGGAGAGAAAGAGAACTCATTGGAGCTGACAGCTATTGAAGAATCAAGACTTGGGAACAAGGATTGAGGCTTTTCATGCATTCATCTTCATCATCAACTTGTAATTCTCCCTTTTTCTCTCTTTTTATCATGTGTAGCTAATCTCATCATGTTAGGGATGGATTAATTGTGATGTAGCACTATTGTCGATGGTTTAGAATTTATTTATATCGTACTTCTCTATTATTTTATGTATAGAATTTCGTGCTTAATGCTTTGTATTGTTGGGAAATTTATACAATGATCGTTTGTTCGAATTATGAAACGGAAGTTTTATCTTTGAATGTTTGAGATTCTATACCTTCGATTCATAGCTTAGGAATAATCTATGGTTGTTGTATATTGCAACCTTCGTTGTAAATGCTTGTCGTGGTTAGAATCACTTAAGGAATTACGGGTTCTAACTATCGACAAAGAACTAATCAACCTAGGAATAGAAATTAGTGAATGAGTAGGGATTGATAGCAAAAAAAGTAGAGAGAGAGTTTACCCTTCAAATTAAATCACGACAATGGTGCGAAGTTACTAGTAGTTCATCCCTAGCAGCTTGTCTATCGTATTATCCTAAACGCGTTCTCGTTCTATTATTTAGAAAAACTCAAAAATACTTTACTGCTTACTTAGAGCTTCATAGCTCAAACCATTTCAAACAAACCCTTATTTAAATTTGGTTCATATTAGTCGTTGTTAGCGTAATTAGTAATTTAGTTCGATCCTTGAGGACGATATTCCGGTACTTACCGGTTTTATTACTTGCACAATTTGGTACACTTGCCAATATCTTAACACCTCTCAACGAGGATGTTAGCTTAGGTGGATGTATTGTTATAAAGTTAATTTGATTTACTTGATACATGATGGGTTAAGTGGCAGGTCAAGGAGATGGCAACTGAAGGAGTTATTAATTCACTATAAAGATGCAAAACAGTGGTCATCTAGAATTTGGAGAGCCATATATGTGCTTCGTTGGCATTATATGTTGTACAAGTTGTGGACTCATTTATGTGAAGTTGATTGGGTTTTGTAAAATTTCTTAATTTTAATCTTTTTTTTGGACACTCATTCATGTGGAGTTAGTTGGGCTTTGATTGTTGTAAAACACTACTTACACTGAACATCTTCTAGATGATTTTCATTCCTTCAAGTTGTTGACAATAAAAAAGCGCTTTCATTGACTGTAGAAGCAACTACTACAATATACTGGACTGTTGTTCTTATTATCAGGTTAGTTTTAGACACTACAATGTGATATCACTACCTGCAGCTGATGATTGTTTGCCGAGTTGCCAAATCCTTGACTCCTGTTAGTGGTCCTCCACCGCCAAAAAAACTACCTGCAGCTGATGAGTGCTTTTATGTTAGGAATGGTGATTTCAAGTCAGGAACTCCATCTTTAAAAAAAATACCTCCATCCAATGTGATATGCACTTGGCTCAAGAAAGGATTGTGCAAGTTGTGGCTAAATGTACCTTCTGATTAGTCATATCAATGTGTGCTTTACTCTTACGCAATAGGCCCCGCATTATCCCTTATGTACCCTCATATTTGAGACACTGCCTCGGTAAATGGATTTGTACGTTTTGGGGTGAAGAGATGCATTGACCTTTTGTACATAGGTAGTTAATGCGCAACTGAGTAAGACAAAATTAGAATTGGATCGAGGTAGTAGAGGTCCGCACGCATTGTACTTGTGTAGAGGGGTAGTAAATGAGCAACTAGGTGGTTTTAGACTTTTTAATAGAGCACTCAATACCCTACTACTCCAACTTCAACACTAATAGGGCTACTTGTGGTGGAGGTAGTTGGTGTGTGGAATATGCCACATACACTTGAGTGCAAGTATACACTGTCCAAAAACAAGTAGTAAAAAAATCGAACCCACAGAGATTGAAAAACTCACTTTTAAATGATATAAAGTAATATAGTGTAAAGTCACAAAGTAATAAAATAATTTTGGATTTTGTTTGATGATCACAACTAAGTTAGAAAACTCAGAAAGAATGTTGATAGTGTAAAAGAGAAAAGCTAGTTGGAATGTCTTCATCAAGTAATTTACTTAAAAGTGTATGATGCAAGATGTGATGCAATTTGACCAATGAATCTTTGTTGCATTAGCTATGTGCCTTTCGGTCACTTTCTTGAGAGTATCATTATCAAATCTTATGATCCTTGTTCTATGCAAGAAAGAAAGGGGTGTTAGTGCCAATCTTGCCTCCTAACAAGTATCACTTTGCTTAAGTGAATTCACTCTTGTATTGTAAGTACCCACAATTATCCTATGGACTATACTATCCTATGTCTAGGACTTAGCATGGTTTTCATAAAGTTTTCTTTATGTAAAACACTCACCCATATTAGTTCTTGAGTTCTTAATTGTAAGCCATGTCTGGTCATTTACAATTCATACTTATTCTAAGTGATCAAGTTTAAAATAAGTAATAAAAATATTATCAAGCAAGAACTAAAGTACAAACATACATACTTGCAACATACTTACTTAAAAGCTCATTAAATGATTAGAACATTCCAACTAAGAAAGGTTTAGCTAACAAGAGACATTGCAAGATATATATAAACTGAATAGACCATGTTTATATATATAGAAATCACTAAAGAGAAACAACAAGAGTAAAGTTACAAATGTTGAAAACCTTTATATGAAGTCTTCTAGCAATGCACTAGCATTACTCCTTAGCACTATACAAACACTATGAAAATGAGTAAAGGAGGATTTGTCAATTCCTTCCTCTTCCTCTAAAAATATAAAAACTAACTATGTATATTGAAATTTTGATCTAACTTATGGATTGTGATATATTTCCAAATGAAGATGTGAGGTCCTTTTATAGCCTTCAAGTGAGGTGCTTCCTTCCTTCATGTTGAAGTCATCTTGAGTGGATCATAGCTGTATTTGCTTTTCGAAGTTAATCCCATGTTGAAATCTTTGACTTGATATATAGGGCGGTTCCATGGTGATAGAACATGTGTCCCTATGTTGGTGACTCTTCAAAGCTAAGCCTATAGCTATGTGTGAATGGTAGCGCGCTACTATACATTTTTGGATGGCATCGGGCAAGCAGCAGAGGTCATCACATTGCATGTGGATGCATATGAAACAGTCGCTTATTCACCAAGTTGCGCAGAATTGATGATGCAGGATCGGTCACAGAGCATTGATGCGCAGACAAAGATTGAGACCGCAGACCGAACAAAAACATCAAACATACCACAATATATCCAAAATGGCCTATAACTAACTATAACCATTCAAATCACTCAAGATATCATATATCACACTAAATACTATATAAACTCTTTATTATTACTTGAAAGAGAGCAAATACTAAGTTTAAACATATGAAATACTCTATATAAAATAGAGTTATCACACCCCCAAACTTAAACCATTGCTTGTCCGCAAGTAATGACAAAGACAAACTAAAAAACTATAATTCTAGAAGATAGATCAGTTTGATTTTTTGGATTTTTATGAGGAGTTCCCTATGAACTTCATTTATCAACAATTTTTCTTGTGTCTTTATTTCTTCAAAACTACCAAATTTATTCAAACTCTCTTGTGTGTGTGTGAACCCACTGAGTTGAGATTGGTTCCAAGACTAAGTGAAAAATTTCCTCCTAGCCTTTGAAAGGATTGGTTCATCTTTGGTCACACCAAAATATTTTTCAAAAGAGAGTTTAGACTCACAAAATTTTCTCAAGTGTTGGGGAGTTTTTAAAATCAAAGGGCTTGATTGAATCTTTCAAAGCTTTTGAGCCAATGCAATTTTCTATTTTTTTGTGTGGATCTTTTTGTGCAAATGCAATACTTCTTTGAAGTGTTTTTGTGCATTGATTTTTTTCTGCATTTTGCTTTTCTTCAGTGCAGTTTACATTGATGCAGCTGCACTGATGATGCTTTTTTTCTTTTTCTAGCTCATACCTTCCTCACTGACCTCCAGATGCAAATGCACTTTGCACAGTCTTTGACCTCCGTGATGCATATATTTTTTCTTTGCACTTTGGCACAGTTCGATTTATTGAACTATCCTCCGGATACATTTATTCCTCGCATGGCACAGTGTCTTTGACCTCCGATGCATTCATGTACTTAGTACGGTATAGTTTCAAAAGATTCGTGATATATGGCTTGTCCACATTTTTGTTTTCTTTTTCTACATTGTTTACTCTTTACACTTTTGAAATTCAGCCTTTGTTTTCATAAAACACCCCCAAACTTAATTCTTTAAGCTCTTCTTTCTTTTTAGTAAAGCTTTGTTTTGACCTAAGCTTACCAAAAATTCCCCTTGCATCAGATTGATCTTTTAAATAGCAAGGTTCTTTTCACAAACTCAGTTTTGAAGTGTTGAAGTGAAAATAATTTTGGTTTTTCTGAGAAATAAGGCTTCTTTTTCATCATTGAAATTCCATCCATAGGGTTTTCACCATATTTTTGAAAAACTGATCTTTTCTACTAAAATATTTAGATACTACTTTGCTAAGTACATCTAATATTTAAACAAACTAAAAACTATTTAAAACATATATATTTACTATCTAAAACATATTAATTAAACACACAACATATTAGATAGAAAACATATTAAAACATAACATAACATGCAAATCCCCCCCCAAACTTAAGGGGTTGCAGTGCCCTCACTGCAAATTTGTTCAAAACAGACAAATCATTTGTTCAAAAATAGGGGAGAGGGATTAGTACAACCAGAGAAATAGTTCAAAACAGAATTAACAAAACAAGCATTAGTAGTAGTAGGTGAAAGCTTGTAAATTGATACTCATTTCTTTGCTCCACTCCTAATTCTGGTGCTATGTCTGCTTGGAGGAGTGTGTTTCACCTTCTGCTTCTTCTCCTTGGGCTTGCTTGGTGTTGCTTCTATAGGTGCAGATGCACCTGCATCACTCTGCATCTCAACAGTTTGAGTTACTGTCTCCTTTGCAGATGATTCTTCAATTTTATCTCCTTTGTCGAGTCCTTCTTCTTCTCTTTCCTGCACAATCTCTTTCTCAAGAGCAGATACAACATTAGAAATAATGTTGCTTGGGTCAGAAGGTACTGCATGTTCGGTTGGCATAACAGGGGTTGGTTGTTCTGTGTGAGTTGTTTCTTTTGGTTCATTTCTTGGAGAGGGTGGTGGAGGGGTTGTTTGTGGTGGTGATTGTGATAGGACTGGTGGATCATTGAGGGAGGGTAATGGTGATTTTGGAATGGAGGATGATTCTTGGTTTGGTGAGATGATGGGTGTTTTGGTTACTGGTGAAGTGATAGGGGTTTCTGGTTGGGTTGATGCAGAAGTTTGTTTGGAATATTTCTGCCTAGCAATCTCTTCTAAGATCACACCTCTAGCCTGTTCCTCTTCTTCCTCATCAATTTCCTCATCACTCTCTTCTTCCTCTTCTTCTTCTAACTCCTTATCCATTTCTTTTAATTCCTCACTCTCAGCTTCAGATTCAGAATCATACAATTCTTCCACAACAGGTTCTACCACAACCTTTTTCTTTTGTACTTTGTATTGCTTCCTAGTCACCTTCTTTTTGGTGCTAGGTTCTCCTACCTTCTCCTTTCCTTTCCCTTCTTCTTCAACTTCTTTCTCTCTCTTCTTCTTCACCTTCACTTCTCGGTACTCAACTTGGGAATTCAGGGGCATTCACTTGGCCCACAAGATCAAAGATCTTGTCAAAGACCAATTGCTACCATCATGTTGATCATTCCGAAATTTCCAGATCGCCTCTCGCTCGCATGTAATGCTCTTGCATTGCAGTGCAGGGGCCTCTTACATTTCTCAACTTTTCCTTCACTTCAAGACTCTCAAATTACTGGGGGGAAATTTCCTTTGTTCATTAGCAGGCTATAGGGACTCCTTCTTTCATGCATAATTCAGTTATAAGACAAGGAAAAACAGAAATCCCTTTGATTTTGTTGAGCATGCAAGAATTTCCCTAGCTATCAATCTGCCTTATGTCTACATGTCCTCGAGAGAATTGTATCTAGCAAGATCAATCTCTCTTTGGTCATAGCATATGTATGTGATGTAGGCAGAATTGAATTGGCTATGAACAAATGCCAATTACCTAATGCATTTACCAAATAGTTACTTCTAAGCTTAATCTCATTAGGTGTGAATTTTTCCCAAACAGACCCTGGTATAGCAATCCTACTCCTTATTTCTTCCATTTCTTTCTTAAAGGCATTTGCCACTCTATTTTCAAATTCATTCCCATTATATTTCAACATATAATGTTCATTCAATTTCTTTGCATGGAAGTGTACAAGTTTACCTCTCACCATGGAAGTGTAGGAATGTTCTGCTCCTTCTTGTGGTGTGATGCCAGCATAGAATTCTCTCACTATGTCTTCAATATAGTCTCCTCTTGGTAGCACGAAGTGGTCCCAATTGAGATTGGCCACTGTTGACATGAATGATGGGCTTGCCTTCTTCAAATCATACCCTCTCTCGGGCAATAGATGCATGTTCCACAGATGAACATTGTCATCAGTTCTGATTGATGATTCTTTGGCTTTCCCTTTCCTTGATGATGATGATCCTGCATGTATGGCTTTCTTCTCTTTTTGGGGAGTTTTGGCCTGCCTGCCTGATGATTTCTGTGCTGATTGCTTCTTCACCATTGTAATGAATTTCTAGGTTTTTGATTGCTTGTGTGTTTTGGAAAAGATTGGATTGAGAATGAGAAGATTGATTTGTGTTTCAGATGAGAGAATTTGTGAGAATTTGCGAATGAAGGGGTAACGGTAACAATGAAGGCTTTATGTTTCAGGAAGAGGGAAGTTAGTGGAGTTATTAGGTAGCCGTTAGCATTGCGTGCTGCGCATGCATCTTGCCAAGTGTTTTGCTTTGGCTACCAATGTGTCATTTAATCTTGCTTAACCTCTTTTGATCTTCCTGAAGCTTTATGATTCACACTTAACCAATTTTCTTCAAGTTTATAAATTTCTGATGCAGGGCACATTTTCCTTCAATGCAGGTGCACTTGATGCAGCTGCATTAGTTTCTCGCATTTCTGCAAAAACAACTAAAAACATAAAATTGCACAAAAATAATTAAAAACAATGGGTTGCCTCCCATTAAGCGCTTGTTTTAAGAGTCTTGTCAGCCTGACTACCTCTTTTTACTTAGAGATTTTGCAAATGGGTGGTGGTTTTGTCTCTCACCACATGTTCACCATAGTACATTTTCACTCTCTGACCATTCACCTTGAAGACAAAGATTTGAGATTTTATCAAATAAGTCTCATCGCTCCATGTGGATAAACCTTTATCAACTTAAATGGTCCCGACCACCTTGACCTTAGTTTTCCAGAAATAGCTTCAACCTAGAGTTGTATAGCGAACTAGTCCTCCTTCTTTCAATTCTCTTACGAGAATTTTCTTGTCATGCCATTTCTTAGTCTTAGCTTTGTAGATTTCAGCATTCTCATAAGAGGTTTGCCTAATTTCTTCTAACTCATCAAGCTCTAACATTCTCTTTTACCTCGCCTTGTTCAAATTGAAATTGAGCTTCTTGATAGCCCAATAAGATTTGTTTTCCAATTCTACAGTAAATGACATGCTTTTCCATAGACTAATTTGTAAGGGGACATTCCTAAGGGTGTTTTGAATGCTTTGTTCTATATGCCCATAAAGCATCATCCAAATGTAAAGACCAATCTTTCCTATTTGGACTTACCATTTTTCTAGCATTCTCTTAATTTCCTATTGGATAATTCCGCTTGTCCACTAGTTTGAGGATGGTAGGTCAGTAGCTATCTTATGCTTAACTCCATACTTAGCTAGAAGGTTTTCTATGATCTTATTGCAAAAGTGTGAACCTTCATCATTAATGATAGCTCTAGGAGTTCCAAATCTAGTGAATATATTTCTTTGCAGAAACTTACTCACCGATTTAGCATCATTATTAGGTAATGCTACTGCCTCTACCCATTTGGACACATAATCAACAACTACTAAGATATATAAATTGCCAAAAGAGGGTGGAAAAGGTCCCATGAAATCCATGCCCCAAACATCAAATAATTCAATTTCTAAAATATTTGTTCTAGGCATTTCATGTTTATCGAAATATTTCCTCGCTTTTTGACATTTATCACAAAGATTTTGACCAATAAATATGAATCTTTAAATAAAGTAGGCCAAAAATAACCAGATCAGAATACCTTAGCCGCTGTTCTAGTGCTTCCAAAGTGTCCTCCATAAGGTGCGTAATGGCAATCCGTAAGCAATCGCTTGTTGCTCCTCTTCGTATGCATTTCCTCATTAATTGATCGGGGCACATCTTGTAAAGGAATGGATCATCCCAATAGTATTGTTTAACCATGTGGAAGAACTTTCTCCTTTGTTGATATGTCATACTCACTCGTACCACTTTGCTTGCAAGGAAATTTACAATATCGAGAAACCATGGTGCGAGATGCATTTGATGCTCCCGCATTGCTTATAGCAAATGCGCTTTCATGTTTTGCATTGCCTGTGATTGCCAATAGTTTTTCATCCGAAAGCTCTCCTTGATTTCTTCTCCGTGTACCAAGTGATTCTCCTTCAATCCTTGATAAATGGTCCGCTACTTGATTTTCTACTCCTTTCTTGTCTCTAATTTCAAGATCAAATTCTTGTAGGAGTAAAATCCACCTTATCACCTTGGCTTTGCATCCTTCTTTGAAATTAGATACTTAATGGCAGAGTGATCAGTATAGACAATAATTTTAGTGCCAACTAAGTATGATCTAAATTTTTCAAATGCAAAGACCACAGCTAATAATTCCTTTTCTGTGACTGTGTAGTTCACTTGAGCTTCAATTAATGTTTTGCTAGCATAATATATGGAATGAAAGACCTTATCATACCTTTGCCCTAGGATCGCTCCTCTACTGCAAAGTCACTAGCATCACACATTAATTCAAATGGCCTGCTCCAATCTGGAGTTACTATAATTGGTGCTGTCACCAATGCCTTTTTAAGCTTGTCAAAAGCTTCTATACAAAAGTTATCAAAGATAAATTCTACATCATGTTGCAAAAGCATGCATAATGGTTTTGAGATTTTTGAAAAATCTTTGATAAACCTTCTATAGAAACCAGCATGGCCTAAGAAGCTCCTGATACCTTTAATTGTATTGGGTGGTGGTAGATTCTCAATGATATCAACTTTAGCTTTGTCTACCTCTAGACCTTTCTTTGAAATCCTATGTCCTAACACAATGCCCTCTTGTACCATGAAATGGCACTTTTCCCAGTTTAAGACTAAATTTGTTTCCTCACATCTCTTGAGAATTTGTTCCAAGTTTGTTAAGCAAACTTGAAATGTTTCTCCAAAGATAGAGAAATCATCCATGAATACTTCCATTGATTGCTCAATGAAATCTGAGAATATAGACATCATGCATCTTTGGAATGTAGCAGGTGCATTACATAAGCCAAATGGCATTCTCCTAAAAGCAAAAGTACCATAAGGGCATGTAAAGGTGGTTTTGTGTTGATCCTTAGGCTCAATGGCTATTTGATTATAGCCTGAGTAGCCATCTAGGAAACAATAAAATTCTTTCCCTGCTAATCTATCTAACATTTGGTCTATGAATGGTAAAGGAAAGTGATCCTTTTTGGTAGCTTTGTTGAGTTTTCTCAGAATCCATACAGATTCTCCACCTGTGATGCTTCTTGTTGGTATCAACTCATTCTTTTCATTGGCTATCACCGCCACACCCCTTTCTTTGGTACACATTGGACAGGGGCTTACCCAAGCACCGCCTCGATATGGGTATATGATTCCAAAGATCTAGCCACTTAATGATTTCCTTTTTCACAACCTCTTTCATGATAGGATTTAGTCTTCTTTGACTCTCTATGTCTTTGCTTTTGGATTTTCTTCCAAAATGACTCATGCATGCATATAGAAGGACTAATTCCTTTGATATCCGCCATTTGCCAACCTATAGCTTTGGTATGCTTCTTGAGAGTACTAATGAGATCACTCTCTGTTTTGATGTTAAATCGTAGCAATGATAATGTAAAGTCTCATTTGTTCCTAAGAATGCATACTTAAGGTGTTCAGCAAATATCTTCAATTCTAACTTAGGAGGTTGTTCTATTGAGGGTAAGTTCTTCTTGAGAGTTGGATCCTCAAGATTGAGTGGTTCATAAGTCCTAGCCCATACTTCCTTACAAGAGTTTTCTATTGGCGATTCTCTTTTCTAGTATTTCAAAGATCTAGCAATGCAAATGCATCTAATGCATCCGCATTGGCTAAGTGATCATACCGCTTGTAAAATTGTTTTTCTACCAATTGATCTAGAGAGAATAAGGATGAACACTCTTCTGCTTCCTCCAAGGATACTTCATAGCATTCATTACATTGAATTTGATCTCTTGATCATTCACTCTCATAGTGAGTTCACCTTTCTCGTACATCAATTATGGTTTTACCAATTGCTAGAAATGGTCTACCTAGGATAATAGGCACTTCCTTATCTGCATCAAAGTCAAGGATAACAAAATCTACAGGAAATACAAATTTGTCTACCTTAACTAAGATGTCTTCTATGATACCTTCAAGATAGGCTATTGATCTATCTCGCTAATTGAAGTGTCACGTGGTTGGTTTTGCATTTCCTAAATCTAATCACATAAATAGATTTAGGCATCAAGTTGATGCTTGCACCTAAATCACATAAAGCTTTACTAAAGATAGGATTTTCCTATAGAAAATGGAATTGTAAAACTACCTGGATCCTTCAATTTCCTAGGGATCTTATTTTGCATAAGCAAACTACAATCTTCTGTCATGACAATCTGCTTTCAAACTCACCTAATCTTCTTCTCTTAGTAAGCACATCCTTCATAAATTTTGCATAATTTGGCATTTGTTGGAGGGCTTCTACTAAGGGAACATTGATGTGTAATTGTTTTAGTACCTCTAGGAATTTACCAAACTGCTTCTCCTCATGTGCTTTTTTCAGTCTTTGAGGGTAAGGAGGAGGAGGGTATTCAGTACTAACTTAGGTAGTGGACTTTGAACTTTCTTGTGATGCAGAGCACTAGATGCTTCTGCATTGGTTTCTTTTTGATTTTTGGTTTTTTCTCCCTTTTCTACACTTTCCTTCTCAGTTAACTCTACCAAATCCTTACCACTTCTTAATGAAATAGCCTTAACCTGCTCTTTTCCTTTGGTTTGAGAAGGTGTAGCTTCAGATTTGAAGGTAAGGCACCTTGTGGCCTTTGATACAGAGTGTGGCTAATTGACCAACTTGATTCTCTAAGTCCTTGATGGAAGCATCTTGGGTTTGTCTAGCGCTTCTAGATTCACCTATGAATGCTTTAAGCATGGTTTCTAGAGAATTATCAGTGGTAGGTTGAGAGTTTCTTTGGTTAGTTTGAGCTGGGAATCCTGGTGGGTTGGTTTGTGTAGTTGGAGCAGTTCTAGTTGCAGTGCACTATTGTTGTTCAATCTAAAATTTGGGTGATCTTTCCAACCGTGATTATAAGTGTTTGAATAAGGGTTGTTATTCCTATTATAACCTACATAATTTACAGAGATAGGGTTGCTAGAACACTCCTCATACAAGTGACCTCCTCCACAAGACACACACAACTAGGTGTGCCTCGAGGTACTTGTTCTCATCACAGAATAAGAGTCTTTACGGTGATGCAAATTGCATTAGATGCAATGAGCATTGCTGTAAGTGAAGTTTTTCATCAAATTAGCTAGAGTGGCTACTTGAGCAGATAGTAGCGGATATATCATTGATTTCATGTACCCTGATGGTTTCTTTTGGGCACTTACCCTCTCGTAGGCCAACTAGAGCTATTAGTCGCTATTCTATCAATTAATTCACATGCTTCATTGTATGACAGATTTAATAACACTCCACCGGATGATGCATCAAGCATTATTCTAGTTTGAGGTTCTAAACCATTATAAAATGTTTCCATTTGAATAATAACAGTAAACCATGATGAGGACATTTTCTCAAAAGTTCCTTCCATCTTTCCCATGCTTCAAATAAAGATTCAAACTCTTTTTGTCTAAAAGATGTAATATCATTTCTTAACCTTTGGCATTTTTGATAGGTGGGAAATATTTTCCTAAAAACTTTTCAGCCATTTCATTCCATGAATGAATAGAGTTAGGCTCTAAAGAATTTAGCCAAGCCTTGGTCAGTATCTCTCAAAGAATATGGAAATAACCTTAATCTAAATGCATTTTCACTAACACCGTGTAAAATAAAATTACTACATACTTCTAGAAATTGCCTTAAATGCAAATGAGGATCTTCATGAGGAGATCCTCCAAATTGACCAATAGTTTGAAGCATTTGAAACATCATAGGCTTAAATTCAAAATGCATGGCATCAATATGAGGTCTGCTTTATGCTAGTTTGCATGTTTTGATGATCAAACCGATCATAATCCTCATAGGTCTATCTCTATCATTAATCATACCTATGTGATCCATGTGGATGAGATTTTCTCTATGAACTTCTTCTTCAAAGAGCATGTCAGTGAACCGTGGCCTCCTCTCACCGAGTGTGGCCTTGAGCTTTGTTCTTCACCGAAAGACATGTTCTTTGGCTTGTTGATTCTGCTTTTGGAGTCTTAGCAATCTCCCGAATTTTCTTTCTATTTCTAAATCTAAACTATATTCGAGTTCTGCTTTCTGTTACTGTACATATACTAAGTACCATGTACTCGTTGTTGTTGTGAAACTCTAAAAACCAGAATTTATATACAACACTAAATTACTCAATATCGTAATTTTAAAAAGAATTTACTTCAATCCCGCAAACACGCGCCAAAAACTTGGTGTGTGGAATATGCCACATACACTTGAGTGCAAGTATACACTGTCCAAAAACAAGTAGTAAAAAGATCGAACCCACAGAGATTGAAAAACTCACTTTTAAATGATATAAAGTAATATAGTGTAAAGTCACAAAGTAATAAAATAATTTTGGATTTTGTTTGATGATCACAACTAAGTTAGAAAACTAAGAAAGAATGTTGATAGTGTAAAAGAGAAAAGCTAGTTGGAATGTCTTCATCAAGTAATTTACTTAAAAGTGTATGATGCAAGATGATGCAAATGCATTTGCTCAATCTTTGTTGCATTAGCTATGTGCCTTTCGGTCACTTTCTTCAGAGTATCATTACCAGCTCTTATGATCCTTGTTCTATGCAGTAAAGAAAGGGGTGTTAGTGCCAATCTTGCCTCCTAACAAGTATCACTTTGCTTAAGTGAATTCACTCTTGTATTGTAAGTACCCACAATTATCCTATGGACTATACTATCCTATGTCTAGGACTTAGCATGGTTTTCATAAAGTTTTCTTTATGTAAAACACTCACCCATATTAGTTCTTGAGTTCTTAATTGTAAGCCATGTCTGGTCATTTACAATTCATACTTATTCTAAGTGATCAAGTTTAAAATAAGTAATAAAAATATTATCAAGCAAGAACTAAAGTACAAACATACATACTTGCAACATACTTACTTAAAAGCTCATTAAATGATTAGAACATTCCAACTAAGAAAGGTTTAGCTAACAAGAGACATTGCAAGATATATATAAACTGAATAGACCATGTTTATATATATAGAAATCACTAAAGAGAAACAACAAGAGTAAAGTTACAAATGTTGAAAACCTTTATATGAAGTCTTCTAGCAATGCACTAGCATTACTCCTTAGCACTATACAAACACTATGAAAATGAGTAAAGGAGGATTTGTCAATTCCTTCCTCTTCCTCTAAAAATATAAAAACTAACTATGTATATTGAAATTTTGATCTAACTTATGGATTGTGATATATTTCCAAATGAAGATGTGAGGTCCTTTTATAGCCTTCAAGTGAGGTGCTTCCTTCCTTCATGTTGAAGTCATCTTGAGTGGATCATAGCTGTATTTGCTTTTCGAAGTTAATCCCATGTTGAAATCTTTGACTTGATATATAGGGCGGTTCCATGGTGATAGAACATGTGTCCCTATGTTGGTGACTCTTCAAAGCTAAGCCTATAGCTATGTGTGAATGGTAGGCGCCTACTATACATTGTTGGATGGCATCGTGCAAGCAGCGGGAGGTCATCACATTGCATGTGGATGCATATGAAACAGTGCTTATTCACCAAGTTGCGCAGAGAATTGATGCAGATCGGTGCAGAGCATTGATGCAGATGCGGATTGAGACCGCACCAACAAAAACATCAAACATACCACAATATATCCAAAATGGCCTATAACTAACTATAACCATTCAAATCACTCAAGATATCATATATCACACTAAATACTATATAAACTCTTTATTATTACTTGAAAGAGAGCAAATACTAAGTTTAAACATATGAAATACTCTATATAAAATAGAGTTATCAGTAGTATATGTGGGCACACATTGTACTTGTCTGCAGGGGTAGTAAATGAGCAAGTAGGTACTTTTAGATCTACTAATAGAGTACTCAATACCCTACTACTCCCACTTCAACACTAATAAAGGCTACTTGTGGTTTCATGTGGATACGCACTGTATTTGTGTGCAGGGGTAGTAAATGAGCAATTAGGTAGTTCTAGACCTTTTAATAGAGCACTCAATACCCTACTACTCCCACTTCAACACTAATAGTTACTCTCCCACAACACTAATGAAAACTCACTACAAGGGAGAAATGAGAAGATGGGAGAAGAATGGACATCCACAAATAATAATAATAATAATAATAATAATAATAATAATAATAATAATAATAATAATAATAATAAATATGCTTAGCACTCCCTCTTGGAAGTCCATCAAGGATATGCCTCATTAAAACCTTACTAGAAAAAACCAGTGGGATAAAAATCTAGTGAAGGAAAAAGAGTACAATATCCTATCAGTGGGAACTGTCTCGTTAAAAATCTTTCTAGGAAAATCCAGTGGGACAAAACCATGGCCAAGGAAAAAAGAGTTCAGTTTTTCTCCCCCTGAATGAAGCGTCACTTCAGAATATGAACTTCAGCATCTAGAGTTTCTCCCCTGAGTGCATATGGAGCAATCTACTTCGTTCTGTCACTTGTGATATATCCTCTTTTAATAGAGATTTGAGGTCAATATTGTCTTCAAGACATCTTCCTTGAAATATTGGCATTTGGGCTTGAAATGAAGAAGCAAGAACCATAGATTGTTTTATAGATCATAAAGATATTTCAATGTCACCACATGTAGATAATAGCTGACTTGTAATCTGACTTGATCTAGATCAAAAAAATACTTTATATCTGCATGGTTAATTTGTGTAACATACATAAAATAATTTATTCATTACAATAGCCAAACATAAATATGCATCTTACACCCTTTTTTCTGATGAATTTTGGTTTGTAATGAACTATATTGCCACTAATTATCACATAATATTATCATATATCAACGGATGTAACATTTGGTAATATGCTTGCTTTCATAGTTTTCAGGACTGAGATATTTCATATGTACTCAATATAAATAATTTCTGAAGATCAATATGAGACTTTCTTTTTCAAAAGAATTTGTTTAAAGATGTTTCCTTTTATCTTTCTAAGATTTTGCATGTAGAGGTCAACTACAAGTTCAACTTCAAAATCCATCAGATATAGTTTGAGGTTATTCATCTAGATCTCTTTCTTTGAACGGTCTACAGTTTTTGGAAGCTCTTCAGGAGTTGCGATAATACTTATGTCATCAACATAGTCATCAGTTATAACAAACCAAATATTTTTATATAACTATATGGACAAGAGGTGTCATATTTGTATCTCTCCTTATCAACCTCACCCTGTGAAAGTTGAGCTATTCATGTGCTACAAGGCTAATTAAGTTGAGCAATATGTCGAGCTTTTTCACTCACAATTTCACCATTCTCATTCTGTTTTTGCACAATAACCCATTTGTATCTGACTGGTTTCACACCTTCAGGTGTTTCGACTACAGGTCCAAAAACTTTTGTAAAGCTATTTAATTCTTCTTCAATTTCATCTTTCGATGATCTATACTATGAGCTCCACAAGTTGCATGCTATGGTGGTTGTAATACCCCAATTTTGTTCGTCCTTTAACTTAAGCCAATTTCAATCATCGAGCTCAACTAAATCGAAATACCGCTTTTAAATTAAGCAGGCACGCGAATGATCGATCTTTTCGCGCGTTCTTCAATTTAATCTTCGTATTTGGGTTTAGTCGTACATAAGTAGTGTTTTTAGTTAATGAGCTCATTTCTTCTATTCGAGTCTCGTTTTAACGTATTCGTCTAGTCTGGCCCGTTCTCGTCTTTGTTTTTGGCCAGACTCTTTTTATTATTATTATTCCTTTTTTGCGCAGTTAATTTATTTTGAGCATATATATAGTCCAAAATGTCAAAAAATTCAATTTAGTTTTATTTACAATTTAAAAATGTTTAATAGTCCAAAAATGTCAAAAAAAAATACTATTTAATTTTTATTACAAATTAGAAGTGTTCAAATGTCCAAATGTCCAAAAATACAAAAAATAATAACAAAAATATATACAAAAATAAATAAATTCGAAAATACAAAAAAAATAATAAAAGGCAGCAGCAGCAAATCTGGGGTTCCAGCTGTAACACCCCCTTCTACTTAATACTAATTTAATTAATAAAAATCAGAGTTTACAAAAATTTTCCACACGCCTCAAGGAGAGTGCTACATTTAATAAAAACATCACGAATATAGCATTTAAAATTCATACGCATCTAGTGCGTAAAATATATATCATATCAAGATGGGGCGAACCCTCAAAACCTGTCTTAAATTTACAATAATCCAGAAAATAGTTTTACAGCACAGCGGAGTAAAAACTAAGTTCTACATATTCAAGACATAATCCAAATCGATCTATTACATAAAATAAAATGGCAATACTACAATTCCCGCCCCCGGTGTTACTAATCGGAGAGCGACACGCACGTCCCACAAAGGCATGCACACCTTCACTCAAGATCACTGGCGCTGCCACGAGAGCGAGCAACATAAAAGCGCTAGGGTGAGTCTCTTTACATAAATAATAACAAGTAAGATAAGCATTATACTAGGAAAGCATCTAGCAACATCAATCCACAACAATTAGGACATTACCATTCAATTATAATGCCAAGAAAACCACAATAATGATTTAACTAAGCATCAACAAGCATTCCAAGAAAGTATGAGTGTATGCATGTATGCAATATGCATGTGGAATATCCATCACCATCGCTATAAGCCCCAAGGGCACCCGTCGCTTTGGCCGAAGCCCCCGTCGCTTTTGGCCGAAGCCCCCTTCTCTTTATGTGTATGCTTTATGCGACACCATGACAATGCACCACAACACAATACATTCGCCACCACATTCATTGTCACATCACTTAAAACATCTCCACAACACAACCCGTCGCTTTGGCCGAAGCCTACCCGTCGCTTACTCATCACCACAACACAACCCGTCGCTTTGGCCGAAGCCTACACATCGCTTAATCATCACCACAACACCCCACACCTCATTTATTATATTAAATCTCACACTAAAAATTAACTCCCACCTAAGGATTATTTTAACACACCAAAAATTGTTTTAGTACCTAAGGACTATTTTGACACACTCTAAATTAATTTAGTGCCTAAGGACTATTTTGGCACCTACTTCGGCGGAGTATTTAAAATAGCAAACGACATCGAAAAATTACAAAAGACCACTCGTCGGAAAGCCACGGATATGTAGTTTCTGGATATATATTTATATTTTCAAAACAGTGAACCAATTAGTACAGTTTTTAGAAACAACCCGAACAGTCCCAGGCTGATCGACAGATTCTCGCCTCCCACTTCATTTTCCTCTAAAATGACTTAGATTCGACCAAGGACAAAACCTTAGCCCGAACAAAAGCAATTTGAGTATAGTTTCTAATGGAAAAGAATCGTTCAAAACGGAGTTCATTTGAAGGCATAAAACTTGCAAAACCGCACCTACCCACCCAGCATTGACTCTAGAAATTTGACTCGACTTTGGAGACTCATAACTGAGCTACACAACTCCGAATTTAACGAAACTAGTGCCAAAACGACCGGCTTTAAGTCTATTTTCGAAAACACTCAGCCACATAATTTTTGACTCAATCAAACAGTACCAGTTTTAAAAATACTGAAACAGTGTCCAGAAAACCACACAAAGACCATAAACAAGTAAAACTCATCATCAATTTAATTCAACAACACTTTTATTCAACAATTCAACACCCACTTCAACAACACTCATTAGACATTTGATCAACTTCATGAAATTAACATATTCTCATATTTCATCACATTGGAGCATTTTATCAAACACATGGCATGCACATTTAACAACACATTTATTTCCAACATCAAACATCATGACATCATCAAATTAAATACAAATACAACAACAAACATAGGATTAGCACAAAACTCAACAATCAAACTATCCTAGAGCTATTCCACACATAATACATATCATACAACTTATTATATACGTAAAGTAGAGCCCCCCTAACCTTGAATGAGCTAGAAACTTTCAACCCAACACCAAGAACCAACAAAGTGGAGTACTCCTACCCTCCTTTCAGCGGAAAACGTGACCTCTCTCTCCTTGGGTAACAATGGAGAATCAACAAAGAATGTAGATGAGGTGTTAAAAACTACCACACTAAAAAGAGGAAAAAATGGAGAATAATGGACTAAAACACTCCACTTACTAAGCAAAACTCAAGAGAAAGTCTCCTCCTTTCTTCCCTTGGGCCGCGTCACTTCCTTCTCTCTCTCTCTCTCTCTAATTTTTCTTTTCTTTCTTTGAATGAGACACAATGAGTCTCTACCTTAGGAACCCCTAGGTTTATGACTAGAAATTGGGCTCACTAATGGCCCTTGGGCCTTATTTACCCTCCCCATTAATTTAATTCACCTCTTGTAATAAAATAAATCTCATCTTAATTATCCCACTTAACTAAAATACTCATCATTTAATTACCCTATATTTAGCTTAATATAGTCAATTAAAACAATCACTTAATTAATTTAGCTAAATAATCGCTTAATTAAATTAATTAAATAATCACCTAATTAAATTAGTTGAATAATTCACTTAGTTAATTTTTTTTTGGGGCGTTACAACTCTCCCCCACTTAGAATATTTTCGTCCTCGAAAATCTAACTATCATGGACATGTAAACTTAAACACGCACCAATAGATTTCTAGTAAAGCACCCTAAATGAAACGCTAACCTCTAAATGCAACTATCACTCCTCCGCAGACTCAGAACCCGCCGAGACAAACACTCTCCCGCTAGGCTTCTCCTCCTTCGGCTTTGGACACTTGGTACTAATGTGCCCCAATTCCCCACACACCATAGTGAAGACCACATCCTCCTTCTCACACTTAGCGCAGCTACACGACCTTCCTTACTACACCGGAAACACTTGTTGACCATGCAATTTGGACTCCTATGCCCCGCTTACCACACTTGTGACACACAATCCCCGCAGATGGCGTCTCCCCACTTGGCTTTTTGCCCGAACTCTCCTCTCCTTGCCCTTACCACCGACACTTTATAGGGCTTCCCACTAAACCGAAACTCCTCTTCTCCTTCACTATCTTGTATGAACGATTGCTACCCTCCTCGAAAATCTATGCTACACTCATGAAACCAACACCCACTCTTCTTATCTCCTCTAATCATATCATCCAAGTCCTATCGACACACAACAACAGTCAAACGCTCTTCCCTACACTCTTACTCCCCAATTAGGTATTCTAGCCTGTAGGTTGTCAAAATCCTACCCGACTACCCAACACTAGAGACTACAACAATTTTGGCGGAGGCCCAACAACCCTAACAACCGTAATTAACACAACAATACCAGTCTCAACAATTTATCATATATCAAACATTATTCACATCAACAATTAACACAATCATAACCACAAAATTCGAGTTCAACCTATTCCACAATTAATCATTTTATTCAACGTTCAAATTGGTCCACCTAAACTCGGGTGCGAAAATTTCGTAACTTTGCGCTTACTTTGGCGAATTAATTAAAATAGTAAACGACCTCGGTTTCGACAAATAAATACTTGTTGGAAAGCCCTATGGGTCTATTTCTTATCCCTAAGTTCAGTTTTTGAAGGAGAGTGTTCAATAGGTACATTTCAAAAATACGCATACTAGTTTCAAAAGATGCGCTTCATCCTTCAAATTCAAGTCGTTTTCTATAATGACCAAAACTCGATCAAATTGCATGAAACTTGTGCATAAATGAGGAAAATTCTGTCAAGTTTTCAAAGAAATTGGATTCGTTCGAAAATGAGCTCTTTTGAAAATGCAAGAACCAAAACACCGACCCTATGTCCGCATCAAGTTTCGAAATTTTAACCTAACTTGTTTCACCTATAACTCGAGTTCTACAACCCCAAATGCAACCAAATCGGTGACAAATTAACAAGCATTCAATCAAGTTTTCAAATGACGAACCACATAATTTTTCAATTAGCAAAACGTTCTCGATCCACTGAAATACTGAACCCATGTTAGAACGTCTCAAAACAAAGTGAATTCAACAACACAAACAACCATCATAATTCAGCCACCATTACTAATAATTCTACACCGAGTTTTATAAAAACAGCATTTTTAGAAGTTCGCAAAAGTATGCATAGCTTTACCGGTCCCCATGAGTCTCAACCTAAGACATTGATTCGGACATCATTTCCACTCCTGAGTTGTATAACAATCATGTTTTCATTCTAAGCACAAAACACTACTAGAGTTCATTGAGGACACGAAAATTATAACAAGATTTAATTAATTCCACCCCCCAAAGAATACACGTAGAAAACACATAAGCATAACCAATCATGTAAACAAATTAAACACACAAGCCCTAAAAAAGATTAAACATGTAGGCATCTTCTTCGATCTATTTATTCCTAGGGATTGGCTAACATGCGATCTTACAATTTCCCCTAGAAAATAACATGGGACATATAATTCTACCAAATTGAACCGATTTCATATCACAACAGAACATAGCCAACACATGCATTACAGTACAATCATTTTGATACACGACTTGACATTAGTTTAACCAATTGAAATTAAATACTCTTGTCAACATTTAGCAAAGAAAACTAATCAAGTAATAGAAATGCACAAAAAGTCTCGTGCACAGTTTTCATCATTAGATTTAGAAGCCACGTAAAACAATTTTCAAGAAGTGACAATTAATACTAGTGATAGCAGCAACAATGTCAAAATTAAGTCATAAAACGAACACAATTATACAATTGTAGTTCACAGTCAAGAAGTCCTTAAAATTGTTTCCATTTGTTTCTAAAAGCTTGACAATTATTAATGGATTCCCATTCACATAACACAAAAATTCTAACTCATCTGGTCATGCAATTTATGAAAAATCTCATACTTTCAAATGTCATTAAACCACAACCTATTCGGTTCGAAAGCCGAAGTCACATCACATTTCGAAATTACAACTTTAAAACATTTTGGAAACAGGATTCAATACTAATTTGACATCACATTCATTTTCCAATAGCATAAAATTTCCCAAGTACCGTTTCTTTTTGAAAATCATAGAACTCACAGTTTTGTCCAAAACGGGAAACTATATGCAAAACCCCAAATCTTACTATCACACGAGCATGCTACCACATAACAGCTACTCATTAGTTCAAAATTTAGTTTCCGACATACGCTCAGAAGGTAAGGAGAGTTAATCATTTAATTTTGACAAGTCACATCATGCTCACGAAACAAGTCAAGTTGAAACACTGAAAGTGTCGAAAGTTCAAATTATGCAATCTTAATTGGGTTAATGAAAATATAGCATTACACAGCATTTCATTTTAGCTAACTAACTTCGAAACAATTAAGCACAAGTCAAACTTAAACTCATATACATCACAAGAACAATCAACCTATAGCGAGACGTCAATCAAGTGCAACGATTTCCAACAAGCAATCTCCAAATATTGTTCAATTGTATACTTACTACTAAGTTAGGTCATATAAAAATTACTTTCTATATTCTAACAAGCTAATCAAACAATCAATCAAATTAAAATTAGTGCATGCATCCAAATTTAATAATAACCATGAGTTATTGTCGCCTCTTTCATTGGGGATGAGTGATTGGGGTGATCAGTCCCTCCTACTCATGCAACCAATTAATTAAGGTCACAAAAACTACTTCCTTTCAAAGTTATCATATTAAAAGACTTTTAACGCAGTCCGGAGTGCGAAGGCGTCGTCACGACTTTCACTCCTTTGACGTCGTTAGAACTCTTTTAATCACACATATCCGAATAATACAGACAACAGTCAAAGCTACAACCACCATTTACACAGTTCGATCACATATACTTCAATAATTTAACATAACTTTCAATCATAATCCAACAAATAAGTCACAAGGCACATCAATGGAAGAACAATAAACAAAGGTAACAGCAACACAATTATGATTTTAGAACGAGTATCAAAACTCGAGGGTTAACAGACTCAATCAACTTGGCTTGACGGACCGAATCGCTCTCGATACCACTAATGTAACACCCCCTTCTACTTAATACTAATTTAATTAATAAAAATCAGAGTTTACAAAAAATTTCCACGCACCTCAAGGAGAGTGCTACATTTAATAAAAACATCACGAATATAGCATTTAAAATTCAAACGCATCTAGTGCGTAAAATATATATCATATCAAGATGGGCGAACCTCAAAACTGTCTTAAATTTACAATAATCCGTAAAATAGTTTTACAAAGACAAATGAGTAAAAACTAAGTTCTACATATTCAGTACATAATCCAAATCAGTCTATTACATAAAATAAAATGGCAATACTACAATTCCCATCCCTGGTGTTACTAATCGAGTGACACGCACGCCCCACAAAGGCATGCACACCTTCACTCAAGATCATCACTGGCGTTGCCACGAGAGCAGCAACATAAAAGCGCTAGGTGAGTCTCTTTACATAAATAATAACAAGTAAGATAAGCATTATACTAGGAAAGCATCTAGCAACATCAATCCACAACAATTAGGACATTACCATTCAATTATAATGCCAAGAAAACCACAATAATGATTTAACTAAGCATCAACAAGCATTCCAAGAAAGTATGAGTGTATGCATGTATGCAATATGCATGTGGATCCATCACCATCGCTATAAGCCCCAAGGGCACCCGTCGCTTTGGCCAAGCCCCGTCGCTTTTAGTCGAGCCCCCTTCTCTTTATGTGTATGCTTTATGCGACACCATGACAATGCACCACAACACAATACATTCGCCACCACATTCATTGTCACATCACTTAAAACATCTCCACAACACAACCCGTCGCTTTGGCCGAAGCCTACCCGTCGCTTACTCATCACCACAACACAACCCGTCGCTTTGGCCGAAGCCTACACATCGCTTAATCATCACCACAACACCCCACACCTCATTTATTATATTAAATCTCACACTAAAAATTAACTCCCACCTAAGGATTATTTTAACACACCAAAAATTGTTTTAGTACCTAAGGACTATTTTGACACACTCTAAATTAATTTAGTGCCTAAGGACTATTTTGGCACCTACTTCGGCGGAGTATTTAAAATAGCAAACGACATCGAAAAATTACAAAAGACCACTCGTCGGAAAGCCACGGATATGTAGTTTCTGGATATATATTTATATTTTCAAAACAGTGAACCAATTAGTACAGTTTTTAGAAACAACCCGAACAGTCCCCAGACTGGACAGATTCTGCCCTCCCACTTCATTTTCCTCTAAAATGACTTAGATTCGACCAAGGACAAAACCTTAGCCCGAACAAAAGCAATTTGAGTATAGTTTCTAATGGAAAAAGAATCGTTCAAAACGGAGTTCATTTGAAGGCATAAAACTTGCAAAAACCGCACCTACCCACAGATTGACTCTAGAAATTTGACTCGACTTTGGAGACTCATAACTGGAGCTACACAACTCCGAATTTAACGAAACTAGTGCCAAAACGACCGGCTTTAAGTCTATTTTCGAAAACACTCAGCCACATAATTTTTGACTCAATCAAACAGTACCAGTTTTAAAAATACTGAAACAGTGTCCAGAAAACCACACAAAGACCATAAACAAGTAAAACTCATCATCAATTTAATTCAACAACACTTTTATTCAACAATTCAACACCCACTTCAACAACACTCATTAGACATTTGATCAACTTCATGAAATTAACATATTCTCATATTTCATCACATTGGAGCATTTTATCAAACACATGGCATGCACATTTAACAACACATTTATTTCCAACATCAAACATCATGACATCATCAAATTAAATACAAATACAACAACAAACATAGGATTAGCACAAAACTCAACAATCAAACTATCCTAGAGCTATTCCACACATAATACATATCATACAACTTATTATATACGTAAAGTAGAGCCCCTAACCTTGAATGAGCTAGAAACTTTCAACCCAACACCAAGAACCAACAAAGTGGAGTACTCCTACCCTCCTTTCAGCTGGAAAACGTGACCTCTCTCTCCTTGGGTAACAATGGAGAATCAACAAAGAATGTAGATGAGGTGTTAAAAACTACCACACTAAAAAGAGGAAGAAAAATGGAGAATAATGGACTAAAACACTCCACTTACCAAGCAAAACTCAAGAGAAAGTCTCCTCCTTTCTTCCCTTGGGCTGCAGTCGGCCTTCCTCTCTCTCTCTCTCTCTCTCTAATTTTTCTTTTCTTTCTTTGAATGAGACACAATGAGTCTCTACCTTAGGAACCCCTAGGTTTATGACTAGAAATTGGGCTCACTAATGGCCCTTGGGCCTTATTTACACCTCCCCAATTAATTTAATTCACCTCTTGTAATAAAATAAATCTCATCTTAATTATCCCACTTAACTAAAATACTCATCATTTAATTACCCTATATTTAGCTTAATATAGTCAATTAAAACAATCAATTAATTAATTTAGCTAAATAATCGCTTAATTAAATTAATTAAATAATCACCTAATTAAATTAGTTGAATAATTCACTTAGTTAATTTTTTTTTGGGCGTTACAACTCTCCCCCACTTAGAATATTTTCGTCCTCGAAAATCTAACTATCATGGACATGTAAACTTAAACACGCACCAATAGATTTCTAGTAAAGCACCCTAAATGAAACGCTAACCTCTAAATGCAACTATCACTCCTCATGGACTCCAACCCGCCGAGACAAACACTCTCCCGCTAGGCTTCTCCTCCTTCGGCTTTGGACACTTGGTACTAATGTGCCCCTATTCCCCACAGCTGTAGAAGACCACATCCTCCTTCTCACACTTAGCAGCTACACGACCTTCCTTACTACACTGGAAACACTTGTTGACCATGCAATTTGGACTCCTATGCCCCGGCTTACCACACTTGTGACACACAATCCCCGCAGTAGCGTCTCCCCTCACTTGGCTTTTTGCCCGAACTCTCCTCTCCCTTGCCCTTACCACCTGACACTTTATAGGGCTTCCCACGAAACTGAGAACTCCTCTTCTCCTTCACTATCTTGTATGAACGATTGCTACCCTCCTCGAAAATCTATGCTACACTCATGAAACCAACACCCACTCTTCTTATCTCCTCTAACTGTTATCATCCAAGTCCTATCGTACACACAACAGGTCAAACGCTCTTCCCTACACTCTTACTCCCCAATTAGGTATTCTAGCCTGTAGGTTGTCAAAATCCTACCCGACTACCCAACACTAGAGACTACAACAATTTTGGCCAGAGACCCAACAACCCTAACAACCGTAATTAACACAACAATACCAGTCTCAACAATTTATCATATATCCAACATTATTCACATCAACAATTAACACAATCATAACCACAAAATTCGAGTTCAACCTATTCCACAATTAATCATTTTATTCAACGTTCAAATTGGTCCACCTAAACTCGGTGCGAAAAATTCAGTAACTTTGCGCTTACTTTGGCGAATTAATTAAAATAGTAAACGACCTCGGATTTCGACAAATAAATACTTGTTGGAAAGCCCTATGGGTCTATTTCTTATCCCTAAGTTCAGTTTTTGAAGGAGAGTGTTCAATAGGTACATTTCAAAAATACGCATACTAGTTTCAAAAGATGCGGTTTACATTCCTTCAAATTCAAGTCGTTTCTATAATGACCAAAACTCGATCAAATTGCATGAAACTTGTGCATAAATGAGGCAAATTCTGTCAAGTTTTCAAAGAAATTGGATTCGTTCGAAAATGAGCTCTTTTGAAAATGCAAGAAACCAAAACACTGACCCTATGTCCGATCAAGCTTCCGAATTTTAACCTAACTTGTTTCACCTATAACTCGAGTTCTACAACCCCAAATGCAACCAAATCGGTGACAAATTAACAAGCATTCAATCAAGTTTTCAAATGACGAACCACATAATTTTTCAATTAGCAAAACGTTCTCGAGTCCATCAAATACTGAACCCATGTTAGAACGTCTCAAAACAATTGAATTCAACAACACAAACAACCATCATAATTCAGCCACCATTACTAATAATTCTACACCGAGTTTTATAAAAACAGCATTTTTAGAAGTTCGCAAAAGTATGCATAGCTTTACCGGTCCCCATGAGTCTCAACCTAAGACATTGATTCGGACATCATTTCCACTCCTGAGTTGTATAACAATCATGCTTTCATTCTAAGCACAAAACACTACTAGAGTTCATTGAGGACACGAAAATTATAACAAGATTTAATTAATTCCCTGCCCCCAAAGAATACACGTAGAAAACACATAAGCATAACCAATCATGTAAACAAATTAAACACACAAGCCCGAAAAGATTAAACATGTAGGCATCTTCTTCGATCTATTTATTCCTAGGGATTGGCTAACATGCGATCTTACAATTTCCCCTAGAAAATAACATGGGACATATAATTCTACCAAATTGAACCGATTTCATATCACAACAGAACATAGCCAACACATGCATTACAGTACAATCATTTTGATACACGACTTGACATTAGTTTAACCAATTGAAATTAAATACTCTTGTCAACATTTAGCAAAGAAAACTAATCAAGTAATAGAAATGCACAAAAAGTCTCGTGCACAGTTTTCATCATTAGATTTAGAAGCCACGTAAAACAATTTTCAAGAAGTGACAATTAATACTAGTGATAGCAGCAACAATGTCAAAATTAAGTCATAAAACGAACACAATTATACAATTGTAGTTCACAGTCAAGAAGTACTTAAAATTGTTTACATTTGTTTCTAAAAGCTTGACAATTATTAATGGATTCCCATTCACATAACACAAAAATTCTAACTCATCTGGTCATGCAATTTATGAAAAATCTCATACTTTCAAATGTCATTAAACCACAACCTATTCGGTTCGAAAGCCGAAGTCACATCAAATTTCGAAATTACAACTTTAAAACATTTTGGAAACAGGATTCAATACTAATTTGACATCACATTCATTTTCCAATAGCATAAAATTTCCCAAGTACCGTTTCTTTTTGAAAATCATAGAACTCACGCTTTTGTCCAAAAGGGAAACTATATGCAAAACCCCAAATCTTACTATCACACGAGCATGCTACCACATAACAAACTACTCATTAGTTCAAAATTTAGTTTCCGACATACGCTCGTAAGGTAAGGAGAGTTAATCATTTAATTTTGACAAGTCACATCATGCTCACGAAACAAGTCAAGTTGAAACACCGAAAGTGTCGAAAGTTCAAATTATGCAATCTTAATTGGGTTAATGAAAATATAGCATTACACAAAGATTTCATTTTAGCTAACTAACTTCAAACAATTAAGCACAAGTCAAACTTAAACTCATATACATCACAGTAACAATCAACCTATAGCAGAGACGTCAATCAAGTGCAACGATTTCCAACAAGCAATCTCCAAATATTGTTCGGTGTATACTTACCACTTAGGTCATATAAAAATTACTTTCTATATTCTAACAAGCTAATCAAACAATCAATCAAATTAAAATTAGTGCATGCATCCAAATTTAATAATAACCATGAGTTATTGTCGCCTCTTTCATTGGGGATGAGTGATTGGGGTGATCACCCCTCTACTCATGCAACCAATTAATTAAGGTCACAAAAACTACTTCCTTTCAAAGTTATCATATTAAAAGACTTTTAACGCAGTCCGGAGTGCGAAGGCGTCGTCACGACTTTCACTCCTTTGACGTCGTTAGAACTCTTTTAATCACACATATCCGAATAATACAGACAACAGTCAAAGCTACAACCACAATTTACACAGTTCGATCACATATACTTCAATAATTTAACATAACTTTCAATCATAATCCAACAAATAAGTCACAAGGCACATCAATGGAAGAACAATAAACAAAGGTAACAGCAACACAATTATGATTTTAGAACGAGTATCAAAACTCGAGGGTTAACAGAGACTCGCCAACTTGGCTTTGACGGACCGAACTGCTCTGATACCACTAATGTAACACCCCCTTCTACTTAATACTAATTTAATTAATAAAAATCAGAGTTTACAAAAAATTTCCACGCACCTCAAGGAGAGTGCTACATTTAATAAAAACATCACGAATATAGCATTTAAAATTCAAACGCATCTAGTGCGTAAAATATATATCATATCAAGATGGGGCGAACCCTCAAAACCTGTCTTAAATTTACAATAATCCAGAAAATAGTTTTACAGCACAGCGGAGTAAAAACTAAGTTCTACATATTCAGTACATAATCCAAATCAGTCTATTACATAAAATAAAATGGCAATACTACAATTCCGTCCCCCCGTGTTACTAATCGGAGAGTGACACGGACGTCCCACAAAGGAATGCACACCTTCACTCAAGATCACCAAGCGCCACGCCACGAGCAGAGCAACATAAAAGCGCTAGGGTGAGTCTCTTTACATAAATAATAACAAGTAAGATAAGCATTAAACTAGGAAAGCATCTAGCAACATCAATCCACAACAATTAGGACATTTACCATTCAATTATAATGCCAAGAAAACCACAATAATGATTTAACTAAGCATCAACAAGCATTCCAAGAAAGTATGAGTGTATGCATGTATGCAATATGCATGTGGATCCATCACCATCGCTATAAGCCCCAAGGGCACCCGTCCGCTTTGGCCAAGCCCCGTCGCTTTTGGCGAAGCCCTTCGCTTTATGTGTATGCTTTATGCGACACCATGACAATGCACCACAACACAATACATTCACCACCACATTCATTGTCACATCACTTAAAACATCTCCACAACACAACCCGCCGCTTTGGCGAAGCCTACCCGTCGCTTACTCATCACCACAACACAACCCGTCGCTTTGGCCGAAGCCTACACATCGCTTAATCATCACCACAACACCCCACACCTCATTTATTAAATTAAATCTCACACTAAAAATTAACTCCCACCTAAGGATTATTTTAAGACACCAAAAATTGTTTTAGTACCTAAGGACTATTTTGACACACTCTAAATTAATTTAGTGCCTAAGGACTATTTTGACACCTACTTCGGCGGAGTATTTAAAATAGCAAACGACATCGAAAAATTACAAAAGACCACTCGTCGGAAAGCCACAGATAGTTTCTGGATATATCTTTAGATTTTCAAAGCAGTGAACCAATTAGTAGAGTTTTTAGAAACAATTCGAATAAATCCCCAGATCGACAGATTCTGCCCTCCCACTTCATTTTCCTCTAAAATGACTTAGACTCGACCAAATGGGACAAAACCTTAGCCCGAAAAAAGCAATTTGAGTATAGTTTCTAATGGAAAAAGAATCGTTCAAAACGGAGTTCATTTGAAGGCATAAAACTTGCAAAAACCGCACCTACCCACAGATTGACTCTAGAAATTTGACTCGACTTTGGAGACTCATAACTGGAGCTACACAACTCCGAATTTAACGAAACTAGTGCCAAAACGACCGGCTTTAAGTCTATTTTCGAAAACACTCAGCCACATAATTTTTGACTCAATCAAACAGTACCAGTTTTAAAAATACTGAAACAGTGTCCAGAAAACCACACAAAGACCATAAACAAGTAAAACTCATCATCAATTTAATTCAACAACACTTTTATTCAACAATTCAACACCCACTTCAACAACACTCATTAGACATTTGATCAACTTCATGAAATTAACATATTCTCATATTTCATCACATTGGAGCATTTTATCAAACACATGGCATGCACATTTAACAACACATTTATTTCCAACATCAAACATCATGACATCATCAAATTAAATACAAATACAACAACAAACATAGGATTAGCACAAAACTCAACAATCAAACTATCCTAGAGCTATTCCACACATAATACATATCATACAACTTATTATATACGTAAAGTAGAGCCCCCTAACCTTGAATGAGCTAGAAACTTTCAACCCAACACCAAGAACCAACAAAGTGGAGTACTCCTACCCTCCTTTCAGCTGGAAAACGTGACCTCTCTCTCCTTGGGTAACAATGGAGAATCAACAAAGAATGTAGATGAGGTGTTAAAAACTACCACACTAAAAAGAGGAAGAAAAATGGAGAATAATGGACTAAAACACTCCACTTACCAAGCAAAACTCAAGAGAAAGTCTCCTCCTTTCTTCCCTTGGGCTGCCGTCGGCCTTCCTCTTCTCCTCTCTCTCTCTCTAATTTTTCTTTTCTTTCTTTGAATGAGACACAATGAGTCTCTACCTTAGGAACCCCTAGGTTTATGACTAGAAATTGGGCTCACTAATGGCCCTTGGGCCTTATTTACACCTCCCCAATTAATTTAATTCACCTCTTGTAATAAAATAAATCTCATCTTAATTATCCCACTTAACTAAAATACTCATCATTTAATTACCCTATATTTAGCTTAATATAGTCAACTAAAACAATCACTTAATTAATTTAGCTAAATAATCGCTTAATTAAATTAATTAAATAATCACCTAATTAAATTAGTTGAATAATTCACTTAGTTAATTTTTTTTTGGGCGTTACAACTCTCCCCCACTTAGAATATTTTCGTCCTCGAAAATCTAACTATCATGGACATGTAAACTTAAACACGCACCAATAGATTTCTAGTAAAGCACCCTAAATGAAACGCTAACCTCTAAATGCAACTATCACTCCTCCGCAGACTCCGAACCCGCCGAGACAAACACTCTCCCGCTAGGCTTCTCCTCCTTCGGCTTTGGACACTTGGTACTAATGTGCCCCAATTCCCCACAGTTGTAGCAGACCACATCCTCCTTCTCACACTTAGCAGCTACACGACCTTCCTTACTACACTGGAAACACTTGTTGACCATGCAATTTGGACTCCTATGCCCCGGCTTACCACACTTGTGACACACAATCCCCGCAGTAGCGTCTCCCCCACTTGGCTTTTTGCCCGAACTCTCCTCTCCCTTGCCCTTACCACTGTCATACCCCAATTTTTCCGGCTTAGGTCAAAACCCTAATTTTCCCCAAAAAATAATTAAATTAAAAATTAAAAAAGCATCATGCATTGCATTTAAGTTTTTAAAGTCCTTTCAAAGTGTCTAAAATCATTTTTGGTGTTGGAATGCACTTTTTAGACAAATTAGGGTTTTTCAGTGCAAAAGAGTATTTTGGTCATTTTGCAAATAAAGGGCAATTCCTCAAAACAAGTCATCCAACATGCATTTCAAGGTACTAGAGGTCACTCCTGGGTTGAAAAAAACATTTTTGAAGTGGAAATGTGTTTCAAGCAAAAACTAGGGTTTTTAGAGTAAGAGGGCAATTTGGTCATTTCACAATAAAAACGGTTTTTTGTCCCAAATCCTTGGATAATCATCAATGATTTATTTAAAGGATATTTGTGCTCCATTGTGATTATTTTTGTGCATAAATATTAAACCTTTTGGTCTAAAAACCTAGTTTTTGGATAGAGGGGTAAAATGGTCTTTTCCTTTGAGGTGGGGCAAATAAATCAATTTTGGGATTGGTGAGATCATAAAATTCAGAGCCCAATCATTGAATCATGGGATAGGGCCCAAAATGGCATGAATTAGGAAGAAAGATCTAGAAGGGAATATTCTACATTCTTTTGAATTGTGAAAGGATAAGGATAGTACAATAGTACAATTTGCAATTCCACTCACTCTCCCACACTCCCTTGCTGCGCACTTCAGCCATATACCTCCCATTTTCATTTATTTTTATTGCTTGCAAATTATATTAAATCATGGCCATCCATTCAAGTGTGAAAAACAATCCTCACCCTTCATTTGAATCAAAATGGCACTTGTGTAATAAGCTTTATAGAAAAATACCATTTTGTAATTGAGATTATCCTTCACCACCACTCCTAAGCTGCGCATTCCAGCCCTCTCTCCCCCCCATTTTGTGTTTTTAATTACCCTCAATCCATGTGATCTTGCATCTTGACCATTGATTCAAAATTTATCTCAAATCCTATTGGTTTGCAAGAAGCACATTGTCTTAATTACCCTTTAAATTTTCACTTCATATAAAACCCAAAAATAGGAGACTTCACACACACACACTCTCATTTTTTACCCTAGCTAGCATTCTCTCCTCTCCTCTCCTCCTCTTGGCCGAACCCCCTCCTTCATTCCCTTCCATTCTCTTTTCAATTTTCATTCACCAAATCACCTCAAATCTACTCCACATTCACATATCTTCTTCTTTTCATCCTTGATTCCATTTTTACTCCATAAAGGAGCTTGCTTTCTTCAAATTTGCGTGGCATTGTTGGTGATTTGTGAAGGTTTTGGTTTGTTTTGGTTTTGATCTTCATTCTCCTATTCTTGTGTAGCTTTGATCTTGAGGTAAAAATCTTATCTTTTGCATTTTTCACCATTAGCATGTGAATCTCCTTCTACTCCTCTATCCTCTCTAAGAGGCTTAGAGGTTCATTTCAAACACTATGTCAAGGACTTTGGGAGCCTTGGGTGTTTGAAGGAACCCTGGCCTTGAGGAGAGGTTTCTTGTGTTTTTCAACCATGTTCTTGCATTTTTTTCATACTTATTTTGTCATATTTGCATGAATAAATAATTTCCATGTGATATATGCATCCCTTGTTCATGTCATAACTTGCAAGTTGAGATTTTGGTTTGATTCATTGAGTGTGAGGGTTCGGTTTTAGGCCTTACAAATTAGGGTTTTATTTGCCTTCCTTTTACTCTTTGATTTTTGTGTAAATAAATGCTTGATGTGCTTAAACTTGCATAATTTGTTCCATGTGTTTGATTATGAATTTGTGCATGAAATAATGTGTTGTTTATGTCATATAAGGTTTCGGCCTTAGGCCTTAAAAACTAGGGTTTGATGTTTTCTTTCCTCTTTTTGATTTATGTAAATGAAAAGCTTGATTTGTGTGACTTGTTTCATGTGTTGATCATCAATTTGGGCATGAAATAACTTGATATTTTGACCATATGAGGTTTCGCCCTTAGGGTTCCTTTTTAGGTTTCATTTCAATGTTTAAAATGTGTGTTTGATCTTGTGTGGAAATGTGTAATAGTGTTAATGTGTTTTTTCACTTTTTACCTTACCATTCACTAGCATTTTACCATAAGTAAAAAAAGAAACCTTTTTACTTTTTACTTTACTATTTCATTAAGTAATTACCTTACACTTCATGCATGCTTGTCTTACTCTTTACTAACTTTTTACCACAAGTTTTTACCACTTGTCTATTTGCAAAAACACCCAAAAGATTTTTACACTTTGCATCTTATCATTCATGTATTCATATAAGTTTACATCTTTTGCATTCATACTCTCCTAAATGCCCATGCATATATTAATCTCATGTCTTGTATTCCACACATGTATGTTCATGCATTCATGCATTAGCCTAATCATGCATTCAATAATGCCATACCTTGTATTCTACAATTGCATGCTCATACACTCATATACTTGCTCAATCGTGTATTTAATTAATCATGTATTCAATTGTTCATGGCAACTTGTAAATATTCCTCATATGTGCTTTGCTTATGCCTTCATTGTTGTCTCGGTTTTGACTTGAAAAAGATTTGTTATGTTCTACTTTCTTTTCTTCAAACTCAAATTCAATTGTTTTCAAATAAAAAAACCTAAGGCATTTTTCTAAGCAAATCATTAACCATCACTCAAGCCATTGCTTGTTTGATCGTTAATGAGGAGTTATTAGTGATAGTCACTCAAGCCTTTGCTTGTTTGACTATTATGAAAGCTCCCACACATTAATTAAACAACAAAAAAACCAATTCAAATTTCCAAAATAACAAGAGTTATTTAGTGGTAATTATCACTAAGGCTCATCACCTTTTTCAAAACAATTTTCAAAAAAGAATAATACAATGTTGTCGCTCGTAATCACTCGAAGCCATTGCTTGTTTGATTGCCGGCTCCAACTCTTTTTTTTTCTTTCGAGTTAATACCGAATGCCACTCAAGCCTTTGCTTGTTTGGTGTTCGCGAACACTCGAGTCTTATTTCAAAACTCCAAAACCTAAACCCCTAAGCCGTTTTACACGCAAAACAAGAACTACGTAGCTTTGATCCTCACCAAATGAGGAGTATGTAGGGACCGGGTTCATGTCCCGTCAGCACCATTTTCAAAAATCTTTGTTTTGTCCTGATATTCAAAGATACCAAAAACATGCCTCTTTCCTGTTTTCAATAAAACCATTTCACAAAAGAAAAGAAAAGAAAAAGTAGAACAATATATTTCAAATCAAACATTTCAAAACCACATCAAATTAATGGTTCCCTTTCGGTAGAAAGGGCGCGTGGGGTGCTAATACCTTCCCCATGCGCAACCGAATTCCCGAACCTACATCTCTAAGTTTTCGAAAGACCACCCTCTTTTCAAAAAGGTTTTTTTTCAATGTTTTTCCTAAAAAATAAATATTGGTGGCGGCTCTACTAATTTCACGTTGTCAAACTGAAAAGTCCCAAACCGGATTTTTCGGGGCGCAACAACCACCTGACACTTTATAGGGCTTCCCACGAAACTGAGAACTCCTCTTCTCCTTCACTATCTTGTATGAACGATTGCTACCCTCCTCGAAAATCTATGCTACACTCATGAAACCAACACCCACTCTTCTTATCTCCTCTAACTGTTATCATCCAAGTCCTATCGTACACACAACAGGTCAAACGCTCTTCCCTACACTCTTACTCCCCAATTAGGTATTCTAGCCTGTAGGTTGTCAAAATCCTACCCGACTACCCAACACTAGAGACTACAACAATTTTGGCCAGAGACCCAACAACCCTAACAACCGTAATTAACACAACAATACCAGTCTCAACAATTTATCATATATCCAACATTATTCACATCAACAATTAACACAATCATAACCACAAAATTCGAGTTCAACCTATTCCACAATTAATCATTTTATTCAACGTTCAAATTGGTCCACCTAAACTCGGGTGCGTAAAATTCAAATAACTTTGCGCTTACTTTGGCGAATTAATTAAAATAGTAAACGACCTCGGATTTCGACAAATAAATACTTGTTGGAAAGCCCTATGGGTCTATTTCTTATCCCTAAGTTCAGTTTTTGAAGGAGAGTGTTCAATAGGTACATTTCAAAAATACGCATACTAGTTTCAAAAGATGCGCTTCATCCTTCAAATTCAAGCTGTTCTATAATGACCAAAACTCGATCAAATTGCATGAAACTTGTGCATAAATGAGGCAAATTCTGTCAAGTTTTCAAAGAAATTGGATTCGTTCGAAAATGAGCTCTTTTGAAAATGCAGTAACCAAAACACTGACCCTATGTCCAGACTGTTTCCAGAATTTTAACCTAACTTGTTTCACCTATAACTCGAGTTCTACAACCCCAAATGCAACCAAATCAGTGACAAATTAACAAGCATTCAATCAAGTTTTCGAAATGACGAACCACATAATTTTTCAATTAGCAAAACGTTCTCAGTCACTGAAATACTGAACCCATGTTAGAACGTCTCAAAACAGTGAATTCAACAACACAAACAACCATCATAATTCAGCCACCATTACTAATAATTCTACACCGAGTTTTATAAAAACAGCATTTTTAGAAGTTCGCAAAAGTATGCATAGCTTTACCGGTCCCCATGAGTCTCAACCTAAGACATTGATTCGGACATCATTTCCACTCCTGAGTTGTATAACAATCATGCTTTCATTCTAAGCACAAAACACTACTAGAGTTCATTGAGGACACGAAAATTATAACAAGATTTAATTAATTCCCTGCCCCCAAAGAATACACGTAGAAAACACATAAGCATAACCAATCATGTAAACAAATTAAACACACAAGCCCGAAAAGATTAAACATGTAGGCATCTTCTTCGATCTATTTATTCCTAGGGATTGGCTAACATGCGATCTTACAATTTCCCCTAGAAAATAACATGGGACATATAATTCTACCAAATTGAACCGATTTCATATCACAACAGAACATAGCCAACACATGCATTACAGTACAATCATTTTGATACACGACTTGACATTAGTTTAACCAATTGAAATTAAATACTCTTGTCAACATTTAGCAAAGAAAACTAATCAAGTAATAGAAATGCACAAAAAGTCTCGTGTACGCTTTTTCATCATTAGATTTAGAAGCCACGTAAAACAATTTTCAAGAAGTGACAATTAATACTAGTGATAGCAGCAACAATGTCAAAATTAAGTCATAAAACGAACACAATTATACAATTGTAGTTCACAGTCAAGAAGTACTTAAAATTGTTTACATTTGTTTCTAAAAGCTTGACAATTATTAATGGATTCCCATTCACATAACACAAAAATTCTAACTCATCTGGTCATGCAATTTATGAAAAATCTCATACTTTCAAATGTCATTAAACCACAACCTATTCGGTTCGAAGCCAAGTCACATCACATTTCAAATTACAACTTTAAAACATTTTGGAAACAGGATTCAATACTAATTTGACATCACATTCATTTTCCAATAGCATAAAATTTCCCAAGTACCGTTTCTTTTTGAAAATCATAGAACTCACAGTTTTGTCCAAAAAGGGAAACTATATGCAAAACCCCAAATCTTACTATCACACGAGCATGCTACCACATAACAGCTACTCATTAGTTCAAAATTTAGTTTCCGACATACGCTCAGAAGGTAAGGAGAGTTAATCATTTAATTTTGACAAGTCACATCATGCTCACGAAACAAGTCAAGTTGAAACACTGAAAGTGTCGAAAGTTCAAATTATGCAATCTTAATTGGGTTAATGAAAATATAGCATTACACAGCATTTCATTTTAGCTAACTAACTTCGAAACAATTAAGCACAAGTCAAACTTAAACTCATATACATCACAGTAACAATCAACCTATAGCAGAGACGTCAATCAAGTGCAACGATTTCCAACAAGCAATCTCCAAATATTGTTCAGTGTATACTTACCACGGTTAGGTCATATAAAAATTACTTTCTATATTCTAACAAGCTAATCAAACAATCAATCAAATTAAAATTAGTGCATGCATCCAAATTTAATAATAACCATGAGTTATTGTCGCCTCTTTCATTGGGGATGAGTGATTGGGGTGATCAGTCCCTCCTACTCATGCAACCAATTAATTAAGGTCACAAAAACTACTTCCTTTCAAAGTTATCATATTAAAAGACTTTTAACGCAGTCCGGAGTGCGAAGGCGTCGTCACGACTTTCACTCCTTTGACGTCGTTAGAACTCTTTTAATCACACATATCCGAATAATACAGACAACAGTCAAAGCTACAACCACAATTTACACAGTTCGATCACATATACTTCAATAATTTAACATAACTTTCAATCATAATCCAACAAATAAGTCACAAGGCACATCAATGGAAGAACAATAAACAAAGGTAACAGCAACACAATTATGATTTTAGAACGAGTATCAAAACTCGAGGGTTAACAGACTCGTCAACTTGGCCGGACGGACCGAACTGCTCTGATACCACTAATGTAACACCCCCTTCTACTTAATACTAATTTAATTAATAAAAATCAGAGTTTACAAAAAATTTCCACGCACCTCAAGGAGAGTGCTACATTTAATAAAAACATCACGAATATAGCATTTAAAATTCAAACGCATCTAGTGCGTAAAATATATATCATATCAAGATGGGGCGAACCCTCAAAACCTGTCTTAAATTTACAATAATCCAGAAAATAGTTTTACAGCACAGCGGAGTAAAAACTAAGTTCTACATATTCAGTACATAATCCAAATCAGTCTATTACATAAAATAAAATGGCAATACTACAATTCCCGTCCCTGGTGTTACTAATCAGAGCTGACACAGATGTCCCACAAAGGAATGCACACCTTCACTCAGTATCACCTGGCGTTGCCACGAGAGCAGGCAACATAAAAGCGCTAGGGTGAGTCTCTTTACATAAATAATAACAAGTAAGATAAGCATTAAACTAGGAAAGCATCTAGCAACATCAATCCACAACAATTAGGACATTTACCATTCAATTATAATGCCAAGAAAACCACAATAATGATTTAACTAAGCATCAACAAGCATTCCAAGAAAGTATGAGTGTATGCATGTATGCAATATGCATGTGGATCCATCACCATCGCTATAAGCCCCAAGGGCACCCGTCGCTTTGGCCGAAGCCCCCGTCGCTTTTGGCCGAAGCCCCCTTCGCTTTATGTGTATGCTTTATGCGACACCATGACAATGCACCACAACACAATACATTCACCACCACATTCATTGTCACATCACTTAAAACATCTCCACAACACAACCCGTCGCTTTGGCCGAAGCCTACCCGTCGCTTACTCATCACCACAACACAACCCGTCGCTTTGGCCGAAGCCTACACATCGCTTAATCATCACCACAACACCCCACACCTCATTTATTAAATTAAATCTCACACTAAAAATTAACTCCCACCTAAGGATTATTTTAACACACCAAAAATTGTTTTAGTACCTAAGGACTATTTTGACACACTCTAAATTAATTTAGTGCCTAAGGACTATTTTGACACCTACTTCGGCGGAGTATTTAAAATAGCAAACGACATCGAAAAATTACAAAAGACCACTCGTCGGAAAGCCACAGATAGTTTCTGGATATATCTTTAGATTTTCAAAGCAGTGAACCAATTAGTAGAGTTTTTAGAAACAATTCGAACAGTCCCCAGACTGGACAGATTCTGCCCTCCCACTTCATTTTCCTCTAAAATGACTTAGACTCGACCAAATGGGACAAAACCTTAGCCCGAAAAAAGCAATTTGAGTATAGTTTCTAATGGAAAAAGAATCGTTCAAAACGGAGTTCATTTGAAGGCATAAAACTTGCAAAAACCGCACCTACCCACAGATTGACTCTAGAAATTTGACTCGACTTTGGAGACTCATAACTGGAGCTACACAACTCCGAATTTAACGAAACTAGTGCCAAAACGACCGGCTTTAAGTCTATTTTCGAAAACACTCAGCCACATAATTTTTGACTCAATCAAACAGTACCAGTTTTAAAAATACTGAAACAGTGTCCAGAAAACCACACAAAGACCATAAACAAGTAAAACTCATCATCAATTTAATTCAACAACACTTTTATTCAACAATTCAACACCCACTTCAACAACACTCATTAGACATTTGATCAACTTCATGAAATTAACATATTCTCGTATTTCATCACATTGGAGCATTTTATCAAACACATGGCATGCACATTTAACAACACATTTATTTCCAACATCAAACATCATGACATCATCCTCCTCCTTTCAGCTGGAAAACGTGACCTCTCTCTCCTTGGGTAACAATGGAGAATCAACAAAGAATGTAGATGAGGTGTTAAAAACTACCACACTAAAAAGAGGAAGAAAAATGGAGAATAATGGACTAAAACACTCCACTTACCAAGCAAAACTCAAGAGAAAGTCTCCTCCTTTCTTCCCTTGGGCTCTGCGTCGGCCTTCCTCTTCTCCTCTCTCTCTCTCTCTAATTTTTCTTTTCTTTCTTTGAATGAGACACAATGAGTCTCTACCTTAGGAACCCCTAGGTTTATGACTAGAAATTGGGCTCACTAATGGCCCTTGGGCCTTATTTACACCTCCCCAATTAATTTAATTCACCTCTTGTAATAAAATAAATCTCATCTTAATTATCCCACTTAACTAAAATACTCATCATTTAATTACCCTATATTTAGCTTAATATAGTCAACTAAAACAATCACTTAATTAATTTAGCTAAATAATCGCTTAATTAAATTAATTAAATAATCACCTAATTAAATTAGTTGAATAATTCACTTAGTTAATTTTTTTTTGCTGCGTTACAACTCTCCCCCACTTAGAATATTTTCGTCCTCGAAAATCTAACTATCATGGACATGTAAACTTAAACACGCACCAATAGATTTCTAGTAAAGCACCCTAAATGAAACGCTAACCTCTAAATGCAACTATCACTCCTCCATGGACTCAAACCCGCCGAGACAAACACTCTCCCGCTAGGCTTCTCCTCCTTCGGCTTTGGACACTTGGTACTAATGTGCCCCATTCCCCACAGTTAGTAGCGGACCACATCCTCCTTCTCACACTTAGCAGCTACACGACCTTCCTTACTACACTGGAAACACTTGTTGACCATGCAATTTGGACTCCTATGCCCCGGCTTACCACACTTGTGACACACAATCCCCGCAGTAGCGTCTCCCCCACTTGGCTTTTTGCCCGAACTCTCCTCTCCTCGCCCTTACCACCGTCATACCCCAATTTTTCCGGCTTAGGTCAAAACCCTAATTTTCCCCAAAAAATAATTAAATTAAAAATTAAAAAAGCATCATGCATTGCATTTAAGTTTTTAAAGTCCTTTCAAAGTGTCTAAAATCATTTTTGGTGTTGGAATGCACTTTTTAGACAAATTAGGGTTTTTCAGTGCAAAAGAGTATTTTGGTCATTTTGCAAATAAAGGGCAATTCCTCAAAACAAGTC
The DNA here is from genome assembly GCA_020916435.1 of Oxytropis ochrocephala. Taxonomy (NCBI): domain Eukaryota; kingdom Viridiplantae; phylum Streptophyta; class Magnoliopsida; order Fabales; family Fabaceae; genus Oxytropis; species Oxytropis ochrocephala. Next base: position 66,958,308 of record CM037094.1, on the reverse strand, counting down.
ATCCAACATGCATTTCAAGGTACTAGAGGTCACTCCTGGTTGAAAAAACATTTTTGAAGTGGAAATGTGTTTCAAGCAAAAACTAGGGTTTTTAGAGTAAGAGGGCATTTTGGTCATTTCACAATAAAAACGGTTTTTTGTCCCAAATCCTTGGATAATCATCAATGATTTATTTAAAGGATATTTGTGCTCCATTGTGATTATTTTTGTGCATAAATATTAAACCTTTTGGTCTAAAAACCTAGTTTTTGGATAGAGGGGTAAAATGGTCTTTTCCTTTGAGGTGGGGCAAATAAATCAATTTTGGGATTGGTGAGATCATAAAATTCAGAGCCCAATCATTGAATCATGGGATAGGGCCCAAAATGGCATGAATTAGGAAGAAAGATCTAGAAGGGAATATTCTACATTCTTTTGAATTGTGAAAGGATAAGGATAGTACAATAGTACAATTTGCAATTCCACTCACTCTCCCACACTCCTTGCTGCGCACTTCAGCCATATACCTCCCATTTTCATTTATTTTTATTGCTTGCAAATTATATTAAATCATGGCCATCCATTCAAGTGTGAAAAACAATCCTCACCCTTCATTTGAATCAAAATGGCACTTGTGTAATAAGCTTTATAGAAAAATACCATTTTGTAATTGAGATTATCCTTCACCACCACTCCTAAGCTGCGCATTCCAGCCCTCTCTCCCCCCCATTTTGTGTTTTTAATTACCCTCAATCCATGTGATCTTGCATCTTGACCATTGATTCAAAATTTATCTCAAATCCTATTGGTTTGCAAGAAGCACATTGTCTTAATTACCCTTTAAATTTTCACTTCATATAAAACCCAAAAATAGGAGACTTCACACACACACACTCTCATTTTTTACCCTAGCTAGCATTCTCTCCTCTCCTCTCCTCCTCTTGGCCGAACCCCCTCCTTCATTCCCTTCCATTCTCTTTTCAATTTTCATTCACCAAATCACCTCAAATCTACTCCACATTCACATATCTTCTTCTTTTCATCCTTGATTCCATTTTTACTCCATAAAGGAGCTTGCTTTCTTCAAATTTGCGTGGCATTGTTGGTGATTTGTGAAGGTTTTGGTTTGTTTTGGTTTTGATCTTCATTCTCCTATTCTTGTGTAGCTTTGATCTTGAGGTAAAAATCTTATCTTTTGCATTTTTCACCATTAGCATGTGAATCTCCCTTCTACTCCTCTATCCTCTCTAAGAGGCTTAGAGGGTTCATTTCAAACACTATGTCAAGGACTTTGGGAGCCTTGGGTGTTTGAAGGGAACCCTTGGCCTTGAGGAGAGGTTTCTTGTGTTTTTCAACCATGTTCTTGCATTTTTTTCATACTTATTTTGTCATATTTGCATGAATAAATAATTTCCATGTGATATATGCATCCCTTGTTCATGTCATAACTTGCAAGTTGAGATTTTGGTTTGATTCATTGAGTGTGAGGGTTCGGTTTTAGGCCTTACAAATTAGGGTTTTATTTGCCTTCCTTTTACTCTTTGATTTTTGTGTAAATAAATGCTTGATGTGCTTAAACTTGCATAATTTGTTCCATGTGTTTGATTATGAATTTGTGCATGAAATAATGTGTTGTTTATGTCATATAAGGTTTCGGCCTTAGGCCTTAAAAACTAGGGTTTGATGTTTTCTTTCCTCTTTTTGATTTATGTAAATGAAAAGCTTGATTTGTGTGACTTGTTTCATGTGTTGATCATCAATTTGGGCATGAAATAACTTGATATTTTGACCATATGAGGTTTCGGCCTTAGGGTTCCTTTTTTAGGTTTCATTTCAATGTTTAAAATGTGTGTTTGATCTTGTGTGGAAATGTGTAATAGTGTTAATGTGTTTTTTCACTTTTTACCTTACCATTCACTAGCATTTTACCATAAGTAAAAAAAAAAACTTTTTACTTTTTACTTTACTATTTCATTAAGTAATTACCTTACACTTCATGCATGCTTGTCTTACTCTTTACTAACTTTTTACCACAAGTTTTTACCACTTGTCTATTTGCAAAAACACCCAAAAGATTTTTACACTTTGCATCTTATCATTCATGTATTCATATAAGTTTACATCTTTTGCATTCATACTCTCCTAAATGCCCATGCATATATTAATCTCATGTCTTGTATTCCACACATGTATGTTCATGCATTCATGCATTAGCCTAATCATGCATTCAATAATGCCATACCTTGTATTCTACAATTGCATGCTCATACACTCATATACTTGCTCAATCGTGTATTTAATTAATCATGTATTCAATTGTTCATGGCAACTTGTAAATATTCCTCATATGTGCTTTGCTTATGCCTTCATTGTTGTCTCGGTTTTGACTTGAAAAAGATTTGTTATGTTCTACTTTCTTTTCTTCAAACTCAAATTCAATTGTTTTCAAATAAAAACCTAAGGCATTTTCCTAAGCAAATCATTAACCATCACTCAAGAGCCATTGCTTGTTTGATCGTTAATGAGGAGTTATTAGTGATAGTCACTCAAGCCTTTGCTTGTTTGACTATTATGAAAGCTCCCACACATTAATTAAACAACAAAAAAACCAATTCAAATTTCCAAAATAACATGAGTTATTTAGTGGTAATTATCACTAAGGCTCATCACCTTTTTCAAAACAATTTTCAAAAAAGAATAATACAATGTTGTCGCTCGTAATCACTCGAAGCCATTGCTTGTTTGATTGCTTGGCTCCAACTCTTTTTTTTTCTTCGAGTTAATACCGAATGCCACTCAAAGCTTTTGCTTGTTTGGTGTTCGCGAACACTCGAGTCTTATTTCAAAAACTCCAAAACCTAAACCCCTAAGCCGCTTTTACACGCAAAACAAGAACTACGCTTTTGATCCTCACCAAAAGGTGCGTACGTGGACCAGGGTTCATGTCCCGTCAAGCACCATTTTCAAAAATCTTTGTTTTGTCCTCGATATTCAAAGATACCAAAAACATGCCTCTTTCCTGTTTTCAATAAAACCATTTCACAAAAGAAAAGAAAAGAAAAGAAAAAGTAGAACAATATATTTCAAATCAAACATTTCAAAACCACATCAAATTAATGGTTCCTTTTCGGTAGAAAGGGCGCGTGAAGTGCTAATACCTTCCCCATGCAACCGAATTCCGAACCTACATCTCTAAGTTTTGAAAGACCACCCTCTTTTCAAAAAGGTTTTTTTCAATGTTTTTCCTAAAAATAAATATTGGTGGCGGCTCTACTAATTTCACGTTGTCAAACTGAAAAGTCCCAAACCGGATTTTTCGGGGCGCAACAACCACCTGACACTTTATAGGGCTTCCCACGAAACTGAGAACTCCTCTTCTCCTTCACTATCTTGTATGAACGATTGCTACCCTCCTTGAAAATCTATGCTACACTCATGAAACCAACACCCACTCTTCTTATCTCCTCTAATCATTTATCATCCAAGTCCTATCGTACACACACAACAGTCAAACGCTCTTCCCTACACTCTTACTCCCCAATTAGGTATTCTAGCCTGTAGGTTGTCAAAATCCTACCCGACTACCCAACACTAGAGACTACAACAATTTTGGCCAGAGGCCCAACAACCCTAACAACCGTAATTAACACAACAATACCAGTCTCAACAATTTTTCATATATCCAACATTATTCACATCAACAATTAACACAATCATAACCACAAAATTCGAGTTCAACCTATTCCACAATTAATCATTTTATTCAACGTTCAAATTGGTCCACCTAAACTCGGTGCGTAAAATTCGTAACTTTGCGCTTACTTTGGCGAATTAATTAAAATAGTAAACGACCTCGGATTTCGACAAATAAATACTTGTTGGAAAGCCCTATGGGTCTATTTCTTATCCCTAAGTTCAGTTTTTGAAGGAGAGTGTTCAATAGGTACATTTCAAAAATACGCATACTAGTTTCAAAAGATGCAGTTTCTGTCCTTCAAATTCAAGCTGTTCTATAATGACCAAAACTCGATCAAATTGCATGAAACTTGTGCATAAATGAGGCAAATTCTGTCAAGTTTTCAAAGAAATTGGATTCGTTCGAAAATGAGCTCTTTTGAAAACGCAGATAACCAAAACACTCGACCCTATGTCCAGATCAAGCCAATTTTAACCTAACTTGTTTCACCTATAACTCGAGTTCTACAACCTCAAATGCAACCAAATCAGTGGCAAATTAACAAGCATTCAATCAAGTTTTCGAAATGATAAACCACATAATTTTTCAATTAGCAAAACGTTCTCAGTCACTGAAATACTGAACCCATGTTAGAACGTCTCAAAACAGTGAATTCAACAACACAAACAACCATCATAATTCAGCCACCATTACTAATAATTCTACACCGAGTTTTATAAAAACAGCATTTTTAGAAGTTCGCAAAAGTATGCATAGCTTTACCGGTCCCCATGAGTCTCAACCTAAGACATTGATTCGGACATCATTTCCACTCCTGAGTTGTATAACAATCATGCTTTCATTCTAAGCACAAAACACTACTAGAGTTCATTGAGGACACGAAAATTATAACAAGATTTAATTAATTCCTCGCCCCAAAGAATACACGTAGAAAACACATAAGCATAACCAATCATGTAAACAAATTAAACACACAAGCCCTAAAAGATTAAACATGTAGGCATCTTCTTCGATCTCTTTATTCCTGTGGATTGGCTAACATGCGATCTTACAATTTCCCTAGAAAATAACATGGGACATATAATTCTACCAAATTGAACCGATTTCATATCACAAATGAGAACATAGCCAACACATGCATTACAAGACAATCATTTTGATACACGACTTGACATTAGTTTAACCAATTGAAATTAAATACTCTTGTCAACATTTAGCAAAGAAAACTAATCAAGTAATAGAAATGCACAAAAAGTCTCATGCACAGTTTTCATCATTAGATTTAGAAGCCACGTAAAACAATTTTCAAGAAGTGACAATTAATACTAGTGATAGCAGCAACAATGTCAAAATTAAGTCATAAAACGAACACAATTATACAATTGTAGTTCACAGTCAAGAAGTACTTAAAATTGTTTACATTTGTTTCTAAAACCTTGACAATTATTAATGGATTCCCATTCACATAACACAAAAATTCTAACTCATCTGGTCATGCAATTTATGAAAAATCTCATACTTTCAAATGTCATTAAACCACAACCTAATCGGTTCGAAAGCCGAAGTCACATCACATTTTTCAAATTACAACTTTAAAACATTTTGGAAACAGATTCAATACTAATTTGACATCACATTCATTTTCCAATAGCATAAAATTTCCCAAGTACCGTTTCTTTTTGAAAATCATAGAACTCACAGTTTTGTCCAAAAAGGGAAACTATATGCAAAACCCCAAATCTTACTATCACACGAGCATGCTACCACATAACAGCTACTTATTAGTTCAAAATTTAGTTTCCGACATACGCTCAGAAGGTAAGGAGAGTTAATCATTTAATTTTGACAAGTCACATCATGCTCACGAAACAAGTCAAGTTGAAACATTGAAAGTGTCGAAAGTTCAAATTATGCAATCTTAATTGGGTTAATGAAAATATAGCATTACACAGCATTTCATTTTAGCTAACTAACTTCGAAACAATTAAGCACAAGTCAAACTTAAACTCATATACATCACAGTAACAATCAACCTATAGCAGAGACGTCAATCAAGTGCAACGATTTCCAACAAGCAATCTCCAAATATTGTTCAGTGTATACTTACCACGGTTAGGTCATATAAAAATTACTTTCTATATTTTAACAAGCTAATCAAACAATCAATCAAATTAAAATTCGTGCATGCATCCAAATTTAATAATAACCATGAGTTATTGTCGCCTCTTTCATTGGGGATGAGTGATTGGGGTGATCAGTCCCTCCTACTCATGCAACCAATTAATTAATGTCACAAAAACTACTTCCTTTCAAAGTTATCATATTAAAAGACTTTTAACGCAGTCCGGAGTGCGAAGGCGTCGTCACGACTTTCACTCCTTTGACGTCGTTAGAACTCTTTTAATCACACATATCCGAATAATACAGACAACAGTCAAAGCTACAACCACAATTTACACAGTTCGATCACATATACTTCAATAATTTAACATAACTTTCAATCATAATCCAACAAATAAGTCACAAGGCACATCAATGGAAGAACAATAAACAAAGGTAACAAAGAATAAAATTATGATTTTAGAACGAGTATCAAAACTCGAGGGTTAACAGACTAAATCAACTTGGTTTGACGGACCGAATCGCTCTGATACCACTAATGTAACACCCCCTTCTACTTAATACTAATTTAATTAATAAAAATCAGAGTTTACAAAAATTTTCCACGCACCTCAAGGAGAGTGCTACATTTAATAAAAACATCACGAATATAGCATTTAAAATTCAAACGCATCTAGTGCGTAAAATATATATCATATCAAGATGGGGCGAACCCTCAAAACCTGTCTTAAATTTACAATAATCCAGAAAATAGTTTTACAGCACAGCGGAGTAAAAACTAAGTTCTACATATTCAGTACATAATCCAAATCAGTCTATTACATAAAATAAAATGGCAATACTACAATTCCCGTCCCTGGTGTTACTAATCAGAGCTGACACAGACGTCCCACAAATGCATGCACACCTTCACTCAGTATCACCTGGCGTTGCCACGAGAGCAGGCAACATAAAAGCGCTAGGGTGAGTCTCTTTACATAAATAATAACAAGTAAGATAAGCATTAAACTAGGAAAGCATCTAGCAACATCAATCCACAACAATTAGGACATTTACCATTCAATTATAATGCCAAGAAAACCACAATAATGATTTAACTAAGCATCAACAAGCATTCCAAGAAAGTATGAGTGTATGCATGTATGCAATATGCATGTGGATCCATCACCATCGCTATAAGCCCCAAGGGCACCCGTCGCTTTGGCGAAGCCCCGTCGCTTTTGGCCGAAGCCCCCTTCGCTTTATGTGTATGCTTTATGCGACACCATGACAATGCACCACAACACAATACATTCACCACCACATTCATTGTCACATCACTTAAAACATCTCCACAACACAACCCGTCGCTTTGGCCGAAGCCTACCCGTCGCTTTGGCCGAAGCCTACACATCGCTTAATCATCACCACAACACCCCACACCTCATTTATTAAATTAAATCTCACACTAAAAATTAACTCCCACCTAAGGATTATTTTAACACACCAAAAATTGTTTTAGTACCTAAGGACTATTTTGACACACTCTAAATTAATTTAGTGCCTAAGGACTATTTTGGCACCTACTTCGGTATTTAAAATAGCAAACGACATCGAAAAATTACAAAAGACCACTCGTCGGAAAGCCACGGATATGTAGTTTCTGGATATATCTTTGGATTTTCAAAACAGTGAACCAATTAGTACAGTTTTTAGAAACAATCCGAACAGTCCCCAGACTGGACAGATTCTGCCCTCCCACTTCATTTTCCTCTAAAATGACTTAGACTCGACCAAATGGGACAAAACCTTAGCCCGAACAAAAGCAATTTGAGTATAGTTTCTAATGGAAAAAGAATCGTTCAAAACGGAGTTCATTTGAAGGCATAAAACTTGCAAAAACCGCACCTACCCACAGATTGACTCTAGAAATTTGACTCGACTTTGGAGACTCATAACTGGAGCTACACAACTCCGAATTTAACGAAACTAGTGCCAAAACGACCGGCTTTAAGTCTATTTTCGAAAACACTCAGCCACATAATTTTTGACTCAATCAAACAGTACCAGTTTTAAAAATACTGAAACAGTGTCCAGAAAACCACACAAAGACCATAAACAAGTAAAACTCATCATCAATTTAATTCAACAACACTTTTATTCAACAATTCAACACCCACTTCAACAACACTCATTAGACATTTGATCAACTTCATGAAATTAACATATTCTCATATTTCATCACATTGGAGCATTTTATCAAACACATGGCATATGCACATTTAACAACACATTTATTTCCAACATCAAACATCATGACATCATCAAATTAAATACAAATACAACAACAAACATAGGATTAGCACAAAACTCAACAATCAAACTATCCTAGAGCTATTCCACACATAATACATATCATACAACATATTATATACGTAAAGTAGAGCCCCCTAACCTTGAATGAGCTAGAAACTTTCAACCCAACACCAAGAACCAACAAAGTGGAGTACTCCTACCCTCCTTTCAGCTGGAAAACGTGACCTCTCTCTCCTTGGGTAACAATGGAGAATCAACAAAGAATGTAGATGAGGTGTTAAAAACTACCACACTAAAAAGAGGAAGAAAAATGGAGAATAATGGACTAAAACACTCCACTTACCAAGCAAAACTCAAGAGAAAGTCTCCTCCTTTCTTCCCTTGGGCTGCCGTCGGCCTTCCTCTTCTCCTCTCTCTCTCTAATTTTTCTTTTCTTTCTTTGAATGAGACACAATGAGTCTCTACCTTAGGAACCCCTAGGTTTATGACTAGAAATTGGGCTCACTAATGGCCCTTGGGCCTTATTTACACCTCCCCAATTAATTTAATTCACCTCTAGTAATAAAATAAATCTCATCTTAATTATCCCACTTAACTAAAATACTCATCATTTAATTACCCTATATTTAGCTTAATATAGTCAACTAAAACAAACACTTAATTAATTTAGCTAAATAATCGCTTAATTAAATTAATTAAATAATCACCTAATTAAATTAGTTGAATAATTCACTTAGTTAATTTTTTTTTGGGCGTTACACCAGCAGCTGCTCTCCAAGTAGCTGGGCCTGATCTGCTCCACTCCAAACCTAAAAAAAAAAAAAAAAGCCCATTCAAACGTAATTAAATGCCTGACCTAATTTTTTAATATAAAACACTACAAAAAAAACGTGATTTAGCGACGCACAATTCCCTCGCTAAAGCACAAAAATCCCTCGCTAATGTACTTTAGCGAGGGAATTAGCGAGGATCCAAATCCCTCGCTAAAATGCTCCTCGCTAATTTAGCGAGGGAATTAGCGAGGGATATTAGCGAGGGAATTAGCGAGGGAAATTTAGCGAGGGAATTAGCGAGGGAATTTTAGCGAGGGAATTTTAGCGACGGAATTAGCGACGAAAAAATCCCTCGCTAACTAATTTTTTTTTTTTTAAAAAATGCATCAGAACATTATCATATCAAGAGGCTAAGATACAATTTTGAGCTCCTCAATCCATCAGAAGGACTTGTTTTTTTTATATATATTTATTATTATATTATTTTTCTGAAGCATATTATTAAAATGAAAATTATATTTTTTTTTTTTTGTCAACAATGAATTTTTTTTTTTGTGGTTGTGGTGGAAGGTGGAGAGAAGAAGAGGGAAATAGAAAAGAAATTCATAGGTGGTGGTGGTGGTGTCGTGGGTGGTGGTGGTGGTGGTGGTTGTTGTGTGGTGGAAGAAGGTGGCGAAAAGAAGAGGGAAAGGGGAAGTCATAAGAGAGAGAGAGAGAGGAGAGGAAGAGGAGCTCTAGTGGTGGTGGTTGTGTGGTGGTGGTGGTGGTGGTGGTGAAGGGTGAATTAGGGTAGAGAGAGAAGGAAGCTAGGAGTGAGGATGAGAGGAGGGTGGTGGTGGTGAAGAGAGAGGGTGAGAGAGATGCTTTTGATGAAGGAGGGGAAATGGGGTTTGAAGATGTAAAATGAAAAGAGAGTTTTTGATGAAGGAGTATGGTTGGAGTGATGTAAATAAGGAGATAAAGGTGTGATATGATTTATCCAACGGTTAATATTATCTTTTATCAAAATAATCAACGGTAGAGGTACATCTTAAAGTTTTCACACGGATCACAATGTTGAAATTAGCGAGGGATTTAGCGAGGAATTGTGCGCGAAGCGAGGAACTATACCATCACCAAATAGTGTCGAGTGTGCGAACCGTACATTTAGCGAGAGAATTGTGCATTTAGCGAGGAATTATTTAGCGAGGAATAGTTAAATTTAGCGAGGAATTTAAAATCACCATGTTGTGTGTTACAAATTGTGTCTTTGAATTTAGCGAGGAATTACCCCTTTTAGCGAGGAATTTTTTTAAAAAATAATTAGCGTATCATTAGCGACGGCCCCGTCTGTCGCTAATTCCCTGTAATTGATTTTTAGCGACCCACCTAGATTCCCTCGCTAATTTCCCTCGCTAATACTGTCTTTTTTTGTAGTGAAAACACTATCAATGGTCACTCAAAGGGACACGAATTTCGAGTTAAAATCACTAAAAAAAGATTAGGGTTTTACACTGAAACCCTAATCACCTAAACAGATTTTTTCTAGATCTGAGCAGTAAGAAAGGAGAAACGATGGCGATCAAGAGAAAATAACAAAGAAGAACAACAGAGAGCCACAACAACAAATAACAACATCACCACTCAAACAAGCAAGTGCGGATCTCGTTTTTCTTTTCAATCTTTTTCAAAACAAATCGAAAATCAGGGTGGTTTTTAATTGACAGTTTAGACCACGAAAAATGTAAAATACATTGTTTAGCGTTTTTTGGATCTGTTTGACTATACTGTATTTCGTTTTTATGTTCTTTTTGTGTATATGAATTAAATATGATGAATGAACATATAAACAACCAATCAGGCTCAAGAACAGTCAAACCAGAATAAAAATGGGGTAGAAAAGAATCAGACCAGAGAAAGCTTTGAAATCAAACAGAACAAAAAAATAAATAAACTTAAGAGAGAGAGAGAGAGAGGAGCTCTAGTGGTGGTGGTTGTGTGGTGGTGGTGGTGGTGGTGAAGGGTGAATTAGGGTAGAGAGAGAAGGAAGCTAGGAGTGAGGATGAGAGGAGGTGGTGGTGGTGAAGAGAGAGAGGGTGGAGAGAGATGCTTTTGATGAAGGAGGGGAAATGGGGTTTGAAGATGTAAAATGAAAAGAGAGTTTTTAATGAAGGAGTATGGTTGGAGTGATGTAAATAAGGAGATAAAGGTGTGATATGATTTATCCAACGGTTAATATTATCTTTTATCAAAATAATCAACGGTAGAGGTACATCTTAAAGTTTTCACACGGATCACAATGTTGAAATTAGCGAGGGATTTAGCGAGGGAATTGTGCAGTTAGCGAGGGAACTGTACCATCAGTCAAATAGTGTCAGAGTGTGCAGAAACTGTACATTTAGCGAGAGAATTGTGCATTTAGCGAGGGAATTATTTAGCGAGGGAATAGTTAAATTTAGCGAGGGAATTTAAAATCAGTTGTTGTGTGTTACAGCTGTCTTTGAATTTAGCGAGGGAATTATCCCTTTTAGCGAGGGAATTTTTTTTTTAAAAAAATAAATAGCGTATCATTAGCGACGGCCCTGTCCGTCGCTAATTCCCTCGGTAATTGATTTTTAGCAACCCACCTAGATTCCCTCGCTAATTTCCCTCGCTAATACTGTCTTTTTTTGTAGTGAAAACACTGTCAATGGTCAGTCAAAGGGACACGGATTTCGAGTTAAAATCACTTAAAAAAGATTAGGGTTTTACACTGAAACCCTAATCACCTAAACAGATTTTTTCTAGATCTGAGCAGTAAGAAAGGAGAACAGTAGCAGTCAAGAGAAAATAACAGCAGCAACAACAGAGCCACAACAACAAATAACAACATCAGTCACTCAAACAAGCAAGTGCAGATCTCGTTTTTCTTTTCAATCTTTTTCAAAACAAATCGAAAATCAGGTTGGTTTTTAATTGACAGTTTAGACACGAAAAATGTAAAATACATTGTTTAGCGTTTTTTTTGGATCTGTTTGACTATACTGTATTTCGTTTTTATGTTCTTTTTGTGTATATGAATTAAATATGATGAATGAACATATAAACAACCAATCAGGCTCAAGAACAGTCAAACCAGAATAAAAATGGGGTAGAAAAGAATCAGACCAGAGAAAGCTTTGAAATCAAACAGAACAAAAAAAAAAAAAAATAAACTTAAGAGAGAGAGAGAGAGGAGCTCTAGTGGTGGTGGTTGTGTGGTGGTGGTGGTGGTGGTGAAGGGTGAATTAGGGTAGAGAGAGAAGGAAGCTAGGAGTGAGGATGAGAGGAGGTGGTGGTGGTGAAGAGAGAGAGGGTGGAGAGAGATGCTTTTGATGAAGGAGGGGAAATGGGGTTTGAAGATGTAAAATGAAAAGAGAGTTTTTAATGAAGGAGTATGGTTGGAGTGATGTAAATAAGGAGATAAAGGTGTGATATGATTTATCCAACGGTTAATATTATCTTTTATCAAAATAATCAACGGTAGAGGTACATCTTAAAGTTTTCACACACGGATCACAATGTTGAAATTAGCGAGGATTTAGCGAGGGAATTGTGCAATTTAGCGAGAACTGTACCATCACCAAATAGTGTCGAGTGTGCGCGAACCGTACATTTAGCGAGAGAATTGTGCATTTAGCGAGGGAATTATTTAGCGAGGAATAGTTAAATTTAGCGAGGAATTTAAAATCGCTTGTTGTGTGTTACACTGTCTTTGAATTTAGCGAGGAATTATCCTTTTAGCGAGGAATTTTTTTAAAAAAATAAATAGCGTATCATTAGCGACGGCCCCAATCTGTCGCTAATTCCTGTGAATTGATTTTTAGCAACCCACCTAGATTCCTCGCTAATTTCCTCGCTAATATCGTTTTTTTGTAGTGAAAACACCACAATGGTCACCAAAAGGGACACGGATTTCGAGTTAAAATCACTTAAAAAAGATTAGGGTTTTACACTTGAAACCCTAATCACCTAAAACAATTTTTCTAGATCCGAGCAAAGAAGAAAGGAGAACGAGCTTGATCAAGAGAAAATAACAAAGAAAGAACAACAGAGCCACAACAACAAATAACAACATCAGTCCACTCAAACAAGCAAGTGCAGATCTCGTTTTTCTTTTCAATCTTTTTCAAAACAAATCGAAAATCAGGTTGGTTTTTAATTGACAGTTTAGACACGAAAAATGTAAAATACATTGTTTAGCGTTTTTTTTTGGATCTGTTTGACTATACTGTATTTCGTTTTTATGTTCTTTTTGTGTATATGAATTAAATATGATGAATGAACATATAAACAACCAATCAGGCTCAAGAACAGTCAAACCAGAATAAAAATGGGGTAGAAAAGAATCAGACCAGAGAAAGCTTTGAAATCAAACAGAACAAAAATAAAATAAAATAAACTTACCCCCAGCAACCACCGTAGCCAAACCCAGCAACCACCCTCCAAAACCGAACCAGCAACCACCTTCATCCCACCACCGTCACCAAACCGAGCTCCCACCCCTAAAACCGAACCCCTGGCCGTCGAATCTCCACCAACCCGAAACCACAGCTTCACCCAGTTACCCAAAACCCACCTCCTCATCGCGAAATCACCAAAAAACGTGAAACCAGAAGTTATTTTAGTAACTTAGGAGAAGAAAATACGAATTAAGGGAGAGAGAAGGACTAGATCGGAAAAAACGAACCTAGAAGGGCTCCCACCGGCGCCGGCGAAGCCTCCTTCCCCCACGGCCGTAGTCTCTCTCTCTCTCTTTCTCTCTCTCACTCTATCCATGGAACCAAACCGCTGTGAATCTCTCTCCCTCTCCTAAAAAACCGCCGTGAATCTCTCTCTCCCTCCTAAAAGACCGCCGCGAATCTCTCTCTCTCTCGAATAAGGCTGCCGCGGCGCAGCTGTGAGAATAGGGAAGGGGAATATGAAATTAGGTTTTATGTTTTTAGGGTTTCCTTATATGGGCCTCCGAATTTTTTGTTTATTTTTTAATATTCAGATTCATATTCGCACCACCTAGATTCCTGCGCGCACCCCACCTCATTTAAGCCCAGTTTCGCATACTGGACCCTCCTATGCGAACTGAGCTTACGTTTTACACCCCCAATTTAGTTATACCACTCCCCGTAACTAGTAACACCCCCGTTTTGCATTTTTCACCCTTTTCTCGTTTTTTAATTAATTCTTTCTAACTCAAACACTTTTCAATAAATAAAACTTTGTTAGCGGTCATGCGAAGCCTTTGCTTGCATGACCATCAACAATGAGGACCTAGTGATGATCACTTGGAGCCTTTGCTCAATTGATCATCATGAACGCCTAATTTATTTAAGGACTTTCAATAAATTTCAATAAACTAAAAAACTTTGTTAATGGTCTTGCGAAGCCTCTGCTTGCATAATCATTAACAATGAGGAACTAGTGGTGATCACTTGGAGCCTTTGCTCAATTGATCATCAGGAATGCCTAATTTAATTTCCTAAAAAAAACTTTTCATTAAATCAAAAAACTTTGTTATTGGTCCTGCGAAGCCTTTGCTTGCATGGTTATTAACAATGGAGTGCTAATGGTGGTCACTTGGAGCCTTCGCTCGATTGATCATCATGAAAGCTTAGTTTTCACAATTAAACAAAATAAAAACCAAAAACCTAGAACTACGTAGCTTTGAATTCTCCATCGCACCTGGAGATACGTAGGAGCGGATCCCCTCCGTCAAGCACAACAAACCAAAAACATTTTCCCTTCCAAAAAGACCAAAGCGGCTAACTCTCGTCGAGCGCCGCAAATAAAAGTTTTCCTTAAGTCTATTTAATCGAGAGGCAAATTTAAAGTACTTTTCAAATCAACACTTAAAATCACACGATTAATTAAAGGTTCCCTTTCAGTAGAAAGGAGGTGTGGGGCGCTAATACCTTCCCCATGCCTAACCGACCCCCGAACCCAAACCTTCCGGTTTTCCAAAAGACCATTTGCCTTCCAAAGAGGTTTTTCTTCAATATTTTCCTTAGAAAAAATATTGGTGGCGACTTCATTGTTTTAACAAGTTGCAAACGAATAAAAAACCCCTCGGGGACTTTTTCGGGCGCAACAGCTGGCGACTTCACTGGGGACTAAAAAATTTTAAAAGAGGGTCGAGCCTAATTAATTAAATATGTGATTTATGTGCACTACTAGAAAAAAGGCTTTTTATATCGGTTAAAAAAGGCTTTTCATATCGGTTCCGTAACCGATATAGATAAAGGGGATATTAAAAATAGGCGCTTTCTATATCGGTTAAAGAACCGATATGGAAAATGTTTTTAATATCTGTTCCCAGAAGAACCGTTATGGAAAGTCAGTTTTTAAACCTATAAAACGCTTTTTTTATATCGGTTTCTTAGTTGAACCGATATTGAAAATCACTTTTTATATCGGTTATTTAAAGGAACCGATATGAAAAGTCTTTTTTTTTTTAAAAAAAAATAAAAAATTCCTCAATTGGATATACAGCAAACAACAAAATCACAACAAATGGTTAAATGGCTCAGTCCATGCAACATCAGTGCCTAATCCTCCTAAATGGTTGGATTCAAGGTGTTTGACCACAGCCTCATAGTCTAAAAGACCACCTCTAGCAACATTCACCAGAAAGGCACCCTGAAATATATATATACATACATACTTGTATAACTAGATACCAATTCTGATTAACAAACAAGCAAAATCAAATAAACCTAGAGATATCTACATTAATGCTATTTTCAGTTCATACAAAGCATATAAGATCATTTTTCAGTCGAACAATTAAATCACTATATTCTTCTGTATTTCCATTGTGTGTTATTAATACAATGGATCAAAAATAATGGCATAGATATATAGGTCCTAACATACTCAGATCGACTTATCTCGCTACAAAATAGAGAAATTAGTAAATTAGAGAAATTCATCCGAGATGGTAAACAAACCTTTTTCATAGAAGATATGAAGTTATCGTTTACAATACCAAATGAACAAACATCATATCCAATTAAGTACGCAAACCAAAAGTCCATCATAGTATGCTTAGTTCATAGAAAGCATTTAAAAAAAAATCATTACATGTCATCGAAGCTTACGATCCTATTAATCAAGCCTACAAGTCCTACAAAGACCTCTCCCCCTTTTTAGTACCTAAAGGCTTGTTGAAAGAGAAAATAAGAATCCCTATGCTTATCAACAACAAAAAAAGAAAGTTAGAATTCTCTTGCCCTATGAAAATAACAGAGTTTTTCTTAACCAACAAAAGGAAGATAAGATAAAAACAAACAAGACGCCTATTAACCATATTTTTTTGCAGATTTTGCAAACTTACAATGAAAACATTAATGGGGAACCAATCTAGCTAAAAGTAATCAAGAAATGGAAATTTAACTAAAAAAATAAATATGTGAAGTGAAGGATTGGAAAAGCAAAAATCCACAAGTGCGGTGATAATCATTCATTTGGGGAATTTACCAATTGAAGTCTTGTACTTTTAGTTGTACCCTTATATGGATTCATCATCATCGACGCAACACGACGACGACGCAGCAACGACGTGGTAGGGCTCCAGGCGATGCGCAAGAACAACGACGTGGGCGCCGCCAAAAAACAATTGAATCGGACCGAGAAATGAATAAACGAAACCCAAAAGTTTAAGAACAAAGAAAACGATTGAATCAAAAGGGGTTTCGCTCGTTCGCGCTTGCTTCCATCTGAATCGAACTACGAAGAAGAATCGTTTCTTTGAGCTTGATTTCGTTTGAGGTCAAAGAGGGGTTTAGAAGAATCGAATCGAATTACAGAGAATAGAAGAATCGTTTATGGGTTTTGATTTCGTTCATGGGTTCCAATTTCTTTTGTGGGTTTCATTAACGTTACCAGATCTGTGATGATGAAGATGTTGTTAGTGATATCGCGTGGGTTAGGGTTCTCTTCGCAGATGAAACGCTCTAAACCTTTCTCTCGCGTGTTAGAACATTTGCGCTAAAGCCTCTTGGGTTTTCAATATCAATATCGTTATCCATATCGGTTAGTTATTCAACCGATATGAAAAATGTAATCAAAATTTCAAAAATGCCACCGCCTCCTTTTTTATATCTGTTAGTTATTGAACCGATATAAATTGCTGATGTAAAATCCGTTTTTTCCACTAGTGGTGTTTGATTTGAATATCTTGTTTTGTCTCTATTCTTCTTCTTTCTCATACAAGCATTGTTGCATTCATATGCATTCACTTCTTCCTCTGCTATGATTGTTTTCCCTCTTATCTTCTTTGCTTGTATGCTTAGTTTCCGCATTTCCCTCACTCTTATTATGTTCCCCCCTCCTTTGCTCCCTTTCTTGAGGTAGGCAATGCAATAGGTTGTTGTTAAAACCATAGGCTGGCTTACTTGATGTTAAACCCTAGGGTAGACAACATGCTATTTTTTGCTTTTGTCTGGACTGTTCTGGGTTTTCATTTGCAGGTGGGGAAGGGTAGCTATTTCTAGGTATTGTGCCCTCAGCACACACACACACACCCTATACTTGTGAGCGTTGAGTGGGGCCTAAAACCCAAGGTCTGAACAAAAACCTAGGAGAGTGGGAACGACTAGTGACTGCCATTCGTAGACCTTTGTCTGTATGGCTCTCATGAAAGTTCCGCCCAAGAGTACGCTTTATCATGATGCCTCACACTCGGTAGCTTTCTACGATTGTGGGTGTTATCATGAGGAAGACTTTAGCTCTTGGTTGCCATTGTGAGGAAGTGATTAGAACTTACATGGGAGGATTACCCTTTTCGTCGACTTTAGACCCTAGGATTCCCACCCTTCGTAGGACACGGGGGCACGCCTTTGTTTGTTGCATTTAGCTTAAGCATTCCTTTTCTCAAACTTTATTTCGAAAGTTGTAATTTTTCTTTCATAAACACCTACATGAGGTGGCATGGAGCGTGTATCTTCGAAAATATTCAAAGTACCACCAATCAAACCTCATTTTATTACTATTTTCCCATGTCATTTCGCATCCACATCATTTCGCATTCACATCATTTTGCACCATATTACATTTGCATCTAACAAAATCTTGAAAAAATTTGTCATCTGCATTCTTCATGCATTAAAGTTTGTTTGCCGGAGATCGCAACGTAACACTGAACCATTGTCATAGGTGTGTAAGAAGCAACATGGAATCAAATCGCAAAACTGCATTCAATTCGAGGTTCCCCATTGTAAAGAAGATTGATGTAACTAGTTTGAAGAAGTATGCTTCTCTACTAGGCCCTATTGAGCTTCAGTCCTTCGACAAGGCTTATGGGAACATCCGCAGGTTATTACAACTAGAAGTACAAGAGAGTGCCATCGCTGCCTTAAGTTGGTTCTATGATTCAGAGATTAGGTGTTTTCTTTTCAAGAACTTCCAAATGGCGCCTACCTTAGAGGAGTATGAGAAGATTCTGGGTTTTGATCGCTCAGAGGTTAGACCTTACCAGTATCAGAGGCAATATTATTCAGATGAGAAGCTCGCTTCCTTGTTGCAAATCAGTGTAGAAGAAGTGCGGTCCCATAAAGTTGAGCGTAACAAGATATCTGGGTTTCCTCAAGGTTACTTTGAGAGTTTGATGGCTAGTCATGCAGTATCAAAGAATTGGGCTTCTTTCAAGCAAATATTAGCTTTGACCATCTTTGGCATCGTCCTTTTCCCTCAGATTGAGAAACATATAGATGAGACTGCTGTTGGGGTGTTCCTGGCTTTCAAGAGTGCAAAAAGTCCCATCAATCCGGTTCCTGCTATTCTCGCCGAGACCTATCGTGCCTTCACTCGCCATCATGAGTTCCGAAAGGATAAGATGTGTTGTTCCTTCCCTGTGTTGTACGCTTGGTTGATCAATCATGTATGTGTTAACAAAAGTGATGTTGGGGATCTGCTATCCTATGCCTTGGGTTGTAATCCGAAGACTATGAGCCCTCGGGAATGGAAGGATACTTTTAAGAACCTCGATGCTCTTCAGATTCGATGGTTCTCACACAAGTGTTGGGAGGACAAACCTCGCAATATTCCAATGTGGCGCTTTCGCAATGTTCCTCTCATGGGAACACAGGGGTGCATCAACTATAACCCATCTTTGACCTTAAGGCAACTCGGGTACCCTATGCGAGATTCACCCTCCGAAGCTATGTTGTTCCGTTTTTACCTCCATGCGGGGATCCCTAAAGACGAGGACTTACTTCGGCGAGTCTTGCAAGCTTGGGAAACCGTAGTGCGGAGAGACAAAGGTGAGTTATCTAAAAGGACCACTGCTATCTCCTTCACCCAATGGCTCGAAAAGAGGATTAAAGAAACTCGATCATCCAATCAAGAGGGGCCATCACTTGAAGAGAAAAAACCAGAGCCTCACGTTCCCCTCATTGAAGAGCTAGAAGAAGTTAAGTTGGCATTGTCTAAAGCGGAAGAAGAGAAAAGGGCCTTGCAAAACAAGTTGGGAAAAGTGATGCAAGACAAGCGGAAGCTAGAGAACGAAAATGCTCTTCAAGCCGCAACTATTGAAGCAGCCAACAGGAAACTTGTGATAGAAGAAGAAAGCAAGAGGGAGGTTCAGAAACATTTGAAAGGTGCTAAAGAGGAAATAAAGAGGTGTACCTCAAAGATGAATGAAGCTACGGCAGAAGCGTATTAATGGAAGGAACTATATGACAAGTCATGGAAGAAGGAGAAAATGGTCAAAGATGCACTAGCTAAGTCAAGAAAAGAATTCCAAGTGATGAAGTTCGAATTGGGGGACCAAATAGAAAGCATCAAAAAAGATAGAGAGTTTATCACAGGGATCTTGAAGGAGTACCAACAAGCTTTAAGGTTTGAACAAGGAAGGTCAGACGAATTGAAGAGAAATCTTAGATGCCTAGAGGAATCTTATGAGCAAGTGCAAGTAGAAAGCCGGTATTGGGAGCAACGTTTCATGGCCTTGATTGGCAGAATAGAGGACCAAGAGATTATCAAGGAGCTAAAGGGTGAGATTCAGCTTTGGAGGAGTAAATTTTCAAAGCTAGCCGAGCTAGCTAACCAAGCTGTGAGGGATGTTCCCAAGAAGCTAAGAAGAGCCGAAGCAGAAATGAATCCTTCCAACACTCCGGCCAAGGTGTACGAGTTTGTCGAGTACTGCAAGATCCTAACAGAAGAGCTCCTGGAGAAAGCCAAAGAGGCAGCCGAAAGCAAGAAGAGAAAGAGGGAGGAGAAGCTGAAAGCTATTTGCCTTTGAATTCCACTTTAGAGCATTGTAATAATCCTTAGGAAATTGTAAACTTTCTCTAAAAAGTTGTAATTTGCTTTGGAATATAGTACTTTTCTGTTAAAAACATTGTTTTCAGAATATTGTATTTTTCCTTCGAGTTTGAAGTTGTAGTATTCTATCCTTTCGAATGAAGTGTGTTTGTTTTGCCTATTGCTTCCAACCTCGTTGCAGCCAAATTAAAAATATAAACAAAAAATAATGTAAAAATAAAAAATATAAAATAAAATAAAAAAGAGTGTCAGAGCTTTAAATTTACACGCCTATGACAACGCGAGGTGTATTACGATTCCCGGCACCAAAACAAACATCAAATCATACATATCGCATTGCATTGCATTCATTTATTCATCCTGGTGTTCATAAGTGTGTTTCGTCAACAGAAAATCAGGTAAGCTGGTTAGGCATCGCTATTTGACGTGTCTACAAGCAAGGAACATGGACAATAATCAAGGCGACGCTGATCAGGGCAATCCACTGCCACATCAGAATGCCGGAATTCCAGGAGATCCAAATCCTAATGGTCAGGGTCAGCAAGGTCAGAATCAAGAGAATCAAGTCCTTCAAGCTGAGATGGAAATTATGAAAGCTCAAATGGCAGAGGTCATAAGAGTGCTGAGTACCTTAAGAAATGTTGGTACAGCTGAAGCTACTACTGCTGGGGTGGACAAACCTCCTCCCCCTCCTGGGTCGGGGATCCCTCAAGCCCTGCAAACAGTGCAATGGCCTCCCTTTGGTCTCCCACTAGGCTACACGCCTCCTGCTGCTGACACAAATCCTGGAGGAGATCCTCCAAGAACCGCGGGGCAAGCTCAGCCTGACGTAGTTGCGAATGAAGTTGGAACGGGGACGCCTCAAGCCCAGATCCAGATCCCAATCCCTGCTACTGCTCCAGGAACTCCGGCGGGTTTCAATTGGCCAATGACGGTCCATCCCCAAGTTCGTGGACCAATCCACGAATACAATTCACTCACGTGACCCACACGTGAACCCACCGTAGTGGACGATGAACAATCCTCATTACGGTGTGAATGGTTTCCTCGAATTACCCTACCAAACCGAGAGTCGATGATCGATGCTAGAGGAGAGATTAAGAGTCGTAGAAGGAGCAGGTTCATGGGCCAGAAATGCCCATGAGCTGTGTTTGGTCCCTAATCTAGTCTTGCCTCCCAAATTCAAAGCACCGATTTTTGATAAATACAGAGGGACGACTTGCCCAATCAGTCATGTGACAATGTATCACGGGAATGATGCATATGCCCGGATGATAACTCGATGATGCACTCGCTTTCGGAAAGTTTAGCCGAGCTCCTTGATCGGTACATGCGCTTGGAGCCACCAATATCCGCATTTTTTGGAAGGACATGGCGGATGCTTTTATGCGCCAATACCAAGACAAACAATGATTTGGCTCCGGATAGGACTCAACTACAATGCATGTCTAAGAGAGATAATGAGTCATTCAAGGAATACGCTCGGAGGTGGAGGAACCTCATTGCTCAAGTGAAACCCCTCATCGGACAAAGAAATGGTCCACATGTTTATGGATACCCTTCTGCGGTGTATTATGATAGGTTGGTTGGCGGCGTAGCCTCAAATTTCTCTCGAGATGGTGGTCACAGGGAAAGAGTAGAGAATGGTATGCGCAAATGAAGAATATCTCATGGCCCAAAGACTCCTTCCAAATAAAAAACCTTTTTCGGACCCTACAAGAAGAAAGAGGGTGAAACCAATGCGATTATCTCCGGCCGCTGGTTCGTCACACAAAGAATCCTCCGCAAGCTATTCCATTCCCTTCTCAAGCACCACCGCACGTACCATTTCAATCAAACTATCGATCGAAACTATAATGAAAGGAAGCTCGTTGTCTTTGATCCAATTCCCATGTCCTACACGGACTTGTTTAATTATCTCATCACCAACAAAATAATCAACACTCGTCAGATGAAGCCGTACCAACCTCCCTATCCCAGAGGGTACAACGCAAATGCTACCTGCGCCTTCCATTCTGGGGCAGTAGGTCATGTGGTGGAGGATTGTAAAGCATTCAAGTATGTGGTGCAAGAATTACTTGATGCAAAGACTATATCATTTCAACAACCCAATGTAGCCACCAATCCGTTGCCAGGGCATGGAGGATCTGCTTTAAATGCCGCTGACCATCGAAGGGCGGTGTTTGGTCAGAAAAGTTGATTGCATTCAGATGTCTTTGAATTTTATCCATGCTGAATTATGCCGTTTTGGTGTCATCAAGGAAGGGTGTGCTAGGAAAGACGCCTGTGATAGTCCTCGCTGCACCGGGGCATGTGAAGGTTTTAAACCGATCCTCCAAGATCTCTTAGACAGACACCTGGTTCAAGTGGGAATCCAGGAGAAAGAAGAGAGTGTATCTACCTTGCAATCAGGCAATGGAGGCTTCAGGAGACCGATTGAAATTCCCTGCAATCTGAATTCCACCACCGTGATTTGAGACCTCTCGACTATTGTTATTCCAGTATCTGCTGCTACCCCTAGTAGGGAGACTGGGATGACTCCATGGAGCTGCAATGTGCAAATGCAAGCAGAGGTCCCTAAAGGCACTTTGGATATAACAAACATTGCTGGAGGTAGTGGTATCACAAGGAGTGGAAGGGTGTATGCTCCTGAAAATCTTAGGGGAGAGCATTCAATAACAGATGAAGAAAGGACCCGTAAGGGAAAGGACAAAGAAACGGTAGAAGCCAGAAAGGTATCAGACAAAGAAGCTCAAGAATTCCTGAAAGTAATGAAACAGAGTGAATATCGGGTGATAGACCAGTTGAATCAAACTCCATCCAAAATCTCAATGCTCTCTTTGTTGCTTAGTTCAGAGGCACATCGTGCTGCACTGCTGAAGATCTTGAATGAAGCCCACGTCTCCCACGACATTACAGTAAACCAGCTTGATGGTATAGTTGGCAACATTGTGGCATCCAACTACTTGACCTTCTCAGACACTGAGCTTCCTCTGGCGGGAAAGAATCATAATCAAGCTCTTCACATCTCAGTCAAATGTGGGGACTATATGCTTGCCAGAGTGCTCATTGATAATGGCTCATCTTTGAATGTGATGCCTAAGTCTACCATGAATAAAGTTTGAATGTAGACTACTCATATCCGGCCGAGTTCTACCTTGGTCGAGCTTTTGACGGTCGCTGAAAGAAGTCTTTGGGGAAGTAGAAGTCTTTGCTGCAGTAGGCCCCGAAGTGTTTTATGTCGCCTTCCAAGTGATGGACATCGCCTCCTATAGTCGCTGCTAGGGCGCCCTTGGATACACGCTGCTTTGCGCGATCTGCCCCTCGCTTCATCGAAACTCAAGTTCGTGGGTCGAGGAAAGGCGATAGTGATCCACGGAGAAGAAAAACGCGATAAAATGTATCACCACCAATGTTACGTGGAAGCGGCGGAAGAGTCCTTGAGACTGCCTTCCAGGGATTGGAGATCTGAAACGCTGTCTTCGTTGAAAGTGAGACTCTGCAGGCCTAAAGTGGTCCAAGGCCGACATGATGATCGCAAAGGTGATGCTAGCGCATGGGTATCGTGTCGGCAAGGGCACGGAAAAGCCGCCTCAAGGATTGTAACGCTGTCAGGTTGAGGAAACATTGAAAGACTTCGGTGTTGGGTACATCCCAAGTCTTCTTGACGGAAAGGCTAGCATCCGACAGGAGGGAGAAATGGCTGGCCAAACTCAGAGGAGGAATACCCAATCAGGGGAGGATGTTCATCGCTAACCTCAAGAACAACTTCCGGAGTGCTGGCATGCTGAACCCCTGACCAGGTTAATGCGGTTGAAGAAGGATCAAGCTCGGCAGCAATGTGTTGTCGCCTTAGTGCTTATTTCTTTGTCTTTATTGGAGAAGTTGCAAAACTGGGAGACCATGGATTTCCCCGTATTTTTCAATTTAAAGTAATTTTCATTGTAATGTAGATTCCTCGGCTCTGCCCAAGGCCTTGGAACATTTCATTTGGGCACACATGTTTTCGTCAAGACTCATCAATCAATAAAGTGTTATTTTGAATTTTCAATAAAATTTCTGTCTTCATCTCTCGTTGTGTGTCTTTTCTTTGTCTTTATTCGCCGCTCCATTTTAATGCAGATCAAAAATAATCTCTGAAAATAATAATGCCCATAACTCATACTGTGACTTTGATTACCCGGTTAATCAAGCCGAGGGAGATGTTGAGGACGATTGGGATACTCCGCCGGAAATCATGAGAATGGTAGAGCAAGAAGAAAAAGTCATTGAGCCCCATGGGGAATCCACAGAAATGATCAATTTGGGTACTAAGAAAGACAGAAAAGAGGTCAAGGTTGGTACCGCAATGGAGGATAAAGAGCGC
This sequence comes from Oxytropis ochrocephala, assembly GCA_020916435.1. Taxonomy (NCBI): domain Eukaryota; kingdom Viridiplantae; phylum Streptophyta; class Magnoliopsida; order Fabales; family Fabaceae; genus Oxytropis; species Oxytropis ochrocephala. Next base: position 66,933,821 of record CM037094.1, on the reverse strand, counting down.
AAAAAGTTGATTCAGCTTCTGCTTGACTATGCTGACGTATTTGCCTGGACTTATCAGGACATGCCAGGATTGAGTACAGATACTGTTGAACACAGATTGCCGCGTGAAATCGAATGTCCCCAGAAAAAGAAGTTGAGGCGAATGAAGCCTGAAATGTCTTTGAAAATCAGGGATGAGGTCAAGAAACAGTTTGATGCAGGGTTCTTAGCTGTGGCAAAATACCCTGAGTGGGTAGCAAACATCGTTTCGGTCCCTAAGAAAGATGGAAAAGTTTGAATGTGTGTCGACTATCGTGATTTGAACAGAGAAGCCCTAAAGATGATTTCCCTCTACCCCACATTGACGTCTTGGTGGATAGTACCGCTCAGCATTCAATGTTCTCCTTCATGGATGGATATTCAGGCTATAACCAGATCAAAATGGCTCCAGAGGATATGGAGAAAACCACCTTCATAACCCTTTGGGGAACTTTCTGTTACAAGGTCATGCCTTTCGGGTTGAAGAATGCCGGGGAAACTTATCAAAGAGCGATGGTAACCCTATTCCATGACATGATGCATAAGGAGATTGAAGTCTATGTGGATGACATGATCGCCAAGTCAAAGACTGATGAAGAGCATGTGGTTAACTCGCGTGGCTTGCTCGAGCGTCTCAGAAAATACAAGCTCAGGTTGAACCCCGCTAAGTGCACCTTTGGGGTTAGGTCGGGAAGTTGTTGGGTTTCATTGTTAGCCAGAAGCGAATTGAGGTGGACCCAGATAAAGTACGAGTAATTCTGGAGATGCCAGCGCCTAAAACAGAGAAAGAAGTTCGTGGTTTCCTGGGAAGACTGAATTACATCTCTCGATTCATCTTCCAGTTGACCGCAACTTGTGAACCAATTTTCAAACTGTTGTGCAAAAACCAAGAGATGAAGTGGAATGATAAATGTCAGGAAGCATTTGAGAAAATCAATGTGTACCTCCAAAATCCACTACCCTAATGCCGCTCAGTGTCCGCGCGCCTCTTATCCTATACCTCACTGTGCTAGACAATTCTATGGGTTGCGTGCTGGGGCAGCAAGATGATTCAGGAAAGAAAGAACACGCGATATACTACCTGTGCAAGAAGTTCACAGACTGTGAGACAAGGTATTCACCATTAGAGAAGACTTGTTGTGCTCTAGCCTGGGCTGCGCATCGACTGAGACAGTATATGCTGAGTCACACCACTTGGTTGGTATCCAAAATGGATCCAATCAAGTACATATTTGAGAAACCTGCGCTCACAGGTAGAATTGCTCGTTGGCAAATGCTTCTGTCAGAGTATGACCTCGTCTACGTAACTCAGAAAGCAATTAAAGGTAGCACACTGGCGGATTACCTGGCACATCAACCGGTTGAGGATTACCAATCAATGCAATGTGAATTCCCAGATAAGGACATTATGGCATTATTTGACGAAGGGAAATCTCAAGATGATGAAAGGTGGAGAATGTTGTTTGACGGTGCCTCTAACATGTGGGGGCACGGGGTCGGAGCAGTGCTGATCTCTCCAGATAACCGCTTCATACCATATACTGCCAGACTAAGCTTCTATGTCACAGACAATATTGCAGAGTATGAGGCGTGTATCCTGGGTATCCAAGCAGCTCTCGATTGGAAAGTCAAGAGGCTCGATGTGTATGGGGATTCCGCTCTGGTTGTCCACCAAGTAAAAGGGGATTGGGAAACAAGAAATCCTGATTTGATTCCTTACCGTGACTATATTCAAGGATTAATCAAGCCCTTTGAGGAAATCACTTTCCAGCACATACCCCGCAGTGAGAATCAGTTGGCAGACGCCTTAGCAACTTTGTCTTCTATGTTCAACGTCAGTTGTGACAAAAGTTTGACGACCGTCAGAATCCAGCACAAAGGTCTACCTGCTTATCACTACTGTATGGCAGTCGAGGAAGAATCAGATAGTAAGCCTTGGTACCATGACATCAAGCAAGACATCACAAACAAGCAGAGTATCCTCCCGAGCTACAGAGAGAATGACAAGAGAACACTTCAAAAACTATCAGCAGGTTTCTTCTTGAGAGTGGAGACGCCCTTTACAAGAGAAACTATGACTTGGTACTCCTCGTGTGTGTAACTAAAGAAGAGTCAGTAAATATTATGCGAGATGTTCATGAGGGTTCATTTGGGGTTCATTCCAATGGCACGCAATGGCTAGAAAAATCCTCGAGGGTCGGTTATTATTCGGTTGCGGATGGAGTCGATCATTACAATTTCGTGAGAAGATGCCATAAATGTCAAATCTATGCGATCACACTCATGTACCTCCGACTTCTCCGAATGTCTTGAGTGCACCATGGCCATTCTCAATGTGGGGCATGGACATCATTGGTCCCATTGAACCCAAAGCTTCAAATGGTCACCGCTTCATTTTGGTTGCTATTGACTACTTCACTAAGTGGGTGGAGGCCGCTTCTTATCCCAATGTAACAAGCTCGGTGATTGCTAAGTTCATCAAGAAAGATTTGGTTTGCCGCTACGGCCTTCCAAACAAGATTATCACGCATAACGGCAGAGAATTTGAGCAATGAGAAAATGATGAAGAACTTGTGTGAAGACTTCAAAATACAGCATCACAATTCTTCCCCTTACCGCCCAAAGATGAATGGGGCAGTTGAGGCAGCTAACAAGAATATCAAGAAGATTGTGCAAAAGATGGTGGTAACATACAAGGATTGGCATGAAATGCTCCTTTTTCTCTGCATGGTTACTGTAACCCTCGGTGCGTACCTCAACCCAGGGCAACCCCTACTCATCGTTTATGGGTCTGAGGCGCCCTCCCCATTGAAGTTGAAATACCGTCCCTGCGAGTGTTAATGGAGACAAAACTTGATGAAGCAGAATGGGTTCAGTCCCGCCATGACCAGTTGAACCTCATTGACGAAAAACGGGTAGCCGCGATGTGTCATGGACAGTTGTACCAACAGAGGATGATAAGGGCTTTTGACAAAAGAGTCCGTCCTCTGAATTTCAAGAGGAGACCTTGCACTCAAGCGAGATCTTGCCAATCCGCAGACGGACCCGAGGGCAAATGGACTCCCAAATATGAAGGACCTTATGTGGTGAAGAAGGCATTCTCAGGAGGAGCTCTAATCCTGGCGAACATGGACGGAGATGAGATTCCAAATCCAATGAACTCAGATGTGGTCAAGATGTATTATGCCTAGAAAAATAGACGAAAAAAGAGAAAGATAAGCCAAGGAAAAATTAGCTCGCTAGGTTGAAAACCCGCAAAGGGCGACCTAGGCAAAATCAAAGCGACCCTTGGATTGAAAACCCGCAGCGCGATCCAGCAAAAATTAGGGTCAGAAAACTTGGGCTTGAAAAAAGAAAAGGCAATCAGCACTCCCAAAGGTTTGGATAAGAGGGTGATCAGAGTTATGAGTATGGACGGCGGGCACCGTTACTTCAGAGATAAAGTCACGAGATCTGTTCCTTTCTCTTGTATTTTCTCAGTTTAAAAGAAAGATTGTAATGCACTTTTAATTGGCGTGACTTTCTGCACGTCCAATTTCTATATCAATAAAAGTCCAACTTTTCTTTCATATATGTGCTCTTTCGTGTCTCTGCTTTCATCTATTCAGTTTCTTGCAAAATAATAATTTTTATGATTGATGAAATTGATTTGCAAACATGTGCACATTCAGAGCATTACAGGATCATTGCGAAATCTTTGAAAAATACAGAAAGAAATGATTTCTCAAGTGAATAAAATTGCAAAAAAAGCGATGTGGATTTAACCAAAGGCGCAATCCTCGCGTGATCATCGTCCTAGGGTAGCCTCCGTCCGGCAGATGGACTTAACCAGCAAAAGAGTGCCAAAAAAAAACAAAAAAAGAAGGGCAAAAGAAACAACAAATAAGCAGAAAAAGAAAGCTGCTTAGAGAAAAAACAGAATAAGCAAAAAAATAAAAAAAAAAGAAAAATCACAGAAGACGGTACACAAAAGAACGCAGCATCTTCATCTCATTCATCATTCTCATGTCATCCATATCATTCATCACTCCATGGCATCAAACAGTAGTGCATTACACTTTCAAATTCGCATCTCAAAAGAGCGAAGGAATAATCAAGCAGAAAGAGCATCCCACCAAGATCAATTCTTGCATTCATGTGCATGCATTTCATGCACCATTCAAGAAAAAAAGTTACTTTGGACCAGGGGGTCCCAAAAATCTCATTTTTCAGAAAATCACCATGACACCGAGTTAGTAAACTCCATCAGCACAGAGTTAGTAAACTCCATCAGCACAGAGTTAGTAAACTCCATCAGCACAGAGTTCGTAAACTCCATCAACCCAGAGTTAGTGAACTCCCACAGAGTTAGTGAACTCCTTCCACAGATCACAACATCGTGTACGAGCACGCGATGGATCCATCAGACTTCGTTAAGTCCTTCGGATTAGTTATGTCGACCTAAGGCACAGCGTAAATCTCCGTTAGAAGGTTTTAGGCAACCTCCGAATTCCCAATTTACCGCTTTTCCCAATTTACCGCTTTTCCAAATTTACCGCTTCCAATTTATTGCTTTCCCCAAGCACGTGTCGACAAGTGTTAACCCCTCTCTCAACAGAAAATAACAAAAAGATTTGAGTTTTTCCATCGGACAAAATTAGTATTATTTCTATATCTCCTTTCACCAACAAATATGAAAAGGCCAATTCATATTTTTGGCGAAATGTTAAATAAGTCAACTAAAATCGTCCGCCCTTTAACTAAGCCAATTTCAATCATCGAGCTCAACTAAATTAAATACCGCTTTTAAATTAAGCAGGCACGCGAATGATCGATCTTTTCGCGCGTTCTTCAATTTAATCTTCGTATTTGGGTTTAGTCGTACATAAGTAGTGTTTTTAGTTAATGAGCTCATTTCTTCTATTCGAGTCTCGTTTTAACGTATTCGTCTAGTCTGGCCCGTTCTCGTCTTTGTGTTTGGCCAGACTCTTTTTATTATTATTATTCCTTTTTTGCGTAGTTAATTTATTTTGAGCATATATATAGTCCAAAATGTCAAAAAATTCAATTTAGTTTTATTTACAATTTAAAAATGTTTAATAGTCCAAATATGTCACAAAAAATACTATTTAATTTTTATTACAAATTAGAAGTGTTCAAATGTCCAAATGTCCAAAAATACAAAAAATAATAACAAAAATATATACAAAAATAAATAAATTCGAAAATACAAAAAAATAATAAAAGGCAGCAGCAGCAGCAGCAAATCTGGGGTTCCAGCAGCTGCTCTCCAAGTAGCTGGGCCTGATCTGCTCCACTCCAAACCTAAAAAAAAAAACAGTCAAAGCCCATTCAAACGTAATTAAATGCCTGACCTAATTTTTTAATATAAAAACACTGTCAATGGTCAGTCAAAGGGACACGAATTTCGAGTTAAAATCACTAAAAAAAGATTAGGGTTTTACACTGAAACCCTAATCACCTAAAATGATTTTTCTAGATCCGAGCAAGAAGAAAGGAGAAACGATGTACCAAGAGAAAAAAACAAAGAAGAACAACAGAGCCACAACAACAAATAACAACATCAATCACTCAAACAAGCAAGTGCAGATCTCGTTTTTCTTTTCAATCTTTTTCAAAACAAATCGAAAATCAGGTTGGTTTTTAATTGACAGTTTAGACACGAAAAATGTAAAATACATTGTTTAGCGTTTTTTTTTGGATCTGCTTTGACTATATCATTTCGTTTTATGTTCTTTTTGTGTATATGAATTAAATATGATGAATGAACATATAAACAAACAATCGTGCTCAAGAACACCAAACCGTAATAAAAATGGGGTAGAAAAGAATCGGACTGCAGAAAAAAGCTTTGAAATCAAACAGAACAAAAAAAAATAAAATAAACTTACCCCCAGCAACCACCGAAGCCAAACCCAGCAACCACCCTCCAAAACCGAACCAGCAACCACCTTCATCCCACCACCGTCACCAAACCGAGCTCCCACCCCTAAAACCGAACCCCTGGCCGTCGAATCTCCACCAACCCGAAACCACAGCTTCACCCAGTTACCCAAAACCCACCTCCTCATCGCGAAATCACCAATAAACGTGAAACCAGAAGTTATTTTAGTAACTTAGGAGAAGAAAATACGAATTAAGGGAGAGAGAAGGACTAGATCGGAAAAAACGAACCTAGGCGGGCTCCACCGCCGCCGCAAGCCTCCTTCCCCCACGGCCGTAGTCTCTCTCTCTCTCTTTCTCTCTCTCACTCTATCCATGGAACCAAACCGCCGTGAATCTCTCTCCCTCTCCTAAAAAACCGCCGTGAATCTCTCTCTCTCCCTCCTAAAAGACCGCCGCGAATCTCTCTCTCTCGAATAATAAATTTTGCCATGCAGTAGGCCGTGAGAGAATAGGGAAGGGGAATATGAAATTAGGTTTTATGTTTTTAGGGTTTCCTTATGTGGGCCTCCGAATTATTTATTTATTTTTTAATATTCAGATTCATATTCGCACCACCCAGATTCCTGCGCGCACCCCACCTCATTTAAGCCCAGTTTCGCATACTGGGCCCTCCTATGCGAACTGAGCTTACGTTTTACACCCCCAATTTAGTTATACCACTCCCCGTAACTAGTAACACCCTCGTTTTGCAATTTTCACCCTTTTCTCAATTTTTAATTAATTCTTTCTAACTTAAACACTTTTCAATAAATAAAACTTTGTTAGCGGTCATGCGAAGCCTTTGCTTGCATGACCATCAACAATGAAAACCTAGTGATGATCACTTGGAGCCTTTGCTCAATTGATCATCATGAACGCCTAATTTATTTAAGGACTTTCAATAAATTTCAATAAACTAAAAAACTTTGTTAATGGTCTTGCGAAGCCTCTGCTTGCATAATCATTAACAATGAGGAACTAGTGGTGATTACTTGGAGCCTTTGCTCAATTGATCATCAGGAATGCCTAATTTTCCTAAAAAAAACTTTTCATTAAATCAAAAAACTTTGTTATTGGTCCTGCGAAGCCTTTGCTTGCATGGTTATTAACAATGGAGTGCTAATGGTGGTCACTTGGAGCCTTCGCTCGATTGATCATCATGAAAGCTCAGTTTTCACAATTAAACAAAATAAAAACCAAAAACCTAGAACTACGTAGCTTTGAATTCTCCATCGCACCTGGAGATACGTAGGAGCGGATCCCCTCCGTCAAGCACAACAAACCAAAAACATTTTCCCTTCCAAAAAGACCAAAGCGGCTAACTCTCGTCGAGCGCCGCAAATAAAAGTTTTCCTTAAGTCTATTTAATCGAGAGGCAAATTTAAAGTACTTTTCAAATCAACACTTAAAATCACACGATTAATTAAAGGTTCCCTTTCAGTAGAAAGGAGGTGTGGGGCGCTAATACCTTCCCCATGCCTAACCGACCCCCGAACCCAAACCTTCCGGTTTTCCAAAAGACCATTTGCCTTCCAAAGATGTTTTTCTTCAATATTTTCCTTATAAAAAATATTGGTGGCGACTCATTGTTTTAACAAGTTGCAAACGAATAAAAAACCCCTCGGGGACTTTTTCGGGCGCAACAGTGGTCGACACACACACCGACAAACTAGGCACCTATGACTAAGGACATTTAATTAGCTGGCTGTTTTACAATTCTTTTAGTCGCAAAATGGTCCCTCAAAGTGTATGTATCTACAATTAAATCTCTAACTTGTATTATATTCTAACACTGCCCTTGATAACCCTTACTAATAAAATGAAAGTAATTAAATTAAAGTAAAACACAATCAAACAAACATAATACTTTCACAACAATCTCAAGTAACACATAATTCCACCACTTGCTAATATTTCATGACAATTGTACTAATTTCTTATACAATTACGAATCCATAATTTCATAACTTGAGCAATCAAACGTAATCCATGAACTTTCATGACAATTGTACAAACTTGTTGTATAATTATATAATTGATTTCCAATGATCCTACTTGAGGATTTATCCTTAACCTAGAAGATTAAATATCAAGGTAATACACAAAGGATATGTGTTTGATTAAGATTCATGGACACACAAGTTTAACTAATGTTTTAAATCCATAGCCCAAACCAAACCATTGTGCATGAGTCATCTTGAATTCATTGATCCTCAAGCTACAAAGGTTCAACAAATAGTGATAAGATGTGTCCTTTGATATCTCGGTCCTGTATACTAAACCCATCACCATTTAAATATAAGGTGTGGGTCACACGTGCAACATTTATGGCTTGAGTAAGAAATGCATGGTTTCACTGAAGCAATTCTAGTGGTACAATAATGCTCATTTATCCTTTTCCATGCATTATTTATGAGGTCTTGAATATGTCTTCTTGCATCTTCTTCTGAAACATTTGTTTCATTCATATAACATAAAATTGACGAGGCAGCATCACCCCTTTCTCTTTCAGCCTGTTGCATGTGAATTCTATATATACTAAGAATCTCTAATTTTGATTAGGAAAAAGTGAAAAGAAAATGTATTAGGAAAATTGTTTGAGACAACAAAAATTACCATTGTGGTTGCTAAATCATTGCATAGTCGAATCACAAAGAATACATTGTAAACAACATCTTCATATGTGTGTAGAAAATCATTTGTCTCATCTGATAATTTATGCATTGAGGCAAAGTATGAATGGAGTAGAATCACTGGCCCAGAAGATGTAATCCATGCATTTCTTAGATATTCTTCCAACGATGGAATATATCCCATTTTGTACCACTTTGCTTCCATGTATAATGCCTTGGAAAAGTCTTTCCACTATAAAAATTAAGATGGCATAACTCATTAATTAGTCAATTTAATATATCATTATACATAATCATCAAATGAATTTGTTATAAGCTAATCATATATGCTTATAAAAAAATAAGATAATCATATATACTAAATATATTGTAATTCAAACAATATTTTTTTGAAGACCTGTATTCAAATATTATATAAAAATAAAAATTAAGAATCTTTAAAATAAAAAAAATATGAAATAAATCTTATTTTTAGTAAAATGTGTAAATCTACTACAATATATGAAGAACAAAAAACAAAAACAAAATATAATATTCATAATTTCACACCACAAAAATTAAATTAGCGTTAACTTAAGTTTCAAAACACAACAAAATATCCAAGTAATTACTTAAATTTACACATAAAATGAAATCAAACATGACTTGAAGAGCATAACACATAAGTTTGTTCAAAAAAATGTTATGACTTCATGAATAAGTACTCTTATAGTATGTACTAGGAAATAACCCCGTGCGATGCACAGGTTGATAATTTTTTTTAAAAAAATGTGTTAAGGATATAATTTAAATACGTATAATTAGAGAGAAAAATAATATTTTTATTCAATTTATTAAGATTTTAATTTTTAAACATACATAGAGAAAATAAAAATCCAATTTAATAGATTGTAGTTTAGTATTATATATATGATGTTAAATATATATTGTAAGGATTATAAATGTGATAACGATATTAGTAGAAGGAAATTAAAATGTAGGCACTAAATATATATTTTTTATCCAACTTTAAAATTAGTACAACTACACATATAGATTTATTTATTTAATCTGTTTTATTTTTTTAATTTTCAATAAACCGATGAGTTAATACAATATGAGTTTAAGCTATAGAGTTTTAATTAAGTTATAATATATTTAATTCCATTTTTGTAAATATTGCATATTTTTCTTTTTAAATTTTTTATTCATTTATATTTGGCATTCAAAAACTTAAAATTAAATACATACTTAATAGCTTCTTGTAAGCTCTATTATATGCTATCAACCTTGAACATGTGTTTGTGAATATTTATAGACCATATTAAAAAAAAAAAAACTTTTCAATATAAAACATAATCCATTTTTATTGAAGCTATTAGCATTAAATAATTTTTAAAGAACAATATTAAAATTAAACATAATTCATACATATCAATAGCTTGACAAAAAAATTGTCCCTCAACTGGATGACTCACTAACTAATACAAACTTTTCTTTTTGCCTTGTTGACTACATTATGAATGTCTAGAACATGATGAAGCCCAAATTCTTTGCTTTCCCATTTCAATTTCTTCTCTATCCATGTAAACTCCATATTTCCTCCATTGACTGCAATTTGAAACCTATAACAGACTAATAAAATCTTATGAATAAAAGACAGGTTTATACAAAAAATTGTAACTCCAACTACTATAATGGCTTTCTTCAAGCCTAAATATTAGTGATGTAAAAGAAATTACATAAGTGATGTAACAACCAACAAAAGTGATGTAAAAAAAATGAAAAGATAAGTGGTGACTTCTCTTCTTAGATATTTATAGTATTTTGGAAAGAAGAGTTAAAGTGAAGGAAAATGAAAATATTGTAACTAATCTCTATTAAAAACTAACTATAATAATTTCCTTAAAAAAAACTAACTATAATTAGTAATACTCAAATTAATAATTTAGAGACACCAAAAGGCAACCAAAATCTAAACATCAAGAAATGAAGTAAGAGCAATCAATATTAGTTGTTTTATACAATTTTTTTATATAGTGTACGCGTTTTTAACTAAAATTATTGTCAATAATAGTTTTATAATTTTTTTATAAAAGTAGAACATTTTTCACTATATTTAGTAATAAGAAATGATATTACTTAATATCCGTAAATTTATGACTACAAATTTTAATAATACATTCCTTATTATTTTTTCTCTTTTATTTTCATTGTCGGTTAATAATTTATAAATATATATACATATACATATATATATATATATATATATATATATAACAGAAAATTATTAAATGTATATAAAATATTCTTTTAATTTAAAATACATAAAATATTTATAAATTTTGAAATACAAAAAATATAATATAATTGTGTTAAAGATTTAATTTAGATGATATTATCATTTTGTGAATTGGTAAGACTTTGAAATTCTTGTATACATTGAAAGGGAAAGATTCACATTTAAAAACTAACTATCTTAGTACTAATCAAAATAATAATTTAAAGATTCCAAAAGGCAATCAAATTCAAAATATCAAGTAATGAATTAAGAGTAATCAATAAATGAGAAAGTTTTTTAAAAAATAAAATAAAAAGGGAGAAAAACTCACAATCCAAGAGTCAAGCTTCTTTGAAGTGAATTTGTGTAAAAAAGAAGATGCAATGAGTTTCTTGTTGCAGCGATACAAAATTTTAACTAATCCAAATTTTTCTTTTTGTCTTTTTGACTATACTAAAATTGTCTAGAACATGAAACTGTAATTCTTTATTTTGCCTTTTCAATTTCTTCTCTGTTCATGTAAAGTCTAGTTTCACTCCCTTGACTGCAATTTGAAACCTATAACAAACACAATACTTACTCAACAATCAATAAAAACATACAAATAAAAGACAAATTTACACAAATATTAGTGATGTAAACACATAAAAAATTACATAAGAGATATAAATAATTACATAAGTGATATGTAACAACCAAACAAAAATATTGTAAAAAATGAAAAGATAAGTAGTGACCTCTCTTCTTATCTAAGAATAGTATTTGTATTACACTTGATACAATGATATTGTCTATAATAGATGTCTAATGAAATCCAAAATAAGATTGAAATACATGTAGATAGTAGTCAAAATATCTGATTATAAACTTTGAGGAATAAAGTTTTTAGTTTCAAAGATTACCTGCATTTGCATTTCAAATAAATTAAGGAAAACATGTGTGCAGAGAAGAGTAATAGCAGCAAATGGATGTGAATGAAATGTTTTTAAGTCATTATGTTGAAATGAACAACTACCTTCAGGCCAAAAACAGAACTCCTTATCTCAAAAAAAAACACAACTCCTTACCTCAATATTCCTATGCAAGTATGTGTGTTTGAGCTTGGGGATTGCCTTTTAAGGATTTCAACTTTTATCTCAAGGGTTAGGCATATTAATGTTTATGATTATGATTAATTTTGGTTGTGATTATATTTAATTTTAGGACAACTCCAAGGCTTCCCTTTCAATTTTATTTGGTAACCGAAGTAGACTGGAGTAAAGAATTAAATTCAAAACTGACAAATATAAATAAATATTAGAGTAATATAATGGTTTCGTAAAGAAATTAATAGGAATACATAGTACTACTTAACTTTAAAATGTAATCGACAAACTTTAGTAAAAGTTTCAATGAAAACAATTTTCTTATTTCCTTCTTTCATTGATCATTAAAAATTAAAAAAAAAATGAATGTGTATGATTAAATGCTAAGTTGGCATGTGTTAAGTTCAGTATTGGATAGAAAGAGTCGAGGAAGCTTTTTTTTGGATGGAAAATATTCCATATTATAATAATCTTAAATAATAAATAAATATATTACTTAGAATATAGATATAATATTTTGTGTTATTGTGATATTTAATAATTATTGTTAAAGTGAGATTTAATTGTTAAAATTGGATGTTTTAAAAGTTGAGTGGACATTATAGTAAAAAAGAATGTTGAGATATAAATGAATATGATGTGGAGCATCCTAGAGCTTGGAAAAAAGCTTCCTTTAGAGATTTATATAGATTATGAATACACATGATAAGCATATGTTACCTCTAAATTTCGACAAGACATTAAATGAAGCGATTAAATAGGTTTGACTCTCCATTAATGATGTCTTGGAAGATACAAGTCAACACCAAGTCAATCCACCATCAATTCGACAGAAAAGGTCTACCAGTGCTGGCAATATGAATGAGCTTCGACAAGCCTGGCACTTAAAGCTGTGGACACGAGTGGAGCAAAGAGCCTTCGACAAGAGAAAGCTCAACCTTCGACAAAGCAAAGCTATTTCGACAAAGCAGGGTTGGGTACTTCGTCAAGCGGTTGGCAACGGTCCAGTCGAAGTGCAAAGGAGCAGACAGTTAGTGGGCAGTTACTTCTCCTTATTTCTAGGAATCGCCACTTTTTCCCACGTTTGTTTCCAAGAGTATAAATACTCTTTTGTAATAGAAAATCGGGGTCACAACATTGCACAAAAACTCTGAAAACTCAACTTCCAGACAAAAGCGAAAAATGAGTGAACATATTCATTGTACGTGCTTGTGAACCACTTTTCCTTTCATTTGAATGCAATTTTTACTTTTGTTTTACATCTACTGCAATTGTTTCTTTTGTTTTATTTTCAATACTGTTCTTCGTATCATTTACTGTTCTTAAAACCGTCAAAAAACACAAAGTACAAGGGTAATCGTCCAGAGATTTCCTAGTTTGATCTCACAAACTCACATTTTAAAACTAGTGATTGTTTGCTAAAAACACCAGCAAACAAATTGGCACGCCCAGTGGGACCTTTTGCCATTGATTTTGTGTTTGTTCTGTTAGTGCATGTACTTGTATGCGCTTGAAGAGTGGTAGAATGGTACGTACTAATTCTAACAACGCCTCTAGTTCCAACCTTGTGGTGTCACAAGGGCAAGGAACAACCATGGACTCTGTAAGTGTTAGCGCTGGAAATGTTGCAGGGACTATAGCCCCAGTAACATCAATAACCGTTCCTACAATGTCGACGACCAATGTTGGGTCGACACAATCTATGTCGTTGCCACCAAATGTAGGGCTTCCTTCTAGTCCTTATATGGCGACAGGGAATAGTTTAGAGACACGCTTCCAAAACATGAGTCTACCACCATATCCTTTTGGTGTATATGGCATGCCTCTTGGGAATGCCACATGTTTCGACCTTTTCCCTTCACATGTGTCTTCTGAAAGCACACTTGGTCGAAATCCTACAGCATTAACCAATGCGTCTTTGTTGGCGTTAAGACAACAAGTGGACGAAAGTAATCATGATATGGTTAATATGATAACCCAACAAATTGGTACGGTTTTCAACCCATTGATTCAAAATACCAATACGAGTTATCAAATGTTAGCAAACCAAATGGGTAGAATTGTTGATTTCTTTGGGGCTCCTACGGGAAATAATAGGCAAGCACCCAATTTTGGGAATAATGCGCCCAATACACCAGAGATCGATTCTGATCGAAGCCCGTGCAGCTGTAGGAGAACAACAAGGGATGGGAAACCATGTCCACCTGAAGTAGTTATAGTAAACACCCAAAAATAAGCATAACCATAAATAATACTGATGAAGTTGTTCGACAAGTACAACGAAATAATGTTTGCGCTCAAGATAATATAGTCACTTTGGTAGAAACCATAATGGCACAAAATGGACTTAACATAGGTTTACATAGGCCTAACTTCATATCACCATTGTGTGAATATGTGTTGCAAACAGAGTTGCTTAAGAGGTTGGAAAATTCCCGCTAAGTTTACTAAATTTGGGGTGACACAAACTAGCATTCGCGCCCCTTCCAACCCATAGTCTTGTAACACCCACACCAACTTATATAAAGCTAATTCAATTAATTAAAATCGAGTTTTCCACGAAGCGAAGAGGGGTACTAATGCTCCTATCTTATGTAGAACAACATCAAAACATAGTCAAAATGGGAAACCATGTCACTTTCTTTCAATTCTAAGTAGTTATGCAAAACAAATAATAAAATATCATTTCCAAGTGGTTAGACTACAAGTACAACGAAGTTTTCAAAACTAATGTTTGCGCCAAGATAATATAAAATTGAGTTCACTACTTACATAGGTTCAAAATAAGTTTAATACAAACCATAATGGCTACAAAATGGACTTAAAACCCTGATAGGTTTACATAGAGCTAACTTCATATCACCATTATAATCGTAAGACTTCTAGTGAATATGTGTCAACAGGGCATCAACAAGTCACAAGTAGAATTAATTAATGAATGCATAATGAGGTTGGAAAATTCCATCAATTGTTTACTAAATTTGGGGCCACTATCATCAACTTGCACAAGGCGATTCATGTGACAATATGACAATGCATCACACCACACTAAACACATCGCAACACACCTTGTTGTCAAACACCACCTCATCAATTGTTTATCATCACCTCATCAATTGTTTACCGTCACCTCATCAATTGTTCACCATCACCGCAGGCACCAATTTATTAGTTATCAATTAATTCTCACCTATCCTCATTTAGCCATTT
The DNA here is from genome assembly GCA_020916435.1 of Oxytropis ochrocephala. NCBI lineage: Eukaryota > Viridiplantae > Streptophyta > Magnoliopsida > Fabales > Fabaceae > Oxytropis > Oxytropis ochrocephala. The sequence goes on along the minus strand of CM037094.1, from coordinate 66,918,691 downwards.
GACACGCCAAAAATTAATTTAGGAATTTTAGGAATTCAACGGACAAGGTTTTGGAAGATCCCCACTGGGAGGCGCAGCACTAGCCTTAGCAGCGCGAAGAGCGCGCGCAAGATGGCGCGCGGATGAGTCGCTTAACTCTCTCAAAGTTTCGTCCTTCATGAGAGAGGTGTGCGCACGAGGTTACGCCAGCGGAGGCCACAGCGCAAGATGGCGCGCAGCCTTGATCAAGCCTTGGCCTTCTTGCGCGTAAGTTTGCGCGCATGAGATGGCGCGCAAAGACACCATTTCAGACACAGCGCCAAGTTGCCCAAAGAATGGCGCCCCTCCTGCCACACACACACACACACAGTTTTAATCCCGAGCGCCAAGTTGCCCGGCAATCGGCCCCCCCTGCACAACCTCTCACACGCCCAATTTCGAAAAACCTAATTTCTTCCAAACAAATTAATCCTCACATAACCACACCAACATAGCCAATGAATTATTAATGCTAATTATCATATTTACTTGTTCATGCTCATATGACCAAATCATCAAACATACACTATGCATATATCACAACTCATGCTTCCAAAACAACAATCAACATGCTATAACCAAATTCAAGCATTTAAACATCAATCATACAATCAACATACAATCAACATACAATCAACATACAATCAACACAATCATTCCTAGAGCTATTCTCACTATAATACACATCCTACAAGCTATATAAAGATGTATGGAGAATCCACAACCTTAGGTGAGCTTGAAACCTCCAAACAATCACCAAAGTCACCAAACAAAACAAGCCCCTTCAAAGTGCGGTGAAAGGCCGATTGTTTTCTCTCTCTAGGGTGGAAATGGAGTTCAAAAATAACAAGTGTGAGCTTAAGGGACTCATGGGAGTGAAACAAGGAAAGGAAAATAAGGGTGTTTAGGACCAAAGCCTTCACTTACCAACACAAAACTTGAGGAAAGTCTCCTCCTTTTCCCCTTCAAATCAAAAAACGTGACCTCTTGCTTTGGGTAGCCATGGAAATTCAAAATGGAAGAAATAAGCTCATGGAACTTAAGGAAATGGAATGGGGAAAAGAAATGGTGAAGAAAGAGGTCAAAATCATCACTTACCAACCAAAACCCAAGCAAGCTTCCACCTTTTCCCTTCCTCCCTTCTCACGCAGTCATTCTTGACCTCCTTTCCCCACCTCCTTCGTTGCTTTCTTTCTAAAATGAGGGTTTGGTTACTTTAGCTTAGGACCCTACCCTTTATGACTACTATTGGGCCTAAAATAATGGCCCTCGGGCCTTATTCTCCACCCCCACTTATTAATTCCTCTCACCTCCTCCTGTAAATAGAATAAATCCAACTTAGTACTTATTTAAAATAAATTAGACCCCTTTTAAGTAAAATAAACCCAACTTAATTAATTGCTTTAATTAAGTGTTGCAACTCTTAAATAACTTAATTAATCAAATAATTAAATTATTTTGGGCGTTACATAACTTCCCCACTTAGAATATTTTCGTCCTCGAAAATACTCACGAGCAATACCCAATCTCCTTTACACCTCTAACCGTACTCCTCATAATCTATCGTACACTAAGGTAACAAACACATGCCTCCTCTACACTCTTACCCTTAGCGGATATTCTAACACCTAGTAGGTGTCCAGATCCTACTCGACTACTCAAATACCATCCATTCCGATCTGGGGGACACTATACCTCAACTACGACTTGCGATTAGCTTACCTCTTTAAGTTTCCAATCTCACGGTGCTCACTCCGAACTCAACCTCCTAATCCAATCTATCTCATTTATCTCATCGACCTACTGCGTCGTCATTACTAATAATTCCACCTCGAGTTCCATAACAACCGCACTCCCAGTGCTCCTAACCACAATCCTAAACCACGTTAACATTAAACGGCATCTCGACACACTCACTCTGGATCTCGACATCTGTACGTAGGTATATTTATACGCTACCCTTTAGCCACTACACCTCGACTCCCCTGGACTTACCCTTCGACTTATCTGTACAACACTTCGACACCCACTCATCAATCGCCTTTGTATTTATAAAGACGGCAATGAACCGCACCCTTTTATCTATAAAGACGGCCGAAGATTTTGTTCAAAAATAGCAACATTAAATTGCGAACCGGCAACTTTCTAAATAACAAAACAACATACAATTTAAGTCACCACACACAACATTTTCTCGATTTCATTTACTATCTAACCACACAATTCAAGTAACACTTTGAACATGTATCAAAATTTCTAACGAAAAATTCGCAGAGTTTCCTCTGAAATATGGACATCCCAAAATGACTTTTACTGTATAACTTGATCCGGACATCAATTTTTGTTCGAAAATCATTAATTCGCACGCGTATACAAAATTTACGGTTTTCCAAAAGATTTGTGAATTCAAATTTAACATTGCACTCACAATGAAACCATATTCAAGCATAACAATTTAACAATCAAATCTTTATGGTTTCGTTCTAAGTTTCAAACAAACATAATTTCTCAAAATGGCGTTTTTGACTCGAAAATTCACGAAATTCCAATTTTGAAAAACCGTTCAAACCTAACATAGCAAGCATTATCGGAATTAAACAAACAAATATTCATTAGAAACCTTAGAGTGTCTAGTTTCTATGGAATGTAAATCATTTTCAATCGGATATTCTAACACATGGTTTACATACAACTAAAGCATAATTTCATCAATTCACTCAAGCACAATCGAGTTACAAAGTCACAACCCAAAACATGCTCAAAAACCGTAAAATTTCCGATTTTGTGAAATTTGCACTTTCTCCATAACTAAACTTCCCATCACGATAAATAAACACATGACAACACATAAACACACAAACACATTTTAAAATTCTCTAAGCGTGAGTAAAACTCACCTTTTAGTTTCAAAAAGATTTTATCTCGTCAAACCATGAAATTATTTTAAGACCTCGTCATTTTCAAAATTTAGTTTCCGACATAACTTTCGAACTCGGTAGAAAAGTCAATCATTTCATTTCTACGCCAAAAAGGAGACTATACGCGAATCCTAACCTTACTTGTTATAACCAAGCACCGCATTTCATTTCAGTACATAACTTCAAAACAATTTAGCGCAAATCAAAATTAAACTCATGTGCATTACAGAAACAATCAACCTATAGCAATCAAGGGTAACAATATCCACAAGCAATCCTTCAAATTTTGTCTATCCACTACTCTTAGGCTTATTCACAACTCACTTCATCATCTACACCCGTCCAACTTCACCTTTGACTATTACACTTAGGCACTCTACACTAAGCACTCCTAACCTCGCCATTACACTACACAACAACTTGGTACACTCTTTTGGCACCTCGGTTCTCTACACTACGTCACGGTAAAGCTTCACTACACTTACTATTCAAACATACCTAAACATCGGTACTACACCCTATGATCATACTTAAGCCAACTACTAAACGCTTCCCTACACAACTAGTCCAACACTCATTAAGAATTTCAAGGAGGTTACAACATCCTTAGGCATACTTAACCTACACCTTTACTTTGTACCAAAACGCTCACTAGATTATCCAAACACCATTAATTTATCGCTAGAGGACTACGCCATATCAATCATTTAAGTACTAATGCTCCTATCTTATGTCAATCCATATCCAACCCACAAACAATGCCTTCCTCACTTCGGCATTCCTACTCTCTTCGAATCCTCAAAGTTACATCCTAGATAGGTACTCCTCGACTACCATACTTTTAAAGACGATTTCCCTACCTTAGGCTCTCCGAGAAACATATTTCTAAACTCTTCCAAAAAGGCCATCTCTCCAAATCAAACTCAACCTTCCATAAGGCACCTATTTTTCTAAAAATTAATGGTCAATCGACTTGCACACCCACTCGATCAATCAAGTTGAAATTAGTATATATTCAAAATTTATAATAATTACCACAAAACTACTTTCTTTCAATTTATATCTAGAAACAACGATCACGAGCAGACAAAAATCAAGGCTACAACCACGATTCGCATGATTCGATCGCATATACCTCAATAATAAAATATCATTTCCAATCGTAATCTAACAATTAAGTCACAAGCGTCAATGAATGAACAACCAACAAAGTTAATAGTAATACACAAAGAACATGATTTATGATTTAGAACGAGCAGTACCTCGAGGTTTAACAGACTTCGACAACTTGGCCGACGGACCGAACCGCTCTGATACCACTAATGTAACACCCCTTATATAAAGCTAATTCACACACATTTCAAATAAAACATCATCAAAACATAGTCAAAATCCAAACGCATCAACGCGTATCATGCATAACATAGTCAAGTGGTTACAATCCTCAAAATAACTTTGTTTAAGCGTTTACATTAATCCATCAATAGTTTGGCAAAGACAAATGAAATAAAATTGAGTTCACATACTCAATACATAGGTTCAAAATAAGTTTAATACATAACCATAAATAATACTAAGACCCAACCCCTGTGTTACTATCGAAGTGACTCAATAAAACCCCGAGGCACAGCACCATCACTCACTGAATCACCATGTTTGTCGCCGGCGAAATGCTAGGGTGAGTCTCTTTACATAATTTATAACAAGCATTATAATCGGAAGACTTCTAACTATTAAGCATTCACCACTCAACGGGGACATCAACAAGTCCCATAGAATTAATTAATGAATGCATAATGTATGCATTGGATCCATATTCACCTCACCACCCTGTCCGATTCGTAACTCATCAATTGTTGGCAAGCCCTCATCAACTGTTTGGCGAAGCCACTCATCAACCGCTTTGGCGAGGCCATGCATATGATTCATGTGACAATATGACAATGCATCACACCACACTAAACACATCGCATCGATTATTAACTACTACCTCGCAAACACCACCTCATCAATTGTTTATCATCACCTCATCAAAAATGCTAGGCATTTATTAGTTATCAATTAATTCTCACCTAAGGACCAAAACCACCCCACAGCACCCTCCTCATTTAGGGACCATTTGACACGCCAAAAATTAATTTAGGAATTTTTAGGAATTCAACAAAGACAAGGTTTTGGAAGATCCCCAACCCATACCTCAACACACTTTCGGTTTCTGAAAACCTAATTTTTCCAAACAAATTAATTTGGCGCCCCCTTCCACCATAACCACACCATTTCTTCCACAAATAGCCCACACCATGAAATTATTAATGCTAATTATCATATTTACTTGTTCATGCTCATATGACCAAATCATCAAACATACACTATGCATATATCACAACTCATGCTTCCAAAACAACAATCAACATGCTATAACCAAATTCAAGCATTTAAACATCAATCATACAATCAACATACAATCAACATACAATCAACATACAATCAACACAATCATTCCTAGAGCTATTCTCACTATAATACACATCCTACAAGCTATAAAAGATGTATGGAGAATCCTAACTCAGTGAGCTTGAAACCCCAAACAATCACCAAAGTCACCAAACAAAACAAGCCCCTTCAAAGTGCAGCTGAAGGCCGATTGTTTTCTCTCTCTAGGGTGGAAATGGAGTTCAAAAATAACAAGTGTGAGCTTAAGGGACTCATGGGAGTGAAACAAGGAAAGGAAAATAAGGGTGTTTAGGACCAAAGCCTTCACTTACCAACACAAAACTTGAGGAAAGTCTCCTCCTTTTTCCCCTTCAATGCTGAAAACGTGACCCTCTTGCTTTGGGTAGCCATGGAAATTCAAAATGGAAGAAATAAGCTCATGGAACTTAAGGAAATGGAATGGGGAAAAGAAATGGTGAAGAAAGAGGTCAAAATCATCACTTACCAACCAAAACCCAAGCAAGCTTCCACCTTTTCCCTTCCTCCCTTCTCACGCAGCTGCTGACCTCCTTTCCCCCACCTCCTTCGTTGCTTTCTTTCTCTAAAATGAGGGTTTGGTTACTTTAGCTTAGGACCCCTACCCTTTATGACTACTATTGGGCCTAAAATAATGGCCCTTGGGCCTTATTCTCCACCCCCACTTATTAATTCCTCTCACCTCCTGTAAATAGAATAAATCCAACTTAGTACTTATTTAAAATAAATTAGACCCCTTTTAAGTAAAATAAACCCAACTTAATTAATTGCTTTAATTAAGTGTTGCAACTCTTAAATAACTTAATTAATCAAATAATTAAATTATTTTGGGCGTTACAAGTCTAAATTCTCTTACTAAGAATGCTTTCACTTGGTTCACCACCTTACCCCTTTGAAAATGAAATATTTTCCAAATTCTCTTACTAAGAATGCTTTCACTTGGTTCACCACCTTACCCCCTGGTTCTATGTTTACATGGGGGCAGTTGGAGAAGGCGTTTCATGAGCAATTTTACATGGGCCAGTCGAAAATTAGCCTCAAATAATTGGCCAGTGTTCGACGTAAAATGCCTGAGGCTATTGATGATTATTTAAATAGGTTTAGGCTATTGAAAGCTAGATGTTTCACACAAGTGCACGAACATGAACTCGTCGAAATGGTCTGCTGGTGGCCTAGATTATTCAATTAGAAAGAAATTGGATACCTCTCATTTGAGAGACATGGCCCAATTAGCGAGATAGAGTTCGACAAGTCAAAAGACTTAAAGAGGAAAAGGCTAGGCTAACAAATTCCATAAAAAGAAAACTCACTTGGGTTTCATAAAAAGGAGAAAATAGCCTATGTGGATGAGGAGTTCGACTTTGCATTCAAAGTGATGTTGATGCGAGAAGAGATAGACGTGGTCGAACTCAAGCCCGGTCCTCCTTATTCTTGTAAATTATTAAGGCCTCGCAAATGGGAATAACCTCTGAGAGCCTAAGAATGACAGATTTGTGCCTAAAACTTATACTTTTGATGTTACTAAGTGTAATGAAATTTTTGATCTTTTAGTAACTGATGGCCAAATAGTAGTGCCTAATGGCCTGAAAGTACCTCCTCTCGAGCAGAGGAAGAAAAAGGGTTATTGTAAGTTTCATAATTTCTTGGGACATACTACTGACCGTTGTGTACTTTTCGGGGACATAGTACAAAAGGCAATCGAAGAATGAAGACTTAAATTTGGCGATAAAAAGAACAAAGCTCCAATGCAAATTGACGCTGATCCACTCCATCAAGCTGAAGCCATGTTTGCAGAACCAGTCGAAATGAATATAAGCATGGTCGACGTTAAGATGGCGGGTTCTCCCAAAAATGTTAAGTCTACTTCTGAAAAACTTAAGAGTGTTGTACATGCAGATCATGTTGCACGGATGATAACTCAGGAAGAATACGATGAAAAGGTGCAGTTTGTGTACCCTAAGGCCGAAGAGGAATTGATAGACTTCCTCAACAAGTGTAAGTTAAAGAACTCTGAGGTAATGTTGTGCCCTCGATGCAGCACTGTTTTCGACAAAGAGGCAGCCAAGAGTGTCGAACGATACGGAGTTCGACAACCACTGAAGAGAAAATGGCTAGACAAAAGGCCAAAGTTCGATTTCAAGAGAGGAGATCTTCCTTACAAGGCTAAGGTTTCAACTAAGCCTTCGGCTAGCAAGCAGCAGTTCGATAACAAACATGCAGCGAAGAAGGAGTTTGCGTTGTTAGCATCTGCCAAATCCTTTGTTCCAAAGGCAAATCTGCCAAATGAGAAGTGGATTCATGCCGGTTGTAAGCATTACAAGAACACCGCTCCACAGGTTGAGGTTGTAAAGCCAAGTGAGGGTGAGGCTGCAAAATACAACTATAGAAACAACTACAAGGGGAAGAATCCTATGACAAAGACTCAATGGCGTCGATTTCAGCGCTCAAAGAAGAAACCAATACTTGCTACTACCGAGCAAACGCCAGGAAATTCGAAGACAGCAGAGAGTGGAAACCCCAAGACTGTTGGAACTACAAAGGTGAGTATACATGCTGCAGCTCAAGTAAATGTTGGGAATAAGGCCAAAGGTAAAGCTATTGTGATAGAAAAACCAAGAAGGCCTGCAACTGAGAGAATTTTTCCCCCACTATCGTCGTTGAAAATGAAGGGTGCTAGTTTCGACATGGACGAAGATGTGACTTCGGATTTTGAAGATTCTGAAGCTAGCTTTGATGTCATATGTAACGTGGTGTCTATCTTACCTAGTGAGTATGATGTCATCACAATTCCTAATGATGTTGAGGAGAATTTCACTGAAGATATGGCTAATCATAAGCCAGTTTGTTATTACGTTATGAACAACGGTTGTGTCGAAGACCAAATGGCTGCTTTCGAGAAGCCAGATGAAGGCATGCAACACCACCTAAAGCCACTATATGTTCAAGCCAAAGTCAATGGTGTGGGCATTAATAAAATATTGGTAGATGGAGGTGCTGCAGTAAATTTGATGCCTCAAGCGTTGCTGAAAACAATAGGGATGTTCGACACAGATCTCAAGCCTCATAATATTGTGTTAACTAATTATGAAGGCAAATCTGGCCGATCTTTGGGGGCCGTAGAAGTTGAGATAGTGGTAGGCACTATAAAAAGGACTACCATGTTTTTTGTCATAGCTTCTAAGGCAAGCTACAATCTACTCCTTGGTAGGGAATGGATACATGGAGTAGGTGTTGTGCCTTCAAGCCTACATCAAAAATTGGTGATGTGGAAAGAAAATGGTCTAGTGGAATATGTCGAAGTTGACCAGAGTTATTTCCTTGCTGATGTGAATAATGTCACAAAGGAAAATTTTGAAAAGCAAATGGCGAATATTGTGCCATGTACGTCTTCTAATCAAGCGTATATCTCTTCTGATAATGTGCTTTCCTCAGTTCACCTCTACCCAACCCATGGTTTTGTTTGGGAAAGGGAGGTAATAGAAGATACAAGTGTTTATCCCGGCGGGTTCTACTCACTCCAACGAGGATGGGACACCGATTCTTAAAAAGGTTTTTAGATGTCGCCCAATGCTTGTGATAGAATTACGCCTACATGGCCGAAAACAAAGTAAGCGGCTTTGGAAGCCGAAATAATTCAACAAACAATGGTCATCCGGCCATAAATTGCGTCTGAGGAAAATGGAGAAATCATAGATGAAAAACTTGATTGCATTTATGATGACGAACCATTAGGATTCGAAAAAGATCCTAAAAATTCGACAAGACGTATGCGAGCTCAAGATCCAGTGGAAGAAGTGGATTTGGGAGATGGCTTAGTTAAAAGGCCAACGTATATTAGTGCACATCTTGATGCTGCCTTCAAAACCCAAGTTATTTCACTTTTGCAGGAGTTCAAAGATTGCTTTGCTTGGGAATATAATGAAATGCCTGGTTTGAGTCGAGAAGTAGTAGAATTGCAAATACCCATTCGGCCAGGAAAGAAACCAGTGAAGCAAACACCAAGAAGATTTGCCCCTCAGATATTGGCTAAAATCAAAGAAGAGATCGAAAGGTTGTTCAAGAGCAAATTCATCAGAACTGCCAGGTATGTCGATTGGTTAGCTAATATTGTTCCAGTAATGAAGAAAAATGAAAACTTAGAGTTTGCGTAGATTTTAGAGATTTAAATAATGCAACACCCAAAGATGAATATGTCATGCCTGTAGCAGAAATGCTAATAGATTCAGCAGCAGGATTTGATTATCTCAGTATGCTAGATGGCTATTTAGGGTATAATCATATCTTTATGGCTGAAGAGAACGTGTCGAAAACAGCTTTTCGATGTCCATGGGCATTGGGTGTTTATGAATGGGTAGTAATGCCTTTTGGTTTAAAGAATGCTGGTGCCACCTACCAAAGAGCAATGAATTCTATGTTTCACGATTTTATTGATGATTTTATGCAAGTATACATAGATGATGTGGTGGTTAAGTCTTCCTCAGAAATTGGTCATTTAGACCATCTTCGACGTTCTTTTGAACGAATGAGGAAATATGGATTAAAAATGAATCCAACAAAATGTGCTTTCTGTGTACGTCCAGGTGCATTCTTGGGTTTTGTAGTACACAAGAACGACATAGAAATCAATCAAAATAAGACTAAAGCAATTATGGAAACAAAGGCTCCTTCGACCAAGAAAGAACTTCAGTCATTGCTAGGAAAAATCAACTTCCTTCGAAGATTTATATCAAATCTAAGTGGCAAAACACAAGCATTTTCGCCATTGTTAAGACTGAAGAAAGAAGATGAGTTCAAGTGGGAGCAAGTTCATCAAGCAGCTTTTGATGCAATTAAGTCTTATTTAATGAAACCACCAATTTTATTGCCTGTTATTAGAAACAAAATGCTAAAATTGTATATAGCAGCTTCTCATAATACAATAAGTAGCATGTTAGCACAAGAGGATGATAATGGTGTCGAAAGAGCCATTTATTACCTTAGTAGGGTTTTGATTGATGCTGAGACAAGGTATAGTCCAATAGAAAACTTATGCCTTTGCTTGTATTTCTCATGTACGAAGTTAAAGCAGTATATAAAATCAGCAGATGTTTATGTTTATTCGCATTTTGATGTTATTAAGCATATGTTATCAAAACCAATGTTGCATAGTAGAATTGGTAAGTGGGCTTTAGCTTTGTTAGAATATAACTTAACTTACCAATCTCTTAAATCAATCAAAGGACAAGTGGTTGCTGATTTTATAGTAGACCATTCCGTTGTCGAATGTGAGATAAATTCGTTAGACGTACGTCCTTGGAAGCTATACTTCGATGGCTCAAGCCATAAGCATGGAGTTGGTATTGGGATTTTAATTATTTCGCCAGAAAATATTCCAACGAAGTATAGATTCAAAATTCGAGACTTTTGCTCCAACAATGAAACTGAGTGAGAGGCTTTGATAGTAGGCCTTAAAATTTTACTCGAGTTGGGGGCAAGCCATGTCGAAATAAAAGGTCATTCCCAATTAGTTGTCAAACAATTGACAAAAGAGTACAAATGCATCAATGAACACCTTATTAAATATTTTATTCTTGCCAACACTTTATTAAAGAGGTTTACATTTGTACACCTAGAACATTTACCACGAATTAAAAATCAAGTGGCAAATGAGTTGGCACAAATTGCTTCAGGCTACAGGGTTTCAAAACAAAGCCTAGAAGAGTTAATTGAGATAAAAGATAAACTTATTTCACACGACTCTCTCTATAATGACACTTCTTCGACGTTATTGTCAACACCAAAAATTGGGGGGGCAATAAACACAAATGAAGTATTTGTCGAAAAACGTCACATTTTTGATGATATTGACTTAGCAGAAATTTTTGCTCTTGACAATATTGATTGATAATGATTGGCGAAAACCTATTGTAGAGTATTTGCAAAATCCTACAGGAAACACTGATAGAAAAGTGAAGTACAGAGCTCTGAGCTATGTGATAATTGGAAATGAACTGTTCAAGCAAACCCACAAAGGGTGTTATTAAAATGTCTTAGTGAGAATGAGGCATACTTAGCAGTTTCTGATACACATAGTGGAGCATGTGGTTCACATCAAGTAGGCCACAAAATGAAATGGTTGTTGTTTCGACAAGGAATGTATTGGCCAACTATTTTAAAAGATTGTATAGAGTTTGCTAAAGGTTGTCAAGAATGCCAAAAGCATGCTGGAATACAACATGTGCCTGCAAATGAGTTACATTCTATAGTGAAACCTTGGCCATTTAGAGGATGGGCTTTAGATGTGATTGGAGAAATAAAACCAACTTCATCAAAAGGCCATAGATATATCCTTGTGGGAATTGACTACTTTACTAAATGGGTAGAAGCAATACCTTTAGCCAATGTGGATCAAGAAGCAGTAATAAGGTTTATCCAAAATCATATCATTTATAGATATGGAATTCCGTAAAACCATTACCACGTACTGACCAAGTACTGTTTTTACTAGTCGAAAAATGGTAGAATTTGCTTCTGAAATTGGTTTTAAGTTATTAACTTCGACACCATATTACGCACAAGCCAATGGTCAGGTAGAAGCTGCCAATAAAATCATCATTAACTTGATTAAAAAGCATGTTGGACGTAAACCCAAAAATTGGCACAACACTCTTGACCAAGTATTGTGGGCTTGTCGAACTTCACCTAAAGAATCCATCAATACTACTCCTTACAGGCTAACATTTGGCCATGATGCAGTGTTACCTGTCGAAATTTGTTTACAATCAACAAGACTTCAAAGACAGTGGGAAATCCCCTCTGATCATTATTGGAATATGATGATTGATGAATTAGTTGATTTGGACGAAGAAAGGTTGTTGGCTTTAGAAATGCTCATTCGACAGAAAGAGAGAGTAGCTAAGCTTATAACAAAAAGGTTAAGTTAAAAACCTTTGAAGAAGGAGAATTAGTGTGGAAAGTTTTATTGCCTATGGATAAAAAAGATAGAGTCTTAGGCAAATGGTCACCAGGATGGGAAGGCCCATTTCGTGTCTTGCAATGCTTTTCGAATGGTGCTTATGAAATCGAAGAGTTAGGTGACGAAAACAGAATCTTTAGAATAAATGGCAAGTATTTAAAACAATACAAGCCAACATTGACTGAAATAAAAATTGAACAAACGTAAATAAACGAGAATTGTTCACAAATGGCAATGTGTAGTGCAACATTAAAATTACATAGCCATTTTAAAATTTCTAAGCTATTACAAAGTCTCAGAAATTCGTCAAGGTTGTCTTGAGCCTCTCAAGAATGTTGGCACTCAAAGAAATGGAAGTCTCAAGAAGGTGCAAATCCCTGTCGAGTTCAGCAAGAGTAGCTTGATGTTGGTTGGCTTTCTCCAAATGCTCTATGGCCGTCAACGCCTTAGTTGTTTTGATTGACGAAGAAGAACTTTCCATTCTTTCAACTTTCCATTCTTTCGACGACTAAGCTTTTCTGATGCTCAGCGTTTGCCAATTTGGTCTGAAGTATTTTGATCTCTTCGTTATAGCGCGTGATATCCGCATCCCATTCAGCAATTGCCTTCTCGTCATTTGCTGCTTGGATTTCGAGAGCTTCAATATCATCTTGATCAGCTTTAAGAGAAGCAAGCTCTACTTCGCAAAGTTGGTTCTCCTGAGCTTTGTGCTTGAGGATATTGGACCGTTGTGTGATCAGAAGAGAAAGTCGCTCAAGATAGGACCAAACTCCATGAAGAAGGTGAGGAGATCTTGAGGAGGATCTAACTTGGTTATTTTATGAATGAGTGATTTGACTTCAAGATATACAGAGGGGTCACTTTCAATGTTCGCCACAAGATTCCCCTCTAAGACTTTAACCTTCAACTGACGAAGTACTGCAAATCAAACGATTCGACGAGCTTTGGAGACTCAGCATGATCTTCAAAGCTGCCAAAGGGTCTCTCTTTTTTAGCTCAGCCAATTCTTGGTCACTAACAGCACTGTTAGTTGATTCTTTGGCAGAATTGTCCTGGTTTCCAGGTTCATCCCTTCTAAGTTCTTTTTGTCCTTGGTCGATCATGTTCTCGTCAGGATTTTCATCAGAAACAGCTACTACTTCTTGTCCTTCGTTTTCTGGGCCTTTAGTTCCCAAAACTTGAGTGTTTTCTTCTACAATGGCCTCTTGTTCGACGCCATCAGCACTTGTAATAGTTGCATCGAAAATGGGAAGTCCAGGCTCGACAAGGTCTTGAAAAATTTCTTCAGCAGCTACACCAAGTGGTGACGAAGGCAAAGAAGGTCTTGCAGCAGACAACTCTCGTTCTGCAACTTTAGTCAAAGACTCGACAAATAGAGTAGTAATGCATCGCTCACTGCACTGCATTTCTGATGAAAGTAATATTACTTAAGTTAAAATTGGAAAGGTGTAAAACGAGAAAAAGGAAGATGGAAGGGTTCTAGCCGTTTATATATGTTTGGAAGAAACAGTAGTTGACACGTTCGCCATAACTCGCACGTTTGCGACCTTTCAGCGACGTGATGGCCCACCAACTATACTACGTGTGCTAATGAAACGGTTCATTTTCTCTGTGCAAGTCATGATGACTATTTTTTTCTCTTACTGTCGAAGTGCAAAAGGCGGTAAAAGTAAGTGTGGCACAGTATTCAAAAAATGCCCTTTCTTCCCTTCTTTCATCACTTCGTCGAAAGAAACATTTTTTGGGGGGCAATCTGTTACCTCAAAATTTCGACAAGACATTAAATGAAGCGATTAAATAGGTTTGACTCTCCATTAATGATGTCTTGGAAGATACAAGTCAACACCAAGTCAATTCACCATCAATTCGACAGAAAAGGTCTACCAGTGCTGGCAATATGAATGAGCTTCGACAAGCCTGGCACTTAAAGCTGTTGACACGAGTGGAGCAAAGAGCCTTCGACAAGAGAAAGCTCAACCTTCGACAAAGCAAAGCTATTTCGACAAAGCAGGGTTGGGTACTTCGTCAAGCGGTTGGCAACGGTCCAGTCGAAGTGCAAAGGAGCAGACAGTTAGTGGGCAGTTACTTCTTCTTATTTCTAGGAATCAGTTACTTTTTTCCCACGTTTGTTTCCAAGAGTATAAATACTCTTTTGTAATAGAAAATCGGGGTCACAACATTGCACAAAAACTCTGAAAACTCAACTTCCAGACAAAAGCGAAAAACGAGTGAACAGATTCATTGTACGTGCTTGTGAACCACTTTTCCTTTCATTTGAATGCAATTTTTACTTTTGTTTTACATCTACTGCAATTGTTTCTTTTGTTTTATTTTCAATCTCGTTCTTCTTCGATTATCATTTCTTCGTTCTTAAAACCGTCAAAAACACAAAGTACAAGGGTAATCGTCCAGAGATTTCCTAGTTTGATCTCACAAACTCACATTTTAAAACTAGTGATTGTTTGCTAAAAACACCAGCAAACAGCATAATAACATATTATATCCAAGTAAATGTGACATAATAACAATATAATATTCACTAATCATAAATACTATAATGTAAGTTCTCTTATAATAATATTATTGTACACATTTTTTTAAATTTTTGATTTATTTCATCAATTTAATTATAAAAAATGATAAAATATATCTCAGGTACCAAAAGTCAATATCATTTACCTGTTTTTTCAAAAACCAACATGTAATACAATTTTTTAAGAAAAAAAAGTTGAACTCCGATTTCCTTCCCGCCTCCCGGGTTTGGACCTACTTTCATGTAGGGCGGTTCTAAGAGTCGTCTGAACCGAATAGGGGTCCAGTTCAACCAATCAAACCGCCCGATCCAATCTAGTTTTGACAACCTTGCTTAATATTGATGGTGTCTTTAAACATGGGGCTTAAGTTTCTGGTCGTAGGGAATTATTCGGAACAATCTGGGGGAATCGATTGATGGATCTAAATTTATTGGCTTATGTTTTGCTTTGTAGGCTGGGCTCTGGGGTATTTTTTTAAGGGTTGAGATTGTGTTGGGCTAAGGATTGTAAACCAGTTATTGTTCAGGTGGATTCGGCTACTGCTCGCTCTATCATATGAAGTGATTTGGTGGATCGTGCTTTGGGGTGCATCCTTGTTAGAGAGATTTGAAATATGATGAATTTAGAGTGGCAGTTGAAGTTTGTGACTATCTATCATGAGACAAACCGTTGTGCTGGCGAACTAGCTTCTTTAATTAGTAATCTTTAGGAGACCTTGATTTTGTTTGAGAAGTGTCTGTCATCTGTGGGACCTCTTTTACTCAGCGATAGTTTGGGAATTTCCATCTTCTGTTGTCTCTCTTGTTAGTTGTTTTGCTTTAAGGCTATAAATAACCCATGTTTCCAAAAAAAATATAATGCTTTAATCTAGCAATAAGTTAGCTGCAAAAGGGTTTTTTTTTGTTTGTTCTCATTGCAATACTACTATTCACCATTCTGTTCTTGTTCATTTGCTCTCTCACTCTTCAATGGTTTTGTGAAAAAAATTCCAACTAAATTTTATATACTCTTCAATACTTTTATAGTTTTTTGCTAGTTAGTATTTTTTTTTTCTTTGTAGAAGTAAGGATTTGGTTCCCCTAAAGATTAATTTCTGGTTCCGCCACTGTTTGGAAAAACATGCAAACTACATAAATAGTTATAATTAGTTAGGAAAACTACTGCTTTCTTTAGGTAAGGCAGCACCATATCAAAATTATTTTCTCCTTCTCCCCCAATTTCGTAAGCAATTTCAATTGTGACATCTTGAAGTGTCTTGAAGCAAATCCTCATGTATTCTGCAAGTTCTTCAAGTTCTTTGACATCCCATCTGTGTTTATGAAAGTCATAATTACTTAAGTAATAACTAGAAATTAGAAATATATATAGTGAAACATAGTTTGTGGATGACTAAAGAAACAAACCTTTGAAAGGCCATTGTGAATGGCCCCAATTCTTCAAATGAAGCATGTATATCATAAATATCATCAAACACTATTACGAAAATAATCACTTTAGTGAGCCATTTCCTCAAAAATTTGAACTTGGGGTCAAAAGCAACTCCTGTTGCACACATGAAGCTTTCCACTAACCTACTTCTTGCAAAATTCAACTACTAAATGATGAAAATAGAATAGTAATTAATAGTACACCTATATATCACTGCTAAAAAAACTACATTAGTAATATAAAAATTGAATCTGTCACAAATTCTGACACCACAAAATTTAGAGATAGAATTAGAGACAAAATTCATATTTTTCATTTTAATTTTATTGTTTTTAGTATTGCATTGTTTTGGTTAAAAATAATATACCTGGATAATTCCTTAACCTCATTTTGAAGTTTGGCGAATTATGTTGAAGTTTAATTTAGCCAATTCAAGTAAAACGGATTCCATTTGTTTCTCGTTTTGATATTGTTTGATGTGCCATTCAACATCAAACCATGGCACTCTCCAATGGGATGGAAGCTCCAATGCATGGACCACTCTTTCAACAACCATGTTTGAAAGCTCCTTGACATTGATGGAAGTACTAAAAGCACCAATTCTTTGCAAAATTATTGACCCCATCCAAGATATTTTCTCCTTCTAAGCTCAATTGTGAGGCCTCAATAAGCTCTATAATTTCTTTTGTATCACCACGAAATAAGCTTTCTCCCATCATTGTACTCATTTGTTCATCTAAGAAGTTGTCTAGAATGTGTTTTAAAAAAAGGAAAAATTAGTTTGTAGATTTCTTTTAGGCTTAAATACATGTTACCCCTGCAAATATACTCATTATCCATTTACCCCCTGTAAAAATAAAAGTTATAAAAAAGACCTTGCAATAAATGTTTCTAGTTAACCCCCTGCTGTTAGATTATGTTAACAAATATGTGTATCTTTGAAAGCAAACACTTATTATTCATATGTAAATGGATAATGAACATATTTAGGGGGTAACATATATTTACACTTAACGCTGTTAACATAATCTAGCAGCAGGGGGTAACTAGAAACATTTATATTTTGCAAGGTCTTTTTGAAGAGTTTTATTTTTACAGGGAGTTAAATGGATAATGGGTATATTTGCAGGAGGTAACATGTATTTAAGCTTTTTTTTATGTAATGAATCAATGATTAAATAAAATAATTTAGGTGTCAAATAGTTACCAGGAAAAACTTCATATCCATGCTGCCTTAAAAGTCTGAAGCATAGTGCAGATACATGCACATTTTCTTGCATACTAGGATTCTTGTTGTTTTTGACAGAGGTAGATATAGTGTCGAGAAATACATTGATTTCCTTCTGAAAGTGGTTGGTAAGGCCTAATTTTTGGATCAAATCAACCAACTCTAGCTTCTTCAAAATTTCTGACTCTTGAACAAAACGACTCCTTATTTCAATAACCTGCTTGTTTAACAGCATAATAAATTCTTCTTTCTGCACAGAAATTCTACAGTAAATTAGAAGTTGTGTTAAACATTGCTGAAGCTTGTTAAACTCCAACTTATTTTACTAATTAATGAATTAATTACCTTTCTGACAACTGTAAAAAGATGAGAAAAAAAGAATCATTGTAAAGGCCCATTTGGATGAACTTATTTGGGCTTATCTATTGGGATAAACACTTGTAAAACTGTTTGGAAGAGCTTATGAAAACAGCTTATAACATGTTCATAACTGTTTTTAGCTAATTTTCATAAGTTCCAAAGGATAGCTTATGAAAACAGCTTATGACTTATATAAAAATAGTTTAACATTATTTCATTTTTTATTGTATGAACAACTTATGCACAAGCACTTATATAATAAGTGTTTATGCCATAAACGCTTAATTCAGCTATTTATCCAAACGGACCCTAAGTCAATCATAAATGAAGTGTAACAAATGTCTGCGTATTCATATTGTGTGATTTCTCCATCCTATTATGGTACTTAGTGTTCAAATGACTTAGCGTGGTCGTGAAACTTTTACCTTACCTCGTCACTTTGTTCTTAGTCTTTACACTTGTAGGTTCTCGATCAGGAATAGGAAGTGTTTGTTAATTCACTACGCCAGAATGGCTAAAAAAGAGCGCCACATACCCAGCGTTTTTTAATAAACGCTGCGTATAGAGAGGAAGAGATTGCACATAACCAAATGCTTTTTAATAAACGCCTGCGTATAGAGAGAGGCGAGATAGGAAAATATCCAAATGTTTTTCAAAGAAACGCTGCGTATAGAGGACGCGAAAAGCCAAATAATCAGCGTTTTTGAGGAAACGCTGCGTATAGAGAGGAGGAAAAAAAGCCAAATAATCGCGTTTTTAGGAAACGCTGCAGATATTAGAACGAAAAACCACATACTCAGCGTTTTTTAGAAACGCTGAGTATTTGTTTTAATTTTTTTTTGGCCCGTTCGTTTCCTCTCTCACAACGCATCTCTCTCTCTCTCTCTCTCTCTCTCACTCACAAACACTTTGGCGAGCTTACCCTAAATCGGATCTCACCAAACCCTCCCTCCATTTTCTTCTTCCTTCCTCCATCTTCCTCATCTCCATATTGGGAGAACGCATCTCAGCCGCAACCCCTCCCCTCCATTTTCTTCTTCCTTCCTCCATCTTCCTCATCAACCCCTCCCCTCCATTTTCTTCTTCCTTCCTCCATCGTTGAAGAGGGATCACCTTCTAGATAACACGGCGGTGGCGGTGGTTGACGAGGTAGAGACATGCTAGAGAGAAGACAAGGAGTCGCGAAACTAAGATTCCGATGTGTGAGAGAATATTTGGCGCTCTGCACGTAGAGAAGGAGATGAAGGGGTGACGGTGGTGCGCAACCAATCTTCTTCTTCATGTCCTCCTTGTCTCTGTGATTGCTCTTCACAACCCACTCTTTCCATTCCCAAGTCTGCTGCTTTCTTCTCATTTATCTCTTTAATCAATTTTCCCCAATTGCCCTTCTCAAGATCTTCTTCTTCGTGTGTTATTTTAGCTGGTTTTAGGGTTATTCGGGTTTAAAATTGAAACCTAGTTTATTGAGACAAACCCTAATTTGTATAGCTTCATGGGAGAGCTTTAAAAAGAATATTATTTTTGGGAAAAATGATGCCAATCAGATTTGTAAGTTGCATCTTGAACATTTAGTGTTTTCATTATTCAGATTTGTATGAATTTGATGGTATTGTTGAATTGGTACTACACCTACATGTTTGGTGTTTTTCTTACGTAGTCCGGTGCTGTTTGTTATTTGTATTTTGATATGATAGTTGTTATTTCAAAATTGTTTCAAACCATCGTTCTTGTACTGCAGTCCCAATTAATTTGTTAAGATATTTATTTATATATCTCCTTGTTGAAAGTAGCTAATCTTGTTGTTTGCATAAACATGCAGATACCACTCACTGGCCCCAATGCAGTTGTTGGGAGAGCCTTAGTGGTTCACGAGCTTGCAGATGACCTTGGAAAGGGTTAGCTTTTCCATTTTACACTTTTATTTATATATTCGATACGATTACGGGTCAGGCGAAATTATGGTCATAAACTTCAAAGACTGTGTTGCCCAATAAGGAGTAGATGAATGTGTACTTATCACAGGGAGGAATGACATTAAGAAAAAATTGGTTGCTCATCTTGCTCACATTTCATAAATCACATTGTATTGTAGTCTTGTATAGAGTACGATGTGTTTATCGTGAGTGAAGCATTTTATTTGGTCTAACTCGCATCTGTATTTGCTTATACTTTTGCGGTGGGCATGAACTTAGTTTGACCACTGGAAACGCTGTGGAAGATTAGCTTGTGGTATGAAGAAAAACATGAATTTAGACAGCTTTGTCCTTTTCATAATTCATCATTTCATCCATGATTCCATGTTGATATGATTATATGTTATTTGATTTCCACTTTGTTTGCTATGTTTGAAACAAAGAAAGGCGTAAAAATTGTTTAAAATTATGATGATGTAGCCTTTTGTTGCTCGCTTGTGAAAGAACCTTCTTGATTGGACCTTCAATGGATCTATGGTCCTCTCGGTTAGCGGCATGTCTCATTTGTATTGAATTTCCTATAGTGTTTCGATACTTTTATCAATGGCACATCTCTAGAAATCAAATTCTAGCCCGAGAAATTGGGTCTAGATTGTGAAAACTAATGTGTTGCTTCAATAAGACGATCATAAAGTCCAATCTGTTTGATAGAGTTTTGATTTGATTAGCGGTGTTACTCATCTGAATTAAGAACTTGTAGGAAATATCATCACAGCTTTCCAAAGATTTGATTTCCTTAACTAAGATGCTTTTTGAGCATCATGAACATCCTCGATCATCATCACATGCCTCCTGATTTACCATCATCTTGCAAATCTGTTGAGCATTCTTGTATGTCAACTGCATATTTAATCTTTAGCATAGCTATTTAGTGCAAACAAATAAGTAGAAAAACTGATGAAAACCAATTACTGACTTGGTACCGAAACTAATTCTAAAGTTGATGTTTCTTTAAATTGCATAATGGTGTACCCTACTTTGTTGGGGCTTACTTTCGTGATCTCTTGACATAAATAGCAGCTAACAGGATTTGGATGTCGATCAAACACTAATGGTAATTTGATCATTATTCAATATTAGGTTATACTCGCCTCGTATGACCTATTTATTCTTGAGCATCACTACTATTTAGTTTGGTACTTTTTTGAGAGGTTCTTTGTTACGTATTTCTAAATTCAAACTTCTTTTCAATCTTGGTTAGTCTATCTGTCATGTGTTTTTGTACTAAATTGTTTGGAAAACTAATGCAAGTTACATGATGCAGAGGTTTATGGGACCACTAGAGAGAGCTCTTGAAGTCATAACATGAGCTTCTCGAAAGAGTTAGTGAAGAAAGCTGAGGTAACATTTAACAATAAGCATATTTCCATCATTATGCAATCACATTTTCTTCTCAGAAAATGATATATATATATATATATATATATATATATATATATATATATATATATATATATATATATATATATATATATTCACGATTCATTATTATGTTCCTTGTCACAAAGGTGTTGCTTCCAAGTTGGTGGCGGCAGATGGAACAACAAACTGGCTTTTCTGAAGAGAGTGTAACATCTCAAGGTAGTAGCTTCATTTCGAGTTTACTTCATGTGCAGTAAAGAAGAGGATAGATAGAATTTTGGAGGTGGAAAAAGCTATGATGGAATATATCAGTACTTGTTTTTATTTTTGGGAAGGAATTTTTATTTTGTAAAGTACTGGGATTGATCTGAAAATGTTAAATTACTACTTTGTAGTTGTAACCTTCTTTTGAAACTGATGATTTCCCTTCTAAGTTGTAAGTACTAAGGGCTTCTGAACTTATTAGTCAATGCCACCAACTAATTTTACCCCTTTAATCTATGCCTTTACCCTTGCTTCTAGCATCATTTGGTCAACAAAGTATTAATTTGCAAACACACTCCATCAAAAAGATAAACAAAGAGCAAAATTCAAGATGAGGGTAATTGAGAGAATTCCTTCACATATGATGTGAATTTTTTTGTTGCAAATATAAAATGGAAAATACACAAAATCAAAAAAAAAATAAAAATAAAAATTAAACAATGGACAGCGCTTTTAAGGAAGTCTTTTGCTATAGAGGCAAGTTTGGGCAATGGGCAAGCGCTTTTTAGGAAGCGCGCCTATTTGAGGACGTGTTTGGGCAATGGGCGCGCTTTTTTTAGGAAGCGCTGCCTATTTGAGGACGTGTTTGGGCAATGTGCAGCGCTTTTTAGGAAGCGCTGCCTATTTGAGGACATGTTTGGGCAATGGGTGGCGCTTTTTAGGAAGCGCTGCCCATTGTTGGAGTGGAATACCCAATACGCTCGCGTAATACCAAAAGCGCTGCCCATGGATGAAAAAAAGCGCTGCCTATATACTAATTCTGTTGTAGTGATTATGCTTTGGATGTGGTATTTTGGGTCATCTGGGAAACCAAGAATGGGATGATCTTCTCGAATAGAACTTTAGACCTTTTCAGGACTATTTTTGTGATTAAGCTATAATCTTGAATGATGTCTCTTGAGAAGGTATGAGTTATATAGGTTAAGCGTTTTTAATGATTTTTGTTTTATGAGCAACGCTACTACTTCTTGGAGGAGGGATTTTTTAGGCTGTTTGACTCTCTTGTACTCTTTTTCGAATGTATAAGGTTTTTTTTGTTACCATGTTTTTGGTGCGTAGTTTCCATCAATTTTGTCGATGACTAATTTACACCGGGGAACCTGGCTGGCCACGAGTACCGGCTTTGCCAGCCCGTGTGGTTCTCCCAACACTACAAGAAAAACTGAAATTTCAAGGCATGACTTTTCGGCGGATTTTAATCCGCCCGAAACTTTTCGGCGGATTTATGTTTTTTTCGGGGGATTTTATCCGCCATAAACTTTCCGGCGGATTTTTGGTTGTTTCTGGGGGATTAAACCCGAGACCTTAAGGTGAGATCCAAGTCCAGTTACCACTTGGACCAACGCTTGTTGGTTTCGAATGAATAGGGTTGTGAGTACCCCTAAATATATTCCCAATATATGATATACTTTTTGCCCGTTTCAAAAATAGGATGCAAATTAATTTTACACTGACTTCAAATGAGATTCTATTATTACACGGTTATGTTTAAAATACAGTTACAAAATGAATTGTTGTGGCAATATATGGCGAGTTTTTATTTAAGACCGGTGTAAAACTAATTTACACAAACATGTCCATTAAACTCTATAGAGATACTATTTGTTATGTGTAAGTTTTACTTAAACTTATTTCAAAATTTACTCTTTTAGTTTCTCATAAAATATTAAAAAGTATCTAACAATTATAAAATGTATATAATTACTCTATAGTTAATTTTTCCTTAAATTAAAATTTCATTGTATCATTATTCCACAAAGTGATGAGGGTTGGAAGAGGGGAAGGTGATGTGAACATCATCAACGGCTGAGAAATATTAATTTGATCGAAGTTGTGTTTATTAATGAATATATGAAAAATGCTATCAATACTCTTTTGTACACTCTCTACAAATGAGTGAAATACATGTAGGTCCCACTAAATTAGTAGGCCCACATGAATTTCAACCAATCATAAAAAGAGTGATTAAGAGACTGATGATAGCATTCCTCATTCATATTTCATGTATATATATATAGACACGTAAGTATAGGCTTCGTTATATTTCATGTATGTAGTATCATGACGTATTTTTTTATTTTTTAAAAAAAATTAGGGAATGGGAAAATTTTACTAATCAAAGTGGCATTAATAGTCATTTTACAAATGTCTCCGAGGGAATTTGAACTCACCATCTTGAAGATATAATGCTAGCTCTTACCACTGAGCTAGCACCATGTTGTATGGGTGGACATGAAACTGAGAAAGTATGTATTAGTTATTAACATATACTCTCTGAAAATAATATTACAAAAAAGTAAGGAAAAGAAAAAGAAAACAACATGAAGAATATGGATCTCACATCATATTCACTGCCAAGAGACCGAAGAAAGTCATCTTTCCAAATGTTGGGTTTGTTTGTATGTTCACCTTCGTTTCTGATTGGTTTCTGGTTCTCGTGACTGTTATATTGTTTCTGGTGTGAGTCTTAGTCATGTAACCAAACAAGCTTGTACTTCCTTTATATGTTTTTACTTTTCATTGTTATCAAAATATAATATTCTTTTTTAGATAAAATGGGGACCCTTCTATGGAATATGTTTAGGGTTTAGGCCAGACATAACATAGAAAGTCTATCTTACATTTCGTGGTAGGGTTTTTTTTTTGGTACCCCCACCCATTCCCCTAACACCCCCACCCAAATTGAAATCCCCAAAACGCCTCTTTCAGAATCTATTTTTTTATATCTTATATGTCATTTGGGACATATATACGATGAGAGTTTTAACGCATCGATATATACGAAGAAGTATATACGATTGGTGGTAAACCAATCGTATATACTTCTTCATCGCATATATATGATCCCAAATGACATATATATCGATATATGTCCCAAATGACATATATATATTGCCTTAAATTTTTTTTTTTTTTAAAATTGTAAAAAAATTTAACTGGCCATGATTTCGCTTTCAAAGTTGATCTACGGTGTAGATTGCACGCCAAAATCAACGGTTGATAATCTTTTACCTCATCTATAAATACTCACTCCCACCATCACTATTTTCACACCAAAAATTCAACTTCCTCCTTCTCTCACACATCACAAGTGAAGATGATGCGAGCTTCGCTAATGTCATACTACGAGCCTTCTTCCTCACTCTTGTTCATTCTAATATGGGGTTTGTTGATCATCGTGGCATCATCTTGAAAGATGATGGTATAAGTTTCGATGGGAGAGATGTTGTTTCGTGTAGTTAAAACACGATATATCATTTTCTCGCTCTTAAGCGAAAACTACTGCGATGGTTCAACCAGAGAACGAGCGAACATGAGATAATTCGTATCGCTTATCTGAAACCCAAACGCGACTAGTGGAGGTATTTACGGTCTACCATGGATGTCAACAAATGAGGATGACGTCCGAGACATGATGTCCATTCATATTACAATTAAATGGAGGAGTTACATTCATCATGCGTCGAAACCAAAAGGACCGTCACGAGATCCTTCGTCGATTAACTCCACCAACTCGAAGAGTTTATATTGTATTTTCATTTTATCTCGCCTATTTTTATTCAAGTTGTTTATGTTTTATCGCTTGGTAACTTTGTTTTATCGAATCAATGAAATCAAAAATTTATGGAAACTCGTAAAATAAATAAAACATCCAAAAAGTTAATAATATAATAAAGTGCCAAAATAATATCAAATACATCAAAAACAAATAAAAATCCCTAACGGCGTCCACCTCGCCTCGCCCCGTCGCCTAAGCTCCCACCACGTCATCCGGTCTTGCCATCCCCACCATCCTATGGAGTGTCCGATCACGGACCGCCATGCGCGATGTCGCCGTCACGAATCCTCTCTCTACAAGCCCTCACAAGCTCCCTAATCCAATCATGATCGTCGTAGCGTATCTCGGGGAGGTGTCCAGGTATCGAGCTCTAGGTGATGGTGGTGATGGTGGAGCCGGTAATAGTCCGGGGATAGAAGCCCTGACGTACCACTCTAAGTAGTTACGCATGACCGATCCGGCCCCGAGCAACCCGAGTAGTGCGCGAGATGTCCTCCACAGATGCCATGAAGTGGACGATCCCAAACACGCAATCGCATGATGACTCGGACGGCCACTAAGAGGGTCACGCGTGGGATGATCTGCGTGTACCCAAACCGACGCAGACACCTATCGTGCATGTAAGCAACTCAAATCACCCCGGTGATGAAGCCTCTGTAGGGAGATCTCGCTCAAAAGTCTACCACTGTCCTCTCAAATGGCCGCCACCAGACATCCTCCTCGCCTCGGCTCATCAATCATCCTCCCGTAGTGGCCGAGCTTGGTGGTCGACTTCTTCTTCCTAGTGGCGCCAAAGAAGTGGCTCCGCACCGGGATATGACCGGCAACCTATCCACCATCCGGAAATACCACATAATCCAAGCTCAAAATGCAAAAATAAATAACATATTTAATTCACAAAAATTTACCAAAAGTCGGTGCGATTTAACAAAAATACAAGAAGTTAAAAGGTATACCCAAAATAGGTGGCATACCTCCACACCGCTCTTTGCGTGGTCCGAGATGACGCAGTTGTTCAAGTCATGATACATGGCGGCTAGTGCACTGCACCCCATGCATAGCCTCCAAGAACCTCTGGACTCGGATCATCCAGTAGATCAACCACTTAGCCTCGGCCACATCTCCGGTCTTCGTGGTGAAGATATCAGTAGGTCGGGCGCGAAGCGAAAAAGCCCCGACAAAGAATCGTGATGTCACCCCCTCCTCCAAGTTGCGCTCATAAACCCGCTCCCACCATTTTTGAAGTCAGTAATATGGACCCACGGGTGTTGTTAGCGACCTCAACCCGTGACACACCCAAATATGTCTCAAAGGTGGGTGGCAAACTCCGAGCTAACGGTGAGGCGGCGGGAGGTGTGGCATAGTTCCCCGGATGGGAAGGTGCGGCAGACAAGAGACGCCATCCAGGAGTGATCGTCATCTCACCAAATGGCAAGTGAAATGACGAAGTGTCCGAGTGCCACCTCTCAATAAAAGCCGACAAAGAACTCATGGTCTCTTGTGGCGTGGCGGGCCGGAGAAGTGGTGGGGCCAATCTGGAGTCCCCGACCACGCAGGTGCGTTGAAGTAGGTCGGGGTAATGAAGATGAAGTCTAGTATGGACTTTGTTGCCACGAGCCCATACTTTGACAACTCACGATACTCTCGAAATAAAAATAAATAAATAATGTAAGCAAAAGTCAGACACTATGTGACTTAAATAAATTATTTAAGCAAAAATGCAAAACTTACCGGTCACGTAGTATAGAAGCTGCAGACATGATCCGCCAAGTCGGTGAAAAGAGAGGTCGACGCTCTCTCCGAGGCTCCTTCGATCGATGCGCGAGGAGGCTCCTCCCGATCATCGCTTGAGGCACCTCATGATACTCAGACATGGACTGGTCTGAGTAATAAGCATCAGCCTGGGGCTGCTGCTGCTGATACTCGGGAGGTGGGGGATGGTAATGAAGAGGTTGGGGATCATACTGGGGATACTGGGGATGATATCGAGGAGTAGGCTGGGAATGATACTGAGAAACCGGCCTCCCCCTATGCCAATCCTCCTGCTGCGTCTGCTGCAGGTAATCCCCGAGATAGAAAGCTCCAGCAGGCCGATCTCGAGCCGGCTCAGTGATACTCACCGCCTCGTGCTCATACTCACCGCCTCAGTGTGCTCGTCTCTCTCTCTCGTCTTTGAAGCATGGGTGATTATGCCTCCGAGTCCTCGTGACGGAGCGATGAGATGACTCCCCATCTCTCGACGGAGAGACCTCACGTCTCCCTCTATGCCTACCGGACACTGCAAGTGAAGAAAAAAAATTAGTAAAAAAAAAAAAAAAAAAAAAGCTCATCGTATTTACATAAAAAAATGTGTATATACGATGCTTACTTTTTTGCTCGTCGATATAGGTGTTCGGGCGTATATGCGAGTGGATGAATTCTGCTAATCGTATATACGCTCAATAGGGGTATATACGGTGAAGTAAAAGTGTTAAATCGTATATAGAGTGCAGTGGGGTATATACGATTGGTTGATTTGATCGATCGTATATACGTCGTTCGACGTAGCGTATATCGAGCAGTGAAGGTGGTCAAACGTAGGTATGACCAATTGTGTGAAGAAATTGTGATTTTGTAAAGAGTCAGGGGTATTTTGGTATTTTCACACGGTGGGTGGGGGTGTTAGGGGAATGGGTGGGGGTACCAAAAAAAAAACCCTTCGTGGTATCCTGTGATTCTTGTGGCAAACCTTTGCCAAAATATCTATCTTGTAGAGAAGAAACAAGACGAATGTATGGTTGATACAGCTGGTGGGTGCCTTTTAAGGTACCCAAATCTGACTATTTGGGTATGAAACACAAATAGGTTCTCAACCATAGATATATAGTATATTTATTCAATGGTCATGATTGAAGATTGACAACTTCTTGTGAAGGTTTTATTAACTTTGGTGTGATTGTATAAAAGATGACTTGTTGGAATCGATATTTACAGAAATGACCCAAATATAAAAAAAACTATTCAGCTTAATAATTTTTTTTTGACCAAAACAGCTTAATAATATTATAAACCGTAAATTGTATCTTTAATTCTTTAATGTTTTATATGCTGGAAAGAAAAAACATTAGTGGCCCCCCACCATTTCTTCTTCCATCCCTTTATGGAACCTCTCATAACTCTTCTTCCATGGCGTGTCACCGCAAGTAATGTTTCCTACTTCCACAACTACCCAATCCCCCTCCTGATCCTCCTCGACACAAAACCAATCATCTCATATCTCTCTCCGCAACCTCTCTAACAAATAATAGTATTGCCTTCTATTTAATCAGCTTTTAAAAATTTATGTGTATCTGAGAGACTTGCTTTTGTTTCAATGGCTTTGCCTTTTCATGATTTTCCCTTCTCTTGCAAAGTGCAAAGCATCACCGCCACAGAGAACAGGGTAGCAAATATCAAAATAAAATCTATTGGATAAAAAATGTAATTAAATGAAGATAGGTGTCCATATGTTAAAATATTCAATAACTGGGAAACAGGCATTTACAGGTCTATCAAGGCTTTGTGTATGGTACCAAAATTGTCAGATCTGGGTACCGTAAAAGCCACCCAGCTGGTGGGGCATTTACACATGCAGTGTTTAGAGTAGACGTTTCTTTCCAAAATTTGTGCGTGGTATCTTTATTCTTGATATTATAAAGGTTTTAAGTATGTGGAATTAAAATATATGTTTGATTTTGAATTTTGGGCAGTTCAGAGTCAGTATGGTGAGTAAACAAAATGTCAATATAATTGAAAATTAATATTATTGTTTATAAAATTGATATGTAATGAGCAGAATTGATTAGAATAGAAATTAGAATTCCTAATTTTTCAATCAAATGGGTAGTCCGACCTTAGAATTTCCGATGGAGAGGGGTTTGAGGCAAGGAGACCCGCTTGCACCTTTTCTCTTCCTAATTGTGGCTGAGGGCCTAGCGGGGATGGTTCAAAGTTGTGTGGAAAAAGAATTTTTAGAGAATGTTAATTCGGTGATTCCTTTCCCAATTCTACAATACCCGAATGACACGTTATTTATGTGTAAGAATTCAAGGGGAAATCTTTGGTGTTTGAAGGCGGCGTTGAGGATATTTGAGTTAGTGTCCGGGCTAAAAGTGAACTTCCATAAGAGTTGTTTGATAGGGCTGAATAGTGATATGGAGGAGGTAGAGAGGGCCAAACAATTTTTGCATTGTAAATTTGATGCGGACCGCAAGAGCTTCAAGGAAATCAAATTTTATTAAAATTAAGATGAACTTTCTTTTTATTTTAAGATGTAATTATTATACTTTAAATTTAATTAGGATTATGTTTTATTTTATGATTGACATTAGGGTATTTTGGTATTTGTGTGTATGCACCTTTGGTCTAGGCACCATGGTGTGCAAGGTGTGTAGCTTAGGTACAACTCTAGGTATTTAAGCAACTTTTGTAAGTTTATTTCACAACTTTGAGGAAATAGAATTGTGAGATTAGAGAGTGTTTCTCTAGGGTTCTTCTTAGAACCAAATTTGAGTCTTATCAAGAGCCTCTTACTCTTGTAGTGATTCTACCTTGATCTTATCATCCCTCTGAATGTGGCAATTTCTCCATCTTCTTGTCTAATCTGTTTGTATGTTTCTTTTCCCTTTTATTTTTTAGTCTTTTTTCCTATTTTTGATTCAAGAAATCACTTGGTTAGATCCTTCGTCTAATATGAAATTGGTTAGATCTTCATCAGGTGATATTAAGATCCTTTACCAAGTATGATTATGCTCTTGAGTGAAGGAAAAAAAATCAAACAAAAAAAAATCTGTTGTTATATTTTTTCTTCAGCGCTAACATTTTGTTGTTGTTGGTGTTTGGGTTTTTTTTTCTGTCTTTTGATTCACGTGGTTCTTTGTTTTGTTATTTTTTTTTCCGAATTAATGGGATCTGCTAGAGTCATATATTCATATCCATATAATTATATGTGGAGCAGCTTCTTGTTTGTGTCGGCCAATAGAAATTTCTAATCTTGCATCTGTTTCCCAATGGCCTGTATTTTTTAACGGAATTGCTATTTGGACAAATTGTTTTGTGAACAAAGTGGACAAATAGAAATTTATATAAAAGAGAGAAAGGAAAGTGGGTCTCACCGTATAAATGTTGTATTTGTCCACTTTGTTCACAAAACCATTGTTCAAATAGCAATTCTCATTTTTTAATGAGGAATGATATATGGTACGCACGGTTTTTGACGAAATGCAAGAAATGGACTTAGAAATGGATAACCGTCGGTCTTGGCTAACAATACATTGGCGGTGATTTCGATCTTTAAATATGTTTTTAGTCCCTATAAAATTTCACTATTTTGTTTTTAGTCTCTATAAAATTTTTCATCAACTTTTAGTCTCTAAAATATTTTACAATTTCATTTTTAGTCCCTATAAAATGCCAAATTATGTATACCCATTGAATTTTTGAGTGATGATTTGCATACATGTTAAGGACATTATAAAACATCACTCCCACAAACACTTCAAATTTTCTAAATAATAAATATTAATTTTTTAAGTGAAAAAATTCAAGAAATAAATTAAAGGAAATACTAACCTAGAAATCTAATTTTGAGCTTGTTCTTTGTGATGGAGATGTTTTTAATATCTTTAACGTATATGCAAAATATCATTAAAAAATTATAAAGGTATACATGAGTATCCATGATTTTACATTCTATAGGGACTAAAAACAAAAACATAAAATTTTGTAGGGACTACAAGTTGATGAAATTTTTTATAGGGACTAAAAACAAAATAGTGAAATTTTATAGGGACTAAAAGTATATTTAACCCTTTAATTTATCATAACTCACATTTGGTTATTGTGCTTCCTATAATCATGGATTATCAATGTCCATCTCAGAGTGAGTTTCTTCATTCTTGTCTGGTTTTGTTGATTTGAAGCTCATTTGTTAATTCAAGGCTTGTTAGCAAGTACTAATTTTGTTAGTTAGGAAATTAATACTATCTTCACTTGTAATTGTTTGATCCAAAATTTTATATGCAAACTTATTTTTGATGTTATTTCTTCCATACATGTCCGATTCTAGAAATTCAAAAGCCTAAATTGATTAGAAAAAAGAGAGAAATTCAAATATGCAGAAAAAAAAAACTGAAATATAAATGCTGAAAAAAAAGTGATTCTACACAAAAGCACTTATAGAAAAAAAACATATACAAAAAAAAATTCCAAAATATATTGTTCATTTTTTTTATACATGAAACATTTTTGCATCTTTGTTGCTTATCATTGTCAAATATATTGATTTTTCCCAATTTCCATTTGATCCCGGAGGTATGTTGGTATTGATTTGAGTTCTTTCTTTATGTAGGACACAATGGAGATTAAATTCGAGGTCGAATTTCTTCAAGAAGGAGGGAATGTTATGGACACAAAGAGCATGGATATTCAAGACTTGGTACTTATACCAATTACAATAGGAAGAACAAAGAAGATTAAAGAACAATTGTAAGCTTATATGATTAATGAGAAGAAATGATCTAAAATTGTTCTTTGTCTTTTAATTGCTCTTGTAGTCGAGATTTCGTAGGAATTTATAATTGTAATAAGCCAAATATTTTAGGCATGTTATTTCCCTTTCTTAGAAGCCTAATTGTGTAAGGCCTAGTTTGAGCTTTTAGTTGTTATGTTTGTCTTTCTATAGTGAGCCCACAACCTGTTCTCTATAAATAGGTGTGGTTTTGCAAGTTGTAGGAACCTTAGATCATATTTTTAATTTGAGAGGAATTAGCACGAGGGCTCTCTCTAGGGTTCTTCTTTGAACCGTCTTTGGATCTTATAAAGAGCTTAGGGTTTTTCTGGCGATCCAATCATGAGAATTATCATCTTTCTATGAAAGATGTGGCTTCTCTTCACCACATAGTCATCTCTTGTCCTTTCCATCTTTTGATTTTCTTCTCTTTCGTGTCTTTTCTTTATTTATTCGTCTTGTTTTGTGTTTGATTATGAAACGATCTGTTCATTTTAGTGAATTAGTAACAATAACTTACATCAAAATTGGGTGAAGTCCCTTTAATTTTCTCAGGATTGGCGCAAACCTAAGACTTAGTGTAACTTGGAAGCACTACAACAGATCTAGTAGATGGGCAGCGTTTTTTTTTATCCATGGGCAGCGCTTTTGAGCGCTTTGAGCGACGTGTGTGTGTATTTATTCACTCCAACAATGGGTAGCGCTTCCTAAAAAGCGCCACCCCCATTGCAAAACACGCCCCTCCCAGATCTCGCAGCGCTTTTTAGAAAGCGAAATATATCCAAAGCGTCCTCCCAAATACTTAGCGCTTTTTAAAAGCGCTGAATATATC
Organism: Oxytropis ochrocephala; assembly: GCA_020916435.1. Classification (NCBI taxonomy): domain Eukaryota; kingdom Viridiplantae; phylum Streptophyta; class Magnoliopsida; order Fabales; family Fabaceae; genus Oxytropis; species Oxytropis ochrocephala. The sequence goes on along the minus strand of CM037094.1, from coordinate 66,886,265 downwards.
CAAAGCGTCCTCCCGGATACTTAGCTCTTTTTAAAAAGCGCTGAATATTACCTTTATACGCAGCGCTTCATTAAAAGCGCTGAATATTGCCTATTTGTGTTACTAAATACCCAGTACTTTATTAAAAGCGCTGAATATTGCCTATTTGTGTTACTAAATACCCACGTAGCTTCATCAAAAGCGCTAATATTGTCTAAATTTTTTTTTAATTTTTTTTTTCTGTTTTGTGTGTTTTCCTTTTTATATTTACAAATTACATCATGTACCAATCCAATCCAATACATAATGAATCAATTTGCTAAGAGGAACCCAAATTACATATAACGAAACAAATTACATAAGAGGAACCAAAACAAAATAGCTAAGAAGTTTCATTATCTAATTCATATGTATCCAAAACAAGCTATCAAGTTACAATATTATGAACCAAAAACTAGCTAGGCTAACTTATATGTATCCAAATGAAACTTTAAAAAAAGCGGAGAGACATAATCGCACCATTCTCCCTAAGCTCAAAGAATCTGCTCAACAGTAGTATGTGTGGCTTTGACAATCGCTAAAATACTGAAATTATATAAATAAATAAAATTAGAATTGAAATGGTTAAATATTGGAAAGAACCACTATTAAATCGAAATCATATAAAAATATATTATAAGTAGATACCGATGGGGATAGTCGTTTTCTTTCGGGTAATAATATCCTTCATATATTTCATGACGTAATACCCACAATCAATGTTATTGAATTTTTAGGACACTACAAAACATAATTAGATTAGTTAATTGTTAAATTGAGTTGAATATAGTTTTTGACAAAATAATGTAATGTATAAGTTAGAAACTTATAACTATTGGTAACCATTTGACCGTTAATTTATCCACTCCCAATATGTCCTTAAACCATTGAATAGAATGTCATTTAACTATATTAATAACAATATATACATATATAAGTAAAAGTAAGAAATGCAGAATGACACAAAATAAACACACTGTTAAAAAGCTCCACAAACTCTGTGTGGTTTTGTAATGATTTTGAAGTGAGTCAAGGTAATACACGGTTTTTTTCCTAGGATTAATTGCATACAAAACCCAATGTCTCCTACAAAATAAATTTAGGAATAAGTAATTGACTACTATTACAAAAATGCATGTTATATAAGAATTAATGAGTAAAAATTCTTACCCTAGATTAACCGGTGCTAGAAGTAAGACATCATCACTTCTATTTTGAGCTTCAATGAAGCGGTCATTGACATAAGTTTGAACAGCAGCCTGGTTTTGTTCCACAAGTGATTGATAATTTGGCAGGCTGGGAAGAAATTGATGAAAGGTTGTACTTTCCGGATATAAGAACAAATATCTATGTGTCTGTTCGGAAGGGACCACAATGTCCTCGTACAAGTACCTACATTTAGATATATAAATATATATATAAATTAAATTAACGATATAATAAAATTAAATCGACAATGTCAAATAATAAATTACATAGTACCTGACATATATATTCATAACAATACCGGTTGCCTCATCCGCATCACATACAAAGACGGATATCCTCACGTCCGACTATATGAGGCAAGCCGGCTCAAAAATTTCTTCATCAAAATTTATGATAAGCAATTTGTCTTTCATCATGTATTTCTCAAATGCTGCGTCGGCCTCACCAATCTTCATATAAGCTTCAATGGAAGAGGAAGAGGCGGTGAGACACAATTGAGAAGGGGAGGATGAGTCACTTGGCGAGAAGAGGAGGGTTGATCGGTCACTTTTGGAGGAGGCGGTGTGAAACTTCTACATAAGGGGTGGACTGAGACACTTTTGTAGAAGGGGTGGATCGAGACACTTTCTTGCCAATAGATATTTCCTTGCCAACACTTTTCAAAGGAGACCTTTTCTTGCTTGGTAGACACTTTCTTAGATTTTTCATTTTGGCGCATCTATGTTTAAACAAAAATAATTACTTAGTTAGCACAAATTATATGACAAAAACTATAATTAGTTAGTTACAAATATATTGTCACTTACAACGACAAGGGCGGATGCCATGCCACAAAGGTACCAACTGCTTGTGACACCGTCAAGATATCAATCACCGTCAATCGGAATGTAATGGTGCATCCTCCTAAATGGTACCGCAACTCGACTCTAACATGATTTGGAGGTAGGGGTAAATTGTGCATCAAGGGACACAATTCGTTACATGTGTAGCCAATTGCAACCATTTCATGTGGGTTTGAGATATACAATTCACACTCACACTCATTGTTGTTCTAAATCAATTATAAACCACAAAATAATAAAGACATTATTTGATGTTATATATATATATATATATATATATATATATATATATATATATATATATATATATATATATATATATATATGTACAATAAATCAATTATAAACCACAAAATAATAAAAACAATTAATACCTTAGTTGACGGCATGGTGCAAATTATCTCGTGCAATCGCTATGTGTAGCGAGGGGTGGTCTTTGTGGCATAACATGGCCATAAAGCGATCGCATATCATTAAGTTGAGCTTGCAAACTTTCATACAATGCCATCATCTTTCTCGGTGGTGGGCATCATGATTCTCATCATAGACTTTCTGCTTTGGTCCAAAGTACTCGGTTGGTGCTACTCCAAATCCAACACCCTCAGGCGACCAGTATTTTCTTCTTTACCTAAGGCACGTGTAAGGATTTCTTTTTCGTGAGCAATCGCGAGCTCTCCCTGTGACAATCGATCGTGATATGGCTTCCCGATTCACAAAACAAAAGTATAATACATTATAAAAATCATAAAAGTTACAATTAAAATCGGTGAGCTTGAATTTAGGAAATACTTACAATTCTTTCCGACACCTCCTTAGTTTTAGGATCAACAATCTCCTTTTCTTTGTTTAGTCGAGCCTCTACCCACAAAACATGTCGCTCAACACCTTCTTTAGTAGGATCTTTCCCACTCTCCACCAACTATATTTAAATTTACCAAATATTAAGAAACTATTTATAAAAAGTTTCATGAAACTAAAAAAATCAAGCTTATTGTGCCTTACCAATCTCTCTTCAATATGTTGATATGGAGTAGCACCACCTCTATAAGGATACTCACAAACCCGAAGCACATTTTTCGATTCTGTTCACTTGCTTTCTATTAAGAGAGATAAGTATACATTAATGTATAATAGATAATTGTCAAATATATTTTATGTTATAACTTAATAGATAGTAGCACTAACCAAGAATTTTGGATCTTCATCGTCTCCTAACAAATGTGTGCCAATCCTCCTCCTCAAATAAACCCACTATATATTGGTGGAGGATTCCAATTGATGTTTCCATTATCATCTTTCAACCAAGTTTTTGTTAATGTCGTTCAAAAATTTTATGTAACTTTCCTAGCTTCCTTCATTATCCTGGTCCTTTTTAGAATCATCCACATCAAAATATTTACGCTTATGCACATTAAATGAAAATCATATAAATAAATTTATATATATATATATATATATATATATATATATATATATATGGGACTACAAAATTACTAAATAAGATAACCAAAAAGATCTAAAATTATATACCGTATTGTTACCCACAACTCATGTTTTTGTTTCTCCAAAACGGGATTTTTGTGTGAACCCAAGTAGTGATTGTTATTGGTATCATTTGTTTTACCTTACTACCAAGGAAAGTAATCAAATGAGTGCTTTGTTTTCTCCAATTGGCGGACCATTAACATTCCATTGGACTGCATTATGTAAATAGTAAATTAGATCACAAACAATTAAAACTTAGTATTGAATGAAGTTAATTAGCAATTAATTAGTATCTTACACTTAATTTTTCTTTTCCTTTACTTAACCGGTTGATGATATCCTTTTTTACTGTCATTCCACGAGGAGCACGCTTCCTGATATAGTTTGTAACATCATGATCACTGCCCTCACCGGTGTCATGCCCACTATCACTATGATCTCTGCCATCTTACCTGCAATAAAACATAATCATTGTTTGTTATATTTATCCATTTAAAAAAACATCCAACAAAAAAATAAATAATCAGTCAAAGAAGATGAAAATAAGATCCATGTCTATAAAATAACATCTATGTCGGTTACCTTTCCTTTTCTTGATACAATTTTTTTTTGCAATTCGCTCCTTGGTACTTTGTTTTTGACGAATCGTAATTCCATCAGTATGATCCTTTCTAACATACACAACATCCTCTCTATAAGTACTTTCCTCTTCTAGTGATGTCCCCAAGAAAGGGTCGTCCTCGATACCATCATCATTGGTTTCTTGATCATAAATGTAATTCACTAATTTTTTTGTGTCAAGAAACAATAGACCAATTGATATCAATCGGATCGCTGACATAAAACACTTGTTGAGCTTGGGATGCCAAAATAAAAGGCTCATCTTTATATCCCAACTTCTTGAAATTCACCCGCATGAACCCCGACTCATCAATCAGAAACCATTATTATTGTCAACCCACACACATTGGAACACGGACTCAAAAACATGGTGTAATCCAACTCCCATATTTGTTCAATGACCCCAAGTATGACATATTCGCGTATCACGGGATTTACTGTCTTTGGCACTTGATGTATGCATAGCTTGAGCAACAAGAGTCACCCCACTATTTTGCATTTTACTCTGATCATCATGGGTTTTTGTATAGAACGTGTAACCGTTAATTAGATAGCTGGTGTAAGAGAAAACATGCATATTTGGACCTTTTGCTAACCATCTCAATGTTTTTGAAATCGAAGTAGGATTCATAACAAACTCGAAATCAATGTGCTCTTTTAACCACACTATGAAACTCCGATTGTGTTCCTTTGTTAACCAAACTTCACTCTTATATGGGTAATCACTCTTAAGTATGTCCAAGTGCTTGGCAACATATGAATCAACCTCACTATCATTGTGCAAAACATATAAGTGTGCTTGATGTAGTTCTTCCCTTGACACCATAACTATTTTATATCCTGACATCCCTTTAGTAATGCTTCCTAAGTGACGAGACCTTGGAAGTCCCGCAGAATATTCAAGACTAGATAGATAGGCGGTGCAGAACTCAACAGCTTCTTCAACTATGTAGCGCTCAACAATACAACCCTCGGGTCGTGATCGGTTTTTCACATATCCTTTTAATATCTTCATGTAACGCTCAAACGGATACATCCATCTCATGTAACATGGGCCACACAATTGTGTCTCTCTAATCAAATGAACTGTTAGATGAATCATTATGTCAAAAAATGAAGGTGGGAAATACATCTCAAGCTCACACAAAGTGACAGTAATTTCTCTTTGCAATGATGGCAACTTTCTAGGGTCCATCACTCTACTACAAATCGCCTTAAAGAAGTAACAAAGTTTGGTTAGCGTCTGGCGCACTTTCTTAGGCAAAATGGATCGTATACCAATTGGGAGCAAATTCTCCATTAGAACATGACAATCATGGGACTTTAAAGACTTTAACTTAAGGTCTTTCATGGATACAAACCCTTTCTTGGGGACATCACTAGAAGAGGAAAGTACTTATAGAGAGGATGTTGTGTATGTTAGAAAGGATCATACTGATGGAATTACGATTCGTCAAAAACAAAGTACCAAGGAGCGAATTGCAAAAAAAATTGTATCGAAAAAAAGGAAAAGGTAACCGACATAGATGTTATTTTATAGACATGGATCTTATTTTCATCTTCTTTGACTGATTATTTATTTTTTTGTTGGATGTTTTTTTAAATGGATAAATATAACAAACAATGATTTTTGGCACAATTAATGACTTTCCAGCATACGGCAATCTATCCGGTACAATCTTTAAAGGTCAGTGTGCATGCCCTATATGTGAAGATAACACCGATTGGATGTGGTTGGAACATGGTAGGAAGAATATCTACCCTGGTCATCGTAGATTTTTGCCATCTACTCATCAGTATCGACTGTTGAAAAAGGCATTCAATGGGAATACCGAAACCCGTAAAGCTCCCACGGCTTTGACGGGTGAACAACTGTTTGAAAAGGTGAAAGATTTGAACATTAAATTTGGGAAGCCATTTGCAGGAGAGGTTGCCAAACGGGGGTGGAAGAAAAAGTCGATTTTCTTTGACTTGCCATACTGGAAGTCATTATATGTAAGACACTTCATTGATGTGATGCATGTTGAAAAAAATGTCTTTGAAAGTGTCATTGGTACCTTACTCAATATGCCAGGAAAGACTAAAGATACCATCAACTCGAGGTTGGACTTGCTTAGTATGGGGTTGAGACCAGAATGGGTCCGATAAAGAAGGGTACACGTACATATCTACCTCCGGCAGCTCATACTCTATCTAAAAAGGAGAAGACCGTGTTTTGTAAGTTTCTTCATGGAGTAAAAGTTCCAGAGGGGTATTCTTCAAATGTTACAAACCTTGTATCCATGAAAGACCTTAAGTTAAAGTCTTTAAAGTCCCATGATTGTCATGTTCTAATGGAGAATTTGCTCCCAATTGGTATACGATCCATTTTGCCTAAGAAAGTGCGCGGACGCTAACCAAACTTTGTTACTTCTTTAAGGCGATTTGTAGTAGAGTGATTGACCCTAGAAAGTTGCCATCATTGCAAAGAGAAATTACTTGTCACTTTGTGTGAGCTTGAGATGTATTTCCCACCTTCATTTTTTGACATAATGATTCATCTAACAGTTCATTTGATTAGAGACACAATTGTGTGGCCCATGTTACATGAGATGGATGTATCCGTTTGAGCGTTACATGAAGATATTAAAAGGATATGTGAAAAACCGATCACGACCCGAGGGTTGTATTGTTGAGCGCTACATAGTTGAAGAAGTGTGTGAGTTCGCACACCGCCATCTATCTAGTCTTGAATATTCTCATGACTTCCAAGGTCTCGCCACTTAGGAAGCATTACTAAAGGGATGTCGGGATATAAAATAGTTATGGTGTCAAGGGAAGAACTACATCAAGCACACTTATATGTTTTGCACAATGATAGTGAGGTTGATTCATATGTTGCCAAGCACATGGACATACTTAAGAGTGATTACCCATATAAGAGTGAAGTTTGGTTAACAAAGGAACACAATCGGAGTTTCATAGTGTGGTTAAAAGACCACATTGATTTCGAGTTTGTTATGAATCCTACTTCGATTTCAAAAAGATTGAGATGGTTAGCAAAAGTCCAAATATGCATGTTTTCTCTTACACCACCTATCTAATTAATCTGTTACACGTTCTATACAAAAACCCATGATGATCGAGTAAAATGCAAAATAGTGGGGTGACTCTTGTTGCTCAAGCTATGCATACATCAAGTGCCAAAGACAAAATCCCGTATACGCCGAATATGTCATACTTCGGGTCATTGAACAAATATGGGAGTTGGATTACACCATGTTTCGAGTCCGTGTTCCAATGTAAGTGGGTTGACAATAATAATGGTTTACGATTGATGAGTCGGGGTTCATGCGGGTGAATTTCAAGAAGTTGGGATATAAAGATGAGCCTTTTATTTTGGCATCCCAAGCTCAACAAGTGTTTTATGTCACCGATCCGATTGATATCAATTGGTCTATTGTTTTATTGACACAAAAAAATTAGTGAATTACATTTATGATCAAGAAACCAATGATGATGGTATCGAGGACGACCCTTTCTTGGGGACATCACTAGAAGAGGAAAGTACTTATAGAGAGGATGTTGTGTATGTTAGAAAGGATCATACTTGATGGAATTACGATTCACAAAAACAAAGTACCAAGGAGCGAATTGCAAAAAAATTGTATCGAAAAAAAGGAAAAGGTAACCGACATATAGATGTTATTTTATAGACATGGATCTTATTTTCATCTTCTTTGACTGATTATTTATTTTTTTGTTGGATGTTTTTTTAAATGGATAAATATAACAAACAATGATTATGTTTTATTGCGGTAAGATGGCGGATCATAGTGATAGTGGGCATGACACCGTGAGTGACGCGATGATCATGATGTTACAAACTATATCGTAGAAGTGTGCTCTCGTGGAATGACAGCTTAAAAAGGATATCATCAACCGGTTAAGTAAAGGAAAAGAAAAATTAAGTGTAAGATACTAATTAATTGCTAATTAACTTCATTCAATACTAAGTTTTAATTGTTTGTGATCTAATTTACTATTTACATAATGCGAGTCCAATGGAATGTTAAGGTCCGCCAATTGGAGAAAAACAAAGACTCATTTGATTACTTTCCTTGGTAGTAAGGTAAAACAAATGATACCAATAACAATCACTACTTGGGTGAGCACAAAGAATCCCGTTTTGGAGAAACAAAAACATGAGTTGTGGGTAACAATACAGTATATAATTTTAGATCTTTTGGTAATCTTATTTAGTAATTTTGTAGTCCCATATATATATATATAAATTTATTTATATGATTTTCATTTAATGTGCATAAGCGTAAATATTTTGATGTGGATGATTCTAAAAGGACTGGATAATGAAGGAAGCCGAAAAAGTGTCATAAAAATTTGAGCGACATTAACAAAAAATTGGCTTAAAGATGATAATGGAAACATCAATTGGAATCCTCCACCAATATATAGTGGGTTTATTTCAGAGGAGGATTGGCGGACATTTGTTAGGAGACGACCAAGATCCAAAATTCTTGGTTAGTGCTACTATCTATTAAGTTATAACATATTTTTATATTTGACAATTATCTATTATACATTAATGTATACTTATCTCTCTTAATAGAAAGCAAGTGAGGTGAATCGAAAGTATGCTTCAATTCAGTGAGTATCCTTATAGAGCGGTGCTACTCCATATCAACATATTGAAGAGAGATTGGTAAGGCACAATAAGCTTGATTTTTTTAGTTTCATGAAACTTTTTATAAATAGTTTCTTAATATTTGGTAAATTTAAATATAGTTGGTGGAGAGTGGGAAAGATCCTACTAAAGAAGGTGTTGAGCGACATGTTTTGTGGGTAGAGGCTCGACTAAACAAAGAAAAGGAGATTGTTGATCCTAAAACTAAGGAGGTGTCGGAAAGAATTGTAAGTATTTCCTAAATTCAAGCTCACCGATTTTAATTGTAACTTTTATGATTTTTATAATGTATTATACTTTTGTTTTGTGAATCGAAGCCATATCACGATCGATGTCACGGGAGAGCTCACCGATTGCTCTCAAAAAGAAATCCTTACACGTGACTTAGGTAAAGAAGAATACTCGGTCGCATGAGGGTGTTGGATTTGGAGTAGCACCAACCGAGTACTTTGGACCAAAACAGAAAGTCTATGATGAGAATCATGATCGCCCACCACCGAGAAAAGATGATGGCATTGTATGAAAGTTTGCAAGCTCAACTTAATGATATGCGATCACTTTATGGCCATGTTATGCCACCAAAGACCAACCCTCGCTACACATAGCGATTGCACGAGATAAGATAGCCGCACCATGCCGTCAACTAAGGTATTAATTGTTTTTATTATTTTGTGGTTTATAATTGATTTATTGTACATATATATATATATATATATATATATATATATATATATATATATATATATATATAACATCAAATAATGTCTTTATTATTTTGTGGTTTATAATTGATTTAGGACAACAATGAGTGTGAGTGTGAATTGTATATCTCAAACCCACATGAAATGGTTGCAATTGGCTACACATGTAACGAATTGGGTCCTTGATGCACAATGTACCCCTACCTCCAAATCATGTTAGAGTCGAGTTGCGGTACCATTTAGGGAGGATGCACCATTGCTGCTCCGATTGACGATGATTGATATCTTGACGGTGTCACAAGCAGCTTGGTACCTTTGTGGCATGGCCATCCGCCTCTTGTCGTTGTAAGTGACAATATATTTGTAACTAACTAATTATAGTTTTTGTCATATAATTTGTGCTAACTAAGTAATTATTTTTGTTTAAACATAGATGCGCCAAAATGAAAAATCTAAGAAAGGTGTCTATCAAGGCAAGAAAAAAGATCTCCTTTGAAAAGTCTTTGCAAGGAAACATCTATTGGCAAGAAAGTGTCTCGATCCACCCTTCTACAAAAGTGTCTCACCCACCCCTTATGTAGAAGTTTCACACCGCCTCTCCTCCAAAAGTGACCGACGACTCTCTCTTCTTCTCGCCAAGTGACTCATCCCACCCTTTCTCAATTGTGTCTCGGCCCACCTCTTCCTCTTCCATTGAAGCTTATATGAAGATTGGAGGCCGACGCGCACTGAGAAATACATCATGAAAGACAAATTGCTTACCATAAATTTTGAGGAAGAAATTTTTGGAGCCGACTTGCCTCATATAGTCGGACGTGAGGATATCCGTCTTTGTATGTGATGCGGATGAGGCAACCTGGTATGGCTATGAATATATATGTCGTGTACTATGTAATTTATTATTTGACATTGTCGATTTAATTTTATTATATCGTTAATTTAATTTATATATATATATATATATATATATTTATATATCTAAATGTAGGTACTTGTGACGAGGACATTGTGGTCCCTTAGAATGCATACACATAGATATTTGTTCTTGTGTCCTAAAGTACAACCTTTCATCAAGTGAATCCCACTGCGAAATTATCAATCACTTGTGGAACAAAACCAGTCATTGCTTGTTCTTGATTATGTCAATGACCGCTTCAAGGAAGCTCAAAATAGAAGTGATGATGATGTCTTACTTCTAGCACCTAAGTTAATCTAGGGTAAGAATTTTTACTCATTATTTCTTATATAACATGCATTTTTTTAATAGTCGTCAATTACTTATTCCTAAATTTTTTTGTAGGAGACATTGGGTTTTGTATGCAATTAATCCTAGTAAAAAAAAAACCGTGTATTACCTTGACTCACTTCAAAATCATTACGTAAACCACATGGAGTTTGTGGAGCTTTTAAACAGTGTGTTTATTTTTGTGTCATTCTGCATTTCTTACTTTTACTTATATATGTATATATTGTTATTAATATAGTTATATGACATTCTATTCAATGGTTTAAGGACATATTGGGGAGTGAATAAATTAACGGTCGGATGGTTACCAATAGTTGTAAGTTTCTAACTTATACATTACATTATTTTGTCAAAAACTATATTCAACTCAATCTAACAATTAACTAATCTAATTATGTTTTGTAGTGTCCTAAACAATTGAATAACATTGATTGTGGGTATTACGTCATGCAATATATGAAGGATATAATTACCCGAAAGAAAACGACTATCCCAAAGAAGGTATCTACTTCTAATATATTTTTATATGATTTCGATTTAATAGTGGTTCTTTCCAATATTTAACCATTTCAATTCTAATTTTATTTATTTATATAATTTCAGTATTTTAGCGATTGTCAAAGCAACACATACTCTGCTGAGCAGATTCTTTGAGATTAGGGAGAATGGTGCGATCATCTCTCCCGCTTTTTTAAAGTTTCATTTGGATACATATAAGTTAGCTTAGCTAGTTTTGGTTCATAATATTGTAACTTGATAGCTTGTTTTGGATACATATGAATTAGATAATGAAACTTCTTAGCTATTTTGTTTTGGTTCCTCTTATGTAATTTGTGTTCCTCTTAGCAAATTGATTACATTATGTATTGGATTGGATTGGTATGTGCATGTAATTTGTAAATATAAAAGGAAAACACACAAAACAGAAAAAAAAAAAAAAAAAAAAAAAAATTAGTAATACTCAGTAGCTTTTAATAAAGCGTGGGTATTTAGTAACACAAATAGGCAATACTCAGCGCTTTTAATAAAGCGCTGGGTATTTAGTAACACAAATAGGCAATATTCAGCGCTTTTAATGAAGCGCCACTGCGTATAAGGGGTAATATTCAGCGCTTTTTTAAAAGCGCTAAGTATCTGGGAGGACGCTTAGGATATATTCAGCGCTTTTTAAAAAGCGCTAAGTATTTGGGAGGACGCTTTGGATATATTCAGCGCTTTTAAAAAGCGCTAAGTATTTGGGAGGACGTGTTTTGCAATGGGTGGCGTTTTTAGGAAACGCTACCCATTGTTGGAGTGAATAGCCACCACCTTCAAAGCAGCTACCAAAAACGCCGCCCCATTGTTGAAAAAACGCGTTGCCCATCTACTAGATCTGTTTGTAGTGAACGTAGGTATTTCGGTGTCAACCGGTGCACATCTCTCGAAGACTATTACCCATATTCAAGATTCAACTCTTTCCTCACCATGCATTGTCCAACAAGTGTAAGTTTGATCAATTCCATTACCCTTTAAATGTCCCCAACTCGTGCGCATTAATCGATTTTACATAGCAACAACGTAAAATGAAGTGACATATCATATTACTAGATCTCCTAAACGTTGAACAAAGACAGTTCACAAAATAATCCACTCCATCTCTATATTCCTTGGACGGACGATTCAAGCGGACATCCACTTTCTATCCATAATGTCCCAATATCTATAATAAATTCGGATAAGAGAATTTACAATTTTATTGAAGCTAAGACATTCAATCAACTAGCTAGTAGTTTCAACTAAACAAATCAAAGACTTTGATGTCTTCTATATAGTCATTAATTCTTCATATAAAATAAACAAAAGAACAAAAAAGTACCGAACAAGTGGAAGCAACACTCGACAAATATCCAACCACCGTGAACTCGAACTAGAAACGAACTCTCGAACCAAGACAAACTCGAACAACGATCGCGAAGCTCCGACAAAAAAAAACTCCCAAAACCTAACAAACAATTCGCATATTCGATTTAGGCATATTTGATTTTACTAATATAGATGACACACACTTTGCTTAAAAAAATCTATCCTTTGAGAATCAAAATCTCAACAAAACCAAGCAACAAACACATATCAACTAATTTCTCTCCTATCAAACACATTCAACTAATTTTACACATATCAAACACATACAAATACATTCAACATATTCCTCTCTTATCAAATATTTTTTTTTCACACATTCAACATATTCCAATCAAACTACATATTCATCTCCAACCTAACAAAAAACCTAAAAAACAAAAAACAAAATAGAGAACTAACCTTTGAGAGAAGATGAGGACAAGCAATGAGGACTATGGGTGCTAGAGAGGATTGAGACAAGCAATGTGGGTTTTGGGGTTATTGTGGGTTTGGGGGTTGTGTGGGTTTGGGGGTTATTGTGGGTTTATGGGTTTGTGGGTTTGGGGGTTTGTGGGTGGTGCTAGAGAGAGCGAGTGAGGAGAGTTGAGAGAGGAAGAGCTAATGAGAGTGAGGAGAGAAGAGAACCGTGAGAGAGAGAGCGTGAGCGAGAGAGAAAGAGGTTTGTGGGTTTTTTGGGTGTGGGTTTTTTGCTTTGAGAGTGAGGCAGAAGACGTCGCAGAGAGAGAGAGAGAGGAGAAGAGAAGCGCGAAGGAAATGAAAATAAGAGAGAAAAAACGAACGGGCAAATAAAAAAATTAAAGCAATACTCGCTTTCTAAAAACGCTGAATATGTCAAGAACGCTGCGTGTGTTATGGGCGGCGTTTGTGTAAAAACGCCGAGTATTCTACGCTGCGTGATGGGTAGCGTTTGGTGTAAAAACGCTGAGTATGTGTAGAGAACGCATGTGAGATGCGCAGCGTTTGGAGAGAAACGCTGAGTATATGGTGAGAACGCATGTGAGATGCGTAGCGTTTTTAATGAAACGCTGGTTATATGGTGAGAATGCATGTGAGATGCGTAGCGTTTTTAAAGAAACGCTGGGTAAGGCTCACGCGCGTTCGCGCGATGAGCGCGTTTTTTAAAAACGCTTGGTTATAAAGCGCTTTTTTAAACAAATCTGGCGTAGTGAAGCCGGTAATAAAGAAGCTAAGGGATAGGTTGTCCACTTGGAGAAGTAGACAAATTGTCGATGGGAGGGAGGGTTACTCTAATTAATTCGGTCGTGGCTAGTCTCCCGGTGTATTATTTCTCATTCTTCAAAGTTCCCAAGAGAGTGGTGAAAGAAATGGTGCAAACTAATTTTTTGTGGGGTGGTAAAGCGGAAATCCGGAAGATGGCGTGGGTGAGGTGGAGCAAAATATGTGTCCTAAAGGAAAGCGGTGGATTGGGCAAAAAAAAATGGAATTATTTAATCTATCATTGCTTGGAAAACGGAGGTAGAGAATGGTAACCGAGAAGGAAAATGAGTGGTGTAAGCTATTGGACCGGTTGTATGAGAATGAGGGTGTACTTAGCGCTAAACAATCTTCGGTGTGGTGTTCCGCCACCGAAATCGAATGACAGTTGGGCGCATTATATGGAGTTCACGGTTAGATTCAGCCACTGTAAATGGAAGAGGATGAGGCACATAATTTGAGTGGCAGCAATTTGGTCCATATGGGGAGTGCTCATTGTATCCGACTAATTTGAAGTTTTATTATAAAATACTATTCTGGTACATATTACAAGAATATTTTACAAAAATCATGAATACCAATGAAATTATTAAGGGATTTATTTTTCTCACCCCCCTCAACATCAATCCCACCCCCATAATTACTCAAACGGACAAAAATACCCCTGCAAATTTACAAAAATTACATGGTTTGTTAAAAAAAATTAAAAATTAAAAATTTCGGAATTACCTCTAAAAAAGATAATTCCGGTACGGTTCAAAAAATAATGGAATTTCGGATTTACCTGTAATTAGAAAGATTTTGAATTACTCGAGAAATGAGGTAATTCCTGGTTCACATTTGTGAACCTAATTACCTATTTCGAGGTAATTCCAAAATTAATATTTTTTTCAATTATTAATATTTTATATTTCGAGCGAATAATTTAGGCTAAAAAATCGGTTTTGACAACATACTCGATCGTAATGAAACCACAAACATTAGAAGCGAAAAAATCAAGCATCAAGACTCCTTAGAAGGAACTTCTTATGGGATTCGACCTCAAAATCCCAAATTCCATCAAGCATACTATTTTTACGATTTTTTTAATTTTTCATAGTCTCCAAAAATCTAAAAAAATTTGTATAGCCTTATTTTGGTTTTGTTAGATTTTTAGTGGTGTTTTTATATTTTTTTAGAGTAGTTTTGACTATTTTTGGACATATATACGATGTCTACTAACCGTGAGCAGGAATGTCGTCATGATCACACTCTGAGCCTCTGTAGAGTGTCCGGAGAAGAGTATCACTCTCTGCTGCCTCCCCCAACATGCCGCCGTCATTGCGGTGTCTTCTTTCAAAGACTCTTGCTCACTTACTTCTGTGTCTGAGTCGTCTACTCACATATTATTAAAAAATAATGTAAATAAAAAATATTAATAGTTGAAAAAAAATTGTAATTTTCGGAATTACCTCATTTCTGAGGTAATTCCGAAATTCCTTTATTTTTTAAACCGGAATTACCTTTTTTAGAGGTAATTCCGAAAAAATTAATTTTTTTTTAAAAGACAGGGGTATTTTTGGGTTTTATGGTATTATGGGGGTGGGATTGATGTTGAGGGGGGTGAGAAAAATAAAAGCCAATTATTAAATGTGATGTAATTTAAGCATCATCTCAAATACAATATATCTTTAGTATTAACTTTTTATACCCAATATATGACTTTCTAGTAAATATATATCTTATATTAAATAAACTAATAAATCCTACGTAGAGTTATTAGTGGATTTGTTGGAGTGACCTTTGGTTTTAAGGTAATCTATTTAAGGTCTTGGATCGATTGTTGATTCTGGTGCCGCATATATATCACATGACTAGCGAGTCGAGCCTGTTTTCTTCATATAGTCCTTGTGCAGGTAACATGAAGGTTAAAATTGTCGATGGCTCTTTTTCAGTCATAGAAAGTAAAATTTCAATTGTCTGCTCCCTAACCTAACCTTGCATAATGTCATGCATGTTCCTAAATTGTCTTGTAATTTGTTGCTTGTAAGTAATTACTCAAAGTTACTAATTGTAAAGCTAAATTTCGTGATCTTTACTGTGTTTTCAAGGATTTAAACTCGGGGACGATGATCGATTGTGCTAAGGAGCATCGAGGACTCTACTACCTTCACGATGGACTTGGGTCTATACACCAATTTGCACTAATAAGTTCATGCTTTGAATCTGCTTAGACAACTTACAAAACTTGAACCACCTGCTATCAATGCTTTGATTCTCTCCCCGCAATGCTTTTGTCCATGAGCATAAACAACTTACAAAACTTGAACCACCTGCTATCAAACCTATTTTTCTTGGATATTCTCTATAACCCATAATGGATATAAGTGTTTTGATCTCCAAACAAAGCGTTATTTCATAACAATGGATGTAACATTTTTTGAACACACACCTTTTTGACAAAAAATCAACTTCAGGGGGAACACAAATGAAGAATTGTTTGAAAACCTAATTCTGTTTGAAAATGTGAACATCTCACATGATTGTCACCACATGCAGTTCAAATCTATCCTCATCACTTGTTGCTCTAGAAGTTCCAAAGTGGAAGGAATCCTTTCTTGAGGAGATGAGATATCTTAAAAAGAATAACACTTGGATGTCATGACCGTACCATACTTAGTGAAATCACTTAGAACAACCAACCATACTTTCAAACATATATATATATATATGAATTATCACAGTACGTAGTATGGGAATGTTTGGAAACAAGGATAGTGCAACAAGTTTCTTTCAAGCAATGATCATTTAAATACTTGTTGGCTAAGTTATAAGCGAGATCAACTTGCAATACAACATGTTAAGACATTTAGCAAAGAATGACACTTTGACAATGCAACATTTTGTTTAACACTTTCTAACGAATACCTCATTTTAAACAAGTGTTTAGCATGTTTTCATAAATCACAAAACATCAATAAACATTTTAACTATCAGCCCAAATTGCAAAATTGTTAATGATCTCATATTTTCATAAAAGTGATTAGAACTAGGATTATGTGCAAAGCATATCTTATTTAAAACAAGGCACAAGCACATTCATGTTCAGAGTAAAGTGTGATGGATACAATTAAACATTAAAGCATATATTGTATATATCAATCATCTTATCATTCATTCATATTTTTAAGACCACTCAATCAATATGATATAGTCAGAAGACTCATATAAATCATTATATGCTCTACAAAAGATTGAGTTATGAATATACCTCAATACCTTTGTGGTATATCCTTATGTTCAGCATTTGTACTTTGAGGATATTAGAATGATGTCAGAAGATAGAAATTCTTGTTGAATTCTCTTGACATTGGATACTGCATCTTTTATGAGAGTTGCTTTGTACATCATAATCATCTTGTTATTATGATCAATAATCTTCTTAGAAGATTAAAGTCAACATCTTTGATGAGTAGTGTGTAAATGTGTTTCATGCTTCTCACACTCATGTGATGGTGTTGCATTGCATTGTATGAGTGTTTCAGATGTAAGTGATTGTTAGGTGTTTAGAAGATAGCTCAACATATCTTGATGTGAGATTGTAGAATCATTTCTACAATAGAGTGAAATATGGTTTTCTTTATGTACAGGTTGTTAGTTAAAAAAAAACTATGAAGGAAAGCAGTAAAGAACACATGAGAGTTATGCTCTATGTCTTTTCACCCGAATCGCTAAGGGCTACATCCACTCCTCACACCCAATGAGATTTTCCACTATTTTCCAAATAGTCTACAAGCCAATCACAGACTACAACACTGATAGTTTTCTTCCACAGCTCAATCAACTGTCACACTAGTCGTTTGGAGCCATTGGGACACTTTCCCAAAAATCTGCTGAACTTTTACTGCATTTTGCAGCACTTTACTGCACCTTCTACTTTTTGCAGTACTTTCTGTTCTTTCTGCAGCACTTCTCCATCTTTTGATTTAGATCTTCTGAACGATGTATCTTCTAAATAACCTTCTAAGTATCTTCGGAACGTCTTCTGAAGAAATTTCTGAGCAATCTTCTAAACAACCTTCTGAGAAATGTAGCTTCTGAACGACGTAGCTTCTGAACAATGTAGCTTCTGAAGATTACTTTGATTCCTTTTCTGCTTGTGATACATTATGCTCTATGTCTTCTTAAAGTTACTGAAGCATCTTGACTTGGATTTTCTCTTCATGAGGGGCTATATGGATTGAGTCTTCTCATCTCGATAAACTTATTTCTTGTCATCTTATGATACACAGAGAACCATCTTCTCATGTTGAGAAGCAATATAGCTTGTGTTTTCTTTATCTGAGGAGCTTCTTTATTAAAACAACTTTTCATATTAAGAAACCACCATAGTTATCTTCTTTTATCAATCTTCTCATTGATTCTTGACCATCATTCTTATCTTCTAATGCATCAACATGTCTTCTTATGATATGAGGCTTCTTGAGGAGAGTCTTCTTAATTTGTGAAGTCACCATAGCTTATGTCTTCTCCTCTTGGAAGATTCTTACTATACCCTACTCTTCTTGAGAGACTCTTTTAAGATTATATTCACATCTGAGAACCCATTATAGCTATCTTCATTCTTCTATCTTCTTATAACCTCAACGTCTTCATACCTTCCTTTTAAGACATCAATTATGTCTTCTTATATGGTGCTTTCTTAGCACACTGTCTTCTTGAGATTTGAATGAATTGTTCATGCACTTAGATCACTCAAGAAGATCTATTAGATCATTAATGAATCAGACAGCTTAAACACTTGTCAAAAACATTTCTTTCCATCAAAACTTGTCCAAGGGATTTTGCCTGAAAAATCTCCCCTGTTTGATGATGACAAACTTTTTGAGAAGCTTTTAAGTTTTTTGATATAACAGTTGCTAATATGGTTTTAATTATATGCTCCCCCTGAGATGATGCACAATTTTCAGAATTTCCAGAGATTAAATTTGTGCACATGAAATATATAATAGAACATATAGAAGAATATCACATAGATAGAAAATTGTTCTGGGGCATATAATCAACAATTAAAAGCATAACAACTGAAAGAAGCACCAGCTTCTTAAAAAGAGATGTGCTCTGCAAATAGCACAGATATATCAATGAAGCATGTAAAGGTGTTCTATATCAACATAGATATTCATTAACGCATATAAGGTCCTCTATAATAGCACACATGTATATGATAAAGCATATAGCAGAGGATAAGGATATAATAACTAACTTGTTATCTAGACTTAGCTTCTTTGTTTTTCTTACTAAACCAATTCTATCCTTTTATACCTTTTGTTCTATCCTTTTTTTCTTAAGAAGCTTGACTTTATTTTTTCTTTCTCAATAGCTTCTTTCTTTCTCTCTCACTTCTTTTTTCTTTCTCCCCTTAAACTCTAAACCCTAAACTTAATAGCTTCTTCATTTTTATTTCTCCCCCTTTGTCATCAATCAAAGATGGGGGCCTTGATACTAAACACGCTATGTAGGGATATATGAATCAGAAGATGTGGAGACAGACTTTGACAAATCAGGAGTAGGATCAAATATCAGGAAATTTTGAGGGAAGGCTTGGTGTATAATAACTTGCTTAGGGATAGAGTATACTTTAAAGAGCCTCATCTTGAGAAGCAATATAGCTATCTTCATTCTTTTTGAGGGAAGGCTCTTGGAAGATTGTCTTCACATTTGTGAACCCATTATAGCTATCTTCATTCTTCTATCTTCTTATAACCTCAATGCCTTCATACCTTTATTGTAAGACATTAATTATGTCTTCTTATATGGTGCTTTCTTAGCACACTGTCTTTTTGAGATTTGAATGAATTGTTCTTGCAATTAGATCACTCAAGAATATATATAAGATCACTAATGAATCAGACAACTTAAACACTTGTCACAAACATTTCTTTCCATCAAAACTTGTCCAAGGGATTTTGCCTAAAGGAACTAAAAATGATAATTGAACTTCCCTTGAAGTTGTATTGCGACAATAAGACTGCTATAAGCATAGCTCACAATCCTGTCCAGCATGACAGGACGAAACACATTGAGATTGACAGACATCTCATAAAAGAGAAAATTGACTCTTAAGTCATTTGTCAATCCTTTGTGCCTTCAAATCAAAGGACATGTGATATCTTAAAAGCACAAGACCACTATTTGATCATCTAATCAACAAGTTTGGAATGATAGACATCTATGCACCAAATTGGGGGTAGAAGATATTGGAATCTCCAAGATATGATTTGATTCTAAAAGATATTGTAATCTCCGAGATATGATTTAATTTGAATTTGATTTTATCTCCGTTATGTCTTTTATTTATTGTTTTATTCTATCACTCCTAGAATTATGGAGCTAACTTTAATTATGTAGTAACATTTGCATTTCGTTATTATTCAGAAACATGACTTATTTATTAAGAATTTGTCTAAAATGTTATTGATGCAATAACAATATTTTTTAACTTACTAGGGGGATATGTTAATAAACTTTTTATTGATTTACTATACAAACGTGCGTAGCACGGGGCCTACATACATGGATTGCAAAAATATGATAAATAAATTTATTTTCACATAAAGGGGTTACACTTAAACCTAACCCAAAAAGGAGTAAATAGTCGGTGGAGGGATAACATTAAATAAAATTTTAATATGAGTTCTCAACATGTAGTTTATCCTTTATAAAACTAATTAGTATAAAAACTTTTTCGAATTTAAAAATTTATATATGATAAAGTAAAATTAATAATTTAATTGGATTCTTATGTGTAAAAAATTCTTTAAATATTTTTGTAACATAAAGTATATCACATATAACTGAATTCACATTTTCAATAATCATTTTCCTTAGTCAATATATATCTATATAAAACTTTAATTGAATGAAATTTTTACTTTGGTAAATTAAATATATCCCTCAATAATTAATCGCTATTGGTTTATTTTGGCATACAAACTACACTAATTACTATTCAATTTCAATTTAGAACTATAATCAATTTTAAATTGAGAACTATTCAGAGTAAACAACACGATGTTTCCTGAGCGGATGCACATGTATTATATCAATTTTCTTTAAAATGAGATTTTGTGACTGTCCATAAAATAGGCACGACAACATAACCCAAACCCACGGGTACCCACCCGACCCCATCCCGAGTATGACGAGAAAAACCCACTTTGACCGGGGACATGGCATGGTTTGGGTATGTCAATATACATTCATCTCCGCCTCGAACCCGCTCAAAAAAACATAAATTAATTATTTTACTTTATGCATATTTACTCATTCATTTTGTTTCATTAATTTTGTTTATTTTTAATTTTAACCTATTTTGCATAGAAAAAGTCTGTCTTAATACTTTTAACTTTATTTTATCATTGTATAATTATTATGATTTTTTTCGAAAAAAAAAGGCTATTCACATCCCAATCTTATTGGTTTCGAACCACAACGTCAATGGTTTCAACTTAATTTAAATTTGTTAGCAACGAAACAGTTATTATTCATAATCTGTTGACTTATTTTTGTATTGTCAGTGACTTATTTTTGACACCCTTAGGAACACCATTAAAAAATTTATGATATTTTTTCTGACTAATTCATAATACCTTGAAATAAACATTATTTAATCACTACTAGAAAAAAGGCTTTTTATATCGGTTAAAAAAGGCTTTTCATATCGGTTCCGTAACCGATATAGATAAAGGGGATATTAAAAACAGGCGCTTTCTATATCGGTTAAAGAACCGATATGGAAAATGTTGTTTATATCGGTTCCCGAGAGAACCGCTTATGGAAAGTCGCTTTTAAACCTATAAAACGCTTTTTTTATATCGGTTTCTTAGTTGAACCGATATTGAAAATCACTTTTTATATCTGTTATTTAAATGAACCGATATGAAAAGTCTTTTTTTTTTAAAAAAATTAAAAAATTCCTCAATTGGATATACAGCAAACAACAAAATCACAACAAATACAATATTTATATAAAAATACAAAGATCTCAAATTATACTCAATATCCATATCCAAATACAAAAAACGAATCTAATACACACACTATCTATATTTTACTAACCACTATCTCACGGAAACATAGACAAGTAAACGCAATTTCACTTTCTCTGTTTCATCACTTGTATTCTCTTATATCACCTGCACCAATCAGTATTTATTATAGAGCAGTAGCCTTTAGTACAAGACAAGTTGCTCAAATGTCTAACAATGCAATGAGAGAACATAAAAGTAAAAGAAAAGGATTCCATTCATGCAGAATGTACCAAAAGCATTATCCTTAATTTGATAAATTCTATAATTATGGATAGCATTATGATAACTCTAACAGATGGATGAGTATAATCCAGTAATGCCAGTAGTATATCTCCATAGTGACTCTGGTCTTTATTTATTCTTGTTATCTCTTCTTTCAAAGCCTCATATCTTTCATGCAGAAAATTAGCATCAAAATATACAGTATATAAATAAAACAAAAAACCAAAAAATTGAGCAGCTTTCTAATTTATAATTACCAGCCTTGATCATTTTATTATCTGCAATAAACTCAACATTCCCAGAAAAATCAAAAATATCATTCTCTGAAGCGGAAAAGTAAGCCTCAGGACACCTACACATTATTCTATATCTTGTTACTCCAGCCTTAGTATTATTCCTTACAGTATGTATATATGTTCTTAGACGTTCTTCAATGTCTCAAGTCTTCATCGTCGCCGCCATAATTTCATTGATTCGCTACGAAATACAATAGTGCAAATGTTAATTTTATAAAACATCAATGCCATTAATCATATAGTTATTTTAATATGAAGATATGAAAAGATGTTATGGCTTCACTTACCTAGAGAAAGTAGTATTTGTTTCTTACTTGTCTCTTAAGCTTAGTTTCTCAAATTGTAATGCAGATTCATCTAGTAGTTCAACTTCAAGCCAAGCATCCTCAATGGTCTGACCCAATTTCTTGTCATCAGTTGCATTATGGAAACAATTTCTTTTTTTAGCATCAACTACCAACTTTCTCCACACTGAGTTGTTGTTCATTAATGTTGTTGCATTTCCGATTATCCATAGACAATATCTGCACAAAACAAATCTCACTTTTCAATCAACTAATAGTGCATTGCATATTCTAAGAACTTGAAAGCTACAACATATATAATAGCTCTAGTGAGTGACAAATTTCAAACATACCTAGCTCTAGTGATTGCCACATTTGCTCTTTGTCTATTGGAAAGTAACCCAATTTTTCCACTACCATTGGATCTAACTGTGGAAATTATTATGATATCTTCTTCACCACCTTGAAATCCATCAACCGATCGAACACTAACAGAGAAGTTAGAATCAGAAACTGAATTGTATTGCTTAACTTTCTTTTCAATTTCATTGACTTGAGCCTTGTATGGAGATATGATTCCTATGCTAACTCTCTTTCTTGTCCTCCCAAACTCTAAAACAAAAAAAGAAGATATATAACAAATGTAGTATTAGTATATGATATCCTATAACTGAAAAATTGATTTTAAATGACAGTTATTGACAAAGGAGGAGAAGATAGAGGAAGTAACCCTTTTTCAGTCTTCCAATAATCTCTGCGATAGCAGCAGCTTCAATTACATTCTTCATACTATGGTCATGATTGGATTGCTCTTTACTCTTAGATATGTTTATAAAAGAGTAGGAACCATACATTTTTCCTTTTAAGAAACGCTTCTCATAGCTTATTTCTCTTACATTAGGAGCATCAGAAAGTTGGCCATCATAGAACTCTTGGGATGGGAATAAGCTAATGGATGGATGCATTCTATATTGAACATTAAGCATATGTCTATTGTATCCCAATAATACCAGCCTCTCAAACAAGCTTCTTCCAAATTCAGCCTTATCAGCAATCTGGTACCCAAAAACATCTTAGTCATAGCCATCATAAATATTTCAATTACAAACTCTTTATATCATATAATCTAAAGTACCTTGCTTTTGACCATTGCAGGAAGTTGTCTCTCATCACCTATGAGGATACAACGGTTGAGGCCTGGCAGCTGTAATGGAATTGCGGATTCACATTCTTTCAACTGAGCCGCTTCATCAATCACTAAAAACTTAAATGATTTCATTCCTTCTGTGTACAATTTACAAGAACTTGATGCTGTACAGAAAACTAGGCAAGCAAACAAACAACATCTCCTGAGCTATAATAGAGAAATTCAACCATCACTCAACTAACATTTATGTTAAAAGATAGCATTCCATTATCTTTCGAGGTAAGAACAGAACATAAATATACCTTAGTCGATGCCTGTGAAGAAAGCAGCAAACCCATAAACTATGCTTTTTTCTTTCTCAATTACTCATCAATAGCAAAAACTCGGCAGCACACCAAAGGTACACAACATTTGATGCCGTAAGTTCAAGTTTCACACCATAACAGAATTTTGCCACAAGTTCGAATGCTTTGGCCCCACCAGGAATGTCCTCAAGGTGTATGGCACATGCTTCCTCTGATTCAGAAACTTTAATTAAATAAAGAGCTAGAAATTCAAGTAAACTCATACCATCTGTATACATAGTGTATGAACTAGATGTGATAAACAACTATAAAGAAAGGTATTATATACCTTATGAAGATGGAAGGACATTTCATCAACTTCAACAACTATATCACTGGGAAGCCCGGTCGTGCAGAACCTAATGGTCATGAAAGAGATGAAAAAATTACACATTATATAAAATGACAACATTACAATAAAAAATTCAACAGACAATGCATTCCAATCAGGTTGCACTCAAAACACTCTCATTTAAAATGGCTTTAGGAACCAAATACAGGAAAGGAACCAAAAACATGGTATTACTATTAAGTATTAACTACTATTAAGGAATGCATGGCAAGTTCATTATCCCGCAAAAGGCTCCCAGGACTCGTTGTTAGAGGTGGTATACCAACTCACACTACAGGGACAATAAGAAAGCTTAACAAAACGAAAAGTGAAATAATGATCTTAGATTATTTCCTCACAACCATAAAGAAAACAAATCAAGTTATATAACCATACAATAAGTTAAGAACAAAAATCACAGTTTTAAGTCTTCATTGACAAGTCTGTTTCTATCAGAAAGGCACCAAACCAAGGGAGAAGAACTTACAAGATTTCACCAAGTACATATAATATAATGTTTAAAATATCAAATCAAATAAAATAAAAAAGAAGGAACTCATTAAGCACTTTGGTAGTCCTCAAGTACACCAATCCCAAATTTGACATATAGAGGGATCTACCATATATCGATTCAATACACTAAAAGAAGCAAGGCAAACAAGCATTCAGTATAACACCAACAGCTTAAAAGTAAACAAAAGTGTTCTTCCAAATCCCAGACTTCACAAGTCACAAGCATTTCAACAAAGGACATCACATTTGAAGAGAGAAAACAATAATAACAAACAAAAAATGCATTTTAAAGAACACAAAAATGGATAAGGGTAATACCAGGCCTGCCCTTGACGTTGAAATGCATCAGCTTCAATTCACTTCCCCAGCAACAAACTTAAACAACAAAGCCGAATCTACAAGCAGATTCAATTCAACAACACCACCACAACTTGAAAACGCTAAAACCATAACAACTCCACTATTAGGGACGAAAGGTTAATGAATCATACCCGAAAAGCGATTAGGGGCGAAATCGAACGAAGGAGACGAAATGGTGAAGCGGCGAAGCAAAGATCCTTAACAAACTTAATCAAAGAACAAAGACAACCCACACACCAACGACGGGCGCAACAACGACGTGGACGGGATCCCAGCCGACGACGCAAGCAAAGAACGACGTGGGCGGTGGCTTCGCGTGGGTTAGGGTTTCTCTTCTCTTCTCGCGTACGACGGTGGCTTCGCGTGCGACGGCGCAGTAGAGTATTTGGGTTGGGTTAGAAGAAGCTCGATCTCTCTCTTCGCGTGCGACGGCTCTGTTTCTCTCTTCGCTGCCCTATCTCTCTCTTCGCGTGGGTTGGGTTAGAAGAAGCTCGATCTGTTTCTCTCTTCGCGTAGGCTCTCAAGTGGATTTTTTTTAATGTTCATCCATATCGGTTAGTTACTCAACCGATATGAAAAATGTAATCAAATGTCCATCCATATCGGTTAGTTACTCAACCGATATGAAAAATGTAATCAAAATTGCAAAAATGCCACCGTCTCCTTTTCCATATCTGTTAGTGTTTTAACCGATATAAATTGCTGATGTAAAATCCATTTTTTCCACTAGTGAATATACATTCAAACAAATATATTTTACATACTACATCATAATCATACTATGAACCAATAAGACACAAATGACAATATTATAACCGTAAAATATGAAACGTTGTATGATACTAACGTCAAAAGATAAAAACAAAAACGTGTTTATAATATTGATACATTAAAACACTATCATCATGTCTCCTCACACAGTCTTGGTTAAAAAGTTCTTTAATCTAATTGACAAATATTAATCAATTTAAACAACAACTGTGTGTGTGTGTGTGTGTGTGTGTGTGTGTGTGTGTGTGTGTGTGTGTGTGTGTGTGTGTGTGTGTGTGTGTGTGTGTGTGTGTGTGTGTGTGTGTGTGTGTGTGTGTGTGTGTGTGTGTGTGTGTGTGTGTGTGTGTGTGTGTGTGTGTGTGTGTGTGTGTGTGTGTGTGTGTGTGTGTGTGTGTGTGTGTGTGTGTGTGTGTGTGTGTGTGTGTGTGTGTGTGTGTGTGTGTGTGTGTGTGTGTGCAACAGAAAACAATGGGAAAACAAAGAGAATACATATTACAGAATACATAAGTAACAAACCATTTGGCTACATGTTGTAGAATATTTGGTCCTCAATTTGTGTGTGTGGAACACGAGCCACACCTTGTACCAATCCTTTTCTATCTTTGGTTTAAGTCTAGGAGTCAACATTGGGCATTCTTACATAGACAACCTAAGGGGGAAGGAAGCCTTGTTCAGGAAAGGATCTTAACATGTCACAACAATTAATTTCAAGTGTTGAAACCCCTTGTAGTCCAGCTTTATGAGACTCTTCAGTGTGCTGATACGTAGAGAAATAGTTCTAGGAAGTAGCATCTCATCTGGCAATGACTCCATGCCTATACATCCACCTTCAACTTCTAAATGAGTAAGAGACTCAAGATTTTTCCAACAACCAATCCTTTTGTGGGGTAAGTTTGTCGCAATAGGCGACCGACAGTAGTAGAGTTAAACTTGAAGCCAATCCCAGGTGGAAAATTAAAGATTTAATATGTGGACATGTATGTAAAAATAATGATTTGAGTGATGTGAGAGAGTTCATAGAGCTAGGCAATATGTTAAGATTATTGCTATTGGAAATGGACATGGATGCTAGATTTGGTGTATGTGTAGTCCTTCAACTATGGAAATATTTCAATCCTGGTCAATCTCTGATTTCTAAAAACTCAAGTGATGCAAGATCATCACTAAATTCTTGTGTAACATTAAATGATAGAGGATTGGGAAAAAGGGCCACAGTTTCTACGCCCTTACTAAACATTGTCCCTACCCAATATTTCCTCAGCAGGCCACTTCCTCCTTATCCTCTTCACCTATTTCACTTGTGCCTGATCTCCCTCTCAGCCCGCAAAACACTCACTGTATGCTCACACGAGCCAAAATTGGGAACTTGGAAGCCTCAGATATTCTTAGCAAGCACCAAGCCTAAAAATTTTAAGTAGGCCCTAACTGATCCCAAGTGGCAACGGGCTCTAAAGGAAGAGTTACTAGGGTTTTTCGGGTCTAGGAAAACTCTGATGGAACTATGAACAAACATATGGCGCGTCTTGTTGCAAAGGGTTTTCAACCAATACTAAACATTGTCCCTACGCCCTTACTAAACATTGTCCCTACCCAATATTTCCTCAGCAGGCCACTTCCTCCTTATCCTCTTCACCTATTTCTCTTGTGCCTGATCTCCCTCTCAGCCCGCAAAACACTCACTGTATGCTCACACGAGCCAAAATTGGGAACTTGGAAGCCTCAGATATTCTTAGCAAGCACCAAGCCTAAAAATTTTAAGTAGGCCCTAACTGATCCCAAGTGGCAACGGGCTCTAAAGGAAGAGTTACTAGGGTTTTTCGGGTCTAGGAAAACTCTGATGGAACTATCAACAAACATATGGCGCGTCTTGTTGCAAAGGGTTTTCCACCAGACACTTGGATTTGATTTTTTTGAAACCTCTCATTTGTTGTAAAGGCAGTCACCATACGCATAAATCTCACATTAGCGCTTAAAAAAAATGGGATGTTCAATAAATTGATGTGAACAATGCCAGAGAAATTATATATGATTTGACCCCTTGGCTTGGAGGCTCATAACAAATCTCTTGTTTGCAAACAACACAAGTCGCTCTATGGCCCCAAGCAGGCCCCCTGAGCCTGGTATGAGCGTCTCACTACTACTCTTCTCCACTTTGGCTTTAGCAAGAACAGGTGTGGTTCTTTACTTCTTGTCTAAATTTGGAAGGGAGTATGCTTGTATATACCCATCTATGTAGACAACATCCTCATCAGTAGTCCTCTTTCCCATGGTTCAGATTTGATCTTGAAGTTACACATCTAGTTTGCACTAAAATAATCGAGTTCTCTGAAAAAGTACTAAACCAATCCCCTCCCTTTCTCTCTATCCTGTTTCTCTTATGAACCAAACAATAGAAAGTCACTCTCTCTTCTCTCTTTCCTTTCCCTCTCTTCTATCAAACACACCCTAAATATGTGAGGTGCTCTTAATATAGTTCTTGGATGTGTTGAAATTTCAAAAAATACTCGAGGGAGTGTGTTTTCTATTAGTAAATATAGGACTGACAAACCGAATACATATTTGAAGGCCAAATTGGATTGTGAAAGATATATCAGAGGATGTTTACATGTGAAATATTCATTGCATAAAATAATTTAGCTACTCCACTGCGGAATACCTATCAATTTGGAGTTTTTTTGGGTTCCAGAAGCTTTTAGGGGGAAAAAAGCGTAAAGTTTGATTCTAAGTTGTTCGAATTCAATCGAACGGTTCAGTTCGGATTCTCATTTTAAGTAATTTTTACTTATTTTAAATGATGATTTGTTTTTTAAGGAAAAATAAAAATTGTATTTAAAAATACTATTTCTTTGTCTAAACTTAACCGAAACAAAAATGTTGATGACGTAGACTTAGAATGTGGGTTGAGTCTAACTTAATTCTACAAAATTGACTTGTACGGTGAGAGATGCTCTTTCATTATATACTCATTTGAGACCTTATCACCGATCAATGTGGGACTTGGGGCGTGGATAATAATAGTGCATGGATAATATGGTATTCAGAGCTTTTTTTGCCACAACTGTGGCTTAGTTCGTCTAGATCCTTCTCTCTGCATCGGAACCGTCTCACAACCTTGTGTCGTCGTTAATTCACCATGGTGACGCCGTCTTCTTCGGCACTTTCATCCACAGTGTCGTCAACTCCATTTGTGAACTTCAATTACAAGTTCACAGAGAAACTCGATGTCAAAACTTACTTAGTTTAGTTGCAGCAGGTTGAGCCTATGTTATGCGCACATCATCTTCCCCGATTTTGCGTAGCGCCATAAGTTCTTCTTCAATATCTCAATGACGTTGGTCACACCACTAGAACCCTCAGTTTGGTGTTCATCGAGTGGGAGGTTCAAGATCAGATGTTACTCTCGTGGTTGCAACAATCTTTCTCAGCGTTGTTGCTTCCAACCATGATCAGTTGCTGCCACACATGGCAACTCTGGGATCGTATTCACCAGAACTTCCACTCTAAGAGCAAGGCTCAATCGCGTCAACTACGCACTGAATTGCATACAATCAAGAAAGGTATCAGTACTATCACTGAATTCCTCACTAAAGTCAAGGCGATCGCTGATTCACTAATCTCCATTGACGAAAACGTCACTACTCAGAATCAAACGTTATCCTTGAAGGTCTTCTGCCTGATTTCGATTCTCTTGTTACTCTCATCAATAGAAAATCTGTCTGGTTTGAATTCGACGAAGTCAAGTCTCTGCTTTTAGCACATGAACACTGTGTCAACAAGCAAAAGATCGTGGAGGAAGCGGCTTCACAAAACTTCACTCAAAATGTTTCCTCTCCATCTCAACCTAATCTCACACCACAGGCTAATTTCACTAATTCAATGCCTCCACAAACTAACAACAGATCTGATAACTCAGGAAGAGGTCGTGGCAACTACAATACTTGCGGTGGCGGGCAGTTCGGTCGTGGTGGAGGACGAAGTGACCTTAATGGAGGTAGAGGCAATGTGCAGTGTCAAGTGTGTCGCAAATTTGGTCATGAAGCATTTGTCTGCTAGTACAGGTACAATGCTTCCTCTGCTCCACCATATGGTGCACCTTCCGTTCCGTAGCCTATACATATGGCAATCCCTACCAGTACATCAGCCTACAGCTACATCTACTCTAACATCTCCTTGACTGCACTAGGTTCATGTTAGACCTCCACTAGCACTTCGTGCAATGTACACTAACACCGCTGCAATAAAGACCAATAGCTTTCTTTGACACGGGTGCTACCAACAACTTTGGATCCACTCCTCCGAGAGCCAACATTGGTTTGCCTCCTCCACCTCACCTAGAGAATGTGTTCCTAGGCGACGATCAAGCTTTTCCCATACACTATGATTTCTAAATCTGTTCCCTCTCCTTTTAACCCTGCACTTCAATTACATCTCAAAGATATTTTATATGTTCCCTCTCTAACCAAAGATTTAATCAGTGTGCACAAGTTTTCTCGTGATAATAATTGATATTTCCAAACTCACCCATTTCATTAACTTGTGAAATCACAGGTTGATAACAGCCCCCTACTTTAAGGTCTAGTTGATTCCATTGATCTCTACCCTCTCTCTACTCAAGCTCACCAATCTGCTGTTTTTGTTCCAGTTTCTCCCTTGTCAATTTCATTGCAGTCCTATAGACTGGCCGACGTGGGACTTGAGTTTCTGCCAATATGTAGATAGTGATGGAAATTTGTATTGGACTAGTCGAGATAAGACTCTTCTTATTGAATTTTCAAGGGCTGTTGCTTTTCCCACACCCCCTCCTACTCTAAACACACCCCATAAGGGTGTGAAAAGACCAAAAGACTTATTTTTTTCGTAATTTTCACCGTTCAACACGGGGCTTGAGCGAATGTGTTCGAACGAGACCGCTCGAGTGTGTTAAATATGGACAGACACCCCCATGGCGTTTTTCCCTGTTCGAATAGTGGTCATACGAACGAGTTCGATGGTGGTCATGCGAACATGGTCGAATTATGTTGTTCGAACAAGTGCTATCGCAGAATTCTTGCGGCATAGCGGCGTATTGGGCGCCTCGATTCCACCGGCGCTTTAATCAACGGTTTATAATCACCAAATGTGTCGAGATAAATGAGTGGATGTAAATCCTTTGGAAATTGTGCTCGAACGGATAGAATTTAAACGGCTCGATTGTGATCTAAAAATGAAATCAACGGTGACATTTCACCACGCCTATTATAAAAGGGGGTTCACATCCTCGAGCTTCTTCACCAAACCCTAATCGCTTCTTCCCAACCCGTTGCTTCTTCACCAAAACCCGCTCTCCTTCTTCCCAACCCAAATTTGAAATGGAATGGCAATTGTGCTCAACCCAGTACTCAAACGACAAATTCCTAACAGCCCTTCACCACAATGGGACTGTCACCACCGACGAACATGGTGCTGTGTTTCGTTGTCCTAACCATGTCTTCTGCAGGATGAGTAAGGACATCACCTTCGCCCAACTAAAGGAAAAGGCTGAGAGGAAGATTCGTCCAGAGGGAGCGTGGCGTAAAGACGTGGAGCGTATACGTTTCAAAAAGTTCAATTGTAGAGATGATGGGATTGTCCAGTATTCAGTCATGGAGATCCGAAATGACGACGACGTCCGCGCAATGATGGAACATCTAGCTAACGTTCCGATGGGGCGACAGATCTTAGAGTTGTACGTGGACACAATCTGAACCGCGAGAAGAGGTCATGCATCTTCTTCAACCACCACCACCCGCACTTTGCAACAACCCATACTTACGCACTCGTAAAGTTGAGTATGAGATGACTAACAGTCTTGGGGCGACCATTACAGTGCGGTTGATTCATAGTCGTGAATCAAAAACTAAAAATTTCGAGCTTAAGAACAACATCACATTCGCGAATTGAAAGAAAAAGCGATAAAAATGTGAAACTAGATGGTGTTCAAAGAAGAAATTAAAAAAATCGAATGTGAATCCCCTACGCCAAGAAATTTTGAACCCACGTAATCGTATTCGGAAGTGCCTTAAGCCTATCAAGAATGACGAAGACGTTAACAAATGTTTGAGAAACATGAAGAATTCCAAGGTTTCATTGAACCTTATCTCGAATTGTTCGTCGAACACGAGAAATTGTCTAAGAAATCCGCCGTAGAACTAGATTGTATTTTGTTTTCCCCGTCGTTTCGCTTTTAAATTTCCTATCCTTGTATTTTTGCAATTTGTGTTTTTAATTTCTTTTATCCAATATTAAATCTGTTCAACTTTTTTATTTTACCGTAATTGTTACCGTAATGACAATAAATTTGCGCCAACGTAAAAGGAATTTCAAATTAAAAACCAAATGAAACAAAGTAGTTAAATTATACAAAAAAAGTAAACAAATATCCTCCTAAGACATATCCTACTTTGGGTGTCATGCCCCTCCTCTCTCATACATTCCCAAACCTCCTCCTAAAAACCCACGGAAGGGTTGAGCGACCTCTTGATGCGCTTGAAACATGCTCCCCGATCGCTCGAGACATGATCATGGATGGCCCCATCAATGTCATCAACCAAATCAATCACCGTAGCATCTCATCAACCAAATAACATAACATTATTACTTAAATAAATAGAATATTAAGAAACATTATCATGCAATTAACATAAAAGACACGCACCACGCCGACATCGAGGCTCATCTCGCAAGCTGCGATAATGCTCGGGGAAGAGAAAGGGATGTGAGACCACTGAGAGTACCATGGAAAGTAGCCCCAAGACCGTGTTTGAGGAGTACGGCACACGGGAGGCCCCGCGCCACCACCAAGTGGTCCTCAAACGTGTACACCTCTCATCACACTCGGTGAGGTACGACGGCCACGGTAGGAGGTCCGGGATCCTCCGAATGTCTTTGACTCGCCCAAACCGCTCGAGCACTCGATCGGCAAGTGACGCATCATGCAGCCCACCACTCCGAATGAACCCTCGCGAACTCGTCGCCTCCTCGAAAGGTCTCACTCGCCATGGGCCGTGTAGGGGGTCCTGTGTCACTCTCCTCACGGTGTGCTGCCTAGGCATAATCGATGGTATGTGACTTGATGCCCCAGTGTAACATCCTGCATCGCTTCGGAAGCGCCGATCGCCCTCACGAACCAACACGAGTCTTTTCAAAGCATGTTTTGTCCTCACTTGCATGCTTTCCGAAACTTCTCAGAAGGTCACCCATCCCACTACTACTCCAAGCCAAGCACGCTTAACTATGGAGTTCTTATGGGATGAGCTCCCGAAAAGAAGATGCACCTTGTTGGTATAGGTAGTTCAAATCAATTCTTTTAAGCCTTCCTTCAATGCAGATCCCCCATACCCGCACACCTCATGATCCTCTCATTCCGGCAGCGTATTCGGTTCATTCACGCGCCGCGCTGAAGCCGCCAGAGCCGCTCTTTGCCATGCCACCTTTTTGGGCACCGGCGATCACTCCCCGCCTCCTCACCCCGGATGTCACATGCCCACTGGGCTTTCCGCTTGGTTCGCCCTCGAACCACACCGTCATCGGGAGAGGTCTGCTGCTCGATACCA
This sequence comes from Oxytropis ochrocephala, assembly GCA_020916435.1. Classification (NCBI taxonomy): domain Eukaryota; kingdom Viridiplantae; phylum Streptophyta; class Magnoliopsida; order Fabales; family Fabaceae; genus Oxytropis; species Oxytropis ochrocephala. The sequence goes on along the minus strand of CM037094.1, from coordinate 66,852,431 downwards.
TTTGTAACATCCTGCATCGCTTCTAATCGCCGATCGCCCCACGAACCAACACGAGTCTTTTCAAAGATGTTTTGTCCTCACTTGCATGCTTTCCGAAACTTCGAGAAGGTCACCCATCCACTACTACTCCAAGCCAAGCACGCTTAACTATGGAGTTCTTATGGGATGAGCTCCTAAAAGAAGATGCACCTTGTTGGTATAGGTAGTTCAAATCAATTCTTTTAAGCCTTCCTTCAATATGCATAAATCCATACCGCACGACCTCATGATCCTCTCATTCCGGTGCGTATTCGGTTCATTCATTCACGCGCCTTCGCTTTGAAGCCGCCAGAGCCGCTCTTTGCCATGCCACCTTTTTGGGCACCGGCGATCACTCCCGCTCTCTCCGGCCGGATGTCACACCGGGGACATCATCGCGACAACCATTTCTTCGCCTGTGGCTACTTCTCATCATACTCTGGGGTGCTCCACCCAAGAGGAAAAGTTCGCACTCTGAAAGTGCTCAAAGATCCAAGCTCAGTAATGAACATATCATTGGTTGATTATTAATCTGAAAGTAACACTAAAGCAAACTTAAAAGTAAAGAATATGTTTCATCCTCAAGTAAAGGAAGATGACCAGCAATCTTCTTGGTCTTCTTCCTTGTAGCATCCTTCGGTGATCATAGAGATGGGCGGGGCCATGGCCCCAAAGAATAGTCTCCAATCGCTCCCAAATCCATCAAGATACCAAGGTAGCCAAGCTTAACCTTGTTGCACGACTTGTCGGCAAACAAGGTGCAACCCAAAAGATACAAAGACATGTAGGCCCTAGCGGCATGGTCCCACCCGCCTCGGCCTATGGTGGGTGGTAGACCCTATCCTCGACCATACAAGCCCAACAGACACCCCACGGCGAAGTGCGGCGCAACAGCATCCTCCGGTGTGGCACCCAAATAGTCGACCAAAGAATGCTCTCCCCCGCCATGAGTTCGATCCGGCATGTCATAAACCGCCGATGTGGGGATGTGCAGCACGGGGATACATCATCAAGGCGATGCTCATCTCACCCACGGGAAGCGTGGAATGATGATGTATCCGGCCGCCAACGCCTATGAATGCGTTCAGACCGCTTGTGGAGAATGGGAAGCCAAGCCCAACCAAGGGAACCAACCACGAAGCCGCCGAGTGTCCCTAATCGCACATGAAACACCGTCAGAATGTGTCCATGTGGGATTGGTCAGAAATCCGCCGCACTCGCATTCGAAAAAGACACAATAAGCCAAAACATTCAACAACTTAATAAACAAATTTACAACACTCAACTATAAAATAATAACTTACCCGCCGAATAAAAATCGGTGAGGATATGTGCCCCGTATGTGGGCAAGACAGAACCATCTTCCGGTCCACCAGAAATGGGAATGTCGCCTACTAAGAGCTGACCTCCCGAGGCTCAAAGAACCTCCTCCTCACGAGGCTCAAGCAGCCCTCCTCCTCATGATGCCTAGAAGATGAAGGCCTGAAGATGAAGGCCTGCAGCGGATGAAGGCTGCCTAGCGCACGAAGGCCTAGCGCAGATGAAGGCGGTCGCCAACTCATAGGCGGAAATTGAGCATCACGCTCAATATCCCGCCCAATATCCTCCGGAAGTGGGGAGGAGGAACATCAACCCTACCCCTACCCCAGCACGACCCCTCAGCTCGGGAGGGTTCACCGCTTCTTCCTCCTTTTGCGGTTTGAAACCGTAGGAGGTGGCCGACCGGCTCGCTCGCGTAAGGTTCACCGCATGACCACCTATACTCCTCACCATATCTCAAAACAACAATCAACGAACCGATTCAATCAAATTAACATAACCAAACAGAATCAGCCGAGAAAGTTCATCGTCAAACGATCGCTCGAAGGCTACATGCGAACTGCTCGCACAACCACCCTCGAACAAGTCGGGCCACGGATTTACAAAATACAGCGGTTGAATGAGGTTGCTCGAACGGTGTTCGCACAACCTCATTCGAACACCTTCGCTTTCACGCGTGTTCGATGGACTCACTCGAACAATTCTGCGTTCGAAAAAAAAAACCGAGAATGGAGCGTAGGGGAGAGGCATCCTCAAGAAAATGGAACGATTAGAGACTCGTGAGGAGTAGAAAATAACCCAAAGAACTCTTGAGAGTGTTGGTGGAGAAGATTGAGTGAGAGATTGGGTGAGATTGAGTGAGTTGAGAGAAGGTGAGTGAGAGAGAAAGAGGGTTTAGGGTTCGAAGGGAGGGGAGGGGAATGAGAGACGAGGGAGAGTGAGAGAAGGGGGGGAGGGGTGTGGGTTATTTTGTTTTTTTAAAGGGGGGTAATTTTGGAAATAAAATTATTATGGGGTGTGAATAAGTAGGGGGGGTGTGGGGAAAGCACTCCCCTTTTCAAGACTTTGATAGTGTGTGGCGGGAGGGGTGGGGTTATTTCACATTTTGTTTGTGTCATAACTCATTTTTAATTCCACTTTAATATTAAAGAAAGAAAAAGATTTATTTACTTTTATATCCTTATGATCTTTTACGTTATCTTATATATACGGCGGTGTTATCAAATCACAGTCATGGTGTCAAAAAAAAAAAAAAAAAACTTCCCTCTCCTCTTCTTCCCTACAAAAAAATCCAATATCGAAGCGGAATCAAAATGGAGTTAACTGAATTTTCAATCCTCTCTTTGCTCTCCAAATATTTGATCGAAATAATTCCTCTCTTCTCTCCCCTTCCTTCCCATCGTACCAAACAATATATATCATTTAAAATAACATTACTCATATATATAAGTAAATTAATTAATTCCACATTTCTATTATTATATCTCTCCTGCCCTCCTCTCTTGAACAAAACACCCAAGACTTCCTTATTATTCCTTTCCTCTCAATCAATTAACCAAACACAAAATCAAATTAAATACTCTCTCTTTGTTCGATTCGAACATACACTTTGACTAAGAACGTTTGTGGGTCCATACAACCTTTACCTGTTACCTTCGTTGCAGCTCGATATGAAACATCCCAAGTCAACTATCCCAAAGCCTAAGTCAACTATTCTCAATTCTAAACAAAGCAGAGCATTCTGAACACCAGACACTAATCATTACATTACTTTCACTTTTCACGTTGTTATTATAGTTATACATTCACAGCATCATGGTTGATATGCTAAGTTCATTTGTCTCTGCTTGCTTGCAAGTGCTGTTTGATAGGATAACTCGTCGTGAGCTGATAGACTTCTTCCGGGGCAACCACCTTGATGAGGCACTTCTACACAAGCTAAACTTTCTTTTTCTATCTGTCTCTACAGTGCTTAGTGATGCTGAAGAGAAACAGTTTATTAATCCATCGGTGAAGGAGTGGGTTGATAGTCTTAAGAATGCTGCATATGATGCTGATGATGTCTTGGATGAGATTGCCACCAAAGCTATGCAAGATAAGGCAATGGATCCTGGGTTCCACACAGCCTTAGATCGGGTAAAAGATTATACTTCTTCTCTTAGTCCATTTGCTGAACGAGTTAAATCAAAGGTTGGAAGGATAGTGGAGAGGTTGGAATCTATAATAGATCATAAAGATCTTCTTGGTCTTAAAGAAGGTGTTGGTAAATCAGTTTCATTAGCTTCTGCCACAACTTCTTTGGTGGATGAAAATCAAGTGTATGGCAGAAATGTTGATAGGGAGAAGATTATTGATTTTTTACTATCAGACAGAGAAGGGCTGCCTGTGGTTGCAATTGTTGGGATGGGAGGGGTTGGAAAGACAACTCTTGCTCAGATTTTGTACAATGATGAACGGGTGAGGGATCATTTTCAATCAAGGTCTTGGACTTCTGTTGCAGAGACTTTGAACGTGTATCAAACAACCAAAAAAGTTTTTGAGTCTTTCACTTTGTGGTATTCTAATATCTCAGACTTGAATGTACTACAAATCAAACTGAAGGATAGATTGGCAAGACAAAGGTTTCTACTTGTTTTAGATGGGTTTTGGAATGAGAATTTTCTTGACTGGGAAATCTTCCAAAGACCCTTTCTATCTGGGAACCACGGAAGTAAAATCATTGTCACTACACGTAGTCAAAGTGTTGCAACAGCAATCCGTGCTGATTTAACTCATTCTCTCTCGCTTCTATCTGATGAAGATACCTGGAAGTTATTCTCAATTCATGCATTCAAATCAGGAAACTCGAATGAGTATCCCATCTTGGCACAAATTGGCCAGAAAATAGTAAAGAAGTGCAGTGGTCACCCTCTAGCTGCAAAAACACTAGGGAGTCTCCTTCGTTCAAAAGAGGATGCTGAGGAGTGGCAAGGTATATGTGATAGTAGAATATGGGAGTTACCAAGTGATAAGAGTAGCATCCTTCCTGCTTTAAGATTGAGCTACACTGATCTACCTTCTCATTTAAAGCGATGTTTTACCTATTGCTCCCTATTTCCTAAAGGTTATGAAATAGAAAAGTGGAACTTGATCTATTTATGGATGGCTGAAGGTATCTTGCCAAGACCAAAACTAGAGAAGAGAATGGAAGAGGTAGGAGAAGAGTGCTTTCAAGAGTTACTATGTCGGTCATTCTTTCACCAATCAACGCAACACATATCATGTTATATGATGCATAACCTTATCAATGACCTTGCACAGTGTGTTGCAGGTGAATTGTGTTACAAGTTAGATGATAATAATCCTATCAAAATAACAATGAGTGTTCGTCATTTATCATATTTACAAGGCATATATGATGACCCCGAAAAGCTTGAGATCTTTTCTGAATTGCAGCAACTTAGGACCTTCCTACCGTTCAGATTCTCATACTTTGCTTACTCCTCTTCAATTACTAGTATGGTTTCAATTCTATTACCAAAACTTAAACGCCTGCGTGTACTTTCTCTGTCTCATTATCCAATTACCAGGTTGCCGGATTCAGTTGGAAAGTTGATGCATCTACGGTATTTGGATCTAGCTTACACTGGAATTGAGCGTCTACCTGATTCTGTATGTAATTTATATAATTTGGAGACATTGTTGTTGTCAGGTTGTCGAGGTCTCACCATGTTGCCAACAAACATGTCCAAACTTGTCAACTTGCGCCAGCTTGATATTAGTGGAAGTAGTGTGATGGAGATGCCTGCAAATTTTGGTAGATTGAAGTCTCTTCAAGTGTTAACTAGTTTTGTTGTTGGCAGTAATGGGGGATCAAAAGTTAGTGAGTTGGGTGAGCTTTCAGAACTTCATGGAGCAGTTTCAATTGTGAACTTGCAGAATGTAGGTGATGCAAAAGAAGCCTCCAATGCCAAGTTGAGAAGTAAGAAATATCTTCACCAACTAGAATTCAATTGGACAACTACAACTCATAATGCTCAGAGTGAAACTAATGTACTCGACATGTTACAGCCGCATCAAAATGTGAAAAGACTTAAAATTCAAAATTTTGGTGGTGATAAATTGCCAAGTTGGTTGGGGAGCTCTTCATTGTCCAATATGGTGTTTCTCCATCTTGTTGGCTGCAGAAGTTGCCAGTCATTGCCATCACTTGGACAATTGTCCTCCCTCAGAGAACTTCACATATCATCAATGACAAGCCTACAAAAGGTGGGTTCTGAATTCTATGGGAATGTAATTGAGCCATTCAGATCTTTGAAAATCCTGAAGTTTGAGGACATGCCCAACTGGGTAGAATGGTCAACCGGCATACTTGAAGAAAATGGGGGATTCCCTTCACTCCAAGAGCTTTACATAGAGAGATGTCCTAAACTGATCAGGAAGTTACCCGACCAACTTCCTTCCTTGGATAAACTAGTGATCACTGCATGTCAAACTCTCATAAATCCAATGCCATGGGTTCCAAAATTAAGAGAACTAGAACTAACTGGTTGTGATGCATTGGTGTCATTATCTGAGGAAATGATGCAGGGAAATAAATGTCTTCAAGTCATGGCCATAAGCAATTGCTCATCTCTTGTCACCATCCCTAGGGATGGCCTTCCAAGTACACTAAGATCTCTTGAAATCTATGAGTGCAGGAATTTACAACTATTTCATCCTCAGGAGTCTCACCATTATCCTTCCCTTGAAAGATTAAGCTTAAAATGTTGCTGTGATTCTCTCATCTCCTTTCCATTATCCCTCTTCCCCAAGCTTGAAGATCTAAGTGTGCAAGGCTGTAGCAATCTCCAGTTGATTTCATCGGCTCCAAACAGTCTCCCATGTCTTCGAAAACTGAAACTAAAGGATTGCTCCAAACTGTCTCAGTTTCCCGAAGGTGGGTTGCCTGCTCCCAAACTTGAGTCACTCTCTATCAGCAAATGTGTTGATCTCTCAACTGAGACTGCATGGGGTCTTCAGGCAATGACATCACTAACTTCTCTCCATATCAGTGCACTTCCTAGTCTCATTTCCCTGGGGCACACAGGAATTCAATACCTAACGTCTCTCAAAATTCTGAAGATTAAAGCTTGTGATAACCTTGGATCTCTACCTTTAGACAAACTAGTCACCTCCCTTTCTCATCTTACTATCAGAGCATGCCCATTGTTAAAAGTTTTATGTGAGAGGGACACTGGGGATTACTGGAGTATGGTCTCTCTCATACCCTCCACGGTCATTGAAGACTAGATCATGAACATTATTAGTTGGATATATCAGGTATCTACTCAATATTTCAGTGCATATTCAAAATATGTTCGTCTTGTAATAACTTCAAATTTCACTGATTGATTAACATCATTCTTCTAGTATATCATACTTCATAGAACATTAAAATTTCATGTTAATTCGATTCTTCTTTTTGTCAAATTATTCTTTTAATGTGTCGACATGGAATATAATGAAAAAAGGTTGAATGTAGTTCAGTTACCTAGTGTTTTAACTTCCAACCAAAAGTGATTAGGAATTTAGGATGGTAAACAAGTGGAATTGAGCGGCACGTTAATATACTTACATTTATTAAGTTGACTGGAAACATTGGATTTGATTTCTTTTGTTTTAGGTGAAGGATAATATTGCAACTGCTGAACTTAATGGCTGCCTTGGTCTTCAAATCACTGTGATTCCATTTTTGAGTGAAGGCATGTGTAGCTCATATTTAATTTTGCATGGACCAGGAGCTTCTCCAATTGTTGAAACCCTTTGCTGAAGCCTGTATCTTAGCCACTGTAATTTGGCTTAATAATAGGTTAGTTGTAGCTCAGTTTTTCTTCCTTTAGCTTGCTTTCAATAATGTGGGCCAATGCCTGCTTAGGAAACACTTTAACAAATGTAGAAGGGAATGCAATTTTACTGCTGGCTTTAGCAGAAGTGATATACAAAACTAAATGGCTAAAGGTTTTCTACCAAAACTTTCATTCTTAGCTTTTAGAAACAAAGTTTAAGTATAACAAACATTTTTTTTGGTTACATAAGTATAACAAACATTAAATGTCCATTGATGCAGCATACTATTATGATTTTTCTACTCTTATAACATGGATTCCCTGTCAGTGACCTATATGAAGCACAAAAGACAAACACAGTATGCTAAGTTTATCCACTGTTTGTCTGAACAAGGTAGAAGGCAGAGATTGCAATCACCCAAAACCGAACAAGAAACCATTAAGTATAGAAAATGTATTTTTAGCATTCTGGAACATGTTTTCTTATTAGGCTTTTGTTATATGACTATATCTAATTGTTAGCAACAAAGTATAAAGATTAAACAGAGGTAATAGAATGCAGAGATTATAACTTTGAGGACTTCTTACCAGGATGAATGAATAATTTAGTAATTTTGTCCTACTCTGTTTCTTAACTCAGCATGTTAATATCATGATGTTAACAAGGTAATAAACTTTTAATTGGGAAAAAACAATTAACACAAAAGAATGTATATGTTAGCTGGGACAATGTAAAAACGCATTTTTCCCTATGAAATCAGGTAAAACAAAAAATGCATTAATATTAAGACTACTGGAAACATAGATTGAGTTCCGAATGTGTCACCGCACTAATATTGTTCACCTACGACCATTTGAACAGCCGTATGTATCAACGTTGAACTTCAGGAGTATGAAAAATTTCCCAACAACGGTTGTTGGAACTTTAGTAGTATGAACAACCTTAGTCATAATAAGTATCTGACCCGCCAACATATATGTACCTACAAGTTAGGTTGACTTATGTAGTTGAGTTAAATTGTGAGTTCAGATACATAGATTGATTATATTGACTGATCTAGTAAGTTGAGTTACATTAACTAGTCTAATTATTCTGATCAAATAACATCGTGCACTCACAGAAAACACAGATTAGACTGACTGAGCTAATTGAATAAACTGCGAGTCTGTGACTGTCTATGAGCTTATTGATTGAACATAATAATGCCATAATTCATCCTTCTTCTTTTTTTCACCAGAATTGGTGGTGCAAAAGTTGTTCTTCATCAACTTGGTGGGGTGGAAGTTGGTATCCCTCTTAAGAATGCAGTGTCTGTTGAAAAATCATAACTGATAATCGTGGACATGTCCATGCAGCAAGGCTTCACTGTCAACAATCATGATTGTGAAATGAATGTATGTCACGAATGTAAACCAAACCTATTGTTTTCATTATACATTAACTTATTAGTATATCCACAAGGACTTCTTGAACATGTGTGTTAGAATACTAGTTATGATTTGTTATATCAATTAGGTTTAATTGTATTACTTAGGTTTATATAGCCTTAATCGTAATTGATTCCTATTTACATTATAAATAGATATGAGTTGCTCTATTGTAGACGCACAGAATCACAAATTCAACAGTGCATAATAACAGATAACTAATTGGGGATTCTTCAAATGTTGCCCCTTAAAATGTTAGTTTGTATATGCGATGACTACGGTAGTCCAAGACTTCAAGTGGTTTGTGATAGTCAAATGCTTGAAAATTGTCTCAAACTCCATTGACGACCGCCACCGTAAGTAGAAGTTCATGTTTCTCCACGTGCCCACAGTCTTTAATAGTGACTTGATTGATGTGGAAAACATCAAAAACAAATATAAATGTCTTTGACTTGTTTGGTTTAGTGTCAAACCGAAAATAATCAAGTCATTGTTGAGGACTATGCGGACGTGGAGAAACATTAACTTCTACTTACGGGAAGCGGCGACGGTTGTTGGTGAACTTTTAGGTGATTTTCAAGCGTTTTACTACCATAAACCACTTGATGTGTTGGACCATCCTAGTCATTGCCCCTTGAGCTATAAAGTATGATGAGAATTTGCAAATTCAAACCTTGCGCTGTGTTGCTATAAATACTAAGCTAATTTCACTAATCGAAAATTATGTATCTTAATGTAAGTAGATTGTTAATCAAATTAATTTGATTTTAATGTGAAATTATTTTTTTTGGTGTTTTAATATGACGTTTTTAACCCTAAGTGTTTGGTCTAATAGAGCATAACATGACTTGTTGTGGGTTCATTAGTTCCATTGGAGATGTAATTTTCTTTGGAAGTGCTCAAGAACCCAAACATTTTGCCTAACTTGGATTGAGTCATCATCCCCTCACTCAATATTTTCAGTGTAATAACAAAATAATAACTATTAGTTAAAAAGTAAACAAAAAAATAAAAAACATCTTAGCAAACTAAAATATAAAGTTATTTAATCACGTAAACTCAGTTTTTTTCTGGGAACATAAACTCTGGTTAAACAGTACATCTGGGTCATAATTGTCACTCACAGGATGGTGACATAATTAACCCGGCAGCATTTCAATTATTAGTAGCTAAATCCCAGAATTAACATCCTTACAAAGGAAATAAACAAGATAACAGTATCATCTGTCCAATAGTTGAAAAGAACCCGAAAAAAAAAGGAGGAAAAAAAAAATAACCAAAGCAAGTACTTAGTCATCACATTTTTGGACTATATATCCCTTTTTTTGCAAAAATATCAAAGGGAAACTCAACTTTTTTAACAAAAAACAAAGAGAAGGATGCGGAGTTAATGTAAAAAATTTGGAAATGGTTAATTCCCTGTTTAGTAATCAATCAATTAAATAATAACAAAGCCCTTTATCAACAAGTCAAATTTGACAGTTGAGGACCATGTAATCGCTAGCTACAGAAAGTCAACGAAGGAAATAAGAACCACACATGGAAAGTTCAATGCTTCCATTCCATGCTAATGTCTCAAACTCTGAACAAAAGATAGAAATAATTGCAGTCTTTCTCTCCCCTCTTGCTGTGTAATCTTGAAGGTTCAACGATGGGGAGAGCCTTACTCTCTGCTTTCCTTCATGACCTGTTGGAAAACCTTTTCCTCCTCACTTCAGGAACCAAACCTTTCATCATGAAACCACCCAGATATCAACGCAGACTCATGGCTACATTGAGGAAGCTTGATGCTCTTGTGGACGACGCTGAAGAGAAGCAGTTCACAAGAAAATCTCAAACCCAAGCAGTGAAGGATTGGCTTAACTCATTGCAGTATGTTGTTTATCGTTTGGAGGAGATTCTATGTCAGTGGCGGTGGCAGATTACCACAGCAAACGCCAAGTCCTTGCAGTTCTTTGGAGTCTTCTCAAAATCAAACAAGCCAAACACAAACTTGAAGGCTCAAATTGATGACATAATGGATAGCTTAGAAGATCTTTTGACACTGAAGGATGCCTTTGGCCTCAATAAACGTGATACTCGGAGGGAATCCTTGCATGGTTTGTCTCCATGTTCTGTTGTTTTGGATAACTATTTTTATGGCAATTATCCCAAAGATTATTTCTATGGAAGAGATGAAGAAGAGAAGTCAATGTTGGAAATCCTGTTATCAACAAGTGAGCATATCAAGGTGATTAACATAGAGGGAAAAGCTGGGGCAGGTAAGACTGCTTTTGCTGATGTTATTTACTTCAACCATAAGGTGAGGGAGTCTTTTGAAATCAGAGCTTGGGTCACGGATCCTTACAAAGTCAGCCTTAATTTGCTTGCTAAGAAAATCCTCGAGGCAGTCACTGATGAGTTTGTTCCTTTCAATGATTTCCATGAGCTAAGTAAGAAGTTGAAGGAGAGCTTTGAGGGGAAGAAATTTCTGCTGGTGTTGGATGATATCAGGTTTGATGATGCATTAGAGAACTGGAACATGCTTGTTTCTGCCTTTGATACAGCAGCAGGAGGGAGCGCCATAATATTAACGTCGAATCCACATGACGATGATGGTGATGATATACTAATTGTGCCACCTTCTAATCATAATCTCCATCTGGGACTACTATCATCAGAGAATTCATGGTCAATTTTTTTGGTGCATGCTTTTGGGCAGATGGACCTTCATGATTATCCTGAACTGGTAGCAGTTGGCAAGGAAATAGTCCATAGACTGGGAAACCTTCCCTTGGCTGCAAAAATGATTGGGAGTCTCTTGCAAGATAAGCTACATCTAAGTGAATGGGTTGAGATACTTAGGAGCAAATTACTGGATGAAGGTGATGTGAATCTCCCTATTCCTGCTTTTCTTGTGTTGTGTTACCTTGATTTGCCTTCACAGCTTAAGCGCTGCTTTGCTTATTTGTCATTATTTCCAAAGGGTTATGAATTCAGACAGAAAGAGGTGGTTTTCTTGTGGATGGCTCAGGGATATCTGCAAAACATGAACACTAAATCCAATAACAAAAGCATGGAAGACATTGGTGATGAGTATTTTGGTTATCTAATAATGAGGTCATTTCTGCAACCTTTTGGTTCTGGTGTAAGTTTTACAATGCATAATCTGGTTCATGATTTGGCATCCTATGTGTTTGGGGAATCATATAAGCACCATTTATCATATTTTAGAAGCACGCAGGATTTTCCAGAATCATTTTTAGATAAACATAGAAAATTGTTGAGAACCATTTTGCCTGTATATTTGTCACTTCAGAAGGCACCTAGCTATATGCACCCTTCTCTGCTGGAGACAATTATTTGGCAGGTGAACCCACAGTTCTTCCGGGCCTTCTCCTTGTCTCACTATGACATCATAGAATTGCCTGATTCAATTGGAAGAATGAGTCATCTTTGTTACCTTGACCTTTCTCACACTGCAATACAGACACTGCCAGATTCCATTTGTGATCTGCTTAATTTGCAGACACTTCTGTTAACAAGCTGCACTTCTCTCACTAGTTTTCCACCAAACATGTGCAATTTGATAAACTTGCGCTGCCTTGATGTCAGAGATAGCGGCGTCCAAGAGATGCCATTGCAAATGAACAAGATGACAAGTCTCAGGACATTGATGGACTTCATTGTTTCTAAAAAAGAGCCAAGGCTTGAAGACTTAGCAGGGCTTTCCAAGCTCAAAGCATTGACCATTTCAAAGTTGGAAAATGTAGCCTATGCTATGCAGGCTTCAAATGTCAAACTGAAAGAGAAAAGCAGCCTTGATGATCTTATGCTTCAATGGGGCAACAGTGAAGCTAGCAATGGAAATGAAATGGATGTGCTTGAGAATCTTGAACCACACAAAGGCTTAAAAAGACTAACAATTGAATACTATGGCGGTGCAAGATTCCCAAATTGGTTGAGGGATCCATCTTACTGGGCATTGCAGTTAGTAGATATCCGTCATTGTAAAAATTGCATTTTATTGCCAGCACTTGGGCTGCTGCCAATTCTTAAAGATCTCTTTATTGAAGGGTTCACTGAAGTAAGTTCCATAGGCCATGAATTTTATGGACCTATGACAACTTCACATAAGCCATTTAAATATTTAGAGACTTTGCAGTTTTGGGATATGTTGGAATGGGAAGAATGGAATATCATAGAAGGTATTGAATTTCCCAATCTCATTGAGCTTTATATAATGAGGTGTCCCAAGCTAGTGGGAAATTTACCCAAGCAATTTCCTTCTTTACAGAAGTTGGAAATTTCTGGATGCCATCAGCTTGTGACTCCACTTCCAAAAGTTTCAAATACATGTGAAGTGTTTGTACATGACAGTAATGAAATTTTGATGAGAAATGTTGTTAAAACACACTCACATGCATCCTTGCGCCGCCACGTTGTAATTTCTGAAGAAGTTCATGAAATCACCCCACAATCCTATTCTGGTTTTACAAGCAATAAGTACACCATTGGCTCTTCTTTAGGTGAGATAGAAGAAATTGGTCATGAAGAAAGGATAGAAACTGAATTCACAAGAAACAAGTTACCACCCAATCTTGATGCAAAAAGGCCCCCAAAACTAAAGGAAATTTCCTCTAGGCTTGTTAGTCATCAAGTTGAAGCTGATATTCCTAGCACCAAACAGCAAACAGATCCACAATCTTCATTGGCTAATGATACACTTGACACAACAACTCATGCAAGGGAAGAAACTTCATCTACACAAGATATTGATGATGAAAGATTATCCTTTGAAGTATTAAAGGTTACAACAGTATCACAATTGAAGTTATTGCCACCCAAGCTGCACAGCCTAAAAATTGAAGGATGTGAATCATTAGAGGTCCTTCCTAATGATTTGCTAGGTGGATTACCTGTTCTTCAAGAATTGTATCTGATCAGCTGTTCTTCTCTCAAATCCTTCCCTTACCCTTCTTCCTTGACAACACTTTACGTACGTAACTGCAAAAGATTGGAATTCCCCCAATCTTTAGATTCAACAGAAAAGCTTGCCTGTCTCCATTACTTGTTCATTGGGAATAGTTGTGACTCCCTCACTACCTTGACCTTAAATCTGTTCCCTGAACTCAAAATTCTTTGTATATGGGATTGTCCCAATCTTCTATCATTTGATGCTACTCATGATTTTGCATCATCACTTGAGTCTTTTGAAATCAGAGATTGCCCAGGATTGAAGTCTTTCCCAGATGAAGGACTAAATACACCAAATCTAGCATCCCTGTTCATTTCAAATAGCAAGAGTCTTAACAAATTGCCTAATTCTATGAACTCTCTCACATCACTCAAATCATTATATTTACAGAGATGTCCGCATATTGAATGTTTTCCACCTGGGGGTTTGCCTTCAAGTTTAACTCTACTCTCCATCGCCTATTGCGACAAACTTACACCACAAAAGGATTGGTTGTTGGAAAATCTTGAGTCTCTCACTCATTTTGAGGTTGAAGGTGGATGCATAGGCATGGAGTCATTTCCAGATGAGATGCTACTTCCTAGAAATATCATTTCTCTACGTATCAGCACACTGAAGAGTCTCAAGAAGCTGGACTGCAAGGGGTTTCAACACTTGAGTACTCTTCAAACACTTGAAATTAATTGTTGTGACATGCTAATATCCTTGCCTGAACAAGGGCTTCCTTCTTCCTTAGATTATCTATGTATCCAAGAATGCCCAATGTTGACTCCGAGACTTAAACCCAAGATAGGAAAGGATTGGCACAAGGTGGCTCGTATCCCACACATACAAATTGAAGGCCAAGTATTCTCTTGATTTGGGTTGGTGGCTGAAAAAAACACCAACAGTAGGCAAATAGTTTATCTTACTTATGTATGCTGTAATTTATATTCTCTTTGTTTCCCCATGGTTTTCCCCATCAAACAGAATACATTACTCTAATATTAATATTTTCTGCATAACTCCTCTGTAGACTAATATTTGCTTAACTTTTGCATGAAGCTCTAAATTTTATCGGACATATACATAAACATATAAGAGATTGATGAGCCAAAATCACTACATGGACTTACCACTGGATCAGGAGCATTCTGCTAATTGCACATGCTCCAAACTCTAGTGAAATTGCTACTTATTTTGCCGCCAATTTGACCTAATCATCTCCATCTGCTTCGTAAGCAAGTTGGATATGGTTGTATTCATTCTCAACCTGCAGTGCTTAAGTAAAAATTCATGAGGATTTTATACATAATACCGACTCCTAACTTCCTAAGCATGAAACAGAATACAAATAGACTTGGAGAAAGATCATACAGAAAAAAAGTTAGAAGCAGTGTCAAGATGATGTGTAACCTTTCACGTGCTTCTGCAAATAATAAATTATTTCATATTTCAGTAGTTTTAACTAAAATTACAGGTTACAAGTCCTTCAAATTTCTACAAGTTAGATTAGGTTAGGAGCCCCCAAAATGGCATGTTATGTTGAGATTTAACATCCCAAATCAGTACCTCTTTTACAAAAAGAAACTTATAATATTACAAACAGCAAATTAGTAATGCTCAGGTAAATTATAAACAAACTTCACAGATTGTAAAAGCTTTTATAAGGTACTAATACATGTGGCAAACAACAAATTAGATTGTAATTGCAACCATACTCCATTATTTGCTTAGTAATGTCTCCAGTAGCCGGTGGATCTCACTGATCTGGATAATTAGCATAGTTTTTTGGTGGATGGATAATTAGCAATTTAAGCAAAGGAAACCAAATAAATCCTGCAACTAGATCGAGGAAACCAGAATAAAGGAAATCAAGCAACAGATGGAATCAAAATTATTACAAACAATTTTTGAAAAATGAAGAAATTATAGAAACTAATAGTAAAATACGTTCATAAATGATAAATGTTAAGAAACTCAGAGAACTCTGTTTTGCTTGATATCATAAATTTATTTTTTTATCAGCTGTATCTGATTTATTTATTTATTTATTGTAAAAAATGCTTTTGGATACTCTTTTGATACGTATCTATGGCATATATGAGTGTATCCGAGTCGAATTCGGTGGCTAATTTAGTATCCTTCCTATACATTTCACAGGTGAGCTTACAAATTTTCACATGTTCAATAAACAAATTAAGGAAACACATCCCCATATATACATGTAAGTTTTGTAGTCCATAAATACAAATTGCCTGGTCAGATGACCCAAAACCAAGCTACAATAGACCCAGAAGCAAGACCAATAACTAAGACTAACACACTCACAATCCCTGCAGTCTCTGCATGCTGCAACTTTACAGTTTTAGGAGCCAAAATCATCAACACACTAGTCAAGTATCCATTTGTTAGCCCCAAAAGGCAAGTCAATATTGTCACAGGAATCTCTGTCCTGAAGAATTTGGGACCATGCAAACACCCTAAGAAGAGAGGGAAAAATAACAGTCTTACTACGCAACTAACTATTGCAACTTTTGCATTCTCTAGTAAATATACCGCAGTTAGGCACTTGCCAACAAGGTCAAACACATTAAAGCAAGTAATGAGAAGAATTGGATACCAATCCTTAAGAAATTGAGAGTGCACATCTTCTGTAATGTAACCAGGAAAAATTGCCAGAGTTACAACATAAAGGAGCATGATTCCAAACCCATACCACTTGATTTTTCCCATAGTATCCCATAAAGTTGATCTCCAAACAGAACCAGCTAGAGGACCATATTCTTCATCTTCAGAGATTGCCTTAATCTTGAGTTCATAATAGTACTTCATAACAGGAAGTCTGGGAGCTATGTTGTAGAAAATCATGCATATGAACATAATCACAATGGTTACAGCAAAGTAAAGATTTGCACTCTTTTGTAGCCCAGAGGCATCTTGTGTGTAAACAGCTTTTGTAAATATCCTTAGAGCAGAAACAAGTACCCCTATAGTCAAAAATATCCATAATGTTAAGAAACATATACTTACAAAAAACTATAGCCAAGAAAAAGAAAAATTGTTAGAAGTGATAATGGACCAGAATTTTTGCTTCATGATTTCTATTCCCAAAAAGGAATCATTCATCAAACTAGTTGTGTGGAAACCCCTCAACAAAATGGTAGAGTTGAGAGAAAACACCAACACATCCTTAACATAGCTAGAGCTTTGTTGTTTCAGTCTAAATTACCTAAACAATTCTGGTCTTATGCTGTTATATCATGAATAGAGTTCCTAGTCCCATTCTAGAGAATAAATCCCCATATTTCCTCATTCATGATTCTTTACCTAATTTAAGTGAGATGAAGGTGTTTGGTTGCTTGTGCTATGCATCAACACTCCAATCTCATAGAACTAAATTAGAGCCTAGAGCAAGAAAGTGTGTTTTCTTGGGATACAAGGCAGGGGTTAAAGGTGCTGTTCTTCTTGACTTGAACAATAGAGAGATCATTGTTTCAAGGAATGTTACCTATCATGAACATATTTTACCTTATCACAGTAGCCAACCCTTATCTAGATGGCATTATTTTCCTCAATACAATCAAGATACAGTGAATGAACCTATTGTAAACCTTCCTGACACTGTACTTGAGACTTCACCAGCAGAAACAGTTACCTCAGACACTGTTCCTGCTCAATCTGAGACTCCTCTTAGAAGATCTCAAAGAGAGAAGCATCAACCATCGTATCTATCAGAATATGTATGTAGCCTCTCAACTGAATCACCTCAATCATCTCCAGGTACTTCTTATCCTATTTCAAATTTTCATTCCTTTTGTAATCTATCTTCTGTCCAACAAAATTATTCTGTGTCTCTCACTGCTGATATTGAGCCAAAGTCTTATGATGAGGCTTGTAAAAAGGATTGTTGGAAAGAAGCTATGAGGGGAGAGTTAGAAGCTCTAAAAAGGAATGAAACATGGGAAATTGTTGATTTACCTCCCAATGTTAAACCCATAGGAAGCAAATGGGTGTATAAAATTAAACACAAAGCAGATGGCTCTATTTTAAGATACAAAGCTAGATTAGTTGCAAAGGGATATAATCAAGTAGAAGGTCTTGATTTCTTTGACACATTCAGTCCTGTGGCAAAA
The DNA here is from genome assembly GCA_020916435.1 of Oxytropis ochrocephala. Classification (NCBI taxonomy): domain Eukaryota; kingdom Viridiplantae; phylum Streptophyta; class Magnoliopsida; order Fabales; family Fabaceae; genus Oxytropis; species Oxytropis ochrocephala. The sequence goes on along the minus strand of CM037094.1, from coordinate 66,834,786 downwards.
TTAACTACTGTGAGAATGTTGTTGGCTGTTGCTTCTATGAAGAAATGGAATTTACATCAATTGGATGTGAACAATGCATTTTTACATGGAGAATTGAGTGAAGATGTCTACATGGAGGTTCCTCAAGGTGTTCAATGCAACAAGAGTAATCAAGCTTGCAAATTGAAGAAGTCTTTATATGGTTTGAAACAGGCTAGCAGAAAGTGGTATGAAAAGCTTACTTCCTTGTTGCTCACACAAGGATACAAACAATCTCCCTCGGATTACTCTTTATTCACTAACTGTAAAGGGGAGCATTTCACTGCTCTTCTTGTGTATGTTGATGATGTTATTTTTAGCAGGTAATTGCTTGGATGAATTTGACAGAATCAAGGGCATACTTGATGATAATTTCAAAATCAAAGACCTAGGTTCCTTGAAATACTTTCTTGGCCTTGAAGTATCACAAAGCAAGACAGGAATTTCTATTTGTCAAAGGAAATACTGCCTTGATCTCTTACATGAAGCTGGTCACCTAGGTTCTAAGCCTGCTACTACTCCATTGGACTCCAATGTAAAATTGCACAGAGACACTGCAGAAGCATATGAAGATCCTAGTTCCTATAGAAGATTAATTGGAAGACTCTTGTATTTGACAAATACAAGACCTGATATAACTTTTGCAGTTCAACAATTGAGTCAACACATCAGTGCTCCTACTGTTACTCACTATAATTCTGCTTGCAGAGTTCTTAGATATTTAAAAGCTAGTCCTGGCAGAGGTTTATTCTTTCCAAGGAATTCTGTTGTTCAATTATTTGGATTTTCTGATGCTTATTGGGCAAAGTGCTTGGTTACAAGGAAATCCATAACTGGTTGTTGTTTCTTTTTGGGTTCATCTTTGATATCTTGGAGGACAAAGAAACAACAAACTGTATCAAGGTCTTCCTCAGAAGCTGAGTATAGAGCATTGTCAACAGCAACTTGTGAGTTACAATGGTTGCTCTTTTTACTCAAGGATTTGCAAATCAATTGTGATAGAGCACCTGTTCTATATTGTGATAATCAAAGTGCTATTCATATAGCAGCCAATCCAATTTTTCAATGCCTCCACAAACTAACAACAGATCTGATAACTCAGGAAGAGGTTGTGGCAACTACAATACTTGCGGTGGCGGGCAGTTCGGTCGTGGTGGAGGACAAAGTGGCCTTAATGGAGGTAGAGGCAATGTACAGCGTCAAGTGTGTCGCAAATTTGGTCTTGAAGCATCTGTCTGCTAGTACAGGTACAATGCTTCCTCTGCTCCACCATATGGTGCACCTTCCGTAGCCTATACATATGGCAATCCCTACCAGTACATCAGGCCTACAGCTACATCTACTCTAACATCTCCCTGGACTACACCAGTTCATGTTAGACCTCCACTAGCACTTCAGGCAATGTACACTAACACTGCTGCAACAGCACCAGTAGCTTTCTTTGACACGTGTGCTACCAACAACTTTGGATCCACTCCTCCGAGAGCCAACATTGGTGTGCCTCCTCCACCTCACCTAGAGAATGTGTTCCTAGGCGACGATCAAGCTTTTCCCATACACTATGATTTCTAAATCTGTTCCCTCTCCTTTTAACCCTGCACTTCAATTACATCTCAAAGATATCTTATATGTTCCCTCTCTAACCAAAGATTTAATCAGTGTGCACAAGTTTTCTCGTGATAATAATTGATATTTCCAAACTCACCCATTTCATTAACTTGTGAAATCATAGGTTGATAACAGTCCCCTACTTTAAGGTCTAGTTGATTCCATTGATCTCTACCCTCTCTCTACTCAAGCTCACCAATCTGCTGTTTTTGTTCCAGTTTCTCCATATCTTGGGGATTTTTTTGCCGTTGCAATTGGTAGATTTGACAGCTGTATTTCTTTTCCTTAGATTCCCTTAGCTGTACTATTTTCTCTTTCATGTATTTCAGCACTTTTGCTTCACTATATATAGCAGGTTGTACCATGTACTATTTCCATCATCAATAATACAATGAAATAGTACATTCCTTCATTATCTATTCGAAATGTTTTTGATTCTATGTCTATGCTACTGCTGCACTATGATTTTATGAATTTGCACTCTTTTGCAACCCACAGGCATCTTGTGTGTAAACAGCTTTTGTAAATATCCTAAGAGCAGAAACAAGTACCCCTATAGTCAAAAATATCCATAATGTTAAGAGAAGAAAACTATTTACCTTCCCAATGTTAAATTAACAAGGGAATACATCATCATATACTTGCAAATTATTTTTCTTGCCTAACTAAGAAACATATACTTACATAAAACTATAGCCAAGAAAAAGAAACATCATATCAGAATGAAAATCTGCATAATTGGTCGCTATTGCCAAGCCAAGAAATCACTTGACAGACAACACAGAGTTTCAACTCAGAATCAAGCTACATTTTGTCTCCAATTCTAAATTACCTTATAACATGCAAAGAAGAAACGTGGGCAACTCAGTACTAAGCATCACATTGATACACCTAGGTAAGAATAAAATGCATAAACAAAAGCCTAAAAGTTATTTATCAGTTATCACACCTCCCATCCTCATGTCAAATATCAAATAATATCATGCACAAACAATAAATTGCATCTTTGAAACTAACACTCACTTGGGTGCTTTCCGCAACATGATCGATTCAAAGTTCAAAACTACTAAACCCCAAATTAAAAGAAGGATAAACAACTATTTTGGTGTGTGAGACACTGTCATTGTAGTCCTCAAATATATCAAAACATCACCGGGTATATCTTTCACTATTCAATTTGGCCTCCAAACTACTGTGATTTGTGGTGCTCAAAGAAGCAAAATGTATTAGCATTATCTTCTTGTGAAGCCTAGTATATAGCAGTTGCACAAAGAGCATGTCAAGCACAGCAGCTTGAGAAATTAATGGAAGAACTGAATATGAAAAGTAACTAAGTGATGAAGCTAAATGTGGACAACAAATCTGTGCTAGAGTGAGTTTGGAACATAATTTTTTCCAACACACATGTATTTCGTTTGTCGATCCTATATTACTAACTACTAATAGAAAACACACACGAGAATGTTTTGAGATTTCATCACATTCAAGAACTATGATAATAGCATTTCACACATTTAATGACCAAATGACTACTGATTCTCACACTTAAAACAAAACAGAAAATAGTAATAACTAACAAGCGTGTGTGTGGAGGGATAGACGAGAAACGATACCAGAAGCTGCAGTGCCAGAGAGGACAGCTTGTGTGTACCTCTCCGGCAACTCACCGGCGGATCCAATAACAGAGCCTTGTACCAAAGCATTAGCAACACCAGAAATCCCTACCGTCCCAACGGTAACATAGAACCCATAGTACAACCCAACTCGACTCTTAACATAAAAAACATCGAGCAAAGGAACAACGAGGAGAGAAACGATGAATAAAGCGAGACCCACGTTAATCCTAACATAAGCATTTGATTTGTGTCTATAGAGGATGATGAGGAAGAGGCAGAAAAGACTGACGAGTGTGCAAACGACGGCGAAGGTGCGGTCAACGCTTGCATCAGGGTAAAGGTAAGAGAAGTAATCAACGGCTGTGATGAAAGTGTTCCATGGGAGTACGTAACCGAGACCAAGAGTGAAGTAGATTATGTATGCTAATTGCCACTTGTCTTTGGGTGCTTTGTTTGTCCCTGAACCTGAAGGTAGAAGAAGTAGAAGATGATTGGTCGATGATTCTGTGGACCCCATCACCATCGTACCCATGATTTTCTTCTATCTACTTCACCACTTCTTGTTGTTGCTTAGTTTCCTAGTTGACTATTAGACTTCTCTTTCATCAATGAATACGAGCAGTTGAGCACCATGGTCCTGGTTGACTAGTTGACCATTGTTTTGCATTAGTCCCCAACTTTTCTAATATTACTAAGCAGTTCTAATAGCATCCTCGATGGAGAAACCTCCAATTGAGTTTTTAAATGAGTCCCACTGGAACACATCATTTATTTATAATTTTTTAATATGGTACTCCCTCCGTATCAAAATAATAATCGTTTAAGGTTTTGGAACAGAGATTAAGAAAAGCAATAAATTGACAAAGTAACATGGTAGTTTTACTATATTATCTCCGTCAATTAATAAATGTATGTTGATGATGTCTTTGGTTAGTGAAAAGTTACAACAATTAATGAGGGTAAAGTTGAAAAGATTTAATAAATGATGCATTGAAATGACAAAACGACAATTAATTTGAAATTTTTTACTTTGCCTAAAAAGACTATTATTTTGATACAGATGGAGTACTTATATAAGAATTCCACCACTCAAATCTAGAACTTCAACAACATTTATTAAATGGGTCCCACTAGTAATTTTTTATCATTTTACATTAATAATAATTTATATGACATTGGAATATTAAAATATCTTAACCAAAAAATATATTAAAATATTAAAATTATAAATTTTAATTTTTTTTAAAAATCCTAAAATTACAAACTTTAATTTTTTAAAAAAAAATATTAAAATTAAATGACAAGAAATAGATAAAATTACATAAGTAAAATAGTAGTTAATTTTGCTGATTATTCGGTCCAAAGCGTTCCCAAATATGCTCCACAAGATCTGCTTGAAGTTGGTGATGAGTTTGCCTATCACGAAGTTCTGTTCTTCTTTGAAGGTATGATGTGAGATTCGGATGAGGACCATTATGTACGTCATTTGTTGAGAAATCGTTGTTGAAATTATCATAAGAATAATCAAAATTATCGGCGTACGTGTGTCGCTCGTCTTCCGCAATCATGTTATGCAATATGATGCATGCATTTAATATATGTTTGATTGTATCCATGTGCCAATTACGCATCGGACCACGTATAATCGCGAACCGAGATTGAAGCGCTTCAAATGCATGTTCCACATCCTTTCTTGCTGCTTCTTGATGTTGGGCAAATAATTTCCTTTTATCTCCTTGTGGCATCGGGATGGTCTTGACAAGCGTAGCCCATTCAGGATAGATGCCATCTGCAAGATAGTACCCCATATTATATTGAGTTCTGTTTACCATATATTGCATCGCATGTGCTTGCCCCTCCAAAACACTTGCAAACACATCAGATTGGTTTAGCACATTGATGTCGTTGTTTGAACCCGCAACCCCAAAAAATTCATGCCAAATCCATAAGTCCTGTGAAGCCGCTGCTTCGAGCATAATTGTAGGTTTGCCATGATCGCCGCGACAAAATTGACCTTTCCACGCTACGGGACAATTTTTCCATTCCCAATGCATACAATCAATACTACCTAACATACCTGGAAAACCACGTGCCTCCCCCATTTGCAGTAAGCGTTCAATGTCATTGTTGTTGGGCTTTCTTAAGTATTCAACTCCAAATATCTGGTAGACACCCCTTACAAATTTATCTAAGCATTCCATTGCCGTGCTTTCACCAATTCGCACATAATCATCCATGCTATCAGCAGGTGATCCATATGCCAATATACGGAGAGCAGCAGTACATTTCTGTAGTGGAGAAAGACTGGCTTTTCCAGTTGCATCTGCTCTCATCACGAAATACTCACTGTGATTGCCAAGGGATTCCACAATGCGTAGGAAGACATCCCTCCGCATTCGAAATCTCTTTCGAAATTGCTCATCTGTATATTGGATTTTAATTTTTTTTTATTGGAAAGTAAAAATGTGGGTCCCTTTAAAAGAGGAGAGAGAACTTCCTATGTAAGAAGTTCATCCCAATAGGTACCCATTTTATTTTCTCCACAATGGAGGTACCTATGGAAGCTCATTTCTTAAGAGTTAAGAACCCCCCATTGTGGATGCTCTAATATTACTAAGCAGTGCCTGATTTTTCGTTATTTTTTTTATGGCAAATGTTAGTGGGAGTGGAGGAATGTTAGTTTCTAGAGTTTGAACCCTGAACCTCCTTCATACAACTTATTCATGTCGCTTAGCTCGCCAACTGTGCTACCTTCATATTGATGAAAAAGTTCAAGAGGGTCATGAAGGTCTAAAAACTCGTTTGGAATGTCTCTGGTTAACTCGTTGTTTGATAGATCAAGAGATCTCAAACTATTCAGATTGCCTAGTTGAGGAGGGATGAGCTAATCTACTATAAATATCTATTATCTATTATAAATATATACCATCAACCCACCACCAAAATTACTATATTATCCCTTTCACTTTTTTCTCTCACTCACTTTTATCATTAGTGGGTCTCACTCTTATATCATCTTTTAATTTTTTTATTTCACTTTAAAACCTACTCTTTTCTTTCATCTCTCTCACTTTTCTTTACTATCAACATAATCAAATACTCACTACCCAATTTTTTTTAGAAAATTAGTTTTTTGTTAAAAACAGTAATTACAAAAAATTAATTAATTAATATTAAATTATGTATAATTTACTGTTTACTATAATCTACTCAAACTACTAAACCAATTAATTTAACCACTACCATTTGTCAAAAAAAGCGATACCGCTTGCAAAAATTCTAAAATAATTTTTTCTAAAAAAATCAATAATTAAATTTCATCCACTTTTTTCGTGAGCCACATGGGAGTAGCAACAGAATGTCAACGTAAGTGCCAATAGGAGCGCCAACAGGAGATGCAGGAGTGCAAACGGGAGCACCCAAACGCAACAAAAGTTGTGTGCCGTCTGCCGCACTAACGAGCGCAGTCAATTTTTCTTAAAAAAAAGCACTCTTTTTAAATTTATTTATTCTACAAAATCAGTAATTAAATAAACTTGTCTATCTACTATCAACTATAACTTTATACAAAACAATCACTACCAAAATTACAAATGTACCCTTTTTTAAGCTCACTTTTTAAATTTATTACAAATGTACCCTTTTTTAAACAAACAATCCACTATCAAAAATATTTTAAATTATTTTTTTTTGTAAAAAATCAGTATTTACAAAAAAATTAATTTAACCACTACCAACTGTCAAAAAAAGCGATACCTCTAGAAAAATTCTAATTTTTTTCCTCAAAAATCACAAATCAAATCTCATCCACTTTTTTTTTTCGTGAGCCCCACTGGAGCAGCAAAGATAGCGCTAAAAAGCAGCAATTGCTGCGCTGACGAGCGCAGTCAAATTTATTTTTCTTTTCAAAAACAAAATTATTTTTTAATTTATTTTTCTTAAAAACATTAATTAAATAAACTTAATAAAATTAACATTAAGTTTTGTAGAATTTATTATTTACTTTAATCTAATCAAAACTAAACCCGATTAATTTAATCACTAACGATTGTCAAAAAAGATGGCACCGCTAGCAAAAATTCCAAAATTATTTTTCTTAAAAATATCAAGAATTCAATCTCATCCACTTTTTTCCGTGAGTTGTACGGGAGTGGCAACGAGAGCAGCAACGACAACGCTAACAAAATTGTCAACGGGAGTGCCAACAGAAGCGCCACGGGGATTGCCAACAGAAGCGCCAACAGGAGCACCAATGAAAGTGCCAATGTGAGCAGCAACGAGAGCGCCAACAAGCATGCCAACGCGAGCGCCATTCTTATAAGAAGATTGTGTCATTATTACATCTCATTTTCTTTCTTCCTCGCTTTTCTCTATCAATAAGTTTTATTTAATCTCTACGGGAAAAATTACAATTTGAAAATTTGGAAATTTAATAATATTTTGTTTTCTAATCTCTACGGTAAATATTACATATTGATGGTAAATATTCACCGGGTAATGTTCGGACTTACTCAATTACACTTTGAAACCTTTTGTTTATCTATTTAAATTATTTTTGATTTTCACTAGGAAATGTTCGGACTAATTAAAGTATATCCAAGTCTATTAAAAAAATAACACGATAACATCCTTGCGTATGCACGGGTATACTGCTAGTAAATATATACCATCAACTCACCACCAAAATTACTATATTACTCCTTTCACTTTTTTCTCTCACTCACTTTTATCATTAGTGGGTCTCACTCTTATATCATCTTTTAATTTTTTTTTATTTCACTTTAAAACATACTATTCTCTTTCATCCCTCTCACTTTTTTCACTTTTCTTTACTATCAACATAATCAAATACTCACTACCCAATTTTTTTAGAAAATTAATTTTTTGTTAAAAACAGTAACTAATTAAATTAATATTAAATTATGTATAATTTACTATTTACTATAATCTACTCAAACTACTAAACCAATTAATTTAACCACTACTATTTGTCAAAAAAAGCGATACCGCTTGCAAAAAATCTAAAATAGTTTTTCTAAAAAAATCAATAATTAAATTTCATCCACTTTTTTCGTGAGCCACGGGGGAGTAGAAACGACAATGTCAACGAAAGTTCCAATAGGAGCGCCAACGGGAGCCGCTGGAGTGCAAACGGGTTTGCAAAACGCAACAAAAGTTGTGTGCCGACTACCGCACTAACGAGCGCAGTCAAATTTTTTTAAAAAAAAAAACACTATTTTTAAATTTATTTATTCTACAATATCAGTAATTAAAAAAACTTAATAAAATTAATATTAAATCATTTAAAATTTATTATTTACTTTAATATACCCTAAACTACTAAACTCAATGAATTTAATCACTACTGATAGTCAAAATAAACGATACCGCTAGCAAAAATTCCAAATTTTTTTCCTAAAAAAATCAATAATTAAATTCATCCACTTTTTTCGTGAGCCGCACGGGAGCAGCAACGACAACGTCAACGGGAGTGCCATTGGAAGCGCCAGCAGGAGCGTCAACGAGAGCAGCAACCAGAGCGCCAACAGTAGCACCAACGGGAGAGCCAACAGATGTGCCAACGCCAACGAGAGCAGCTATGAAAGCGCCAATGGGAGCGCCACTATTATAGAAAGATACATCCATTTTGTTTAGGGGTTGTCTTCGGACTAACTCAATTACAATTTGAAACATTTTGTTTATCTACTTTAAATTAGTTTTGATTTTCTAATTAAATTATGTCTAAATACATTAGTAACAATAACGCGAAAACACTTGTGCGTATGCACGAGTATACTGCTAGTTTGTTTGTAAGAAGAGTGTGTCTAGTTTGTTGAGGTTTCCCAACTCGGATGGAAGTGTTGAAGCTTTGGCACAACAACTTCACTGAAGCCATTCCTTCAAAGCTTGGTCAGAATGGTAAGTTGACTGATGAGCTTCACTTATCAACAAATAAACCTCACTAGCTAGATTAGTCCTCAAATCTTTGTGCCTTGGAAAGAGGTTGAAGATTTTTATATTGTTCAACAATTTTCTGTTTGGACCCTTCTGAACTTGGTCAATGCTACACACTCCAAAGAGTTCGTTTGGGACAGAACTACTTGAAAGGATCAACACCAAAAGGGTTTCTTTATATGCCCAAGCTTTCCCTTCTGGAGATAGCACTTCGCCCTCTAACTTTGACTAACTAACCCCCCCCCCTCTTTTCTCTCTGTGACCCCTCTCATACTCTCTTTGCATATGTTCTATGTGAGGCATTAGCAAGAGAATCAATAGTTCAACCAGTCTGCATAATCTGAATAAAACATTTGAAGAACATTAATTACTCAAATTTTTACAGATGTTATCACGGATGCATCAAGAGAATGTATATGAGATTTTGACTGATGTTATCGCTATTTTTATTAATAAATTGTAGGGGGTACTCTTTCCTTCTTGATAGTTTTTTCCTAAGGAGGGTTTTTCATCAGTAGGTTTTAACGAAGCTCCATAATCCATTCTTTTGTTTAAAAAGCTCAGATCCGAGATTTTTGCCACTTGCATGTATGTCGTTAAAAACATAGTAGCCTCCCATGGCTTGAGCCCCCAATATTTTATATTTTTGTAAGGAAAACAATGTATCTTTATATATATGAGATTTTGCCACTTGCAGTTGTAATATTCAATGCTTATATGCATGGAAAATACTACTGTTATTACTTTTCAGAGTGAAAAATTGTTAGAAAATCCTTCAGTTAAATTTAAGAATACAGTGGATGCAATGTAACTCTCTTGGAGAGAAATGAAATTTTAGCTTTCTCGAGCAACTGAGGAAAAGTGTAGAAAATGACCTTCTCATCAGCAAAGTTAAATGAGGATGTGATAGTGTTTTTTTTTTTCTTTCTAGAATATAGTGATTGATCCAACCGAACATGCTTGCCTTAAAATAAATAGATGTTTAAGTTCTAGAGGGTAAAAAAATTGCAATGAACAACTGTAACATTTTAGGCATTTCTGAAGAGTAGTAACAAGGAAGAAAAAAGTACTCCCACCCTATACATTTCAAAGGTTATTTGCAGTTTCCACATAAGAATTGACAAGTATTATCAACAGGTAAGCTTACAAATTTTCACATGTTCAAGAAACAAATTAAGGAAACATATTACAGTTTTGACTTCTGATAGGGTGAAGCCATGATGATACATGAGGTTTTGCAGTCCATAAACACAAATTGCCTGGTTAGATGACCCAAAACCAAGATACAATAGACCCAGCAGCCAGACCAATCCCTAAAAATAACACGCTCACAATACCCGCCGTCTCTGCATGCTGAAACTTCACAGTTTTAGGAGCCAAAATCATCAAAACACTAGTCAAGTATCCATTTGTAAGCCCTAACACACAAGTCAGTATTGTCACGGGAATCTCCGTTCGGAAGAATTTGGGACCGTGCAAGCACGCAAAGAAGAGAGGGAAAAATAACAGTCTCACTACGCAACTAACAATTGCAACTTTTGCATTCTCTAATAGGTACACTGCAGTTAAGCACTTGCCAACAAGATCAAACACATTATAGGAAGTAATAAGGAGAACTGGATACCAATCCTTTAGAAGTTGAGAGTGCACATCTTCTGTAATGTAACCAGGAAAAATTGACAGAGTCACAAAATAAATGAGCATGATGCCAAATCCATACCACTTGATTCTTCCCACGGTATCCCATACAGTTGACCTCCAAACAGATCCAGTTAGAGGACCATTATCTTCTTCTGCAGAGACTGCATTGATCTTGAGTTCATCGTAGTACTTCATAATCGGAAGTTTGTATGCTAAGTTGTAGAAAACCATGCATATAAACATAATCACAATGGATACAGCAAAGTAGAGATTTGCGCTCTTTTGCAAGCCAGATGCATCTTGTGGGTAAACAGCTTTTGTAAATATCCTCAGCGCGGAAACAAGTACCCCTGAAGTCAAAAACATCCATAATGTGAACATAAAAACCTTTTATCTTCCCCAAGTTCAATAAACAAAGGAATATATCAAAAATTCCATACAATTTTTTTCTTCATACAATCCCAAATCGACTATGCTATTTAGATTCAGATTTATAGGACAGAAAACTATAAACTAAAAAAGGAAAGATCATATCAACATTAACTCTGCCTAATTGAAAGGTATTGCCAAACTAAGATGACATTTGACAGACAACATAAAGTTTCAATGCAACTCATAATCAAGCAACATTTTGTCTCCTTTATTATCTTAGTAACCTTATAACAAGAAAATAACTGCTTAGACAAAGGATCAAAACTAGATACCCAAGTACTAAGCATCACATACCAAGACAGCCTTAGCACAAAAATGCTTCAGAGTATCCAAGTTTCCAAACGTCATTTATAAAATTCTTCAAGTATCTAGGGATATATCACAGTATCTATCATATCCCAAAAGAGAATGGCAGAACACTACACACTTAATACTGATTCGATCACCGGTGGGTGCGTATGGAAAAACATATTGTAAGAGAGGTCAACCCCTTAAATAGATCCATGTACCTCGAAGAATTTGTCTGTTCAATTGCGCACAGGAGATACCTTGGTTTACCAATAAAAAGCTATCAAACTAAATGCTTCAGAAGTATCAAAGATTCCAAATGTGATTTATAAAAAAATCTTAGTTTCTAAGGATATATCACACTATCTATATTCTATGAACTCTCAGAACAGAATGGCAGAATACTAATTAAGATTCTAAAATGCCTAATAATTATTAACTGCATCATTTCACATTATCATTTCACATTAAATCACACACAACACATTAATTAATGAAACTAACAACTCTTAACTGCATCCCCAAGATCATAATTGGTTAAAGCTTCAATCTTTACAGAAAATTAAGAAACCCCAAATAAATAAATACTAAAAAACGAAAATAGTAACAAAATGTTGGTAGGTAGCAAAGAAACAATACCAGAAGCAGCGGTGCCGGCGACGGTAGCCTGCATATACCTATCCGGCAACTCACCGGCGGAACCAACAATAGATCCCTGAACCAAAGCATCAGCAACACCAGAAAGTACAACAGCAGCAACAGTAACATAAAATCCACCATATAAACCAACCCTTCCCTTAACATAAAACGCATCAAGCAAAGGAACAACAAGAAGAGAAACAACAAAAAGAACAAGACCAAGGTTAATCCTAACATAGGCATGAGATTTATGACTATAAAGGATTATAATGAAAAGTCCAAAGAGACTAACGAGCATGTAAACAACGGCGAAAATACGGTCAACGCTAGCATTTGGGTAAAGATAAGAGAAGTAATCAACGGCTGTGATGAAAGTGTTCCATGGAAGTAAGTAACCTAAACCAAGGGTGAAGTAGATTATGTATGCTAAATGAAATTTGTCTTCGGGGATTTTGTTTTTTCCTGAAGGTGAAGGTAGAAGAAGGGTTGATGATTCTGTGAATGCCATTGCTTCCCTTTGGGTTCGGGATTTGGTGGGTAATGATGTTGATGATGCTACACTTCTTCTTCTTTCCCTTTCTTGTTCACATTAATTGAGCTATTATTGCGTGTAAAGCAATCGTATCAAAAAATCTGTTTTGAACTTCACTTTTCTCTAAAGCGACTGACTTAATAATTTAGTGAAACTAATGTAATCCTTGCCTTTACTTTACTATTTAATAAAGTTGCTTAACTGCAGTTTTACTCTCTTATTTTATCAATTCCGCTTTTAGTTTTTTCATTTTGTTTTTTGTAATTTTGGTCTACCAATTTTAATTTTACCAAATCTGCAATTTAAGTCTGTCCATGTTTTTCTCACACTTTTCGTCCACAAATTTTATCAAATTCGCAATTTTAGCCCCTTGATAAAATTTGTAACAGCTTAACAAAATGATTTAACTGTCAAAACTGAATTATCTCATTGCTTAACAATGTATTTATACAATCAAATAACATTAACTGATAAACTGCTATTAACAGATATGCAGATGAGTTACAACCCGACTTCTACATTTTCTTCTGTTGTAATATAGTAATTTCACAATCGGTTTAGTGTAGGACACATTTGTATTTTCACCTCGGTATGGGGGCATTTCGGTCTTTTCTCATTGTATCAAAGGGATATAAAATCCCTCTCTACAAAACTGTAATAACCGTCAATCGTAATAGTCATTTTCTGTTAGTGAATTTTTCCACTTCGGCTGGAAGGTGTTCACGTCGGCAAGAAGGTTTCGACTTCGACTAAGAGTTTTTCGACAAACTTCTTCTTCTCTCACTCTGTTTCGTTCTTGAATTGCGAATGATAGTGAAGCATCAATTATGGTGATGATGCATTAACATGGTATCAGAGCTGTGTTTTAGAGAAAGATCTTGGGGAAACACGAGTGAAGTGATTCTTCGGTGAGGTGTGTTCATTCGATCTTGCTCTTGTAATTCACATCGAATTGCAAATCAAGATCAAACGAAATCGTTCTTTCTTGATTTCGTGGGTTAGGGAAACACGAGAGATTGAGTGATCAGAGTGAAAGAGAAGATGAACGGCGGTAACGGTGGATTGAACACGAAGCTTCTGGTGTTCGACGGGAAGAATTGGAATCGGTGGTCGATTCAAATGAAAGTTCTTTTTGGCGCGCAAGATGTGTGTGAACTGGTGGAAGATGGCTACACACCAGTAGGTGAAGGTGCAACGGAGGCACAGAGAAATGCGCAAAGGGAAACGAGGAAGAAAGACCAAAAGGCCTTGTTCTACATTCATCAATGCGTAGATCACAAGGTGTTTGAAAAAATCTCTGAGGCAACCACTGCGAAGGTTGCGTGGGATATTCTTGTTCGAAGTTATGGTGGAGATGCTACTGTGAAAGAAGTGAAATTGCAATCGCTACGAAAGCAATACGAAAATCTGAACATGAAGAATGATGAAAGAATTGCAGACTATATCACGCGTGTGGTTACAATCACCAACGAAATGAAGCAGAACGATGAAGCAGTAACTGAAGAAATGATCGTAAAAAAGGTACATAGATCTTTAACACATATTATCATGGTAGCAATCCAGCAATCTAAGAACACTAGTGTAATGAAGTTAGATGAATTACAAAGTAGTTTAGAAGCACATGAAACACTTGTAATTGATAGGGATGTTCAAGTTGAAACTGAACAAAAGGCACTGCAAGCACAAGTCTTCAATAAAGGTGGTGGAAACAAATCTAATTGGAAAGAAAATAAGTGGAAGCAAAAGAAACAATAGTGGCTTGATAAGAACAATAAGAAAGGAACTGGTAGTAGCAGCAATAATAGTGATAAGGGAGGACCACCTAATTACCCTGGAAAGAACTCTAAGAATCCAAACAAGAGAGGAAACTTTGATAAAAGAAAGGTTCAATGCTTCAATTGTGATAAATTCGGCCACTTTGCTGATGAATGTTGGTCAAATAAAGAGAAAAAGAAGGAAGAAGCTAACATAGCACAAGGTGATTCTGATGAGGAACCCGTGATCTTAATGGTGACAGCAAATGAGAAGGAGTGATTACAGACCTGTGGTATCTTGACACAGGCTGCTCAAATCATTTGACTGGAAATAAAAGGTGGTTGATCAATTTCGATGGCAGCAAGAGAACAAAGATTAGATGTGCTGATGGTGAGTACTTGTGTTGAGAAGAATGGGTGACATTCGTACAAATGAGTGATGGTTCAAAAGTTTTGATTGAGGATGTGTGGTATGTACCAGGGGTGAAAAACAACTTGATGAGTGTTGGCCAACTGCTAGAAAAAGGATATTCAGTGAATATGGAGGATAATGTGACGACTCTTTTTGAAAATGATCTTTCAAGTCTCCACTTGAGAAGAATAGAACTTTCAAAGTGAAGATTGAAGCTGGTGAAGCTCAGTGCTTTAGTGTTACAAAGGCTGAGGATGAGAGTGCATTGTGGCACAAGAGATATGGTCATCTCAATTATGCGAGTTTGAGTCAATTACAATCCAAAGGGCTTGTGCTAGGCATTCCAAAGGTAACTGCTAGTAGTGTGGCTTGTGAAGTGTGCATGAAGAGTAAACAATCTAGATTGCCCTTTGCATCAGAATTACCTCCAAGAGCAACACTTGCCTTGGGTGTGGTACATTCTGATGTGTGTGGACCTTTTGAGGTTCCTTCCTTGGGTGGAAACAAATATTTTGTGACTTTCATTGATGAGTTTACAAGAATGATTTGGGTTTATTTGATTAAACAAAAAAGTGAAGTCTTTGATCGGTTAAAAGGTTCAAGGCATATGCGAGAAAAAGCAGTGTGGTGCAAGGTGAAAGTATTAAGGAGTGATGGTGGTGGAGAGTATAGCTCCACAGAGTTTAAAAGGTTCTGTGATGAGTAGGGCATAGAACATGAAGTCACGCCACCTTATACACCCCAACACAATGGAGTAGCTGAGAGGAGGAATAGGATGATACTTGATATGGTAAGATGCATGCTTAAACAGATGCAACTACCAAACACTCTATGAGGTGAGGCTGTGGCAACTGCAATATACATACTGAATAGATGTCCGACAAGGAGGTTGAAGAATAAGGTGCCTTTGGAGATGTGGAGTGGTGAGAAACCTGATATAAGTCACTTAAAGGTATTTGGTGCTCTATGCTACAAGCATATACCAGATGCTAGGAGAAGGAAGTTAGATGACAAGAGTACTCCAATGATATTTGTAGGATATCATTCAACAGGTGGCTACAAATTGTATTGTCCTACAACCAACAAAGTTGAAGTTAGTAAAGATGTGATTGTAAAAGAACAAGAAAGGTGGAATTGGAATTCAAATGCAGTAACATCTATTGACATTGACAGTGCAATACTTGAAGAAGATCATAGTGAAGTACCAGTACAGGGAGAGGTACCTGGTCCGCATGAAATTGAACAACAAGTGAATGATTTTGACAACTCTGAGTCTGATGATGAAGTTCCAGCACAGGGCAGGCCACAGAGACAGAGAAATTTACCAAATAGACTCATTGATTATGAGATAATTGCAAACAATTTGATAGACAATGATGGTGATTTACTGCAGTTTGCACTAGTAGCTGATACAGAGCCACTTAGTCATACAGAAGCAATGAAAGATAAGGTGTGGAAGGCTTCAATGATTGAAGAGTTGAATGCAATTGAAAAGAATAAAACTTGGGAGTTAACTGTGCTACCTCCAAATAAGAAACCTATAAGTGTTAAGTGGGTCTTCAAAGTGAAACTGAAGCCCGATGGATCAGTGGCAAGACACAAAGCTAGGCTTGTGGCTCGTGGATTCTTGCAAAAGGAAGGTCTAGATTACAAGGAGGTTTTTGCACCCGTAGCTAGACATGAGACAATAAGATTAGTGATAGCTCTAACATGTAGTAGGGGATGGACTATACTACATCTAGATGTTAAATCAACATTTTTGAATGGTGCATTAGAGGAAGAGGTTTATGTGACACAACCACCTTGCTTCGAAATAAAAGGGAAAGAACAAATGGTGTTTAAGCTGAACAAGGCTCTATATGGCCTTAAACAAGCTCCAAGAGCTTGGAATAAGAAAATAGATGCCTTCTTTTTAGACTGTGGGTTTAAGAAGTGCAGTGTCGAATATGGAATATATGTGAAAACATCTAATAGGGGTAATATGATCTTAGTTTGCCTCTATGTAGATGATATATTGTTAACCGGTGACTGTGAAACCGAGGTGAATTCTGTGAAGGAAAGGTTGATGTCAGAGTTTGAGATGAGTGACCTAGGGAGAGTTGTGTACTTCCTGGGAATGGAATTCCTTTACACTCCTAAAGGAATCATGTTACATCAAAAGAAATATGCAATAGAAGTATTGAAGAGGTTTGAAATGTTTGATTGCAAGCCTGTTCTAACACCAGCCGAGGTAAATCAGAATCTGACTACTGATGTTGATGGAGAATGTGTAGATTCTACCTTGTTTAAGCAATTGGTTGGTTCATTAAGGTACTTGTGCAATAGTAGACCGGATATATGCTATGCTACTGGTGTTTTTAGCAAGTTTATGGAGAAACCAAAAATGATACACTACTCGGCAACTACTAGAATCCTAAGATACCTGAAGGGAACGTTGAAGTATGGTATGCTATTTCCTGCTAAACTCAGAATTACTGCAAATTGCTTGGGTACTCCGACTCAGATTGGTGTGGGGATAAGGTGGACAGAAGGAGTACTACGGGTTACATCTTTATGTGTTTTGGAGCACCAATCTCATGGTGTTCGAGGAAGCAACCAGTGGTCGTATTGTCTTCTGCGCGAAGCGAATATATAGCAGTGCTCTTTGCGCATGCCAAGCTATTTGGCTTAAATCAGTCATGACAGAATTGAAGCTTGATAGTAAGGAGCCTATTAAACTCATGATTGATAACAAGTCGGCTATAATGCTTGCCAAGAACCCAGTTTCACATGGGAGAAGCAAGCACATAGAGACCAAATTCCATTTCCTGCGTGAACAGGTTGAGAAAAAGGTACTTGAAGTGCGCTCTCGCGCAGACTCAAATGCAGGTAGCAGACATATTCACCAAAGCATTGAAGGCCGAGCAGTTTGTGAAGCTGAGGAATGACCTAGGTGTTGAAGCCTTCGACTGAGTGTCGAAGTTAATGACCGAGGTGTTAAAGCTTTCGAGTGCCGAGGTGTTAAAGCTTTCGATTGCCGAGGTGTTAAAGTTTTTGACTGCGTCGAAGTTAATGACCGAGGTGTTGAAGATTTCGACTGTGTTTGATTCATTGATTTTGACTAGCTGTAGTTTCATTTTATTGTAATTCCGTTTTGATTGTGAAATTAAGGGAGGATGTTGTAATATAGTAATTTCACAATCGGTTTAGTGTAGGACACATTGTATTTTCACCTCGGTATGGGGGCATTTCGGTCTTTTCTCATTGTATCAAAGGGATATAAAATCCCTCTCTGCAAAACTGTAATAACCGTCAATCGTAATAGTGATTTTCTGTTAGTGAAGTTTTCCACTTCGGCTGGAAGGTGTTCACGTCGGCAAGAAGGTTTCGACTTCGATTAAGAGTTTTTCGACAAACTTCTTCTTCTCTCACTCTGTTTCGTTCTTGAATTGCGAATGATAGTGAAGCATCAATTATGGTGATGATGCATTAACACCTTCCTTAGACTGAGCACATTGTGTGTTCAATTTATTATTTATTTGCATTGCTCAGCTCACACATTCTAATGTCCTTCCTGAGCTTGTTGAAGCTTTCAACCTTCAAAGCCTTGGTCAATATATATGCTAGTTGTTATTGTGTAGGCCAAAACTTCAATTCAATCAGCCTTGAATTGCTCAATTCTCTAAGGAAATGAAACCTTAGATCAATATGTTTGCTCCTCCCGTGAAGCACTAGATTTCTTGAGAGCTTTATTGTGGAACTGTTATCACTCCTAACAGTGACACAACCTTTCTGATTTTGTCCTAGTGTTTCCTGAATACGTTTAATCCATATTCCTTGACAAGTGCAGTAGGCAGCAGCCACAAACTATGCCTCAGTGGTGGATAGAGTCACTGGAAGTTGTTTCTTTGAGGACCATGACACGGCTCCATCATTTAACATTAAGACATACCCACTAGTACTCTTCCTATCATCTAAGTCTCATGCATAATCATTATCACAGTAGGCAACCAACTCATGTTTTGTTCCCTTTCTGTATAAGATACCATCCTCCACAGTCCCTTTGAGATGCCTTAGTACTCTCTTAGTAGCTGCAAGGTGTTTTGTTGTTGATTTTCCATGAATCTGCTGATCATACTTACTGCAAACATTGCATCTGGTCTTGTAACATTTAGGTACATTAGGCTTCCAACAATTTGCTTGAACATAGTTGGACTCACACAAATGTTCTCACTATTCTTTGAGAGATTGCAACCTGTGGCAATTGGACTACACACAACCTTGTTGTTAGTCATACCAAATCTGTCCAATACCTACCTTGTGTATCTCTGCTGAGTAAAGAAAATGCCCTTTGAATTTTGAGTCACCTCCACACCTAAGAAGTGCCTAGCTCATTCTTCCTAGATCAAACATATCAAACTATTTTTTCATATAGTTTCTGAACGTTTCAATCAACACAAAGTCATTCCCAGTATATATTAAGTCATCAACATATAGATTGACAATGAGTATCTTCCCTCCTCTTTGTCTCTTTTAGTGAAGAGTGTGTGCTAATGAGGGAATTTATTGAATCCCTTCTTAGTAAAGTAGGATTCAATCCTACTATACCATGTCCTTGGTGCTTGCATAAGGCCAAATAGTGCTTTCCTCAGTCTATACACTCTGTCTTGGATTCCTTTCTTCACAAAGCCTTAGGGATGTTCAACATAGAATATTGTTTCTTCTAACTCTCCATGTAGGAAAGCAGATTTCACATCTAGATGGTATACATCCCAACCTTCACCAGCATCCACACCAAGGATACATCTAATGGTGTCCCACCTTGCAACTGGAGCACAGACTTCCTCACAAGGTTTCGGTCGGGCCCAATCCAGCGTTGGAAACGGCCCAATATGCGCGCAAGCATCAAGCGTTCCCATTCAAAGATCCAGATTAAAGCGGTTGTATCTGACGCCTCAGATACGACACATCCGTCTATAAATAGAGGTGTACCCCTCCAGTTTTATGTACGTTCTCATTCTTTGCATACCTCTCCATTTCCCTTGCCGACTTAAGCATCGAGTGTCTGCAGGTACCACTCTCTGGTGAGCTCAAGCAAGTAACCTCGACACATCCGAAGTACATCTCCAAACATTCGAAGTACATATCCAAAATACCCCGTATCCAACCTTTGTCCGAGATTCAGGTACTGAACATATCTATTTCTATTTTTTAGAAAAAATCATTGCTACATTTATTATATGATATTGAATATACAAATTTGTTTAAATATACCTTACATTTTGTATTCTTCCACGACACTGTCTTTTTGTTTTGTAAAAGAAACGAATCATAAACCTTAACAGTATGTTGCTACGAAGCCCCGATACTCCAAAATAGGTTACATACCCATATTCGATACGTATCAGATATTGATACGTGTCAGATACTTCCGGATACGTATTATGGGAGTATCCTGAAATTTATGTTTATTTTTAAATCAAAAAAATACCAGATACTTACCGGATACGTTCAAATACGTATCCAGCTGGGAGTATCCTAGAATTTATATTTATTTTTAAATCAAAAAACAACTAGATGCTTACTCTTTTATCCATTATTTGAAGAGAAATAAAATGAATCCAAAAATGTGAGACATTAGTGGAGATGCACATGATCCACTTGATAGTGTTGCAATTGAATTAGCAAAGATATCTCTTGATAAACTAGAGTTGGAAGTTATGTTATTTTTTGATGATGGAAATGGAGGAGAGAAGAATAACACGACTAGTGTTGAGTAGTTAATATATAATAGACAAATCTATAGAAACTAAACTTCCTTTGGATATGACTTATGTTGGTTTTTGCTATATATTCTAACTTAGGTAGTAAACTGTATATATTTTGTGACATGTTCGCAGGAGGAAAAATATATTTTAAAATGGTGGGGAAAAAACATTTTTCTATGCTTACTCGACTTTGCCAGCTGTGTGATTATCTCCTCCCAATATAGTTTTTGTCACACCTAATATTCGAACCCGAGACCTTGGAGTGGGATCCGAGTCCAGTTACCACTCAGACCAACCCTTGTTGGTAGTATGCTTACTTATTTTGATTACAAGTATCTTTATGTTTTATATTTTAAATTTTAATTTAATTTTTTATTGAAGTATCTCTGCCGTATCGTATCTTGATTTTCAAAATTTTATCGTATCCACGTATCGTGTCGTATCGTATCCCGTATCGTATCTCGTATCCGGGCTTCATAGGTATGTTGTCAAAAAAAAACCTTAACAGTATAGATTATAAATATGTGATACATTTCTGAAATTTAAATTTAAACGTGAAAACACCAACATATTTGTTTGACGTTTGGCTCAAATATTTGTATCATTTGAATGTATAGTTTCTATTATAGTACTAATTATTATTAATTGCTTCAAAAAAACTAATTATTATTAATTTAGATATTAATAGATTTTGAGTAATATTCCCATGCTTTTTCTTCTTAACTGCTTTAAAAGCAATAAAGCGACAAAATTGAGAGATTTAGAATAGTTTAGGGCTCGTTTGGGAGTTTGGAGGAGAGGACGTGAAAAAAAAGATGAAAGATAATGGAAGGAATGATATATCGTCAACATTAATGGAGAGTTTATTTATTTTTCGTAAAACCAAATCCCCCATTTTGGAGGAGCTCAAAAAATGTACTCGAGGAGTGTTAGGAGGGTTTCAGACGGTTTAGACAAATTATTGAAATCATTTATATTCTTTTATAATAGTCTTATCATTAAAAATATATCAATCATAAAAACTCTCTTATCATTGTCTTCAAATTTACTCTCTCAATTGAGGTGAAAGATTTTTATATCTTTTACTCTGCTCTACTTCTCTCTAAGTCTTCCCCTCCCTTTCAAACTCCTAAAAGGTCATAGAGAAAATTTATTATTTTTTATAAGTCAGAGACAAAATAGGAGACAATCGATACTTTAAGGACTAATTTGAGAATTTATTCGTAACCATGGAATGTTATGTGTACCAGTGTGAGGCAGTTTCATCTTGTGTTAAAATTAAATGGAATTTATGCTAATTAAGCGGGTTGAACTAATGGAGTATAATTAATTTTGGATATGAGTGTATACTTTTTTTATAATAAAATTTTAGGGTGAAATTATACTCCAATTCAAGATGGTGAAAATCTATGGATTCTTTAAATATTTGTTAGGAGATGGTGTCACCAATGGTGGATACTTCAGTCTTTTAATCATTTGGTCTTAAGTTCGATCTCTAGTCGGTGCGTATGGAAAAACATTTGTTGAGAGAAAACAACTCTAATTTAAATGGATATTTAATATCTCGAAAGATTAGTTTTTACGGTCATCGTGAAGGACAACTTAATTTTAAAAAATGAGGATTATATTTACTTTTTCCTACAAATCACGGTATACTCCACTAGCCTAATTTCTATGAGACTAGAGTGTATACTTTTTTAAAAGTGGTAACATAAATGACGACATATATTATATATTTACATCTCAAAATTTTAGTACTAAATATTTTTGAGAAATGGAAATGTCGTCTACTCTCATGATGTGTGACTTGTATTCCACATATTAAGTGTTAAATTTTTTCTAGTCTAGTTAAGTTAGGGTGTTGATTGACTAGTTCAAAATTGGTTCCTACACATGAACAAAAATTAGTATTTTGGTTAAACGTTGGAATACTATGTAAGTAGCCAATATTTGTCTGAAAATAATGAAGTTCTATTTGTAATTTTTTTTACCTCTCAGTAGGGGTGGGAAAAGGTTGGGCCGAGCTAGGCTTTGCTTGGCCTGGGTCTGGCCTTCGTTGAACGTGTTAGGCCAGACCTTGGCTTGTGATAGGTCGACTTTTGAGGTTTGGCCTGACCTTTTCGAAAGTCTGACAAGACCTGAAAGCCTGTTTAAAAGTTTATTTCACCAATTTGTTTTGAGAAAACCAGCAATCATTGAGTGATGTAGACTTTATAAATAGATGAATAAGCTATTAGATCAATGAGATTGAGATCTAACAAAATCTTTTAGAGACTTATCTTTACAGGACATTCTATTTAAACTTTATTTTATAATAATACCTTTAAATATGACAGAAATTGATATAGGTCAACATTTTAAGCAAATAAAAAATGTGAACAAATTTATAATTTAAGAAAAAGTAAAAATTTAAATATAATAATAGTAGTAATAAAAAATAATATTTATGTTTACTTAAGTAGGTCGTCCTGATAGGCTTAGAAGACTTTTTTGATGGCTTGTAGCCTAACCTTTTTACCTAAATAGACTTTTAAAAAAGTCTTAGTCTTATCTATTTAGAAAAAGTCGAGCTGCTGACTGACTGATGATGTAAATGCAGGGCTATATGACCCTGTAGGCCTGGTCCCGCCTATTCCCACCCCCTACCTCTCACTCATATATTAGTTAAATTTGATTTCATTTTATATTTTCCCACCTAAAAAAACATAATAACAGAATTTTTTTTTTTATTTTCACTGTTGAGACTTGTGAGATTTAGTTAGTGATTAGGTTACTCGGCATTCTTAACATAAAAAATTAAATGGAGTTTTCTAGGGTTATGTCTGTCTTGTCTGTCTTTCTCTCTCCCTAGAGATCGTAGACAGTTAGGGAGGGAGGGCCCCAGGGAACTATTAAATTAATCTGTTATTGCCGGTTATGTAAATTCAATATTTAATTAAGATCATTTTGGTGCTTGTGATACCTAATCTATGTTTGTTTATTGTGCTTTTAGTACTGGTCAAATTCTTCTTCTGGATTAATAAGTTTCACGGATTGGGTTGGTTACTTTCAATTGAATTCGCTATACCAATTTGATCTCACGTGTGATATAGTGTGTGTTTGGTTCTGCGGTGAGTAGAATTGATTCTGACAGAATTGATTTTGCAGAATTGATTTTAGTTAAAAGTGAGTTGAACTTGACGTGATTTTTGTTTGGATATCTTTACTGAAAAAGTGATTTTTTTCAATCTTTGTTGTTTGGATAGGTTGGATTAGAATTGCTTTTAGATGAGAAATTATCAAAATGGGTCTCAACTTAAAAATATATTGAAAACTTCAAATTTGATAAAATTGACAACAAAATACTAAATAAGCATATAAAATATATAAATTAAAATTACATTTGGATAATATAGTTTAAAGTTCAATACAATACCAAACATAAATAAAGATTAATTATTTTGCTTGTACTCAATAATTTGATCCTGAATAGAGTCACGAATACATTCCATCTCCAATGAAGAGGTTGCATTTAAATTTTGAGATGGATCTAAATTAATCGGTCTATGATAATCATCACTATGAAGATCTACGTTTAAAGGCTCCATCTCCAATGAAGAGGTTCCCTCACAAGCATTTTGTCAAACAGTTTAAAGACTCACCTTGTACCTTCAGAAAATAAGTTGTTGATTGTGTTCTTACAAATGAATGGGTTGAAGATGAATAAATAGATAGATGACACAACTTATTAAAGAGAGGTGCAACTGCTCACCAAACAAAACTAGGTAAAATTAATAATATATACACTACAAATGGAAGTAGCCATAAATATTGTAATCAATTTTTCACTGTCAATTTGAATTAAGGAAGTTCAGAGGTATGAAACAGCAGATAGATACGATGCAGATATGTTGGATAGTTTCTCATAAATTCGAATTTGTATAGGGTAGTAAATAAAGTTCAGAGGTAGTTGAATCTGCAAACAGATATGAGATTTTCAAACATAAATTCGAATTAAAGAGATGATAGATGGGTAGGTGAGATAATAGAAGGGTAGTAAAGGAAGGTGACAGAAAGTGGAAGGGTAGAATTGATTATAGTCACCGTGAAAGCTACAAGGATCAACTTCACCCAAAATTGCTTCTGCCAGGGTAGAATTGATTCTGCAAACGTTACCCAAACATGAATATTTGTCTCTGAAATCACGAAAGTGAACCCAAAATCGATTATGACCTTCTCTACCGCCAATCCAAACACATAATAGCACTTTGCATTTATATAAGCACTTTATTTCCCAAGAAAGAGCGGGTGTAATTGTAAACACCTCACTGCAATTATAAGAATGTAAGGGATACCGAAAGAAAGTAGGATGTTCCAAGTTAAATTCGAGAAACTAATATTCTCGCTCCTTCACTAACATTACCTATATAAAAAACTGACAAGAAAGGCAAGAAAGAGTGTAAGATTTGAGGTTTTATCTTAGACAATGCGTAAGATTTAAGGTTACATTATATTTTTCTTCCCTTATGTTTATTTTAGATTTAGACTAGAGTCACTAGACATTCTTCTATCCGAAAGAAAGTTGTAGATGTTTATTTTAGAAATAAATAAACACCACACACACATTACCACTGCTCACTCTTAGGTTCGAATTCAGGAGCCGACATCTCCATATCACTGAAATTGTCAGCACAACCATCAGTGGGGGACAAAGAAAGTGGTAGATATAAAGTGACCAAAGAGAATTTGACGTTTCTTATATAAATCCTATTTTAAATTCCAATATCGTCTTGCAATTATTCTACAGTCGGTATTTGGTGTTCTGTGAAGTTTTTTTTATGTTTTTTTCTTTTTTATATTTTAAGTTGTGTGTTTTGAGGTATTTTAAGGTTCAAAAATATAATTTAATTGTTCAAATACGCGTAGTTCGTTAATCAATAACTGCTTTGGTGAAGAAAACATAATAATTTCATGATAAAAAAGTAGTGTGTTAAGCATTGTATTTTGAGACACTTTAGAGTCTAAAAAAAAGTTTAGATGTTCCTCAAAAACCTGTTAGGTGAAAAAATATTTAATTTCACGACAAAATACATAAAGTGAGAGATGCTAAGCAATGTATTTTAGTGTATTTGACTCAAAAAAATTTAACAGTTCAAATATGCAATGTTTGTTCCTCAATAACTAGTTTCGTAAAAAAAATATAATTTCGTGACAAACTACATAATTTGTGATGCTAAGCAGTGTCTTATGGGGTATTTTAGTGTTCAGAAAAAATTTAAACTCTATGTTATACCCTAATTTTGTCCGCATTCTTTTTATTGCTACGATCATCTTAATTTACTACTTTTGTGTTTGTAAGCCTCAGTTACAAACCAAGGAATGATAAAAAACCGAACATCTCACATACCAAGGAATGATATTGAAATTAACTATTATCATTTAACAATGCTAAAAGTTTATCTTCTTTCCAAGATTGTCTTTTCATTTAATGATGATTTACACTCCTAATTAATGATAACAATATTAAATAGGAGTAAATTTGGGATTGATCATTTAATACGCCTCAAAAATTATGTTTATTTCTTATAATATGGACCACCAAAACTAAATTTTTTCTCTTATATTGTGGACCGGAGGTAGTATTTTGTTTAATTGGGTCTATGCTTCATTTTGTTGATTGGGTTTTGGCCCAACTTGTTCTTTTTCCTAGATTTTTCTTTTGATCAAAAAATAACCTTTTCTTTTTAAAATAATCAAATTGTTATGAATATTAAGATTGTCAGTGGATGTCCATTTGTCTTCTCCCATGTTCTCATCATTATCTTGTATAGTGGTCTTTTATGATTAACCACTCACTTCCAATCCCCACCCTATAAATATGATCACCCTCATATGTAAGGTGTACTTGTAATGAGAAATACAAAGACTCGCATCTTCTCTCATTCTCTTGTTCTTCTTTTGATATAGTCTTGATTATTTCATATCACGTTATCAGCATGAAGCTCTTTCAATCTAAGAATTACCGTCAATAATTATATGTTGCATCGGCTGGAAGGTTGTGCCCGGAAGGTTGCATCACATTCGTTTAGAATAGCCAGTAAGTATGTGACATTCGTGCGGTTTGTGAAGAGATGATATTGAATCTTGTGTAGAATTCTTTTAGAATACCCTGTAAGTATTGCTATTATTATTATTATTATTATTATTATTATTATTATCTTTATTGTTCCTTCTTCTTCTTATTATTATCTACACTAGCTTGATACATATAAACCACCTCTGAAAATACCTATTGGGACATTTGGCAACATTGACACTTGGATTTATTAGGGACATTTTGGCCAACCAAAAAAGACACACTTTTCCAATTCTCTTTCTCTCACAACTCACATCTCACTCTCTGCGCTTCTTCCTCCCCCCTCATTCCGTCTCTCTCTCTCACACACACACAACTCACACCTCTCTCTCTCTTCCCACATAATCTTCTTCCTTCTTCCCTTTCTAATTCTCTTCTTCCTAAAACCCATGCATCTCTAATCTCTAAGCCATCTCAGACCCATCTCTCTCTTCATCTTTCTTCATCTTTGTCTCACCTCTCTCTCTTTCTAATCGCACCTCTCTCTCTCTTCATTCATTCTCAAACCCTAAAACTCTCTCCCTCTGAATCATCATCTTCCTTCAAAAAGATGAAAAGCCAGAAACGAAAACCCTAAAAATCTCTCTTTGAACCAACACTGTTTCTCATTTCAACATTTTTCTCATCTCATCATCTCACCAGAATCGAAAAAAACAAAAAACCCACCAAGTATGATGTTTGGGTGCGATTTTTAATCAACCCTAACAATGGGTGTTTGTTTGATATTTGGGGTGTGCGATTTCGTATAGGATTTAAGATTTGTTTATGATTTGATTGATGTTAGGGTTTTGGATTTCGTTTTCACGAGCTTAAATTTAGGGATTTCGTTTCTGCTTCATCTAATACAATTTTTCTTTTGATTACAGGTTCATTTTGATGGAGCAAGTTTCTCATCTTCCATTATCTTTCTCTCACACGGGCCTAATTTGGACGCTGTTCGTGGCGGCGATCGAATTTTGCTATCAGCAACGAAGATGAAGGTTTTTGTGAAGACTCTTAAAGGCACTCACTTCGAAATCGAAGTGAAACCACAAGACACGGTTTGCCCCTCTTAAACCCCTCAATTCAATTGATTTACTATCGAATTTCCGTTTTACGCTTGTTTTTCTAATTGTGTTTATCGATAAGATTCGACTATTCTCGTGTGTGCTTGAGCAATCGAATTGATTGTTGATTAGGGTTTAGTGTTTTGCCCGTTTGGTTAATTGCTGAATTTTGTTACCGATTTGAATTTTTTATTACTTGGATGTGAAATTCAGCTATCGAATCGGTAAGTTCAGTTTGGCATATAGAATATGCTGTGGAATTAATGAATTATTTGATGATCGTTTTAACATTCTCTGATAAAGGGTAATTTATGTTGTTGCTGCACTGCTTCTGATTTTTAGTCTGAACGTTGTTGTCAAGATTGGGATCATTGGCACTTCTTCTTACTACATTTGTTGTTATGTAGATTTTTAGTTTGGAGGATTTTCTAATTTTGGGTTTATTTTCTAATTTGTTTTGATTTTTGTTCAATTTAGTGTATTATTATTTTTAAACTCTCTTTGAGGTTTATCAATGGACTTGAAGCTATTGGTTTAGTTTGCTCATATGATTTATTTTCTTTTTTATAGGATCATAAATCTTTTTCCGACATTGCGGCGATGGACTATCGAAAATAGATACGACATGAGGTATTTGTTATGCTCGAGATTTTTAGTTCGAACAAAATCAATATTCTTACATTGGTATATATTTTAAATGAAAGCTTCAAATTTAGGATAAGCTAGACTTGGTTCCTGCATCATTTGTTAATACGTTGGTTTCTTTGTTTGTTTTAGATTGTAGCTTTTAATAACTTTGGAGTTAACTTTGTTTTTTAAATTCATTATGGTCTTATGGTGATGAGTCTCAAAATCTCGCTTTTTATTAACTTTAATCCACGACCCCAATTTCTTTTTAGATCAATCCATGTAGTCAAGATGGAAAATAATTCCTACTGAGTGGCTTTTGCATCTCATGAGTTCTTTGAAATTGTGTGTGCCAAGCAACTTGAAGTTGTTTTTTATATTTTATATATATATATATATATATATATATATATATATATATATATATATATATATATATATATATATATATATATATGTATGTATTTTAGTAATAAATTTGACTGATTTTGTATTAACTCTTTAATACTCACTTATGCAATCCTCTCTTCAATACAAGACTTTATCAATTTGGTATTGATGGTTGTAAATTGTAATCCATACGAGCTACATATGGCTAAGAATTAGATGAAAGTAACTTTGGATGAAACAAGGCAACACGGTATCAAACATATCAAAGCCATTCTCTTTTTATGTTTTGATGATTTATTTTCATTGAACTCATTAAAGCTCATAACTTATTTAGCATTTAGACAATTTGTACCTTTGAACTCTTTCAACTGAAGTTGTAATAATAAAGGGATCGGAGATATCTACTCAATTTTTCTTTGTCTCTATTCTTTGGAATGTATTATTTGTAAATGTGCACACACCAACCTTAAATTTTTGTACTTTTATTCCCACGGGCCAATGATATGAACTTTGATTATTCATTATATGTGTCTGTTTCTATTATCTTTTGCATTACTATTTTGTTCTTTGTTTTGCAGTTTCAAGCATTATTGAAACTTTCTAATATAACACATCGATCGCATTTGGTTTACTCTTTTCGTGTTATTTGTGTAGACAAAGGAGATTAGCATGGACAAAGAGATGGAAAACAAACTAGATATATATGTGGAGGTGGGGTCTGTTAGTACAATCCTGTTTTGGTAAGTTCTCAATAGGCTTTAGAGCTATCTTTCTTATTTTGTACCAAATCATAACTAAAATGCCTCTTATTGTGTCATGTGTTGCTTCTTGGTGGACGCTCTTTTTCTGCCGTTGACTTCATAATTTTGAAAAGGTAGTTCCAGAGTATTGATTATCACTTCATCTAATACATTGTGATGCTTCACACACACACACACACACACACACAATTGACTACAATCGACCTGAAATGTGTGTTTGTTTTCAGGCATAATGCAATCATTTCAAATAATTCACTGCTATTTTTGTAAGTTTTTTATTTTTATCTTTGTGTAGTAGTTTTCAGTTTTTCAGTTATTCATATAAGTATTGTTTCTATAACAAACAAATACATTGGACATTTGATATATATCTCTATTTTGAAGTGCACCGATATTGGATATTAGAAATATCAATGAGTACCATTTTATTGCATCTCAATGGAAAGGTTCTATTGTTGTTTTGCCAAAAAATAGATCGAAGACCTATTGATGTAATTTCAGTACTGATTTTCTTTGACACTGTCTATGTTTAATTTCAGTATTGATGTTATTTCAATTAATACCATGTGTTTCAGGCTCCACAACCTACTTTCTATGTTTGACTTTATTTATTTATTTAAATTTGTTATCAAAATTTATTTCATTGAAACAAACACCGCTACTCTTTGACTCCACTACTCTTTGACTGTTTGAAATACCCTCAGTATGTGTAGTGTTATTAGCTGTTCCAACTTCCCTACTTTTATAACAAGTCAATTGTGTTCCTTGGTTGGATATTTTGTGTATTGTGCAGGCAAAGGGAAAGAATTCAATGGAATTGTATGATACTATATCTTACTTTACATATTGTTGAGTACTAAATGTCAAATATCACTGACTTTTTGACTTATTGAAGAGGGAAAACCATCGTAATTAGTTGTATCTGACATATGCTTCAGGGACAACACTTAGTGTTGGGTCAAAGACAACAAGAGTAGTTTTTATCCTATCTTAGAATAGAAATAGAATATACACATTGAGATGCGAAATTAATTTTTAAGGCTTTGTTAACTTTGTTTTTATAATACTAAACTTTCAAATTTTCAATTTTGAATTGAGTACTTATTCATAACAGGCCAACATAGTTTTTATTCTTTTATTTTTGCATTTGGATGATGATATCAAATTTGGGTTGTTGTTTGAGATCTGTGTTGTTTGAAATCTAGATCTGTGTTGTTTTTAGATGTGGGAGGATCTGATTCAGAAGGCCAAAGATGAAGGCTTCAATGGTATTGGTACTTATGCCTTTCTGAGATGTTTTGTGTTGCAGTACCATTTTGATCAAAGGAATGATCTGATTCGGTTCATTAAGACAATGCAGAAAGCGGGGTTTTATGTCCACCTACGCATTCGACCTCATGTTTGTGTTTAGTTGAACTTTGGGTATGCATCTTCAACTTTTCTGTATTTATGTGTTTGTGAGTTTTCTTTTCTTCTTCCTTAATTCAGTTATTGTTTGGCCTGTTGGTGTGAATTTTTTTTTGTGCTTCACACTAACGCGCTTTTTAAGGTAGAGGATTTCTGTTTGGTTGAAGTATGTTCCTTGCATAGATTCAAAATCGACAGTGGCCCTTTCAAAGTTGAGCTGTAATTTCAGTTCTTTCTATTGTAGTTTGACCAGAGAAATCTTGAAATTCAAATTGCCCCTTTTTTTGTAAACAACTTTTAGGCTGCAATGTAAGGTTTCACTCAAAAAAATTGTACGAATGATGAAACCAATTGAATTGATTTGTTTGACATCCGTTATAGCCTTAGTTGCATCGAAGTTAATGACAGAGAGCTAGCATAAAGGCCCATTAAATATTTCAAAAATAAAAGGGCCAAATCGCACTCATATTTGCTTTGCTTTGCTTTAGCAACTAATCCAAACCATGGAATGGATTCACCACTTTAGAGAAATTGAGATGGAATTATTTGTTTCATATGTTTTTGGCAAAGAATTCTATCTTTCCTCTTACGTGCATTATTTCTGAATTATCATGTAGTATTATTTTATACACTTGAGAAACAAACCTCATTTGGTAACAAAAAAAGAAACAAACCTCATTTTCTTAGCAAATTGTTGTGTTCAACGTGAAGGAAGAGAACTGATGCAAAATATATTATTGGTATTACTTATAATATTTCTAACATGCAATGTTTTGGCCTATTCCTTTTCAAGCTTGAGAGATATTTTAGTTACTTTGGCTTTTTTAAAATTCTGGGTTGATATCATTTGTTGAAGTACAAATACAATGTTTTAGTCTACTCCCTTCAAGTTTATTTATTTCATCACATGGTGATTGATTACTATAAAAATGTAATATATTACATCTTTGCAATTCATAATATTGAGTGTTGATGATTTGTATGTAATGATTGAAGATACCAGATGTGATTAAACTAACATTCTCATTTGCTTACATTACAGATTCGTATGATTGGACAAACATGTGATTTCCTTCAAAATGGATTTGACAGAGCTGTGATTTCCATGCTAACTCATAATTTCACAGTTTTTGGTTTATGATTTCCATGTTACCTTTAGTAAGGATAATTAGTTATTGTTTTCCAGTTAGATTCATGTTGCAAACTGATTAGGTGCTCCAATCTAATATCATTTGATCTGCTTCATTTTATTTTTTTTGAATATTTGTCTCATTTACATTTACTGGCAGATGTCAATTCACGGGGGAACATGCAGTCGCAGAGCTGCTGTCATTGATGGACGAGAAGTTTATGGCAGCAATTAAGCCATTAATTTGCAGATTAATAATAAGTCTGCGCAGAGTTATATCATCTAAAAGATAAGCAGTTGTAAGTCGTTACCATGAACTTGAAATACAGTGGCAAACAAGTTGATTACATTAGATTAGATGAAGTTGCACTGTTGCTGTATAGATCATCTGATTTTGGGTGAATTTGTACTATTGGTTGATAATATACTGAAACTTATAATCTACACGTATTTTTGTTAGTTGTGGTAGTATTATCAAGTTTGAATTCATTTTTGGATGCTGAAAATGACCAACACCTAAAGCAATTGGTGATAACGTTTTTATTTTTTCAAGACTAATGGTAAAAATAGCCTTATTTTAATGGAACAACTAAATTGGTTGTCTAATCTTAAAAGAGAATTAGTTGTAGCTACAAAACTTGACGTGCAAGTTTGAGGTGAGCATTTACTATTTAATTTGTGGTGTTTTTGCTTACGAAATTATTCATATAGTTTGCTAAAATGTACTATTGGATTGGGTGTTTGTGTGTCTCCTTTGTGGATAATGCTTCTATTGACTTCAATTAGTTAACAACAAAACTATTACAATCTTTATATTTTACAACTGATTTTAGATTACTTACATCTTAAATTAACATTTATGTTTCAATATAATCATGTCACGTAACGCGGTCAGCCCGTGCGGATGCACGGGTAATGTACTAGTTATAATAAAAGGAAGAAATATTTTAGAATTTGAAGGGCCAGAAACGTGATCAACTTTTGTTTGTCTAAGCCTTTTTCAAATGTTTTGATTCATAGCTGTAGCGACCGAAAAATTCGGGAAAGGATTCTTCAAAGTTCGAAAGGAAGCCGCCACTAAATTTTAGTTTAAGGGCAAATTCGGAAAATCCCTTTATGTTTTGGACAAGACAGGTTTAGGGTTCGGGAGTCGTTATGTGTGGGGAAGGTGTTAGCACCCCACGACATCCTTTGTCTAATTAATTATATTTTAATATTTACCCTTTTATTTACAGAGAAAAAGACTTAATTAAGTTTTTTATTTTTAGTGCTTGACAAGAGTGGACTCTTGCTCCTACGTACCTCCGGATGCAATGGAGGAATCAAAGCTACGTAGTTCTTCCTGAAAAAGGTTTGTTGGTTGGTGTTTTTTAGTGTAGGGGTCCTAGGATTCATTGAACTGTACAACTCACTGATTCCTAGGACGCTGATTAACCCGATTGTACAACCGACTTAGTTCCCTACTTTTGAAAGTATTTTTGAGGTTTTTTGAAAGAAGTTTGTTTGATGTGAGGTGAGTTGGTTTTAGAATAGGTATTCTAGAACTCTGAATCTGTCTGACTCATTAGTTCTAGAACGCTGACTAACCCGGTTGTACAACCGACTTAGTCCCCTATTTTTAGGAAAAGTGATTTATTTATTTACTTATAAGTTTTTAAGATTACTGAACTGTACAGCTTATTGGTCCTAGGATGATGACTAACCCGGTTGTACAACCGACTTAGCCTTTTATTTGATTTTGAAGAAATAAACTAATTTGTGCATAAAAATAAAATAAAAGACAAAAACTGATAATTAATAAAGACTAGGCTAAAAAAAATAATAAATAACTATATACATAAATAAATATGAATAGATATATACATAAACAATAAATAAATAAATAAATAGATTATATTATAAATAAATGATAAATAAATATGTACATAAAAATAAACAAAATAAATACAAAACTAACCTGGACTCGACGAGTGCCGAACAGGACTGAGCAGCAAACCGGACTCCTATCTAGTCCATTTTGACCCCGAGACCGCAAGAACCGCTTTGAGAATCGGAAAGCCGACTCAAAACGTCCAAATGATCAAAGACAGGTTTTTAGTGAAATGGGCCGCGAACGCTTTGACCCAAAAGATCACTTAACCCGCCAATGATCTCCTCCTCTAATCTTCACCTCTCAACCCCTTTTATATCCAATTGCTAGGGAGCTCTTGTTTCTTGTGAGCAATGTGGGACTAAAACAAGGTAGAGAAAGCAATTCCCCTTTAAAACACAATTCCCGTTTTTCTCAAACCTATCAACGTAAAATTGCGATTCCGTATTCGTTAACCGTTGGATCGTCTTTCTTTTTTGAAAGTAGGTTCGTGAGACATATATATACGCTTTCACCGTTCGGATCGTTGAAACGAGGTCTGATGAGAGAGAAATTGCCTTCGCAATAGCTGCAGTTTTTGGTCCGTTTTTCTCAAACCTCTCATCGTAAAAGTGCGATTCCGGATTCGTTAACCGTCGGATCGTCTTCATTTTTTGACAGTAGGTTCATGAGAAATATATCTCCACTTTCACCGTTCGGATCGTCGAAAAGAGGTCCCAGGAGAGAGAAATTGCCTTCGCAATAGAGCTGCAGATTTGGGTATTTCATCTTTTTGTTCTTATTTTTTAAGCTCTTGTGCTTTGCTTCACTTGCTTTTTCAATTACTCAAAGAGGGTCAAAAGGAAATAACATGTGGGATGATTGACCAAGAATCAAATCATGCATCTTTATTTCAACTTTATATTAATAGTGGTTGATATGCACAAGCTACTTATCTTTTACTTGAGTACATAGAAACGTTTGTTGCAGATACACTAGTACTACTTAATAAAATAAAAAAATATTACAATGATATAAGAACTCGGACAAAATTGGGGTATAACAATAGCTTTATATCATGATGTTTGTTTTAATTTATAAAGTCATGGTCTTGTAATGTTAGTACCGGGGAATATAATTCAAGTCATGGTTTTATATCATCCACTATATTATTATATAAGCATCCTTGAAGGATTGCTCATAGTGTGGTTTTTTTTAGATTATCAATGAAGAAGTTTTGTGGTATAGTTTTTGAAGAACTAATGAATTGGTAATCCAGTATCATTGTAGGATTGCCTAAAGAATTATTTTCTTTATTATTGTCTATGAAGATTTGTGATAGTTCTTGAAGAACTCAAAGAAAAATAGCTTAATATCAAAGCATCCCTGCAGGATTGCTCTAAGCATGATTCTTTTTCGTCAATGTTTAAAATTTGTGGTATATTTCTTGAAGAACAATTGATTAGAAAGTATATTTTTCTTTGATCATCATATATGAAAGATTTGTGATCGAGTTCCCGAAGAACTCGACTTTTACACAATTATTGTAATCTATAAGATCTATTTGACCTTAGTATGTTTTGAAGCAAAGAAAATCAAGAGAAATGACATATAATTTATGTCTCAAATATTCTCTTGAATTAGCAAAATGAGAAAATATTTTCAGAAAAATATTATGAATCAAGATTATGTGATATGGTGATTGTAAAGAATACTCACAAACCACTCAATGAATTGAAGTTCATTCCCAAATGTGAATGACTCACATTATAATTTTGGTACAAGAACTTTTTTTTCCCACCTGAAGTGGAAAAATAATGGAAAGAATGAAAAAAAAAGGTGGGCAGAGTAGCAATATTTGCTATCGTTGTGGGGGCAAAGGTCATACCTGTCGTACGCTAAAACATCTTGTTGATCTCTATCAACAATCACTTAAAATAAAGATAAAAAGACATATTGAGAAAAAATTTATCTTATGAAGATGACGGTAATATGAATATATTTTCTTCTACTATCTTATAGTTAATCTAACTTATTACATGTTATGATGTTCTTCCTTATAACTTTTATTTCATCATGTTAATATTTTATTAATATTTCTTGCATAGAAATTTTATTAAGAAATTTATTTGGCTACCATTTTTCCTTATAGCCCTATCATGTTTTCTATTCTTGATGAATTCTCGAAGAATTCAACATTCAAGCATCCCTGTTAGATTGTATAAAGACGATTATCATGTTTGACTATTCCTGATGAATTCTTGAAGAATTCAATATTCAAGCATCCTACAAGATTGCTCAAAGTGTGAAAGTTTGTTATATAGTTCTTAAAGAACTCGAAAAAATGTTCAAGCATCCATTAAAGATTGCTCAAAGCATGATTTTTTTTGTCATCGCTTAGATTTGAGATATAGTTCCTGCATCCTGAAGAACAAAGTAAATATGATTGTTGATGAAAATTTGTGATACAATTTATGAAGTACAATAAATCCATTATTCAAGCATCCTTGAAGGATTGCACAAATAACTGTTTCTATGTATCATTTACACATTGAGAATCCATTGGATTCCCCCAAGTCTCACAGAAGCTTTTTAATTTTCAAAGATATTCATATAAATGGATATCATATTGAAACGAGAGATGAAAGAGATATTGAATATGTTTATATAACGAGACATACTTTGATAAAATAAGTGCAGTGGAAAAATTGTCTATTTTTTCCTCTGATTTGTACTGCACTTATATATGTGCAATTGAAGCACATGTCATGTAAACCAGAAGTTTACATGTCATAATAATTTAGTTGTTGGCAAGAAGGATTGGACCATCCCGAGTATATAGTGATGCGAAAAATGGTTAATTTTTTTTAATGTGAACTTGTATTGAAGAGCCAGTAGTTTCTTCAATCTACTAACTTTTGTGTTCACCAGTTCCCAAAAGAAATTGGTAATTTGAGCGAACAAGTCTCTCGTAATTCTAGAAATTATATAAGGTGATATTTGTAAACGAGTACACGTACGTGGACCATTGAGATATTTGTGATCTTAATTGATGCATCAAATATATGGCCACATATATATCGTCAACTCACAACTGGAAGTTTGTGTGATTGTTTGCTCAACTAATTTGAGTGAGAGGTCATTATGTGAATTACCCTAAAAGCATATCATAAGTGTTGTATGATATTGGACATCACTTAGTATACGCTCACTCATAAAATGGTCTTGAAGAACCATTCTTTAGACGTCTAAAGTTAATTACATGACCAATACTTATGAGATAAGAAGTTCTATTCTACTTGGGAACATGCAATTTTACATGCTGTAATATTGATTCGCATCAACCCAACAAGTTATCACAACTCTTCCCCTTTACATTTGGTTTTTTGTCACGAACCTAATATTTCCCATCTTAGAATTCTTGAATGTGCAATGCACTATGATAGGTCCTCAAAGAATTTTGGAAACATATTAGATATAAATCTCCATGTATAATATATTATCTTGAGCCAGCAATTGGAGACTTGTTTATAGTCCAGTGTGATGATTATCATTTGAAGAATTAGATTTCCCAACATTAGGGGGAGAGAATAAGCAGCTGGACAAAAGAGATTAGTATGAATGAATTATCATTGTCTCATCTTGATCCTCAAA
This sequence comes from Oxytropis ochrocephala, assembly GCA_020916435.1. NCBI lineage: Eukaryota > Viridiplantae > Streptophyta > Magnoliopsida > Fabales > Fabaceae > Oxytropis > Oxytropis ochrocephala. Next base: position 66,797,166 of record CM037094.1, on the reverse strand, counting down.
CAAAACAATGTGAACTAGAAGTTCAAAAGATAATTCATTTGAAAAGCTTAGAAATCATCTACCAAATGCAGTCATTGATCCAAAGGTGTGACCAAATCATATATATCAGTTGTTAATGCTCCATTAAAATGGATGTCCCTGTTGGACAATCGAATATTGAAAATGAGTCTCAATCGCGCCTGAAGCGTGGTAGACCAATCGGTTCCAAATGTAAAAATCCTCGAACAAGAAAATGAGCTAAAACAAAAGATGGTCCAAGCGAGGGTATAGAAACTCTAAAAGAGTATTCAGACATAATTGACATTACAGTTCCAGAAGAACTGATCAGGTACCTGAAAAGTTATGAAATTAAAGAGATCTCAATGAATTATGTCAAGAATGAAATACAATGGAATCGAAACGAAGTCAACATTGACGATGTTTTTACTAAATATAGCGCTAAATGTGATAAATATTAGTGAGGATCATGAATCAAAGTCTACTAAAGATTGTAGACGATGTGAATTGGCTAAAATTAAAATATGAAATTGAAGCAGAATGAGAATGATGAAATTGTGAGATATAAAGCTCGACATGTTGCTCAAGGGTGGATGCAAGTACTTTTCAGTACTTAATTAGCCTTGTAGCATATGAAGAGCTCAATTTTCACAAGTTGAATATTGCTACAACTTATTTGTTGATAGTCATAATTATTTAAAGATCCCCAAAGGATTTAATATTCTAGTGAACACTTTTTGGATTCTCGAGATGATTACTCAAATTGAATCAGTACCTCCATGAGATGATATAATTTGAACACATATGGTATAATCGTCTCAATTTATATTCTATATGAGGGATATAAAAATGACACCATTGGTCCATAGAGTTCTATGAAAAGATCAATACCTGAAATTTTCTATAGTTTGATATTATTGGAACTCCTAAAGAGCTTTCCAAAATTATAGATTACTCAAAGAAAGAGTTCTATATGAATGACCTCAAATTATATAAAATGAGTTTTTAAGGTTGAACCTGTGAATGATCTCTAAATGGAAAATCCCAGAAGGATTCAAGATGTAAATAAATATCTTCAAATAGAATCTTTTGAAAAACAAAGTCTCGTCTTGATCCAGAGACCGAACAATTAGTTAGTTAATTTTTTTTTGTTTAATATCATACAACAAAAAAGAGGAGATACATCACAAGTGACAACGGAGTAGATTACTCCATATGCACTCTGGGAAAAACAAAGTCTCGACATTCAAGATAATACTGACCGCAAAGCTCCATTAAAAGAGGAGATACATCACAAGTGACAGCGGAGTAGATTGCTCCATATGCACTCTGGGAAAAACTCCAAATGCTGAAATTTATATTCTGAAGTGACACTTCATTCAGGGGGAGAAAAGTTGCACTCTTTTTTCCTTTGCCATGGTTTTTTCCCACTGGGTTTTCCTGGAAAGGTTTTTAACGAGACAACTCCCACTGACAAGATATTTTACTCTTTTTCCTTCACTAGATTTTTTATTCCACCGAGTTTTTTTTCAAGTAAGATTTTTAATGAGGCATATCCTCAATAGACATCCAATGGGGAGTGTTATGAATATTAAGATTGTTAGTGGATGTCCATTTGTCTTCTCCCATATTCTCATCATTATCTTGTATAGTGGTCTTTTATGATTGACCACTCACTTCCAATCCCCACCATATAAATATGATTCACCCTCATATGTAAGGTGTACTTGTAATGAGAAATACAAAGACTCACATATTCTCTCATTCCCTTGTTCTTCTTTTGATATAGTCTTGATTATTTCATATCACAAATCAGTTATTTAATTTAATAAATGAGTGTTAAATAATAAAAAAATAGAAATTACAAAATGTACTAACTTTACAACATCACAAAATAATAAATATTAATAAAAAAAACAATCTTGGGCCTCATCCTTGCTCTATTTGCTGAGCAAATTTCCTCAGCAAGCTCGATTCCTAAAAAATTAATTTCTTCATAAAATACGTAAAATGCTATGCTAAACGATGTGCTTTGAATTATTATAGTGTTTGAAAAAATTTGAATGGTTCACAAGTTAATTTATGTAAAGTGCAACTCACCACTTTACAAAATTAATTTTTTTATACTTCTTTTCTTTATATTTTTTTATATTTAGTTTTTGCGAGTACTCGCGCCCACCCACTTTTATTTCTTTAATGAGTACTAATGTCGATCTTCCTTCTTTTATGACTTTTATTTTGGTTATTTTACACAAACCAGATTTAGCTAATCCCGCGCATTGCACGAGTATTAGGGCTAATTTCTATAACTCCATTCTATTTGATTTCTAATTATACCAAGTTTAATATTAATAAATTTCAATTTAGTTTATTTATATTCGTAAACATTAGCACTCTCCGTGCATCGTGCGGGTGATGAGGCTAGTTGAAATACTCTGTAAGTAGCCAATATTAGAGTAGGTTATTATTACCGCTCAAAAATTTAGATGGTTTTTTAGAGTGAAGGACCAACTAAGTCTATATTTTAACATGGTGTTTGCTGAGATTTCATTTTTATATTTTGCCCACCTAAAAAAAAAGATAATAATAGGCATTTACCTAAAAGCACTTGAGTGAGATAATAGGATTTTCTTCCAGCTTAACCAAGGTCTGAAGTTCGAATCCAACATTGACCATGCAACAGTGTTAAATCTCTTGAAAGAGAGCTTTATTGCCCATTGTGATATTACCCAGCTCGAGAGATTAATATGTGTAGTTGCGCGCATATTAGTTTATAAAAAAATAATAACAGACATTTTTTCATTTTCATCGTTGAGATTGAGACCGGTGAGATTTAGTTAGTGCCTTAGGTTATACGGCATTCTTAACATAAAAAATTAAATGGAATTTTCTAGGGGTATGTCTGTCTTGTCTCCGTCTTTCTCTCCCTAGAGATCGTAGAGACAGATAGGGAAGGAGGGCCCAAGGGGACTATTAAATTAATCTGTTATTGCCGGTTATGTAAATTCAATATTTAATTAAGATCATTTTCGTGCTTGTGAAACCTAATCTATGTTTGTTTATTGTGCTTTTAGTACTGGTCAAATTCTTCTTTAATTGGGCCTATGCTTCATTTTCTTGAGGCTATTGCTTTTCCCACACCTCCTCCTACTCTAAACACACCTCATAAGGGTGTGAAAAGACCAAAAGACCTATGTTTTTTAAGAAATTTTCACCTGTTCGAACACGGGCCTTCGAACAGGTTCGAACGAGGCCGTTCGAACAGGTTCGAACGAGGCCGTTCGAGTGTGTTAAATATGGACAGACACCCCTTGGGCGTTTTTTCATGTGTTCGAATAGGGTCATGCGAACACGTTCGAATGGGGTCATTCGAACATGTGCGAATGATGGTGTTCGAACCCGTCTTTGAAATTGCTGCAGGTATTGGACGCCTCAGATTCCACCGACAGTTTTAATCAACGGTTTATAATCAGTCAAATGTGTCAGATAAAGGAGTGGATGTCAATCCCTTTGGAAATTGTGCCTGAACGATAGAATTTAAACGGCTCAGATTTGTGATCTAAAAATGAAATCAACGGTGACATTTCACCACGCCTATTATAAAAGGGGGTCACATCCTCGGACCTTCTTCACCAAACCCTAATCGCTTCTTCACCAAAACCTTCTCTCCTTCATCCCAACCCACCGCTTCTTCACCAAAACCTTCTCTCCTTCTTCCCAACCCAAATTGAAATGGAATGGCAATTGTGCTCAACCCAAAGATTTAAACGACAAATTCCTAACATCCCTTCACCACAATGGGATCACTACCACCGACTTTAACATGGTGCAGTGTTTCGTTGTCCTAACCATGTCTTCTCGCGGGATGAGTAAGGACATCACCTTCGCCCAACCAAGGAAAAGGCCGAGAGGAAGATTCGCCCGCAGGGAGCGTGGCGTAAAGACGTGGAGCGTATACGTTTCAAAAAGTTCAATTGTAGAGATGATGGGACCGCCCATTATTCACATGGAGATCCAAAGCGACGACGACGTCCGCGCGCAATGATGGAACATTTAGCTAACGTTCGATGGGGCGACAAATCTTAGAGCTGTACGTGGACACAGTACGCACTCCAGAAGAAGTCATGCATCTTCTTCAACAAGGACCACCCACACCACAACAACCCATACTTACGCACACCTGTAAAGTTGACTATGAGATGACTGTCCAGTGCAGGTACCAAGCTGGTGTGTTGCTTCATGGTCAAAAGACTAACCATTTCAGCTTAAGAACAACATCACCTTTGCGAAATTGAAAGAAAAACTAACGTAAAATGTGCACCTAGATGGTGTGGAGCAAGATATTAAAAGTATCGAATGTCAATCCCCCTACATCTGTAGCATTACACCACGTAATCGTATTCGGAAGTGCCCCAAGCGTATCAAGAATGACAAAGACGTTCGTGAAATGTTTGAGAAACATGAAGAATTCCAAGGTTTCATTGAACCTTATCTCAAATTGTTCGTCGAAACACAAGAATCTGCCGAATCCATCCGCCGTAGCATTAGAGGTAGTAGTTCTAAGTAGAACTAGGTTGTATTATGTTTTCCTGTCGTTTCGTTTTAAATTTCCTATCCTTGTATTTTTGCAATTTGTGTTTTTCATTTCTGTTCTTATCCAATATTAAATTTTGTTCGACTTTTTAATTTTACCGTAATTATTATCGTAATGCCAATAAATTTGCGCCAACGTAAAGGGAATTTCAAATTAAAAAACCAAATGAAACAAAGTAGTTAATTTATACAAAAAATCCAAACATATATCCCCCTATGACATATCCTACTGGGTGTTGCGCCCCCTCCTCCTCTCATACACATTGCCAAACCTCCTCCTAAACCCACGGAAGGGGTTGAGCAGCCTCTTGATGCGCTGAAACATGCTCCTCACTGGCTCTGGGACATTATCATCGATGGTCCCATCCATGTCATCAACCAAATCCAGCAGCTCTGGTAGCATCTGTCAACCAAATAACATAACATTATTATTTAAATAAATAGAAGATTAAGAAACATTATCAATGCAATAAACATAAAAGACACGCACTACACCGACATCGTGCTCATCTCGCAAGCCGTGTACATAATGCTCAGGGAAGAGAAAGGGATGTGAGACCCTAGAGTACCATGGAAAGTAGCCCGACACCGTGTTTGAGGAGTACGGCACACAGGGAGGCCCCCGCGCCACCAAGTGGTCCTCGAAGTGTGTCCACATCTCGTCACACTCGGATAGGGTACATACGGCCCTAGTAGCAGGTCTGGGATCCTCCGGAATGTGCTGCACCTGCCCAAACTGTCTGAGCACTCGATCTGGCAAGTGGCGCATCATGCAGCCACCACTCCGAATGAACCTCCGAACTCGCCGCCTCAAAGAAGGTCTCACCGCCTATCCGGCCGCTAACGCTCTATGAATGGGTTCAAGACCCCTTGTGGAGAATGGGAAACTAAGCCCAACCAAAGGAACCAACCACGAAGGCGCCGTCAGTGTCCCTAATCTGCACATGAAACACTGTCGTAACAAGTCCATGTGGGATTGTTTGTAAATCCGGTCGCACCTGCATTCATAAATGACACAATAAGCTAAAACATTCAACAACATAATAAACAAATTTACAACAGTCAACTATAAAATAATAACTTACCTGGCCAGAATAAAAATCAGTAAGGATATGTGCCCACGTATGTGGGCAACACGTAACCATCTTACGGTCCACCAGAAATGGGAATGTTGCCCTAACAAAGCAGCAGCCTCTCCGAGGCTCAAAGAACCTCCTCCTCACGTGGCTCAGCAGCCTCCTCCTCATGATGCCTAGATGATGAAGGCCTAGAAGATGAAGGCCTAGCAGATGAAGGCCTAGTAGATCAAGGGCCTGCCAACTCATAGGCCGGAAATTGAGCATCACGCTCAATATCCTGCCCAATATCCTCGGGAAGTGGGGGAGGAGAGGAGGAACATCAACCCTGCCCCTACCCCTAGCACGACCCCTAGCTCGGGAGGGTTCACCAGCTTCTTCCCTCCTTTGCGGTTTGAAACCGTAGGAGGTGGCCGCCCGCTCGCTCGCTCGGATTGTTCACCACACATGACCACCTCTGCTCTCCTCACCATATCCAAACAACAATTAATGTAACCAATTAAACCAAATTTACGTAACCAAACACAAAAAGCCGAAAATCAGATCGCTAAACGATCGCTTCGAACGGCCACATGCGAACATGTTCGCACAACCCCGTTCGAACAAGTCAGTTTCAGTTTCCAAATTACAACGGTTCGAATGAGGTCGTTCGAACGGTGTTCGCACAACCTCAATCGAACACCTTCATTTTCACGTGTTCGAGGGACTTCGTTCGAACAATACAGCGTTTCAGAAAAAAAACCCAAATGCAGCGTGGGGGAGAGGCATACCTTGAAGAAAATGGAACGATTAGAGAGTGTGAGGGGAGGCGAAAAGAACCCAGCAATTGTTGAGAGTGTTGGTGGAGAAGATTGAGTGAGAGATTGGGTGAGATTGAGTGAGTTGGGAGAAGGTGAGTGAGAGGGAGAGTGAGGTTAGGGTTCGAAGGGAGGGGAGGGGAGAGTGAGAGACGAGGGAGAGTGAGAAGGGGGGAGGGGTGTGGGTTTTTTTTTTGAATGGGGGGTAAATTTGGAATTTAAATTTTGATGGGGTGTGAATAAGTAGGAGGGGTGTGGGAAAAGTAAGAGCCTTTTCTTGATTGGGTTTTGGCCCAACTTGTTCTTTTTCCTAGATTTTTCTTTGCGTTTGCTTTTCCCACATTCTCTTCTACTCTTTCACACCCCTTAACAAATTTTATTCCAAAAGTAACCTCGCGTGAAACGCTGTGAGGACATGTTTTATGACTGTTCGAACGACATTGTTCGAACACGTTCGAACAACATCATGCGAACGCAATAAAAAGGTGAATGTGGTGTGAGAGTCCATTTTTTGTAATAAAATAGGGTGTTCGAACACCCTCATGCGAACCTGTTCGCATGACCCCATGCGAACAGGTGAAATTATGCACAAGAGGGTGTGAAGTCAAGATTTAACACACACGAACAATGTCATTCGAACTTGTTCGAAGGCCCGTGTTCGAACAGGTGAAATTTTATGAAAAAAGAGAGGTTTTGACTGGCCTTTTGGTCTTTTCACACTCTTATGGGGTGTGTTTTGAATAGGAGGGGGTGTGAGAAAAACAAACACCTTTTTCTTTTGATCAAAAAATAACCTTTTCTTTTTAAAATAATCAAATCAGTTATTTAATTTAATAAATTAGTGTTAAATAATAAAAAATAGAAATTACAAAATACGCTAACTTTACAACATCACAAAATAACAAATATTACAAACAAAAAAAAGATCTTGGGCCTCATCCTTGCTCTCTTTGCTGAGCAAGTTTCCTCAGCAAGCTTGATTCCTAAAATGGAAATAAATGATTATCAATTTTAATGTGCTAATTTCGTTTGGGACCTATAAAATAAGGGTGAACCAACAGCAAATGACACTACAGTAGTGTAGTGATTCAACAAGGACACTGAAAGTATTCTCTCTCTCTCCTCCCTACGAAGCTCTCACTCTCTCTCTCTCTCTCTCTTGTGACAACCCCTCCATTTTTCCCATGGTATTCTTTCATTCTCTCTGAATTTGTTTCCCTCCTTCTCTTCCTCTTCTTCCTTCTCTTAAGCCACTTTTTTGTTTGTTTCTCTCTCTCTCTATGTATTTTTGTTTGTTCCAGTTGAGAATGAAGTAAGTAACCTTCCATCTCTCTTTTTACTTTCCCCTTTTATTATATTATTATTATTACTTTACTTTTTTTCTTATTTTATTAAAAATTTAAATGATAAACAATTGCTTGAATACTTGATAACCTCTCTAAATCATTCATCCCTCCCTTTTCTATTTATTTTTTCATTTAGTTTATTTTGTTTAAATATTAATGATAACTATTTTTCAATAGTTGCACAGTTCATTTTTATTTTCTTTGTCAACTTTTCATTGATATTCAAAAAATAAAATTAAAATATTCATTTTCCTCTCATAAATAATAAATATAGGGGATTAAGTTGACTGTACAATCGGTTTAGTCAGTGTATTAGGAAGAATGAATTGTACAGCTAGATAGTTCTAAAATCCCTATAAAAATAAAATAAAAATAAAATAATCCCAGCTGTGGTTGACGTTGTTCAACTACTTTTGGATTACGTTACCACAAGTGATAAGATAAAGATAAAGATAAAACACCGAAAGGATATGAGTGAGGGGTCGCGAAATAACTCACTGAGATTTGTAATCTCACCCTTTATGTTGTTATGTTTTTAGATTGACAGGTAAGATCAAGCGAGTTGAGGAAAAGTAGTAGTTGTTTTGGCTATCGAGTTGAAGGGATCCTTTGAGATCTAGTTTATTGTTAGTTTCCCTAGTTAAGGGGTTATGTATTATAGCTTTAGATGATCTAGTATTTGATCATGAAAATCCTAGATTATTGTATTAAGTTTAATTCGTTCTTTGGATTTGAACTATGTTTAAGGAATGACATCATGCAACTGCTTTTGATTATGTCATTTAAGTTACCCTTTTTGGTATTTATACCACTCGAGACTATGTTTTATTCAAATCCATAAACGGGTTAGACTCTGATTATATTAAAATGGTTAACATCCCAGCTTTATGGCGTCTAAAGTTCAGGCTGTTACATTATTCTTGCATCATTAATCATTCAAAAATATACATTTTAGTTAGAATTCATTTTAAAACATAAATGATACTTTGGATAATCTACATGTTGCAGTGCCTTAAAAAACAAAACAAAATCAATTAAAATAGTTGATCTTTTCAAGTAATCATTCCTTTATGCATTTCATGCGTTTCCATTTTCATTATATATGTCCATCATAACGCGTTCATTTATGCGTAACATTTGATTCTATAAAAAAAAGATAACCATACTTTTTGAAAAAAAAAATGTCTATCTTTGATGAGAGATAGGGCGTTCTTGCGAAATACATTCTAATTGATTGTTCTATCTTGGAAAACTTTAACCTACTAAATTACTGAACGATGTCGAACTTAGTTGTAAACTCAAAGTGTTTCAAGGCACTCAATATTCCAAAAGAAGAAGGTATGCACTATTTGCAGCTCGTCCACAATTTTTGTCAGCAAAGTGATGCATCTCATCCATCCCATGATAAATGATCAAAATGGTCCATTTTGTTAACTAATGTATCATAAAAAATTTCTCCTATTATGTTTCTAACTAATGTTAACTCTCTATGAAGCATTCATATAGTGAACTTATATGACATGTGTATTTACTATTGTTTGAGTCGACCAATGTCCTCCTCAACTTTGCATCTTATCATCATTGACGTCCATGTCCAATCCCACCCCAACCACCCATAAAGTGTCTATTCCCCACACCAGTATCTAGTTGATTATTCGGTTTGTTCTCAATGATGAAATTTCATTAAATAACACTTTAGGTCCTCCATACTCGAGGCAGATTTTGTGATGACTAAGATATCTTATCAACATTGTATTCACTTGGTGCAATCCCTTTGAAAAAAAACAAAAAGAACAACAACAAAAAAATTTAAAAAGAAAAAAAGAAAGACCCGTTAGGTTGGAAACTCGCAAGAGCAACCTAAGCAAAATTTAGGACATGAGAAGAAATCATAATAGTAATATAAATCACAAATCTTGCCACCTAAGCGACCAACTAAGATTTTCCACGTAAATCTCTTCTAAATATGTGACTTTACACGTCATCCACATTGCCCCCACGGTTGCACGCTGGATGTCAGTCATTGAATAAAATAAAATGAAGAAATGTCTTACATGAGAGTTGAACACTTGACCTTCGAGTGGCAAACAACAACAACAACCACTGCACCATGCGCTACTTTTGATACAAATTTCACACTCACTGTTAATTAACTCAATGAACCCATGCACCATTACGATAAATACACATAATAAAAATTCATAAATTATCTTAATCATAATCTTAATCTTAATATTAATCTTAATCTTAATTATATACAATTGTAAGTTTTCCAAATAGACTATACACGTCACCATTAAAAAAAGCCACCTCATCCGTAGAAAATCCACGAAATACACCTGATAAATAGGTGGACTCCATGTCAAGTTTGCAATGAATCCAACAGTTGCTAACATAATTCTCTCCATTGAAACCTGATCCAATGGATCTGGTGGTAGGTAGTACATATCGCATTGTATGTATTTTTTTCTCAACAATAAACGGTTCAACAATGATCAACGGTGTTCATGAGAAATGCTTTATATCCAACGGTGGATGTTTCAAAAAATTTCGGCTGACAACACATTCAATATATTTTATAACGCATATAAATGACAAATTAAAGTGATTAACTCATGGCCATAAATCATGGAAAACAAACGTGGGCATGTTGTGAATGATCACTCAGCATTAACCATGGCGTCATTACTAGTGAAACCGTTACAAATGAATAATCTCCGTTGATCGCTTTAGTGCTCCTGTTACAAGAGTTTGCCATATTGTGATCCAACGGTTACAGCTGGGTCAAACATGATATCAAAACCGTCAATATTAGTCATTAAAGATTTTGATGTGCTTTTTAATTAGAATTTAAATACTCATTATGCCATTTCAATTGGGTGTAGACCGCACATTCTCTTTGGCCTTTGAGAGATAAAAAATGCAGCAACTGCCGACACCGTTCTTTTTAGAGCTCCACTGTAAGTATCATCTACAATAGAAGAATACAAGGTCTTCTAAAATGGCGTCTCAATTTTTTTTAGTTTGTCTCATGTATATTTTTTTCTCTAAAAGTTGCTTTGCCTTTTTAGGAAAATTAATCCAAGTCAACTTTTTTTCGTGGACTAATTCCCCTGCATCATAGAAAGCGTTCATTTTATTAGTGTTAATCTCTTTCATTGTGTTAGCTTTTATCTTTTGTTCATCTATCTTGCAGAGGTGGAAGTTGGAAGGTGAGGAGATTTCCTTATTCATTTTCTACAACTGGTGAAAAGTACACTTGATGGCTACAAGGTGAGTTTTAGGTTGCTATGTACTTGGATTTTTGTTTTCTTTGTTTTGATGAGTTGAAAATTTTTATACTTATTACTCTCATCTTCTTACATGAAAATTGAATTGTCAAAATTTATCAATTCCTTGGTGAAGTTTCTCATATAAAACTTAGAGGTTGATGCCTTTGCTATACTTGCGCAAGAAGATGAAAATTGTAGTGATTTGGCTATTCATAACTTTTTTTGTTTTTTCATGTTCTCTCGAAAATACTGGTATTGCTATATTCATGATCTATGGCAAGGTTTTGGAGGATGATGAATCAAAGTTTTATATGTCAAAGAGGGTTGATGAGAAGGACTCTTATCTTTCCGTGCTATATCCTCAACAAAGTTATGATATGAAAGGAGGATTTCCTCGCAAGGATGTTATGTAATTTATGGCAATGTTTGGTAGGTAGCTTATGATGGGGTAAAATATAACATGTTATTTCTGTTTTGTAGAATTGAATGGAACCTACTATTAGAAGGAAAAAATGTACGTTTTAGATGAACTTCTAGCTTATGATATTTTCAATTGAAGTAAGTATAATTCTCTTCATACAAAAAAGCTCAGTTTGTAAGTATAATTCCAATCTGCTCTGTTTCTTATTCTTAATGTGTGTTATATGTCCACTTTTCCACCTACTTTAAATCGTTGACACTTTTAAATTTCAAATAAATGACCAACATGGTGTGTACTTGAGTGTTTTTGCTATAATCAAATGTCTTTGCTATACTTGAGTGTACTTGAGTGTTTATGCCATGTTTATTTGTATCATATTTGTTTGATTTCACTTCAATGGAATGTCCTCCAAAGTTCTCATATGCCATGTTAATTCTGCTGTCCTTTTCTTTTTGGTTGGTAATTCTATTTTGTATGTTTTGCATATTTTGTATATTTTGTAGTCCTCAAGATCGAGTTGAAATGTTAGGAGTTGTGTAACATGCACAAGTCTGATCTGTTATCATATCTGGATACATCTTAAATAGGTTAAGCTTGCTTAACAATTTCTCCGTTTTTCTTCAGCTTTGCAAAAGAGGGTTTATAATTCTTCTGCCCAATTCTGGAAGTTAAGTAGTTATAGAAGCTTGATCTTCCTTCCTTATAAGATTTTGGGGTTCTTAACAGGATAGAAATATAAGGATTCATTGTCATAGGTTCTGCTCTGGTGCTTTTCTTTTATAATACATTTTGCTTTTGAAGTATGATGTCTTTAGTTTTACTGTTAATAGAGAATTTAGTAACTTAGTTGGGGATTGAGATCACAGTGCAAGTTGATGAAAGATAACTACTCTCACGTTTACTTTTGTGAATGCTTTTAAATGGTATCTTGACTTTGTCATATAACCCACTTTTACAATGGTTACATAGGAAGTATCTTGACTTTGTCATATAACCCATCCTCATATAACCCGTCCCTCGGGGAAATATGCTTATGTATGACTATATTAGACAAATAAAATTGCGGCTACTGTAATTAACGGTCATGATTCATCAAAATTTCGGCTGCAAAAATCAACGACTACCAGATAAAACCCAAATTAATTCTAGCTTAACAATCAAAACTATCCCTCCAAACTATCCCTGTCCCCATCCTCAATCTTCACCACGGTGAGTCCCCCCCCCCTCCCACCCATCCCCGTCCACCTTCCCACGGTCCTTGCGGGGACCACCGTTAATTTATCAAAAGTTAGCAACTGTGTAAATTAAAATATATAAAAGTTTAAAAAATATATATAAAAAAGTATGAATGCAGAACGAAAGTTTAACATTTTAATACAAAAGCCAGTCTTACTTTTATATTTTAAAATATAAAAAGTCACACAATGTAATACCTTTTTATACATTTAAACACATATAAAAGACCAAAAAATGGATTAGTTAATCTATATATATATATATATATATATATATATATATATATAGGATATTTATATAAAATATCCGGGATGAGGAGCATGATTCCCGTCCCCATCCTCAAAATTGACGGGGAGCAGAGAGATGTTAAATCTATTGTCAACTTTGAATTTGCATTTTACATGCCATTTCTAATAATTAAGTCTTTCTTTAAAGATAGTAAATTGCTAAATTATTTGAAATTAATAAACTATTTTTATATTTAATATTTTCAATAGTTAACTATCTATTTCAAAAATAGTAACTTACTTAACTATTTATAATAAAAAAGATATTTTTATATTTTATAGTTCTATATAGTTAAACATTGATTTAAAAATAGAAAAATATTAAATTAAATAAAAAATATATATTCTATTCTTATATTTTATATGTTATCCAATATCTATATAAGTAGGTTTCTATAGACATATTATATAACATAATGACTTTATAAATGTTGTTTTACAAAGAAACGTGTGTGCATCACATGAAACAACTGAAGGCGACAACTGAAAATTTAGTAAAGACCCGATCAACGAATCGCAATGTTACGTTCATTTGAAATGTATACCCGTGCTGGCACGGGTGATCATACTAGTAAAGAAAAAGAGCAAATATATAACAATAAATGAACTTTTTTCCTAAAGCTAAATTTTGAAAAAATAAGCAATCATGATTGGAAAGAAGTTTGGTCATCTTTCTATATCCTCAAAAAAAAGAAGAGAAGAAATATCCTTTGCTGCCCACTTTGAGCCGAAAAATCAAAAATTTATTTCAATCACCCTAGACAATGATCAATTCCATATCTAATGTTGGAACTTTGATGTTGTGTGAATTAAAAAAGTCCCACATTGGATAGAGTAGTCAATCTCTTTAGCTTTCCCTCTTTCAGCTTTGTGCATTTTTTCCAAGGTAAAATGCAAAATTGAAGACTAAAACACCAAAGATGAAGACTCACTCAAACAAAACTTGCATAATTCCCACTCAACAATAAATATTATCCAAGATACTCCAACAAAATCTTTTGGCTAGTATACAAAAACAGATCCATCTTCTTTTTAGTGAGGAGGTCACCAACGATACACTCTAAGTGGAATTTGGAAATTCAAATCCCTAAAAATATTCATTTATGTTACGTCATCGCAACAAAGTAAGGTAGGTAAGCAACACCAAAAAAGGTGGTAAACGAGGGAACCTATGAACGCAGATTGATGCAAAGTACAAACAACTCAAACAATTTCAAACATAATCTTATTCATATCAAACCACACTAACTTAACACCCTAAACCAACACCAAAAAAAATATGAAAGGAACTGAAAAACATTAAAAACATGAGACCAGAGCTGTTCAATATTCAAACTACAATAAACCGAAAAAGTTTAGAAACTCCTAAGTGGCTAAGCCTTCTCCTTCTACTTCTCCCTCTTAATCTTGTCCTTGGTAAACCTTTCAACCTCTTCTTTAAGATAGTCCATTCGTTCCTTTTCTTGACTACAAATCTTTTCCTATTCAAGAAATTCCTCCAATGCCTTATTTGCTTGAATTTTTGCACCCATACTGTGACGACATACCTCTGTATTGAATTTTTTTCTCTTTTTCTTGCAGGATATGCTTAGCAACAGAGGGGAGGTGCAATTAGTGAAGCCTAGCTTCACTGACCCAACCCAATGATGTACTCTATGCTGCACCAAAAAAGTTTGTTTGGTGGGTCTTGCGCACCCACTGGATCCTAAGCGGTAAAACACGGACCCGGCTGAAAGACCCGATATACTTAAGGTCAATCTTGACCTAGCTGAACCGGTTCTTGATCACTTTCTCTCACTCTCTCTCTCTCTCTCTGAAGCTCTGGCCTTCTCTCTACTCTTCTCTCTTCGAAACCCTAGTTCTGGTTGAAGCTCTCACCGATCTATCGTGATTGAAGCTTCGATCTTAATTGGTTTCTTGCTTATGATGATCGTTGATGATGATGAAACAACACCCCTTTGGTTTTGTTCTGAATCAAATAGATCTGAAGCCTCTTTTACCACTTCTCACTTCGCGATAACGAAAGTACTGTACCTTCGATTCTGTGCTTGATTTCAACAATCAAGCTTCAACCGAAGGTAATAGACACACTCTATCACACAAACACTGCTTTGATTCTCACAATTTCTCAGTTAAGATTAGGTCAAACCCTAACCCTAATTTCTTTCTTTCTACAGTGCAGGACACACGAAGGTTACGTTACAAGACTTGCTTAAGGTAAAATCACACCCTCTATGGGATTTCACCTTCAGTTTTTCACTTCTTGATAAAACCCTAATTTGTTTCACTGTTTGATGTTCTGCATGCACCACTGTTGAGACCTTGATGAACCCTAACACCAAGCCTTGTAAGAACCAGAGTTCTTCACAAACTCAGAAGGTAACATTCTTTCTCTCTGACCCTTTCTTCTCTTTTCTTCACTTCTAATTCAGTCTCGAAATTAGACTAACCTTTCACTTCTCTTTGTTGTGAGGTAATCAATCCCTTCGTGTGAAAAACAAGGACACCGAAAGTATTCTCTCTCTCTCCCTCCCTCTGAAGCTCTCACTCTCTCTCTCTCTCTCTCTCTGTGACAACCCTCCATTTTTCCCATGGTATTCTTTCATTCTCTCTCCGAATTTGTTTCCTCCTTCTCTTCCTCTTCTTCCTTCTCTTAAGCCACTTTTTGTTTGTTTCTCTCTCTCTCTCTATACTTTTTTTGTTTGTTCCAATTGAGAATGAAGTAAGTATTAGGGTTAAACCTTCCATCTCTCTTTTTACTTTCCCCTTTTATTATATTATTATTATTACTTTACTTTTTTCTTATTTTATTAAAAATTTAAATGATAAACAATTGCTTGAATACTTGATAACCTTTTTAAATCATTCATCCCTCCCTTTTCTGTTTTATTTTTTAAATTAGTTTATTTTGTTTAAATATTAATGATAACTATCATTCAATAGTTGCACAGTTCATTTTTATTTTCTTTGTCAACTTTTCATTCATATTCAAACATAAAAATAAAATATTCATTTTCCTCTCATAAATAATAAATATAGGGGATTAAGTTGACTGTACAATCGGTTTAGTCAGTGTATTAGGAAGAATGAATTGTACAGCTAGATAGTTCTAAAATCCCTATAAAAATAAAATAAAATAAAATAATCCCCGCTGTGGTTGACGTTGTTCAACTACTTTTGGATTACGTTACCACAAGTGATAAGATAAAGATAAAACACCGAAAAGATATGAGTGAGGGGTCGCGAAAGAACTCGCTGAGATTTGTAATCTCACCTTTTATGTTGTTATGTTTTTTAGATTGACAGGGTAAGATCAAGCGAGTTGAGGAAAAGTAGTAGTTGTTTTGGCTATCGAGTTGAAGGGATCCTTTGAGATCTAGTTTATTGTTAGTTTCCCTAGTTAAGGGGTTATGTATTATAGCTTTAGATGATCTAGTATTTGATCATGAAAATCCTAGATTATTGTATTAAGTTTAATTCGTTCTTTGGATTTGAACTATGTTTAAGGAATGACATCATGCAACCTGTTTCAGTTATGTCATTTAAGTTACCCTTTTTGGTATTTATACCACTCGAGACTATGTTTTATTCAAATCCATAAACGGGTTAGACTCTGATTATATTAAAATGGTTAACATCCCACTTTTATGGCGTCTAAAGTTCAAAGTATTACATTATTCTTGCATCATTAATCATTCAAAAATATACATTTTAGTTAGAATTCATTTTAAAACATAAATGATACTTTGGATAATCTACATGTTGCGATTGCCTTAAAAACAAAACAAAATCAATTAAAATAGTTGATCTTTTCAAGTAATCATTCCTTTATGCATTTCATGCGTTTCCATTTTCATTATATATGTCCATCATAACGCTGCTCATTTATGCGTAACATTTGATTCTATAAAAAAAGATAACCATACTTTTGAAAAAAAAATGTCTATCTTTGATGAGAGATAGGGCGTTCTTAAGTAAATACATTCTAATTGATTGTTCTATCTTGGAAAACTTTAACCTACTAAATTACTTAACGATGTCGAACTTAGTTGTAAACTCAAAGTGTTTCAAGGCACTCAATATTCCAAAAGAAGAAGGTATGCACTATTTGCAGCTCGTCCACAATTTTTGTCAGCAAAGTGATGCATCTCATCCATCCCATGATAAATGATCAAAATGGTCCATTTTGTTAACTAATGTATCATAAAAAATTTCTCCTATTATGTTTCTAACTAATGTTAACTCTCTATGAAGCATTCATATAGTGAACTTATATGACATGTGTATTTACTATTGTTTGAGTCAGTCAATGTCCTCCTCAACTTTGCATCTTATCATCATTGACGTCCATGTCCAATCCCACCCCAACCACCCATAAAGTGTCTATTCCCCACACCAGTATCTAGTTGATTATTCGGTTTGTTCTCAATGATGAAATTTCATTAAATAACACTTTAGGTCCTCCATACTGAGAGGCGATTTGTGATGACTAAGATATCTTATCAACATTGTATTCACTTGGTGCAATCCCTTTGAAAAAAAACAAAAAGAACAACAACAAAAAAATTTAAAAAGAAAAAAAGAAAGACCCGTTAGGTTGGAAACTCGCAAGAGCAACCTAAGCAAAATTTAGGACATGAGAAGAAATCATAATAGTAATATAAATCACAAATCTTGCCACCTAAGCGACCAACTAAGATTTTCCACGTAAATCTCTTCTAAATATGTGACTTTACACGTCATCCACATTGCCCCCACTGCTGCATCGCTGATGTCGACTCATTGAATAAAATAAAATGAAGAAATGTCTTACATGAGAGTTGAACACTTGACCTTCGAGTGGCAAACAACAACAACAACCACTGCACCATGCGCTACTTTTGATACAAATTTCACACTCACTGTTAATTAACTCAATGAACCCATGCACCATTACGATAAATACACATAATAAAAATTCATAAATTATCTTAATCATAATCTTAATCTTAATATTAATCTTAATCTTAATTATATACAATTGTAAGTTTTCCAAATAGACTATACACGTCACCATTAAAAAAAGCCACCTCATCCGTAGAAAATCCACGAAATACACCTGATAAATAGGTGGACTCCATGTCAAGTTTGCAATGAATCCAACAGTTGCTAACATAATTCTCTCCATTGAAACCTGATCCAGCGGATCTGGTGTAGGTAGGTACATATCGCATTGTATGTATTTTTTTCTCAACAATAAACGGTTCAACAATGATCAACGGTGTTCATGAGAAATGCTTTATATCCAACGGTGGATGTTTCAAAAAATTTCGGCTGACAACACATTCAATATATTTTATAACGCATATAAATGACAAATTAAAGTGATTAACTCATGGCCATAAATCATGGAAAACAAACGTGGGCATGTTGTGAATGATCACTCAAAGATTAACCATGGCGTCATTACTAGTGAAACCGTTACAAATGAATAATCTCCGTTGATCGCTTTAGTGCTCTCATTACAAGAGTTTGCCATATTGTGATCCAACTACATAAATTGGTCAAACATGATATCAAAACCGTCAATATTAGTCATTAAAGATTTTGATGTGCTTTTTAATTAGAATTTAAATACTCATTATGCCATTTCAATTGGGTGTAGACCGCACATTCTCTTTGGCCTTTGAGAGATAAAAAATGCAGCAACTGCCGACACCGTTCTTTTTAGAGCTCCACTGTAAGTATCATCTACAATAGAAGAATACAAGGTCTTCTAAAATGGCGTCTCAATTTTTTTTAGTTTGTCTCATGTATATTTTTTTCTCTAAAAGTTGCTGCCTTTTTTAGGGAAAATTAATCCAAGTCAACTTTTTTTCGTGGACTAATTCCCCTGCATCATAGAAAGCGTTCATTTTATTAGTGTTAATCTCTTTCATTGTGTTAGCTTTTATCTTTTGTTCATCTATCTTGCAGAGGTGGAAGTTGGAAGGTGAGGAGATTTCCTTATTCATTTTCTACAACTGGTGAAAAGTACACTTGATGGCTACAAGGTGAGTTTTAGGTTGCTATGTATTTGGATTTTTGTTTTCTTTGTTTTGATGAGTTGAAAATTTTTATCCTTATTACTCTCATCTTCTTACATGAAAATTGAATTGTCAAAATTTATCAATTCCTTGGTGAAGTTTCTCATATAAAACTTAGAGGTTGATGCCTTTGCTATACTTGCAGCAAGATGAAAATTGTAGTGATTTGGCTATTCATAACTTTTTTTTGTTTTTTCATGTTCTCTCGAAAATACTGGTATTGCTATATTCATGATCTATGGCAAGGTTTTGGAGGATGATGAATCAAAGTTTTATATGTCAAAGCGGGTTGATGAGAAGGACTCTTATCTTTCCGTGCTATATCCTCAACAAAGTTATGATATGAAAGGAGGATTTCCTCGCAAGGATGTTATGTAATTTATGGCAATGTTTGGTAGGTAGCTTATGATGGGGTAAAATATAATATGTTATTTCTGTTTTGTAGAATTGAATGGAACCTACTATTAGAAGGAAAAAAATGTACGTTTTAGATGAACTTCTAGCTTATGATATTTTCAATTGAAGTAAGTATAATTCTCTTCATACAAAAAGCTCAGTTTGTAAGTATAATTCCAATCCTGCTCTGTTTCTTATTCTTAATGTGTGTTATATGTCCACTTTTCCACCTACTTTAAATCGTTGACACTTTTAAATTTCAAATAAATGACCAACATGGTGTGTACTTGAGTGTTTTTGCTATAATCAAATGTCTTTGCTATACTTGAGTGTACTTGAGTGTTTATGCCATGTTTATTTGTATCATATTTGTTTGATTTCACTTCAATGGAATGTCCTCCAAAGTTCTCATATGCCATGTTAATTCTCAATGTCCTTTTCTTTTGGTTGGTAATTCTATTTTGTATGTTTTGCATATTTTGTATATTTTGTAGTCCTCAAGATCGAGTTGAAATGTTAGGAGTTGTGTAACATGCACAAGTCTGATCTGTTATCATATCTGGATACATCTTAAATAGGTTAAGCTTGCTTAACAATTTCTCCGTTTTTCTTCAGCTTTGCAAAAGAGGGTTTATAATTCTTCTGCCCAATTCTGGAAGTTAAGTAGTTATAGAAGCTTGATCTTCCTTCCTTATAAGATTTTGGGGTTCTTAACAGGATAGAAATATAAGGATTCATTGTCATAGGTTCTGCTCTGGTGCTTTTCTTTTATAATACATTTTGCTTTTGAAGTATGATGTCTTTAGTTTTACTGTTAATAGAGAATTTAGTAACTTAGTTGGGGATTGAGATCACAGTGCAAGTTGATGAAAGATAACTACTCTCACGTTTACTTTTGTGAATGCTTTTAAATGGTATCTTGACTTTGTCATATAACCCACTTTTACAATGGTTACATAGGAAGTATCTTGACTTTGTCATATAACCCATCCTCATATAACCTGTCCCTCGGGGAAATATGCTTATGTATGACTATATTAGACAAATAAAATTGCGCTCATCAGTAATTAATCGGTCATGATTCATCAAAATTTCTACTTGCAAAAATCAACGACTACCAGATAAAACCCAAATTAATTCTCTTAACAATCAAAACTATCCCTCCAAACTATCCCTGTCCCCATCCTCAATCTTCACCACGGTGAGTCCCCGCCTCCCACCCATCCCCGTCCACCTTCCCACGGTCCTTGCGGGGACCACCGTTAATTTATCAAAAGTTAGCAACTGTGTAAATTAAAATATATAAAAGTTTAAAAAATATATATAAAAAAGTATGAATGCAGAACGAAAGTTTAACATTTTAATACAAAAGCCAGTCTTACTTTTATATTTTAAAATATAAAAAGTCACACAATGTAATACCTTTTTATACATTTAAACACATATAAAAGACCAAAAAATGGATTAGTTAATCTATATATATATATATATATATATATATATATATATATATATATAAGGATATTTATATAAAATATCCAGGATGAGGAGCATGATTCCCGTCCCATCCTCAAAATTGACGGGGAGCAGAGAGATGTTAAACTGTTGTCAACCTGAATTTGCATTTTACATGCCATTTCTAATAATTAAGTCTTTCTTTAAAGATAGTAAATTGCTAAATTATTTGAAATTAATAAACTATTTTTATATTTAATATTTTCAATAGTTAACTATCTATTTCAAAAATAGTAACTTACTTAACTATATATAATAAAAAAAGATATTTTTATATTTTATAGTTCTATATAGTTAAACATTGATTTAAAAATAGAAAAATATTAAATTAAATAAAAAATATATATTCTATTCTTATATTTTATATGTTATCCAATATCTATATAAGTAGGTTTCTATAGACATATTATATAACATAATGACTTTATAAATGTTGTTTTACAAAGAAACGTGTGTGCATCACATGAAACAACTGAAGGCGACAACTGAAAATTTAGTAAAGACCCGATCAACGAATCGCAATGTTACGTTCATTTGAAATGTATACCCGTGCTGGCACGGGTGATCATACTAGTAAAGAAAAAGAGCAAATATATAACAATAAATGAACTTTTTTCCTAAAGCTAAATTTTGAAAAAATAAGCAATCATGATTGGAAAGAAGTTTGGTCATCTTTCTATATCCTCAAAAAAGAAAGAGAAGAAATATCCTTTGCTGCCCACTTTGAGCCGAAAAATCAAAAATTTATTTCAATCACCCTAGACAATGATCAATTCCATATCTAATGTTGGAACTTTGATGTTGTGTGAATTAAAAAGTCACACATTGGATAGAGTAGTCAATCTCTTTAGCTTTCCCTCTTTCGCTTTTGTGCATTTTTTCCAAGGTAAAATGCAAAATTGAAGATTAAAACACCAAAGATCAAGACTCACTCAAACAAAACTTGCATAATTCCCACCCAACAATAACTATTATCCAATATACTCCAACAAAATCTTTTGGCTAGTATACAAAAACAGACCTATCTTCTTTTTAGTGAGGAGGTCACAAACGATACTCTCTAAGTGGAATTTGGAAATTCAAATCCCTAAAAATATTCATTTATGTTACGTACTGCAACAGGCGAAGGTAGGTAAGCAACACCAAAAAGGTGGTAAACGAGGGAACCTATGAACGCAGATTGATGCAAAGTACAAACAACTCAAACAATTTCAAACATAATCTTATTCATATCAAACCACACTAACTTAACACCCTAAACCAACACCAAAAAAAATATGAAAGGAACTGAAAAACATTAAAAACATGAGACCGTGAGTCGCTCAATATTCAAACTACAATAAACCGAAAAAGTTTAGAAACTCCTAAGTGGCTAAGCCTTCTCCTTCTACTTCTCCCTCTTAATCTTGTCCTTGGTAAACCTTTCAACCTCTTCTTTAAGATAGTCCATTCGTTCCTTTTCTTGACTACAAATCTTTTCCTATTCAAGAAATTCCTCCAATGCCTTATTTGCTTGAATTTTTGCACCCATACTGTGACGACATACCTCTGTATTGAATTTTTTTCTCTTTTTCTTGCAGGATATGCTTAGCAACAGAGGGGAGGTGCAATTAGTGAAGCCTAGCTTCACTGACCCAACCCAATGATGTACTCTATGCTGCACCAAAAAAGTTTGTTTGGTGGGTCTTGCGCACCCACTGGATCCTAAGCGGTAAAACACGGACCCGGCTGAAAGACCCGATATACTTAAGGTCAATCTTGACCTAGCTGAACCGGTTCTTGATCACTTTCTCTCACTCTCTCTCTCTCTCTCTGAAGCTCTGGCCTTCTCTCTACTCTTCTCTCTTCGAAACCCTAGTTCTGGTTGAAGCTCTCACCGATCTATCGTGATTGAAGCTTCGATCTTAATTGGTTTCTTGCTTATGATGATCGTTGATGATGATGAAACAACACCCCTTTGGTTTTGTTCTGAATCAAATAGATCTGAAGCCTCTTTTACCACTTCTCACTTCGCGATAACGAAAGTACTGTACCTTCGATTCTGTGCTTGATTTCAACAATCAAGCTTCAACCGAAGGTAATAGACACACTCTATCACACAAACACTGCTTTGATTCTCACAATTTCTCAGATTAAGATTAGGTCAAACCCTAACCCTAATTTCTTTCTTTCTACAGGTACAGGGACACACGAAGGTTACCAAGACTTGCTTAAGGTAAAATCACACCCTCTATGGGATTTCACCTTCTGTTTTTCACTTCTTGATAAAACCCTAATTTGTTTCACTGTTTGATGTTCTGCATGCACCACTGTTGAGACCTTGATGAACCCTAACACCAAGCCTTGTAAGAACCAGAGTTCTTCACAAACTCAGAAGGTAACATTCTTTCTCTCTGACCCTTTCTTCTCTTTTCTTCACTTCTAATTCAGTCTCAGAATTAGACTAACCTTTCACTTCTCTTTGTTGTGAGGTAATCAATCCCTTCGTGTGAAAAACAAGGACACTGAAAGTATTCTCTCTCTCTCCCTCCCTACGAAGCTCTCACTCTCTCTCTCTCTCTCTCTTGTGACAACCCCTCCATTTTTCCCATGGTATTCTTTCATTCTCTCTGAATTTGTTTCCCTCCTTCTCTTCCTCTTCTTCCTTCTCTTAAGCCACTTTTTTGTTTGTTTCTCTCTCTCTCTCTATATACTTTTTTGTTTGTTCCAGTTGAGAATGAAGTAAGTATTAGGGTTAAACCTTCCATCTCTCTTTTTACTTTCCCCTTTTATTATATTATTATTATTACTTTACTTTTTTCTTATTTTATTAAAAATTTAAATGATAAACAATTGCTTGAATACTTGATAACCTTTTTAAATCATTCATCCCTCCCTTTTCTGTTTTATTTTTTAAATTAGTTTATTTTGTTTAAATATTAATGATAACTATCATTCAATAGTTGCACAGTTCATTTTTATTTTCTTTGTCAACTTTTCATTCATATTCAAACATAAAAATAAAATATTCATTTTCCTCTCATAAATAATAAATATAGGGGATTAAGTTGACTGTACAATCGGTTTAGTCAGTGTATTAGGACGAATGAATTGTACAGCTAGATAGTTCTAAAATCCCTATAAAAATAAAATAAAATAATCCCCGCTGTGGTTGACGTTGTTCAACTACTTTTGGATTACGTTACCACAAGTGATAAGATAAAGATAAAACACCGAAAAGATATGAGTGAGGGGTCGTGAAAGAACTCACTGAGATTTGTAATCTCACCCTTTATGTTGTTATGTTTTTTAGATTGACAGGGTAAGATCAAGCGAGTTGAGGAAAAGTAGTAGTTGTTTTGGCTATCGAGTTGAAGGGATCCTTTGAGATCTAGTTTATTGTTAGTTTCCCTAGTTAAGGGGTTATGTATTATAGCTTTAGATGATCTAGTATTTGATCATGAAAATCCTAGATTATTGTATTAAGTTTAATTCGTTCTTTGAATTTGAACTATGTTTAAGGAATGACATCATGCAACCTGTTTCAGTTATGTCATTTAAGTTACCCTTTTTGGTATTTATACCACTCGAGACTATGTTTTATTCAAATCCATAAACGGGTTAGACTCTGATTATATTAAAATGGTTAACATCCCAGCTTTATGGCGTCTAAAGTTTAGGGTGTTACATTATTCTTGCATCATTAATCATTCAAAAATATACATTTTAGTTAGAATTCATTTTAAAACATAAATGATACTTTGGATAATCTACATGTTGCAGTGCCTTAAAAAACAAAACAAAATCAATTAAAATAGTTGATCTTTTCAAGTAATCATTCCTTTATGCATTTCATGCGTTTCCATTTTCATTATATATGTCCATCATAACGCGTTCATTTATGCGTAACATTTGATTCTATAAAAAAAAGATAACCATACTTTTTGAAAAAAAAAATGTCTATCTTTGATGAGAGATAGGGCGTTCTTGCGAAATACATTCTAATTGATTGTTCTATCTTGGAAAACTTTAACCTACTAAATTACGAACGATGTCGAACTTAGTTGTAAACTCAAAGTGTTTCAAGGCACTCAATATTCCAAAAGAAGAAGGTATGCACTATTTGCAGCTCGTCCACAATTTTTGTCAGCAAAGTGATGCATCTCATCCATCCCATGATAAATGATCAAAATGGTCCATTTTGTTAACTAATGTATCATAAAAAATTTCTCCTATTATGTTTCTAACTAATGTTAACTCTCTATGAAGCATTCATATAGTGAACTTATATGACATGTGTATTTACTATTGTTTGAGTCAGTCAATGTCCTCCTCAACTTTGCATCTTATCATCATTGACGTCCATGTCCAATCCCACCCCAACCACCCATAAAGTGTCTATTCCCCACACCAGTATCTAGTTGATTATTCGGTTTGTTCTCAATGATGAAATTTCATTAAATAACACTTTAGGTCCTCCATACTGAGGCAGATTTGTGATGACTAAGATATCTTATCAACATTGTATTCACTTGGTGCAATCCCTTTGAAAAAAAACAAAAAGAACAACAACAAAAAAATTTAAAAAGAAAAAAAGAAAGACCCGTTAGGTTGGAAACTCGCAAGAGCAACCTAAGCAAAATTTAGGACATGAGAAGAAATCATAATAGTAATATAAATCACAAATCTTGCCACCTAAGCGACCAACTAAGATTTTCCACGTAAATCTCTTCTAAATATGTGACTTTACACGTCATCCACATTGCCCCCACGGTTGCACGCTGGATGTCAGTCATTGAATAAAATAAAATGAAGAAATGTCTTACATGAGAGTTGAACACTTGACCTTCGAGTGGCAAACAACAACAACAACCACTGCACCATGCGCTACTTTTGATACAAATTTCACACTCACTGTTAATTAACTCAATGAACCCATGCACCATTACGATAAATACACATAACAAAAATTCATAAATTATCTTAATCATAATCTTAATCTTAATATTAATCTTAATCTTAATTATATACAATTGTAAGTTTTCCAAATAGACTATACACGTCACCATTAAAAAAAGCCACCTCATCCGTAGAAAATCCACGAAATACACCTGATAAATAGGTGGACTCCATGTCAAGTTTGCAATGAATCCAACAGTTGCTAACATAATTCTCTCCATTGAAACCCGATCCAGCGGATCTGGTGTAGGTAGGTACATATCGCATTGTATGTATTTTTTTCTCAACAATAAACGGTTCAACAATGATCAACGGTGTTCATGAGAAATGCTTTATATCCAACGGTGGATGTTTCAAAAAATTTCGGCTGACAACACATTCAATATATTTTATAACGCATATAAATGACAAATTAAAGTGATTAACTCATGGCCATAAATCATGGAAAACAAACGTGGGCATGTTGTGAATGATCACTCAGCATTAACCATGGCGTCATTACTAGTGAAACCGTTACAAATGAATAATCTCCGTTGATCGCTTTAGTGCTCCTGTTACAAGAGTTTGCCATATTGTGATCCAACGGTTACAGCTGGGTCAAACATGATATCAAAACCGTCAATATTAGTCATTAAAGATTTTGATGTGCTTTTTAATTAGAATTTAAATACTCATTATGCCATTTCAATTGGGTGTAGACCGCACATTCTCTTTGGCCTTTGAGAGATAAAAATGCAAAGAATCTACGACACCGTTCTTTTTAGAGCTCCACTGTAAGTATCATCTACAATAGAAGAATACAAGGTCTTCTAAAATGGCGTCTCAATTTTTTTTAGTTTGTCTCATGTATATTTTTTTCTCTAAAAGTTGCTGCCTTTTTTAGGGAAAATTAATCCAAGTCAACTTTTTTTCGTGGACTAATTCCCCTGCATCATAGAAAGCGTTCATTTTATTAGTGTTAATCTCTTTCATTGTGTTAGCTTTTATCTTTTGTTCATCTATCTTGCAGAGGTGGAAGTTGGAAGGTGAGGAGATTTCCTTATTCATTTTCTACAACTGGTGAAAAGTACACTTGATGGCTACAAGGTGAGTTTTAGGTTGCTATGTACTTGGATTTTTGTTTTCTTTGTTTTGATGAGTTGAAAATTTTTATACTTATTACTCTCATCTTCTTACATGAAAATTGAATTGTCAAAATTTATCAATTCCTTGGTGAAGTTTCTCATATAAAACTTAGAGGTTGATGCCTTTGCTATACTTGCAGCAAGATGAAAATTGTAGTGATTTGGCTATTCATAATTTTTTTTTTGTTTTTTCATGTTCTCTCGAAAATACTGGTCTTGCTATATTCATGATCTATGGCAAGGTTTTGGAGGATGATGAATCAAAGTTTTATATGTCAAAGCGGGTTGATGAGAAGGACTCTTATCTTTCCGTGCTATATCCTCAACAAAGTTATGATATGAAAGGAGGATTTCCTCGCAAGGATGTTATGTAATTTATGGCAATGTTTGGTAGGTAGCTTATGATGGGGTAAAATATAATATGTTATTTCTGTTTTGTAGAATTGAATGGAACCTACTATTAGAAGGAAAAAAATGTACGTTTTAGATGAACTTCTAGCTTATGATATTTTCAATTGAAGTAAGTATAATTCTCTTCATACAAAAAAGCTCAGTTTGTAAGTATAATTCCAATCTGCTCTGTTTCTTATTCTTAATGTGTGTTATATGTCCACTTTTCCACCTACTTTAAATCGTTGACACTTTTAAATTTCAAATAAATGACCAACATGGTGTGTACTTGAGTGTTTTTGCTATAATCAAATGTCTTTGCTATACTTGAGTGTACTTGAGTGTTTATGCCATGTTTATTTGTATCATATTTGTTTGATTTCACTTCAATGGAATGTCCTCCAAAGTTCTCATATGCCATGTTAATTCTGCTGTCCTTTTCTTTTTGGTTGGTAATTCTATTTTGTATGTTTTGCATATTTTGTATATTTTGTAGTCCTCAAGATCGAGTTGAAATGTTAGGAGTTGTGTAACATGCACAAGTCTGATCTGTTATCATATCTGGATACATCTTAAATAGGTTAAGCTTGCTTAACAATTTCTCCGTTTTTCTTCAGCTTTGCAAAAGAGGGTTTATAATTCTTCTACCCACCTCGAAGTTAAGTAGTTATAGAAGCTTGATCTTCCTTCCTTATAAGATTTTGGGGTTCTTAACAGGATAGAAATATAAGGATTCATTGTCATAGGTTCTGCTCTGGTGCTTTTCTTTTATAATACATTTTGCTTTTGAAGTATGATGTCTTTAGTTTTACTGTTAATAGAGAATTTAGTAACTTAGTTGGGGATTGAGATCACAGTGCAAGTTGATGAAAGATAACTACTCTCACGTTTACTTTTGTGAATGCTTTTAAATGGTATCTTGACTTTGTCATATAACCCACTTTTACAATGGTTACATAGGAAGTATCTTGACTTTGTCATATAACCCATCCTCATATAACCCGTCCCTCGGGGAAATATGCTTATGTATGACTATATTAGACAAATAAAATTGCGGCTACTGTAATTAACGGTCATGATTCATCAAAATTTCTACCGCAAAAATCAACGACTACCGATATAAAACCCAAATTAATTCTAGCTTAACAATCAAAACTATCCCTCCAAACTATCCCTGTCCCCATCCTCAATCTTCACCACGGTGAGTCCCCCCCCCCTCCCACCCATCCCCGTCCACCTTCCCACGGTCCTTGCGGGGGACCACCGTTAATTTATCAAAAGTTAGCAATCTGTAAAATTAAAATATATAAAAGTTTAAAAATATATATAAAAAGTATGAATGCAGAATCGAAAGTTTAACATTTTAATACAAAAGCGAGTCTTACTTTTATATTTTAAAATATAAAAAGTCACACAATGTAATACCTTTTTATACATTTAAACACATATAAAAGACCAAAAATGGATTAGTTAATATATATATATATATATATATATATATATATATATATATATATATATATATATATATATATATATATATATATATATATATATATATATATATAGGATATATTTATATAAAATATCCAGGATGAGGAGCATGATTCCCGTCCCATCCTCAAAGTTTACGGGGAGCAGAGAGATGTTAAACTGTTGTCAACCTGAATTTGCATTTTACATACCATTTCTAATAATTAAGTCTTTCTTTAAAAATAGTAAATTGCTAAATTATTTGAAATTAATAGACTATTTTTATATTTAATATTTTCAATAGTTAACTATCTATTTCAAAAATAGTAACTTACTTAACTATATATAATAAAAAAAGATATTTTTATATGTTATAGTTCTATATAGTTAAACATTGATTTAAAAATAGAAAAATATTAAATTAAATAAAAAATATATATTCTATTCTTATATTTTATATGTTATCCAATATCTATATAAGTAGGTTTCTATAGACATATTATATAACATAATGACTTTATAAATGTTGTTTTACAAAGAAAAACGTGTGTGCATCATATGAAACAACTGAAGGCGACAACTGAAAATTTAGTAAAGACCCGATCAACGAATCGCAATGTTACGTTCATTTGAAATGTATACCCGTGCTGGCACGGGTGATCATACTAGTAAAGAAAAAGAGCAAATATATAACAATAAATGAACTTTTTTCCTAAAGCTAAATTTTGAAAAAATAAGCAATCATGATTGGAAAGAAGTTTGGTCATCTTTCTATATCCTCAAAAAAAAGAAGAGAAGAAATATCCTTTGCTGCCCACTTTGAGCCGAAAAATCAAAAATTTATTTCAATCACCCTAGACAATGATCAATTCCATATCTAATGTTGGAACTTTGATGTTGTGTGAATTAAAAAAGTCACACATTGGATAGAGTAGTCAATCTCTTTAGCTTTCCCTCTTTCAGTTTTGTGCATTTTTTCCAAGGTAAAATGCAAAATTGAAGATTAAAACACCAAAGATCAAGACTCACTCAAACAAAACTTGCATAATTCCCACCCAACAATAACTATTATCCAATATACTCCAACAAAATCTTTTGGCTAGTATACAAAAACAGACCTATCTTCTTTTTAGTGAGGAGGTCACAAACGATACTCTCTAAGTGGAATTTGGAAATTCAAATCCCTAAAAATATTCATTTATGTTACGTACTGCAACAGGCGAAGGTAGGTAAGCAACACCAAAAAGGTGGTAAACGAGGGAACCTATGAACGCAGATTGATGCAAAGTACAAACAACTCAAACAATTTCAAACATAATCTTATTCATATCAAACCACACTAACTTAACACCCTAAACCAACACCAAAAAAAATATGAAAGGAACTGAAAAACATTAAAAACATGAGACCAGAGCTGTTCAATATTCAAACTACAATAAACCGAAAAAGTTTAGAAACTCCTAAGTGGCTGAGCCTTCTCCTTCTACTTCTCCCTCTTAATCTTGTCCTTGGTAAACCTTTCAACCTCTTCTTTAAGATAGTCCATTCGTTCCTTTTCTTGACTACAAATCTTTTCCTATTCAAGAAATTCCTCCAATGCCTTATTTGCTTGAATTTTTGCACCCATACTGTGACGACATACCTCTGTATTGAATTTTTTTCTCTTTTTCTTGCAGGATATGCTTAGCAACAGAGGGGAGGTGCAATTAGTGAAGCCTAGCTTCACTGACCCAACCCAATGATGTACTCTATGTTGCACACCAAAAGTTTGTTTGGTGGGTCTTGCTTGCGCACCCACCGGATCCTAAGCGGTAAAAACACGGACCACTGAAAGACCCGATATACTTAAGGTCAATCTTGACCTAGCCGAACCGGTTCTTGATCACTTTCTCTCACTCTCTCTCTCTCTCACTGAAGCTCTGGCCTTCTCTCTACTCTTCTCTCTTCGAAACCCTAGTTCTGGTTGAAGCTCTCACCGATCTATCGTGATTGAAGCTTCGATCTTAATTGGTTTCTTGCTTATGATGATCGTTGATGATGATGAAACAACACCCCTTTGGTTTTGTTCTGAATCAAATAGATCTGAAGCCTCTTTTACCACTTCTCACTTCGCGATAACGAAGTCATCGCACCTTCGATTACGTGGCAGATTTCAACAATCAAGCTTCAACCGAAGGTAATAGACACACTCTATCACACAAACACTGCTTTGATTCTCACAATTTCTCAGATTAAGATTAGGTCAAACCCTAACCCTAATTTCTTTCTTTCTGCAGGTACAGGGACACACGAAGGTTACCAAGACTTGCTTAAGGTAAAATCACACCCTCTATGGGATTTCACCTTCTGTTTTTCACTTCTTGATAAAACCCTAATTTGTTTCACTGTTTGATGTTCTGCATGCACCACTGTTGAGACCTTGATGAACCCTAACACCAAGCCTTGTAAGAACTAGAGTTCTTCACAAACTCAGAAGGTAACATTCTTTCTCTCTGACCCTTTCTTCTCTTTTCTTCACTTCTAATTCAGTCTCAGAATTAGACTAACCTTTCACTTCTCTTTGTTGTGAGGTAATCAATCCCTTGATTGAACCAAACAACACTTCAAGACTCAAGGTTGAAGATAGGAGCTTACGGTTGCAGGGAGTATAGTGTAGTTTCTATTTAGAATTGAACACTTAGAGTAAAACTAAAAGCAATGTAAACTTTTTTATTGATTGTATATTTCTGTATTACACTGATGTATCTATATATACACTCTGTACACAAAGTAATAAGCACAATAAAGCGGACATGTCAGTTAGGAGTTAGTTAGGTAGAGCTAACAAACTCCTAACTGAATAAACCGTGTAGGAACAGTCACAACAAACTTCACCCACATGTTTGAAATGTTTTTTAAAAGCCGTGGTAGTTCTGTTTGTTAAAGTAACTGTAACTTAGATTTATATTGAGGTGTTACTTTAGGTTTTTCATTACCAAAAACCAACACCCCCTATAATGAAACGGCCTTAGCTATTACAACATAGAACCTAGGATACAAAGACTAAACTAAGAAAAAAAACTAAGGCAACAAAAACATCAGGACAACCCCTGGTAGGCCAGAAAAATTAATGATCTAGGACAAGCCCCTAGATAGTAGCTTTTAGGTTATTCCTTTCTTAGAAACTTAGAAAGAAATAACATTTAGTTGCCTCCTTAGTTTAGCAAACACTTCACCTTTTACAGCCTTAGTGAAAATGTCAGCTATTTGATCACCAGTAGGAACAAAATCCAATACAAGTTTACCTTTAGAAACATGATCCCTAATGTAGTGGAATTTTGTTTCAATATGTTTAGTCCTCCCATGGGAAATAGGATTCTTAGCTAAGTTGATGGCAGATTTCTTGTCCATAAACAACTTTATAGGATCAGTTAGATCCACACATATTTCCTTTAGCAAGGTCTCAAGCCATGCTGCTTGGGTAGCAGCATTGCAGGCAGAGATATATTCTGCTTCACATGATGACAGGGCCACTATGGCCTGCTTTTTAGAACTCCAAGATATAGTAGCTCCTTGGAATAGGAATACATAGCCACTGGTACTTCTTCTATCAACTTTATCTCCGCACCAATCTTAGTCACAATATCCAACTAGGATATTTCTTCCTTTAGCCCTGTCATTAGGAAAAAACAAACAATAGTTAGTGGTGCCTTTTATATACCTTAAGATGCGCTTTGCAGCATTCAGGTGAATCTGCAAAGGGCAATTCATAAACCATTTATTGCAGAAACCTTTTTAGGATTTCTTTGGCATATTTTTGCTGGTGCAAAATGATTCCTTCCTTGACCTTTAGGAATTCTAACCCTAGAAAATAGGTTAGTCTACCCAAGTCAGTCATTTCAAACTCTTCTTTCATAGAAAGTTTGAAATTAGCAATTTCTTTAGAACAACTTCCAGTTACTAGTAGGTCATCCACATATAGACATATAATTAGCAGATATGCGTTTATGCTGCCCTTAACATAAACCCCATATTCTGTTGTACACCTAGTAAAGCCTTTTTGGATAAAGAAGACATCAATTCTTCTATTCCAGACCCTAGGTGCTTGCTTGAGGCCATATAGAGCTTTATGTAGATGGAAAACATAGTCTTCCTTGACCCTTTACTTCAAAACCAGGAGGTTGGTTTATGTAGACCAACTCCTCTAAAGGACCATTCAAGAAGGCAGATTTAACATCCATTTGATACATGTCCCAACCTCTACTACAGGCTAGTGCAGTTTCATGTCTAGCAACAGGGGCAAAGACTTCTGTGAAGTCAATGCCCTGTTTATGTTGGAACCCACGTGCCACAAGTCTTGCCTTGTACTTAACTACTTTACCACTTTAAATACCCATTTAACACTAATAGCTCTCTTTCCTTTAGGTAACTTAGTTAGAGTCCAAGTTTTATTCTTTTCAATGGAGTTTAGTTCCTCCATCATGGCCTTCTTCCATTCTTTAGACCCGAGGGCTTCTTCATGATCTAAAGGATCAATATCAACCAACATAGCAAAGTGAACCAAGTCACCATCCTTAGTAACTTGATTATCCATATTCATTTCAAAGTCTAGCATCCTCCTAGGTGGTCTCCTTTCTCTTTGAGGCCTAGAAGGAGCCTGCACACCTTGCTCAGGCTCCTGTTCACCTTCCCCATTTACCTCTTCGTCAACATTAGGTACAATAGGGTCATCATTAGGTAGAACAGGTTCCTCATCATCATCACTAGCATCATTAGGATTAAGTTCAGTGTCAAAGACCTCACCAATGGTTGGAGAGTCCACTGAACCTACTTGTTCAGCTTTGTCCCAATCCCATTGCTTGTCTTCAAGCACAACTACATCCCTAGATACCTCAGTTTTATTAGTATTAGGATCCAGCAGCCTATAACCCCCTATAGGATGATATCCTACTAGGATTAGAGGCCTACTCTTATCCTCAAGTTTATATCTCTTACTATCAGGTATGTGACTGTAAGCAATAGAGCCAAATACCTTCAAGTGAGATACACATGGTATTTCACCACTCCACATAGTTTCAGGCACCTTAGCCTCCAAACCTCTTGTAGGACACCTATTCAAGATATAAATAACAGTCACTACTGCCTCTTCCCATAGTCTTTTAGGTAATCCCTTGGTTTTTACCATGCTCCTAGCCATTTCTAGGATAGTTCTGTTTCTCCTTTCTGCCACCCCATTATGTTGTGGGGTATATGGTGGAGTTACCTCATGAACAACACCACTGGTGGTGCAGTATTCTTCAAACTCTTTTGAAGTATACTCACCACCACCATCAGTCCTCAATATCTTTAGTTTCTTACCACTTTGAGTTTCAACCATAGCCTTAAACTTCTTAAACACATTGAAAGTATCACTTTTGGACTTAAGTAGATAAACCCAAATCTTTCTAGAGTATTCATCCACAAAAGTAGCAAAGTACTTATTCCCCCTATAGATGCAGTATCCATAGGACCACACAAATCAGAGTATACAACTTCCAATAAGTCTTTAGATCTGTGTTCAATTTGTTTCTTAAAGTTCTTCCTAGGTTGCTTACTCATTAGGAATGTAGTACACTTTTCTTTAGTATTAGCTATCTTAGGTAACCCCTTTACTAGTTTATTAGTACTTAGGTTATCTAGAGCCTTATAGTGTAGATGTCCAAACCTGTTATGCCACAAACTAGTATCACTGTCAGTAGTGGCACTTAACACAGTGCCTCAGTCTTACTTATACTAGTTTTAAATGTTCTATTATTAGCTAGTTGAGTAGTTAGAACTAGCTTATCCTCTTTATCAAACAACTTCAACTTAGCATTTTTCATTAGGCAAGAGAACCCTTTTTCAATCAACTGCCCTAGGCTTATTAGATTACAACTAATTTCAGGAACATATAACACATCATAGACAATTACCTTTTCCCCATCAACCCTAGTTAGTTCTATATTCCCTTTACCCTTAGAGACTATAGTCTTACCATTAGCACACCTAATAGCAATTCTAACAGTGGGATCAAAGTTAATTAGCCATTTCTTATTACTAGTCATATGATTAGAACATGCTGAGTCTAGATACCAGATTTCTGTAATAGTTTTGCCATCACTACCAGTAATTATCAGTACAACATATTCCTTTCCTTGCTTAGTTTTAATCCTATCCTTCCTAGGTTTAGTTACATTAGGTTCATCACATAACATACTGAAAGCAACAGTATCTGACTCACTAGAGTCTGAGTCAGAGTCTTCCTTAGCCACATTGGCTTCAGAAACTGACTCCTTAGGCTTAGAAGCCTTTCTGGTGGGAAATTCGGTGGCATAATGCCCCATCTTGTCACACCTATAGCATTGTACATTAGATTTATCCTTTTTCTTAGGTTCACTACTATTTTTTGATGAGTTAGATTTAGTAGAAGAGTTAGAGTTACCTGACTTGCTCTTAGAACTCTTAGACTGTTTAGTGCTACTACCCTTTTTACCTTTCTTGCCTTTAGCTTTAGCTGCATACATGGCCTGTCCTCATCATCTGATTCTTCTTCAAGAATCTCCAGCCTGATCTCTTTGGCTTCTAGTTTTCCCTGAAGCTCTTCTAGCATTGACCTGAGTATCTTCCTACACAAGGCATTCTCTTCAAGTTTCTCTCCTTGAAGTGCCATATCATTCTTTATCTTCTTCACTCTATTGAAGAAGTCTGTCACCTTTTCATCCCTCCTCATCTTGAGGCTTTCATACTGGGCTCTTAAAACCTGTAACTTTTCTTCTTTAATAGAGGCAGCACCACAGTAATAGTGCTGTAGTGCATCCCATGCAGACTTAGAGGTCTCACAGTCCCTTACTCTCTCAAAGTCAGCCTCTCCACAGGCTCTATGAATGAGAGACAACCCTTTAAAGTCCTTTTGTTTATTCTCCATGAATTCTTTCTTCTGGGCAGGAGTAGCATTTTCTGCCAGAGGTGTAAGTCCCTCTTTTACCACATATAGGCACCCATGTACTCCTAGAACATGCCTCATATGTATGGCCCAAGTCTCATAGTCTTTCCCATTGAGTTTAGGAATATAGTTGTCACTTCCACCTGTGTTAGACATCCTGAAACACTTAGAAGCACAGCTGAGATATTAGCACACACACACACACTTACACAATTTCACACTGTGTAAATGTTAGAGAGATTAAAGAAACTAAAAGAAAATTTAAAGAAATAGAGTAGAGTTCAGAATTAATTTTCCAGGATCGATTACATTAGCTTTGTGTATACCATATTGAATTTTTTTCTCTTTTTCTTGTAGGATATGCTTAACAACAGAGGGGAGGTGCAATTAGTGAAGCCCAGCTTCACTGACCCAACCCAATGATGTACTCTATGTTGCACCAAAAATATTTGTTTGGTGGGTCTTGCACACCCACTGGATCCTAAGCGGTAAAACACGGACTCGGTTGAAAGACCCGATATACTTAACGTCAATCTTGACCTAGCTGAACCGGTTCTTGATCACTTTCTCTCTCTCTCTCTCTCTCTCTCAAGCTCTGGCCTTCTCTCTACTCTTCTTCTTCTTCTATCTTCGAAACCCTAGTTCTGGTTGAAGTTCTCACCGATCTATGGTGATTGAAGCTTCGATCTTAACTGGTTTCTTGCTTATGATGATCGTTGATGATGATGAAACAAAACCCCTTTGGTTTTGTTCTGAATCAAACAGATCTGAAGCCTCTTTTACCACTTCTCACTTCGCGATAACGAAAGTACTGCACCTTCGATTCTGTGCTTGATTTCAACAATCAAGCTTCAACCGAAGGTAATAGACACACTCTATCACACAAACACTGCTTTGATTCTTACAATTTCTCAGATTAAGATTAGGTCAAACCCTAACCCTAACTTCTTTCTTTCTGCAGGTACAGGGACACACGAAGGCTACCAAGACTTGCTTAAGGTAAAATCACACCCTCTATGTGATTTCACCTTCTATTTTTCACTTCTTGATAAAACCCTAATTTGTTTCACTGTTTGATGTTCTGCATGCACCACTGTTGAGACCTTGATGAACCCTAGCTAACACCAAGCATTGTAAGAACCAGAGTTCTTCACAAACTCAAAAGGTAACACTTTTTCTCTCTGACCCTTTCTTCTCTTTTCTTCACTTCTAATTCAGTCTCAAAATTAGACTAACCTTTCTCTTCTCTTTGTTGCGTGTAATCAATCCCTTGATTGAACCAAACAACACTTCAGACTCAAGGTTGAAGATAGGAGCTTACGGTTGCAAGGGAGACTAGTGTAGTTTCTATTTAGAATTGAACACTTAGAGTAAAACTAAAAGCAATGTAAACTTTTTTATTGATTGTATATTTCTACTGATGTATCTATATATACACTCTGTACACAAAGTAATAAGCACAATAAAGCGGACATGTCAGTTAGGAGTTAGTTAGGTAGAGCTTAC
The DNA here is from genome assembly GCA_020916435.1 of Oxytropis ochrocephala. NCBI lineage: Eukaryota > Viridiplantae > Streptophyta > Magnoliopsida > Fabales > Fabaceae > Oxytropis > Oxytropis ochrocephala. Next base: position 66,759,794 of record CM037094.1, on the reverse strand, counting down.
AAACCCCTAACTGAATAAACCGTGTAGGAACAGTCACAACAAACTTCACCCACATGTTTGAAATGTTTTTTAAAAGCTGTGGTAGTTATGTTTGTTAAAGTAACTGTAACTTAGATTTATATTGAGATGTTAGTTTAGGTTTTTCATTACCAAAAACCAACACTCTGCAGCTCTTTTGTTTTCCAGCTGAAAGAAGAAATAAAAATAAAATTAGTACATAGAAAACTAAAACAAGAAGCAGTACACTATTGCCATGTAATCATTACATACCAAACGATCACTATCTTTATGTTCAGCTTCCACTCCTCTATCCATATTTTTGCTTTGAAATACACACAAACTTAAACGTTTAAAAGCTAACTTAAAAGCCTATCTTCTAGAGAGAGACCGAGACTCTATTTATAGAACACCACCCAATAAAAGACTATTTATAGAGGAGTGTATCGGGGTTTGACGCCATATTTTTCTCATTCTATTCTTATCGCAGCACAGTAGGTGGATCATGTGATTTTTGATTCTTTTTTATAACCATTAATTTGTTATAGTTAGCAAGCACAAATGTTATGTTTTTAGCAAGCAAAAATTTTATGTTTTTTTCTTTGCTTACTTGTACTTTTTGGAGGTACTCTTTTTTATTCTTAGGTCTTTTTCCCAATAAATTTTGCCTCTTGGAAGTTTTAATGAGACCCATTTCATTGTAATGGGTTGGAGTACCCCTTGTGCTCTTATCAGTTAATTACACTATTATCTTTTTGTATAAATTATATACATTAAAATTATAAATCACATGTTTTTAAAATATAGTATAATATATAGTATAAATATGAGTTAAATTTTTTGGATCAATTATAAATTCTAGACATTCCTTATATAATGTATGTAGTTTGTAATATAAATAATTTTTATTAATTTTTTTATGAGATTATCTGTTTTGAAATATTATTTTATTAAAGTGAAATGAATTTAGAAAGTTCTTTCAATATAACTCTTATAGGGTTTAAAAATTTGTAAACACATTTTCTTGTTAATTTTTAGAGTAATACAATATATTTCATTATATTTAGTAAGAAGATTTATAATACTATTTAATATGTAAAATTTAGAGGGAAATTTTTAATAGAGACGGATAAATGTGGATGGTGAAAGATAAACCATAGTAAACAAAAAGTTACTCTAATTTTTGCTCCCCTTTTCTTTAATGTAAATGAGATTGGTACACCCCTAGTGTCCCCATCAATACAATTTTTGCTTATCTAAAAAAACAAAAAGTTACTACTCTTCAAGCCTTTACCTACTAAATAAACTTCATCTAAGCTACGTAATTAATCCCATAATTTCAATCTTATGTAAGGTTTTTGTTCGTTTTCAGATTCGTTATCTGTTTTTGTTGAAAAATTCAAGTGTGAGTAGCTAAGTCCCACATCGACTAAGAATGAGCTTCGTGAAGGACATATAAGAGAGGAGACCCATATACCTAATACCTTAAGGTTTTGGGTAGAGATGTGGTGTCCAAGTCTCTTGATGGTCCGTTCATTGGATAGCTCGGTAATTCTCCCCGTGCTCCCCGGATTTCCCAACAATTGGTATCAGAGCCAAGGTTCGGCTTTGTGGGGGAGCGGCAAGCGATGTGGGTGACTCACACTATAGAGATGTGGTGTCCAAGTCTCTTGATGATCCGTTCATTGGATAGCTCGGTAATTCTCCCCGTGCTCCCCGGACTCCCCTATAGTTTTGTTTTCTTTTTTATTTTTACAAAAGTTTTTATTTTTATTGATTTATGGAAAAAAATGGCCTTTTATTTCTGGGATAAAATGACGTCTAAGCATCTAACATTAACAAAACTAACTCAACTGATTTTTAAAATGTAAACCATATTTCATTTGAAACCATTTACAAGTAAATCCGTGATCTTCACGAATCACATCACTGTCTTAAGTTTGAAATAACACAACTTTCTTTTTCTTTTTTGAACACACTACCCTTAAGAGACCAATCAATATAAGAATTTTAGTTTGTAGCATTGAACAAGAGTTTGTCGAATAACATTAGGATTGAAATTTGGTGTCAAAGGAAAGTACCTTAATATTCTCAGACACAGATTCCATGACCCTTTAGCGCGAAGCCTTCTCATATTAGCCATCCATTCGAAATTGAATTCGTATAGTATCCAATGGTGCTATTAAATTGTAAGTTGAAACTCATTTTGATAATTTCACACTCAAAAACAATTCTAATCAAACTTATACAATCAACAAGAATAAGTAAGATTCACTTTTTCTGTAAACGAATCCAAACAAATATTGTGCTCGTTCAACTCCCTTTTTTGACACAAAGTTTAATATTCAGTTTTAACTAAAACCTATTAAGAGTTAAACTCTATCTATGAATTAAATATAAATTTTATTCAAATGAATGGTGAAGTAAAAACTAAGTACAATATAAAGAGGTGATCACTATATATAATACACCTTCTAGTGAAAGTAAATACAAAAATTCAACTAACTAACTAAGAAAAGTAGTTACAATTGAAAACTAATTTACTAACTTGTAAACTAACTTTCTAATACTCCCCCTCAAGTTGGAAGAGAGATGTCAAGATCTTCAACTTGGAGATGAGATGCTAAAATAAAGCTTTCATGCATCTTGCACTATCGGTCAACCAAAAATTCAAACACACAAGCCAAATGAATACGAAGTCCATTCAGCAACCATTGTAGACACTTTAGGAAACTTAGGAAATTGAAATCTCTCATTCTGCAAGGCCAAACATCAGTGTTACTATGTTGATGGAAATTGAAAACTTGCAAGAAACCACATGTCGACAAAAGAACATTGAGCAGTCTTCAAAAAACCCTAGACAAAAATGTGGATCCAAGAAATCAATCCAAGAATCCAACAAGAAAACAAGATGAAATACAACCAAACGGTGAATTCCTTATCAAACTTTGCAAACCTTGAATTCTATGGAAATGAGAATGGCTAAGAATAGTAGGAGCAAATCCTAAAATGTACCATACATATCCGAAAGACCATTCTCATGGTGGTGCCGATGAGGGAAAAAAATACAACCAAATATTTTCAAAACAAAATTACACGTAATTCCGACAGTTGCACACAGAATTAACTATAACTCTGTTTTGAAAAAATTAGCACTACTCACCTACAAAACAAAGAAAAAGACGGATTTATGTTAAATCCGTTTTGATATTTCATGGCTTCAAACAGATTTGACATAAATCTGCTGTGAATATATTAAACATCGGAATTACGTACTTTTGTGCATCGGAAACACGATACTTTCGTCAAGAGTTTTTTGTTGAGAAAGATGGGAGAGAGAGAGAGAAAATGAAACGGAAGAAATGAGGGAGGAGATAAAGGTTTTGGGGTTTTTAAGTTTTTGAGAGGGTATTTTTGTATTTTCACAATGTTGGTGAGGGTATTGGGTGTGATAGTGGGCAGGGGCGGATCTACCTTATCCTTAGGGTGGTCAACCGCACATCCTGAAAAAATAATATTAGTACAAACACTCCTATTAAAAAAATAATATTAACAACAATATCCTACGAAAATAATATTTTGCACACTTTGGGAATATTCTTTTTCACCGAAACTCCTAGTTTTGCACAACCTTAATGCACCATACTCACAAAATTACTCACACTCTTATACATTTCTAATTTTCTCTCCAACGTTCTCTCACTCTCGAGCATGTTCTTCTTTTTTCTCTTCCTCATGTAAGTGACCAATTATGAGTTGTATAATTTATTTAAGTATATTAAAGGTTTTTATTTATTATATTTATAGTGATGGTGTGTTTAAATTTTTTTCACACCCTAACCCAAAATCCTAACTGATAGTGGGGGTCAAAAAATTACCTTTTTTTTTTTTCATTTCTTCTAAATAGACTAAAAACAAAAACAAACCTTATCACATACTATAAATGAATTACATTGAAATCCGTTGTTCATAATTAATAAGACAAAAAATTTAAGTTCCTAAAAAAAATGTCCCTTTTATGAAATGTTGACTTATACTAATTAATGACATCAGTTTTTTTGTTACAACTGGCCAACCATTAATGACAATAGCTTTAGTAGAGGTAAATATTGAATTCATTATTTAATGCATATAAATGTGGATTCTTGTTTCTTAAAGTCATGACTGAAAAAGTTTTTTCTCTCGAGAAAGAGCTTTCAAGGTAGAAGTCTCTTCCAGTTTAATTAATGTATTGAGTTCGAATTAGTATTGGGCATGCGGCATTGTTAAATCTCTAGAGAGAGAGCTTTGCAGCCCATTGTGGTCCTACCCGACTCGAGGGATTAGTTTAAAGATTAGTCTCTATAGTTGTGCGTAGAGGATACCCAGTTTATACCAAAAAAAAATTCTTCTATTTCCTATAATATGAACCGGGAAGTATTAAATTTTAAATAACCTTAAATAAACCGAAACGAAAATCAGTAAATATTTATAACTTGTTAAATGTTCTATAAATTCATATGGGTGTGCGTATGAAGGCACTGTGCATCTATGAGAACTCTAAATACAAGTTCATACAATGTCATATTATTATCACTTTTGATAATAATACTTGCATCTGAGGCTAGTGATAAGGTAGAAGTAGGAATTATCAATAGTTTAGTTGTACATGGTTCTAGGGAAAATCTTACCCTTCATTGCAAATCTAAGGATGATGATCTGGGATTCCATACACTCACACCTGGTGTGGTTACTACTTTACATTTCATCCAAAGGGTTTCTTTAGAACATTATTCTTTTGCAGCTTTACATGGCAAGATGAATCAAGTCTTCATTATTTGGACGTTTACAAAGGATATCGAGATAGATCTTGTGGATTAGTTTCTTGGGAAATACATGCAGATGGAGGGTGTAAGAATTGTGATCTACCTTCATCTCTTGTGTGTTATCCTTGGAATAAGAAACCTTCCAATTATATGGAAGTAGGTGAAAAGAAAATTATGCATATGTAATTTCGTGTCGTTTCTCACAATTGAAATAATAGCCCAACAGACATCAACTTTATTATTTATGGTTGACTATTATTTAATTTTACTTGTTTTATAGTAAGTAAATCTCTTGAGGAAGATTTTTACCGCCCATTGTGATATTACTCGGCTCGAGAGATTAGTCTCTACAGTTGCGCGCAGATGATACACAATTTATACCATAAAAAAGGTAATAATATTTGTCGATCAATTTTGGGTTTCTCATTAATCCTCAAGTAGAGTCCACACTAACTTAAAATAAACGAAAATAGCAAAAACAATGGGCCAAAACCTCATGTGTACTATAATAAAGGGATACGAATCCTTAATATCCAAAGTAAAAAGACCATTTGATCCATATTCTTATGAGGGGATCTCAATATACTTGGTCTAATGGTAGAATTGAAAATCTATAAATCATACATTCACGAATAAACTTTTAAGGAATCCTCCATATATATGTTGTCACCCGATTGGTTCTTTTACTATTTTAAACATCCAACTCAGCATAACTAATCCTATGTGCCATAATCCTATTGGCATTCCTCTAAATCGGTTTATTTCATACTCAATTGATTAAAAATGAATAAAAACCGATGGGAACACACCAACAAATGCACTTTATATGGTAATAACTAATTACATTAATACAAAACGTTACCTATAAACCTGTACTCCAAAATTTCATGTTTTTGGAAAGTCTAATTCTAATTTTCTTACAAATTTATCAAAATTACATTACAACAAAACTCTACCTCACGAAAAATTCAATTTTTTGAAACAATAGTATAACACATCAACACATATACGTTATTGTTCCTAATTTCTCCCCACCTGTTTCCAACTAATTTTTTTTTTGGAATATATAGAGGTCATTTCCAACTATTTTCCATTCTCATATGTGTTCTACACTCAATTTCTCCCCACCCATTTCCAAACTGTTTGTATCTTAATATCTTAATCAATCCCATATTTTTCTCAGTTTTATAAGCTCTCATTAATTCTGAATCGCAATCAAATTTTACTAGCCAATGGGAATATCATGATCCGTTTTAGCCTATCAACGGCGCAACCACTTTTGTCAAAAAAAAAAAACAGCGCAAGCACCAACATGTCTGAAAAACAAAATATCCCGATCAATCACAAATATGTCAGTTGTCAAGATGGTTGCTGTCAAAGACATGCAAGAATCATGTGTAGAAGAATTTCAGGTTAGTGACCTTATTTTTATCATTTTGACGGCTTTCTAATTACTAATTTAAAATACATGATGTAATTTAGGATTGTAATTTAGGATTGATTTAAAATAAAAAAGATTTCACCTTCATTAATTCACATTGTAATTTACCACTTATCCATTGTTTTGTATAGGTAAAATAAGCATTTCGAAACATGTTTGTGTGCAATCATGACACAAATGGAAATATTGATCTATGTATACTGAGATTCATGAGGAGTTTTCCTTTTAATGATCTATATATTTGTTGATAATTTATCCATGGTTTTTCTTATGTATTTGTTGATTGAAATAAGATATGTGGTTAGATTTTGACTATTAATCAACAATTCTTACACGCGATGGAAAAAAAGTATAGAAAAAAGGGGACCCAGATTTACATAGGATCCTTAGTTTTGAATTTAAAATTTTTCAATTCTAGATTTCTTATTTTCAGCTTTATATAAACACTATTATTGTAACTTTTTTTATTTATTTTTGAATTAGTTTTAAATTCAAATAATAAAACCATGAATTTATTCCAATTTTGATAAGGCCGCTATTATGGAAATATTTTTTTTGAATTAATTTTAAATTCAAATAATAAACATACCATATACACAATTATGCATTAATATGATATATTTGATTTGAATTTGAATTTGAAAATGAATCTGAAAAAATTCAAAATATATGATATACAGATTATTCATAAAATAAAGAGTTGAATTGAAAATACCATTTCACATTATTGTTATGCCGTAGTGGTACATTTGGAAGAAAATTAGAATTTCAAAATGCATGAAATTTATTTCAGGATTCAATATTTACTTTCTATAACGGTAGCCTTTTTTGAATACCAACTTTTGTTTTTGGTTATAGGAAGTGTCACAAATAAGGTGACTCACTAGCATTGTTTGGAGTGAGCCACTTTCCTTTCATGTCAAGTAGAAATGATTATCCAAATGCTAAATGAGATGCAGAATTGGAATGGGTAAAATTTTATTTATGTGGATTGATTAACCTTCTTTTATTCCAAAACATCTGCTGAGAAGATGAGGGAAGGCAAACTATTGGGAAGCTCAATTTTACAAGTGGGAAACAACTAATTTACATGATAAGTAACAAGTTGGTAGACCTCCTTCGATTGGAGTATGGAGCTGCCGGTGCAATTGTAAGCATATTTGTGCTTTCTTTCAAATGAATTTTTGTACTGGACAAAATGTCTAGAATTATCGATGGTTTATATTATGATTTAGCAAAATGTATTAGTATATTCATTTGTTATCATTGTAAATACATTGGATGTAAATATTTAATAGATTCATAACATTATTTTCTCATGAATTTGAAATGAAGTAATATCTAATTCAGTGTTTTTGGCTTTATTATAAATATTGTAAAATCTAATTTAATGATTGATGAAGAAACTATGTAAAATTTGTGAATTTATTTTTTTCCCAAACCGTTTTATGTTATGTAGGAGTTGATTGTTCAGATATTGTATCAGCATCGATAAATATTTTGCAACCTCTATTTTAATTCCAGCATTGAAATTCGTTTTTATAAGACCTCTATAAAAATATTTTGTGATCGTACCTTGACCAATGAAGTGTTGTAGTTGTTGTCTCGTCAGATGGGCCGGTCGTTGAATGAGAGAAATGACCGGTCCTGGCTTCACGCGTTGAGCACCTCGGGTGGTACCTGCAAAGACACTCCGACGATCTAGTGAGAGGTCGCTCGGGCAGATAGCACAAGGTTAGAGAACGTACCTGATGCCATATGCGAATGGCGTATATATACTGCAGAGTGCCGACCGTTAGCGAGATTTTCGGCCGGCGAGAATTGCGCTCCAAGCAGCGTGTTTGGGCCGATCGAGTTGGGCTGGGCCGCAGGCCCAGTTGCTGTTGGCAGTTCTCGTATTTGCTGATACACCCAGGAACATTTTGCAACCTCTATTTTAATCTTATAGGAGTTAATCTTATAAATATTTTACAACCTGTATTTTAATTCAAGCATTTAAATTATTTTTATAAGACCAAGTTTTTAAATTTATAATTTGGGATGAGGTACTGCCCACAAAATATGCAAACCACCCTCCTTTAAAAACTTACCGCTGGATTTACTAAACTAATAATTCCCAAATGCTATGCCACTTTAGACAATTAACCTCAATTAAACCTACGAAACTAATATAATTTAGAGAATCTTTAAATTTAATAAATTGCAATGTCTGTCTGAAATAAATAAACAAACCGTATTTCTATTTCACAATTGATCGCTAGGACGTGACAACGCTGAATGTATTTTACAAAACCATCATGCATGAAGCTAATATATAGCACTACCTCCATCATGCTCCAACAACTATCACCTATCTATCATGGTATGATTAGAAAATAACAACAATCACACCTAAGTTTTCTCCTTATATAGTATACCACTTTTAAATAGCAAGTAGATGTGGTAAAAAAAATACCCACGAGTACCACTGATAAAACACGTAATAGGCACGAGGCAGATAGTTAAATGGTACTCGCGAGTAAAATAAACGGGTATTTGTATTAGTCGTTTATTAACCGAACGGGGACGAGTAATTAGTTGCTTGTGATTGTGCGCACCCGTACCCGTAAAAACCATTAAATAATTTTTATATCTAATATTTAGTTACAAATTTAAGATTTCATCACCTTTTATCAACTAATATAAATTATGAAATATAGAATAAATATCATTTCTTTTATACGAATAGAAAGGATAATTAATAGTAAAAAAGGTTAATTTTGTGTGCGAAATTATTCATTACTTTATAGAAAATCAAGGGTACCATTGAGTATGTTTACCTGCAAATATATGTGACATTGGTTTTTGCACTTTTAGGCCATTAACTATTATGATTACTTTAACCTTCATTAAACTATAAGTTATATCGTCACCATCCTCACTTTGAAAAAAATACCCAAACCTTTGATAGTTGATGTTACGCTGCCGATCCAGATAATTTAAATCTTGAAATTTCTAAGTATTAATTTAATTCAATTAATTTAAATAATAAGTTCTAAACTACCTTTTTTTACTGTAATTCTAAATTCTAAGCAATTATTATACAATGCAACTAAATTGATATATAACATGCATACATCAAAAAGTTTCCCCAAATTCATTAATTAAAATGATATGTATACCCGTGCATCGCACGTGTCATGCACACTAGTAGTTATACAAAGAAGAGACTAGGTAGACCATTTAATGAGGCTTGACTCAATTTTTGGGACAATGTTGATTGTTGCACACTTACTAAATGTGTGTCAGATTATTTTTCGCTTCTCTTGCTTTTGAAAAATGAGACATTTCAGAACTGTTATTCTTTTAAATTTATGAAAATGTGGGCCCAACACCCTAATTGTAAGAAGGTTGTCTCTGAGGCTTGGCAAAGTCTAGTAGTTGGCTGCCACATGCATATCTTATCTCAAATATTAAAAAACTTGAAGGCAAAATTTAAAGATTGGAATATTACTCTTTTTAGTAACGTTTTTGCTAATGTTAATGAAGCTTTAGCCAATTTTGATAATATCCAGGAGCAGATTAATAATCTAGGAGGTTCTGATACTTTACTGTTTCTTAAGAAGGAGGCTTATTGGAGGGAGAAATCTAGAGTTAACTAGCATAACACTGGGATAGAAATACTGAATTTTTTCATAAAATGACCAAGATTAAAATGTTATCAAGAGAACTTCTATTATGAAGGATGCTGATAGTATTCTTTCAGACGCTGCTGATATTGAGAATCATATTTTGAATTATTATCATAATTTATTTTTGGTGAAAAATGATTGTTTCTCTAATGGTCTTATTAGGGAAGTTATTCCTTATTTAGTTTTGGATCATGACATTGTTATTCTTACTAATTTACCTTCTATGGATGAGATGAAAAGGGATGTTTTTTCTCTTAATGGAGATAACTCTTCTATGTTCCTGATGGGTTTGGAGGTTTTGTTTTTCCAGCATTATTGGGACATTGTTGCTGAAGATGTTTATAAAGTTGTCTTGCAATGTTTTCAACAAGGTTGGATGCTCCCTAATATTGTCGCTTTGATTCCAAAAGTAGATGCATCTGATAGAATTGCGCACTATAGACGTCCTATAGTTCTAGCAAAGTTATAGCTGTTAGACTTGTTCTATTTGCTCATACTATAATTGGTGATAATAAGAGGGGATCTTTGAAAGTTCTGAATCTATTAATTTGCTTCAGAAAAATACTTTTGGTTGTCAATTAGCCTTGAAAATTGACATAAACAAAGCTTCTGATGCTATAGATTGGAACTTCTTACTTCATGTTCTAGCTGTTTTTGGTTTCAATGACAAATTTTGTTCTTGGATAAATAGTATTCTTCACTCGGCTAAGCTCTCTTTCTTTCTCTCTCTCTCTCTCTCTCTAAATATATATATATATATATATATATATATATATATATTAATGGCTCTACAGTTTGTTTCTTGGGCTGAAATTGAGGAGTTAGACAAGGTGATCCACTGTCAAGTCATGTTTATGGAGATGGTAAGCTCTAGCTTATGGTAGGCCGCATAGGTTTCCGTATGCGAAGTCATGTTTTATATTTTGATGATATTATGATTTTTTGTAAAGCTACTAAATAGTGTTTATCTATCTTGTTGAAACCTTTTCCTTTTATAGCCAAGTCTCAGGCCAAGTCTCAGGACAGGTTATTACTAAAGAGAAATCTAAATTTTACGTACTGGAAACATCTCCTTCTCTCGTATCACTGCCATCTCGGATTTCCTTGAGTTTTCAAAGGGTACTATCCCTTTTAATTATCTTAGAGTTCCGTTATTTAGAGGAAAGTCTAATAAAATTCATTTATTACCAATTGCAGATAGAATAAAGGCTAAATTAACCTCCTGGAAAGGTTCTTTATTATCTATAATGACTAGAGTTCAACTGGTAAATTTTGTTCTTCATAGCATGTTGGTTTACAACTTTTGCATTTAAGTTTGGCCTGCCAATCTTTTCAATACTGTTGATACCTAGATTAGAAATTTTACGTGGTCGGGTGATATTAATATCAGGAAAATTGTAATGTTGCTTGGGGTAAGGTGTGCAAATGTTTCAAAAAGGTGGTTTGGGTTTGCGGTCTATCAAAACTATTAATAAAGCTGGTATGCTGAAACTTGGGTGGAATTTCATTTCCGCCAAATTACAATGGACACATCTTTTGAAAGCTAGAGTCTATAAAAGTAATAAGCTAGTGAGTTATCACGTCTCTTTTGAAAGCTTGTATTCTTCACAATAAGATGCCAACAGATGATCAACTTTGGTATAGAAGATTCATCATTGTTTCTATGTGTAGTATATATGGTAATGCTTTAGAGACTTCTCGGCATCTCTTCCTTGTCTGCCCTTTTGCCCAACATATTTAGAGTTGGCTTGGAGGCATCTTGAGTATCAATACTGATGCATCTTCTTTTCAGAAGATTTTAGCCTTTACTTCTCATGGATGGAGCCCTCAAAATATTGTGTGACATTGTCTCTACAACTCTACTACTATTGTTAATATTTGTTGGGATATTTGATACTACATGAGTCAAGCTAGATCTGATACCATGTGATCCCTTTACACTCAGTTACAATTTAATCTTTTCCAGCGTGGTCTTAGTAGAAAATGCTTCTAAATCTTCATTGTCTTCTCTATATAAAACACCAAATTGAACAATTCTTGAGCCTAACATGCTCGAAATTCAATAAAGAATCGAAATATTGCAAGCATTTTGTTCTGAAAAGCGCTTAAACACAAACATTGTGACGAAGCAATTCACATCTATAAATAGTGTTTTGGCTCTTATTTGCTCATTTCTCAACTAATTTGCGCCAAACCAATTTTGTTCAATTCGCATGAGTGCAGAAATTGAACTATAGCTAAAGATTTAAAACCAATTGCATTCAACTCGTCCTCCTCACCTCTTCCTCTTCAAGCTTTCGGTTCTAGAAGTGATTATGCGCAAAAACACTTTTTTGAGCTTAATTTTGGTTCCGTTAAATTCATTGCAAAATTTTATTCAAGTTATAGTCCAATTTCATTCAATTTGGTCACGTATTGCACGAATTTTTCATTAAACAATGAATTGAAGTGTTCTTGAAGACAGTTATGGTGTTCTTTTTTTGTGGTTTTGTTTTGAAGCATCAAACTAAAACATATCATACCAATTGAAGAACCAAACTCAAACATGTCAAACGTAAATGACTACTTTAAAGGGAACAAAACTGAAGAGATTGAAGGATTAAATTTGGATAGCTACAATTTGGGTGATATGGAAAGCAAGGAACAAAAATATTTTTAAAGGATATGCTATTAATGTCAACTCTATTTTACACCATACACTACCCAAAAACATGAAAAGAGTGGCGGTTTAAAATGTATGTTTTTTGCGGTTTCAACTGTTGTTTTTTACAACAGTGACGGTTCCCCTCACTGCCAAAATATACCGTAAATTGTGTCAGTTCTAAAAATCCGCCGTAAAAAACCGCCGCAATTCCCCTGATTTTTTGTAGTGATATTAAAATTTTATCTTGGGGATGGTTCATATCTAAAAAGGGTAGAAAATAAATTTGAGTCTTGTGGATTAGTTAAATTTCCCAATGGGTTGTATGATAATGATGTAACCCTTGGTAATCTTTTTCCTCTCTAGGGGTTTTTCCCATTGAGTTTTGACCTAGAGAGGTTTAATGATGCCCACACTACTTGTATTGGATTGAAGTATCCCTTGTAGTCCTGTTAATATTATATTATGCTTATAAAGAAGATGACCACTTTGACATAGATTTGAAACATAAAAGACCAAAGTGGAAAAAAATAAAGAACTAAATTGAAACTTTGGTCAAAGATAAATGACTAAAATTGCAATTTAACGTATAAAAGACTATGAGTTGTTGAGATCGTATCAACCAATATAAATTTTTAACCAAGGGTAACATTATTTACAATACCATATGGCTAATTTAACACCAACAAGGGTTGGTTCGACTGGTAACTAGACTCAGATCTCACCTCAATGTCTCGAGTATAAATCTTGGGTGTGGCAAAACTCTGTTGGGAGGGGGGCACCACACAGGCCGACAAAGTCAGGTACTCATAGCCAGTCAGTCTCCCTAATGCAAATTAGTCATGGACAAAGCTAGTGAAAGTTGTGCACTAATGACATAGTAACTAATAGAAAAGTTAATTGGGGACTTACTGTTGATCCTGAATCCCTCTTAGAATTCAGTTTATTTTTATTGCCAAAAATAAAAAGAATTCAGTTTATTTTTCAGCCGAGGGTGTATAAATAAATAGAATAATCATTTTGAATTGGTATTTTTTTTTCCGATAATTATTTTCAACGACCGGCGGCGGGTAGGAGAACAACAACAGCTCCAACGGTAAAGTGGTAGATGACGGGAACGTTGTCTGAGACATTTCTTGGCTTCAAACAGATTTGACATAAATCCGTTGTGAATATATTATAACATCGAAATTACGTACTTTTGTGCGTCGGAAATACAATACTTTCGTGAAGAGTTTTTTGCTGAGAAAGATGGGAGACACTACGCCAGCGTACAAGGTTTATCAGCGTTTTTTTTGGGCATTGGTAGCGTTTTAAAACGCTAGAGAAGCTGGCGCTACTAATGCGTACACCCCATTAGTAGCGTTTTAAGAAACGCTAGCCATTTACCCAGCGTGTTTTAGACATACGTAGCGTTTTATATAAAACGCTAGCCATTGACCCAGCGCCTTTTTACAATTCCTAGCGTTTTTACGTAGAAACGCTAGGGATCCCATAGCTCATTTTACTACCATTCCTAGCGTTTTAAATAAAAACGCTAGGGATCCCATAGCTCCTTTTACTACCATTCCTAGCGCGCTTTTAAATTAAAAAGCGCTAGGGATACTATAGCCCTTTTTTACTACCATACCTAGCGTTTTATAAAAAAAAGCGCTGGGGATGCTATAACACCTTTTATTAGCATTCCTAGCGTTTTATATAAAACGCTAGGGATGCTATAGCATTCCTAGCGTTTTATATAAAGCGCTAGGAATGCTAGTAAAAAGGTGCTATAGCATCCCTAGCGTTTTTATATAAAACGCTAGGGATGCTATAGCATTCCTAGCGTTTTATATAAAACGCTAGGGATGCTATAGCACCTTTTATTAGCATTCCTAGCGTTTTTTATTTGGTTGTTTAGGACACTACAAAGCAAAAGATTATAACTTAATTGTCACATTTTTATGACCAAAAATCAATTAATTAAAATTATAAGAATGATTCTTAAAAGCTTACGATTATGGGTAGCCATCTTGTTTTAGTCGTAGATAATCCCAAGTATTCTTTCAAAGCAATCATAACGTCATACATATATATATATAACGTTAAGTTGAACAAAATACATATATTAAATTATACAAATTAAAATGAGAGGGTTACACATACACACCTCTCAACTGATTCTACGAAGTCTTCGTAGACGTTGTAATGGCCTTGAAGTGAATCCAGATAATAGACAACATTTTGCTTAGGGTTTATTGCAAAGAGTACCCAATGTTGCCTGCAAGTAAATGAAGAACGAATGAGTACACATTAATTTACACTATAATACAATCCTCAAAATAATTAAACAAGTGATTGAAGACTAAATTTCTCACCCATTATTGAGTGGTGCCAAAAATAAAGAGTCGCCTTCAAATGCTTGGCTTCCATGAAGCGTGAATGGATATAACTTTGTACTTCACTCTTAATCACGATGTACGTTCCTCTGTATTACCTTCCTTAAACACAACGATACACGCCGGACACAAGAAGAAATACTTCTGTGTCCGTTGAGAAGGGACCAGAAGACGATTGTACAAAAACCTATAAATAATATATATACAACTTTCAGATCCTCATATATATACTCTAATATAAACAACTATTGTGTACAAATAATTTAATACATACCTCTGGTATACTCTAATATCGATGGCAATGGCCCAATCCATCTCAACTATAGCTTTCATATCCTCGATGTTGATCATTACCAATCTGCTCCAGCCCACAATGTTATCGGGCGGTAAAAAAATTTGGTCGTCTGGTTCATTTTTTGAATGTGGACCTTTAGAGAATCGATGTAGTTCTGGAATTCATCATTGGGAAATTGACCAACATGTTGGACTGGTGTGTATAGAAGATGGTCGGAGAGTTTGGTAGTGGAAGGGAAGGTTGGGACACTTTCATGGAAGGGAAGGTCGGGACACATGGGGTACCTAGTATATATTAAAAAATGATTAATTAGCTAGTTAGTTAACACACATTATAGTCATTTAATTATTAACAAAAATATTGTCACTTACAACGACAAGTTGTTCAGGCCATGCCACAAAAGTACTAAGTGCTTGATCCACGATAAATATATCCGCATTAGCAATTGGAATGGCAATGGTGCACTCCCTCTATTGAATAGTCTACCCTAACTCTCAAATGGTTTTCGTGCATGGCACGATTGTGCGATGTGGCACTCAATTGGTTACATATCAAACCCACTGCAACCTTTCGATGTGGGTTTGCAATATATAGCTCACATTCACGATTATCCTAAATCAATTATAAAGAAAAATAAATATACATGATAATTTTATCAAATACATATGTACAAAAAAGCAGTCGAGTTTTGTTAAATACCATGTTGAAGGGATGGTGCAGCTATCTCGGGCGCGCTATGGGGTGCAAAGCGAGCTCAATAGGTTCAAAGAGGGGTGGTGCGGCGGGGATGGTGCACCAATCCTTTGTGCCAAGAGCTGCTTAAACATCTGTCTCTCTTCCATTAGCACAAAGAACATTCTTGGATAGCTCGTCATACTTTTCCGCCATGACTTTACAATCCCGCACCCCTTGCTTTGGCTCTTCTTTGGCCCAAACACGGTTGTCGGAGGAATCCCATATCCATAACCTCTAATCCGACCTGTCTCTCTTCCCTTCCCAAGGCACGAGCAAGGACATCTTGGTGACCATCACAATCTGTTAAATCTCCTTGTGATACTGATTGTGATATGCTTTGGCGATGCACAAACATAAATAACGGATAAAATTAATAAACAAGTGTCAAGTGAAATTTAATCGACAATAAAAATATGTCCACGTGTCAAAAAAATCGAGTAACGGATAAAAATAATAAACAAGTGTCAAAGAAATTTAATCGAGAATAAAAAATATGTCCACGTGTCAAAAAAAATCGAGTAACGGATAAAAATAATAAACAAGTGTCAAAGAAATTTAATCGAGAATAAAAAATATGTCCACGTGTCAAAAAAAAATCGAGTAACGGATAAAAATAATAAACAAGTGTCAAAGAAATTTAATCGACAATAAAAAATATGTCCACGTGTCAAAAAAAATCGAGTAACGGATAGAAATAATAAACAAGTGTCAACGAAATTTAATCGACAATAAAAAATATGTTCACGTGTCAAAAAAAATCGAGTAACGGATTAAAAAAATATAGTCAGACACAAATTCCAACTTGCAATTTTTTCATGAATTTTGGAATACTTACAATTTTGTCCTTGACCTCCTTAGTTTTCGGATCCACAATCTCCCCATCCTTGTTTTGTCGGGCCTCTAACCAGACAATCGTACGATCAAGGGATTCTTGAGTTGGATCTTTCCCCTCTTCCAAGAAACTATTTAAGTTTAATAATTGTTAATCAACTGTAAATTAAAAGATTCATTAAATCATAATAAATTAAACTAATTGTGTCTTACCAATCTTTCTTCGAGAATTTGATATCCACTAGAACCTCCTCTATAAGGGTATTCGGGATTAGAAGCTCTTTCTTTATTCGCTTTGCTCTTTTTCTATTTAAAAAGATAAGTATACATTAATGAATGATATCTACTTGTGAAATATATATATAACTTAAATAATTAATATACTAACCAGGAAATCCGGATCTGTAGTGCGTATATCTACAAATTTGGTCCAATCCTCCTTAGTTATAATTCCGGCATAAAGTGCTGGAGGCTCCTGTCTGATGGTCCCATCAGGACGTTTCAGATACTTTTTCCCCACATCAGTTCTGTAAGCCCTTTGCAACCTTCCCGCTTCCTTCAGTATCCAATCTCTTCGGGACTCATCGACATCAAAGTGTTTCTAGTTATACATAAAAATGGATTAAATAAATATAACTAAAAAATCACTAAATAAGATTATTAAAGAGGTCTAAAATTATATACCGTATTAAGTCCCAAAATCATCTTTCGCTTTAGGCAAAACTCGATTATCTTTCTCATTCCAACTTTTAATTGAAATTGGAAAGATTTGCTTCACCTTAGTACCAATAAAGCTAATTAAATTTGTGCCGTTGTCTCCAATTGGCAAACCTTTAACACTCCATCGGACCTTAAATAATTAAATCATTAAATAATTAGATAACTTGGAAAGGTAGAGAACAACATTAATAATTAGTAATTAACTTACCTTATATTTCTCGTGTCCTTTACTTATCCAATTGACGATATTCTTTTTCGATGTAATTCCTCGGGAGTGAACTTCTTTGTGTTTCTATCACCCCCATCACCACCACGACTACTCTCTCGTGATCACTATGTGATGCCATCCGACTTGCAATGACCCAAATGAAATAGACTCGGTGAGTTTTAGCTTTAAAATTGTTTAGAACCAACAAACACTTAACAAAATATAGAAGAAACCATGCACTAAGTAATGCTGAAAGCCATGCACTAAGTAACCTAGAGTAAACATACGAGAGGAAAGCCCATGCACTAAGTATATAACCTAGAGTACTAAACATATATAGGAAAGCCATGCACTAAACAGAGAAAGCCATGCACTAAGTAACCTAGAGTAAACAGAGAAAGCCATACACTAGGAAAGCCATGCACTAGTCAAGTTAATAATGCTATCTAAGCTAGACTAATCTAACAACTAATTAGATACAACATTGAGCTAAGTAACAGAGAAAGCCATACAAAAGATACATAACAAACCATAAAAAACCATAACAAATAGTCATTGCGGTGAGAGAGGTGGAGAGTACGTGAGTGCGAAAATACCTTTTGAAAGGGAGAGAGAGTGCGAGAAAAAGGAAACAAATGGGAGTGAGCTGCGTGGTAAGATAGCACCAACGAGAGAGGATGAGCGAAGAGGATAGGTTTCTGCGTTTCACGTTTCTGGTCGTCGCGTTTATGGGTTTCTCGGGTCGTAGCACCAAGGAGATGAGCGAAGATGAGCGAAGAGGGTTTCTGGGTCGTGGAGGTTCGCAAAGTGCGATGAACGAAGATGAGTTCTGGGTTGTTCGTGGAGAAAAGTTAGGTAGATGAGTTCGGGTTGTGCGTGTGAGTGTGTGAGGAGATGAGAGGCGCGCCTTGTAAAAATTTTAATAGCATTCCTAGCGTTTTTACATAAAACGCTGGGATCAACTAGCGCGTGTTTACCATTCCTAGCGTTTTACGTAAAAGCGCTAGGAATGCTAGTAAAGGTGCTATAGCATTCCTAGCGTTTTTAAAAACGCTAGGGATGCTATAGCACCTTTACTAGCATTCCTAGCGCTTTATGTAAAACGCTAGGGATGCTATAGCACCTTTACTAGCATTCCTAGCGTTTTATGTAAAACGCTGGGATCAACTAGCGGCGTGTTTACCATTCCTAGCGTTTTACAGAAACACTAGGAATGCTAGTAAAAGGTGCTATAGCATTCCTAGCGTTTTTACGTAAAAACGCTAGGATGCTATAACACCTTTACTAGCATTCCTAGCGTTTTATGTAAAACGCTAGGGATGCTATAGCACCTTTTATTAGCATTCCTAGCGTTTTACGTAAAACGCTAGGGATCCTCTAGCTCCTCTTTACAATTCCTAGCGTTTTAACTTTAAAACGCTAGGTATTGAATGAATTTTTAACTTCATTTCTAGCGTTTTCACTCTAAAACGCTACCTATTGACTGATTTTTTTAATTATTTTTTTATTTTTGTTTATTCTCCTTTTAATTACAACCTATTAATTCATTCCCTTCCAAAGAAAATTCATCAAATATCATTCCAACAAAATTCAGCCAATATCATTACAATCCAATATATAGATACACACAAAATTCAACCTATTAATAGATATTTTTGTTTACAAATCATACAACATCATAAGTAACTTACATTATGAAACTCAAAAGTAGCTACAAATTAAAGCTATACCATATATAACATAAATGACTACTTTGTCTTGACCACTAGATCTCATGATCACTAAGTGATGCCATCCGACTGCAATATAACATAATCCATGTTATTGTTAAATTTACAAAAACAATATAATAATTATCTATTAATAAAAATAACGAGAAATCATTAAGTCTATATTACCTTTTCCTTTTCCTAGATAAAATTTTGTTTGCAATTCGCGTCTTGGTATTTTTTTTTTTCCGACGAATAAAAATTCCATCATTATGATCTTTTCTAAAATATACAACATCCTCTATAGAAGTATTTTCCCCTATTATTGGTTCTGATGTTCTGAAGAACGGGTCGTCCTCAACACCAACATCATCGGGTGCTTCATCATCATCGTTGTTATACACAAATTTTTTGTCGATCAATAGAACAATAGACCAATTGATATTAATCGGATCGGTGACATAAAACACTTGTTGAGCTTGCGATGCTAAAATAAAAGGTTCATCTTTATATCCTAACTTGTTGAAATTCACCCGCATGAACCCTAATTCATCAATCAGAAACCAAGATATTGTCAACCCATTCACATTTGAACACAAGCTCCTGAAACATATTGTAATCCAACTCCCATATGTGTTCAATGAAGCCAAAGTAAGACATATTCACATATATGGGATTTCTATCTTTGCACTTTGGATGCATGCATAGAATGAGCTACAAGAGTCACCCCACTATTTTGCATTTTACTCGATCATCTTGTTCTTTTGTATAGAAAGTGCACTCGTTCATTAGATAGTCATTTGTAAGAGAAGACATGTATATTTGGACCTTTTGCTAACCATCTCAATCTTTTTGAAATCAAGTAGGATTCAAACACACTCACCATCAATGTGATGTTTTAGCCACACTATGAAACTCCTATTGTGTTCTTTTGCTAACCAAACTTGCTTCTTTCCCTGGAATTGACTCTTAAGAATCTCCTTGTGCTTGGCAACATATGAATCAACCTCACTATCATTGTGAAGAACGTGCATAAGTGTGCTTGCTCTAGTTCTTTCCTTGATACCATCACTAATTTATTTCCTGTCATCCCTTTACTAATCCTTCCCGCATGACGAGACCTTGGCAATCCCACGAGAATATTCAAGACTAGATAGATAGCCCGTGCAAACTCAATAGCCTCTTCAACTATGTAGCGCTCAACAATACAACCTCGTGTCGTGATCGATTTTTCACATATCCTTTTAATATCTTCATGTAACGCTCAAACGGATACATCCATCTCATGTAACATGGGCCACACAATTGTGTCTCTCTAACCGGATGAACTATTAGATGAATCATTATGTCGAAAAAGGAAGGTGGGAAATACATCTCAAGCTCACACAAAGTGACGTAATTTCTCTTTGCAATGTTGGCAACTTTCCAGGGTCAATCACTCTACTACAAATCGCTTAAAAGAATAAACAAAGTTTGGTTAAGGTCCGACGCGCTTTCTTAGGCAAAATGGATCGAATACCAATGGGTAGCAAATTCTCCATGAGAACATGACAATCGTGGGACTTTAGAGACTTTAACTTGAGGTCTTTAATCGATACAAGAGTCGCCACATTTGAAGAGTATCCTCTGGAACTTTAACTCCATGAAGAAACTCACAAAAGACAGCTCTTCTCCTTTCTAGATAGAGTATGAGTCACGGGAGGTAGATATGTGCGTGTACCCTTCTTTACTGGGACCCAATTCAGGTCTCAAACCCATACTAACCAAATCCAACCTTGAGTTGATGGTATCTTTAGTCTTACCCGGCATATTGAGTAAGGTACCAATGACACTTTCAAAGACATTCTTTTCAACATGCATCACATCAATGAAATGCCTTACATATAATGACTTCCAAAGATGGCAACTCAAAGAAAATCGACTTTTCTTCCACCCCGTTTGGCAATCTCTCCCGCAAAAGGCTTCCCAAATTTAATGTTCAAATCTTCCACCTTTTCAAATACTGTTCGCCCACAAAGCGGGAGCTCTACGTGTTTCTGTATTCCCATCAAATGCCTTTCTCCACAATCGATAGTGATGAGTTGATGGCAAAAATCTACGATGACCAAGATAGATATTCTTCTTACCATGTTCCAACCACATCAAATCTGTGTTGTCTTCACATATAGGGCATGCACACACGCCCTTTGTTATTTGTGCTGGATAGATTGCCGTATGCGGAAAGTCGTTAATTGTGCCAAAGATCATAGCCCTCGGTGGTGAAACTTTCTTCTCTGAACCCATCATACACCTCTACCCCGTCTCCCACATTTGCTTCAAGTCTTCAATTAAAGGAGCCAAGTATACATCAATATCATTTCTGGTTGTTTGGGCCTGAGAAATTAACAAAGACAACATCGATATTTTGCGTTTCATGCAAAAGCCACGCGATAAGTTATAAATCGCCAAAATCACGGGCCATGTATCGGGAGCTACTCGATACCGTGCGGTTAAATCCATCACCAGACAATGCAAGGCGTAGGTTTCTCGGGTCATCCCCGAAATTAGGATACTCAATATTGATTTTTTCCATTGCGGAGAATCTGCGGGTGTCGTAGCATACCATCTTTAATCCTTTCATCCTCATGCCATGTCAAGTGTTTTGCATCTTCTGAACTACGATACATGCGCCTAAATCGAGGAATTATAGGAAAATACCACAACACCTTTTGTGGAGCAGACTCTTTCTTCTTATACCGCGGTGCATTACATTTAGGACACGACTTTAACAACGCATGTTCATTCCAAAATAAAATGCAATCATTCGGACAAGCGTGTATCTTCTCATAGTTCAAGCCAATAGACCCCAACATTTGCTTTGCATCATACGTCCGAGAAGGAAGCACATTATCATTCGGCAACATTTCTTTCGTAGTGAGAGTAAATCGGTAAAGCTCTTATCCGTCCATCCGTGGCGAGTTTTCAAGTTATACAACTTGATCACAGCCAATAATTTTGTGAATTCATTACAACCCGCATACAATGGTGTCTCTGCATCAGTTATCAACTTCTCAAACATTTCAGGACAATCATTAAGATCCTCTTCAACCACCTTTGCCATCTCTTCAAATTCGTTCGCATCAAATGAATGTGTTCCGGTGTCAACCGTGGCGCGCATATCTCTTACTAATATCATTCATATTTGAAGATTCACCTTTTTCTCACCGCATTATCCAACAAGTGTAACTTTGATCAATTCCATTCGCCTTTAAATGTCGTACCAACTCCTCTGCGATGAATCGATTTTACATAACAACACCTTAAACAAGGACATTTCATACCACTAGAAGTCCCTAAACGTTCAACAAAGACAACTTTCACAAAATAATCCACTCCAAATGCATATACTCCTTGGACAGACGATTGGCGGACATCCAATTTCTATCCATAATTTCCAAATTATATTTATAATAAAATCCCGAAGAGAACTTTAACATATGACCCATCAAGCAATTCGAATATAATGAAGAATCAATTCATATAAAAAAACAAACAAAAATTCCTCTTTTAAAATTTTTTCAAATCCACTCCTTATTTTCCCAAGCTATATCTATATCATATTATAGTCTTCCAAATAATTAATTTATGTTTAACAAGAAGAGGCTAGTGGTAAAAAAAAAAGAAGAGTCTAGTGTGCACAAGTGACAAAACTAATATATTTCTAAACTAGAACCCATAATTAATATCTAACAAGAAACAGAGCAAGGAACAAAAAACTCACCAATGTTGTCTGAGTGAGAGAGATGATGTTCACTGAGAGAGATGATTTTCGTTGAGAGAGATGATGTTAATTTGAGTTAGGGTGTTAGGGTTTTGCGTTTACGGGTGAGTGATTTTGCGTTTTACGGGTGAGAGTGTTAGTGAGAAAGGAAGTAGCTCAATGGGAAACAAAAAAAATATTATTTAACCATACCTAGCGTTTTCTAAAAAACGCTAGGGATCTATCTAGCGTGTTTTCTAAATACCTAGTGTTTTGAATAAAAGCACTAGGGATCTGTCTAGAGTGTTTACTAAATACCTAGCGTTTTATAAAAACGCTAGGGATCTATCTAGCGTGTTTTCTAATTGGCTAGCGTTTTGAAAACAAGCGCTGAGGATCTGTCTAGAGTGTTTTCTAAATAGCTAGCGCTTTATAAAAAAAACGCTAGGATCTATCTAGCGTGTTTTCTAATTGGCTAGCGTTTTTGAATAAAAGCGCTAGGGGATCCGTCTAGCGTGTTTTCTAATTTGCTAGCGTTTTAAGTAAAAGCGCTAGGGATCTGTCTAGCGTGTTACCTAATTGGTAGCGTTTTAAAGTAAAACGCTACTAATGGTGTAGCGTGTTATTAAAATGGGTAGCGTTTTTTTATAAACGCTACTAAAGGTGGCGATCTCTTTTTACAATTCTGGCGTAGTGAGAGAGAGAGAGAGAGAAAATGAAACGGAAGGAATGAGGGAGGAGATAAAGGTTTTGGGGTTTTTAAGTTTTTGAGAGGGTATTTTTGTATTTTCACAATGTTGGTGAGGGTATTGGGTGTGATAGTGGGCAGGGGTGGATCTACCTTATCCTTAGGGTGGTCAACCGCACATCCTGAAAAAATAATATTAGTACAAACACTCCTATTAAAAAAATAATATTAGCACCAATATCCTACTAAAATAAAATTTTGCACACTCTGGGAATATTCTTTTTCACCGAAACTTCTAGTTTTGCACAACCTTAATGCACCATACTTACAAAATTACTCAAACTTTTACATATTTCTAATTTTCTCTCCAGCGTTTTCTCACTCTCAAGCATGTTCTTCTTTTTTCTCTTCCTTCCGTAAGTGACCAATTATGAGTTGTATAATTTATTTAAGTATATTAAAGGTTTTTATTTTTATTATATTTATAGCGATGGTGTGTTTAAATTTTTTTGCACACCCTAACTCAAAATCTTAGATACGCCACTGATAGTGGGGGTCAAAAAAATACCTTTTATTTTTCATTTCTTCTAAGTAGACTAAAAACAAAAACAAACCTTCATCACATATAAATGAATTACATTGAAATCCGTTGTTCATAATTAATAAGACAAAAAATTTAAGTTCCTAAAAAAAATGTCCCTTTTATGAAATGTTGACTTATACTAATTAATGACATCAGTTTTTTTTACAACTGGCCAACCATTAATGACAATAGCTTTAGTAGAGGTAAATATTGAATTCATTATTTAATGCATATAAATGTGGATTCTTGTTTCTTAAAGTCATGACTGAAAGTGTTTTCTCTCGAGAAAGAGCTTTCAAGGTAGAGGTCTCTTCCAGTTTAATTAATGCATGAGTTTGAATTAGTATTGGGCATGCGGCAGTGTTAAATCTCTAGAGAGAGAGAGCTTTGCAGCCCATTGTGGTCCTACCCGACTCGATGGATTAGTTTAAAGATTAGTCTCTATAGTTGTGCGTAGAGGATACCCAATTTATACCAAAAAAAAATTCTTCTATTTCCTATAATATGAACCGGGAAGTATTAAATTTTAAATAGCCTTAAATAAACCGAAACGAAAATCAGTAAATATTTATAACTTGTTAAATGTTCTATAAATTCATATGGGTGTGCGTATGAAGGCATTGTGCATCTATGACAACTCTAAATACAAGTTCATACAATGTCATATTATTATCACTTTTGATAATAATACTTGCATCTGAGGCTAGTGATAAGGTAGAAGTAGGAATTATCAATAGTTTAGTTGTACATGGTTCTAGGGAAAATCTTACTCTTCATTGCAAATCCAAGGATGATGATCTGGGATTCCATACACTCACACCTGGGCGTGGTTACTACTTTACATTTCGTCCAAAGGGTTTCTTTAGAACATTATTCTTTTGCAGCTTTACATGGCAAGATGAATCAAGTCTTCATTATTTGGACGTTTACAAAGGATATCGAGATAGATCTTGTGGATTAGTTTCTTGGGAAATACATGCAGATGGAGGGTGTAAGAATTGTGATCTACCTTCATCTCCTGTGTGTTATCCTTGGAATAAGAAACCTTCCAATTATATGGAAGTAGGTGAAAAGAAAATTATGCATATGTAATTTCGTGTCGTTTCTCACAATTGAAATAATAGCCCAACAGACATCAACTTTATTATTTATGGTTGACTATTATTTAATTTTACTTGTTTTATAGTAAGTAAATCTTGAGGAAGATTTTTACTCATTGATATTATTATTCTCGAGAGAGATTTTCTACCGCTTGTATGATTGGATATATTATTTATACCATAAAAAAGGTAAAAATATTTGTCGATCAATTTTGGGTTTCTCATTAATCCTCAAGTAGTTTAATCTGCACAGTTAGTTAGTTTCAATGTAACAGTAAATTTTAATTTTTTCCTTTTCTAGTTTAGCCATCTCTGTTGTATATATACCAAATTGGTAACAATGAATAGATTGAGAGATTCATTTTCACAATTCTCTGTATTCTAACATGGTATCAGTAGAATTCCTTTCTCTCCAATTTTTCTCTCTAACCGCGTAACCGTTTTTCTACTACACGCGTTCTTCTTCTTCATCGTTTGTGAAGCTTTCCTTGTTGCTTCCATGGCTTCCGGTTCTTCTTCCGGTGATGATTCTGATCACTCTTCTGCTCGTTCTTCGCGTCGTGGCTCGCGACGAACAAAGAATTATTCAGATCCTTATTACATACATCCTAGCGAGAATCCTTCTCTGATTCTTGTCAAACCTGTACTTGAAGGACCTAACTATCATTGTTGGATCCAGGCCATGACAATGGCTTTAGAAATGAAGAACAAGTTCGCGTTTGTTGATGGATCACTTCCGCGTCCTCCAACCTCTGATTCGAAGTTTCTTCAATGGAAACGATGCAATATGCTCGTTCTTTCTTGGCTTAATCACGCTGTTTCGACTGAAATTTCATCCAGTATTTTGTGGATTGCTGATGCTTCTGCGGTTTGGATCGAATTACGCAATCGTTTTTCGCAAGGCGATAATACGCGAATCGCGAATTTGCAGCGTGACATCTTCTCAATTAACCAGGGCGAAGCTTCTGTAACTTCGCACTTTACCAAATTGCGTATCCTCCGGGGCCGAATTATGTAACTACATGCCAATTCCTACTTGCCTCGCATCTCCTCGGAACATGTTGTTGCTCTGGTTTGCACATCGCTCGCCATATCGTGAACGAGATGCAAGGATGTCTTTCCTTCAAGGCTTAAACGACAATTTACGGCTTGCCGCGACGCTCCAAATCTTGATGATGAAGCCTCTTCCTTCTTCGCGGAGGCCTACTCTATGATTCTTCAACAGAGGCGTCAATTACACACTCTGCTCTTGCGAGATGTATCTGCGCTGCTGCAGCTTCAAATCGCTACGATATGCCAAACAATGCTCCTCGTGGTCGTGGCAAATCTTCACAATCACGTGGTTCTCGCCGCGCACTTTCGTAATCGCAGCTAATCACATCAGGACACCGCTTCAAGAAGCATGGATTTCCACGATTTTCCTCTTTCAAGAAATCTGCGTGAACAACATAGCCGTTGAAGGTGCTTCGCTTCAAATGCAACATCTCGCAACTCATGGTTCTCGCTCCGTTTCTCTCGCTTTCTCTCATCGCAGATTACACAAAGCTCTGTTGGCTTTGATCCTAAAGCACTCCTCCAACCGATAATAATTTCGCCTTCGTTAATCCTTCTGCCAATCTGGTTAGTGTCACCAGTGGAAATTACATGCCTGCAGGTAACTCTCTTGTTCAATTGATTATCTCTTGGCTTGTGGACACTGGTGCTACAGACCATATATGCTCTTGCATTAATTTGTTCACTACGTACTATGCAATTAAGCCTCTGCTGATAAATTTACCCTCTGGTGATACAAGATATACTCACTTCAAAGGCACAATTATGCTCACCCCTACCATCACACTCTATGATGTGTACTATGTGCCTGGTTTCAATTCAAATATCATTTCTGTAGGACAGCTTGCTGATACTATCAATTGTCAAACCTTGTTTGATGCCACTTGTGCTATTTTACAGGATATCCACTCGAAGAGGGTGATTGGCCAAGCTAGGAGACATGGAAAGCTCTACATAATGAAAGTCTTGCACACTTCGTCACCTCGATAAAGCCAACCACCTCACCAGTAATAATGTTTCAGATCCGCTTCTAGCATCCATTTATGGCATAGCCGCCTAGGTCATCCTCTCCCCAATGTTATACTACAATTCAAAACATCATTTAATATACCTCCAAATAAATGAAAAGGTAAAATTTGTCATTTTGCAAAACAAAAGAAACTTCCCTTTTATCCATACTTCCACTTCCCTTCATATCTTTGACATCATTCATGTTGATATTTGGGGGCCTTTTGCCACCCCTTCAATGAATGGCAACAAATATTTTTAACCATTGTAGATGACAAATCTAGGTTTACTTGGATCAAACTCATGAGATCCAAGTCGAGGACAAAAATCACCTTACTCATTTCATTACATATGCTACCAATCAATTTGGTCACAGGAAAGAAAACATCGACATCTCCTCAATGTTGCTCGTGCTCTTATGTTTCAATCCCATCTTCCCTTAATTTTTGGGATTTTGCCATTTGCCATGCCATTCATATCATTAATAGATCGCCTCTGTTTATTCTTCACTAAAATCACCTTATCAAATTCTCGCATAATAAACCGCACGACTTATCTACCCTGAGTCTTTGGATCTCTTTGCTATGCCACTACTTTAATCGCTCATAGGACCAAGTTCTTGCCTCAAAATGTATCCACCTTGGCCTTTCTCAATTCAATCTGCATAATCATGAGGTTTTTACTTCAAGGAATGTTTCATTTTATGAGACTATTTTTCCATATGTTTCTGACACAAGTCTGCTTATCTCTCAAGCCACTTCATATACTCCTTTTTTTCCTCCATCCAAAGTTAATCTCACTGATTTTTTTGCAGCCAATTCCTCTTCTTTGCCACCATCTTCCCCTAATACAACTGACCTCTCTCTTACCTCACCTCCTGTAACTACTTCCAGCTCTCCCATATCAGCTGGTTCCCCTTCCACTGTACCTCCAAATACCTCTCCTCCTAACCTGCACCCCCAGAGTTTCCACTGAGCCAAACACAAACCATCCTACCTTCAAGACTTTCATTGTGGATTGGTTTCTGTTGATCCTGGAGGTGGTCAGTCACACTCAGGTACTCTTTATCCTTTAACTGATTTTTTATCCTATGATAATATTTCTCCTTCACATAGAACTTTCATTGCTTCCTTAGCACTACTTACGAGCCTAAGACTTATTCTCAGCTTCCAAGCATCAATGTTGGATTGATGCTATGGATAAGAAATTCAAGCCTTGAATGAAAACTCCACTTGGATTATCACCGAAATGAGTTGCCACGGGGAAGCAACCCATTGGTTGCAAGTGGGTGTATAAATTTGCAAGTTACGTAAGTCCTGTATGGATCAAGCAGCAAGCGCATGTGGAATGCCAAACTAATTTCTATAATACGGTGCTTTTGATCTATGTTGATGATGTGGTCTCACCGTGACAATATTGATGATATTCTTCATATCAAATCTCTGTTGGATACTTTGAATTCAAAATAAAGGATTTGGGTGCTCTCAAATTTTTTTAGGCATTGAAGTTGCTCGCTCCACTGCTTTGGTGTCATTTTATCTCAAAGGAAATATGCCCTCGAGTTAATAGAGGAGGCTGGTCTTCTTGGTTGCAAACCTATCCAATATACTTGACAAATACGCGCGCCCGATATTTGCTATGCGATGAACAAGTTAAGCGCTTCATTGCTAAAAGGAAACTCACTCGCATTCGATGCGCAGACAACCTCTCGAAATCCAATGGCTTTTATTTACATTTTGGAAAGATTAATCCCGCTTCTCTTCCTCAGATATTCATATAGCACAAAATTATTGTCATTTGAGTCATTCACCTCATGCCAATTCCAACCAAAGAATTCCGTGATCCATATTCTTATGAGTTTAATCTGCATCTTAGTTTCAATGTAACAATAAATTTTAATTTTTTCCTTTTCTAGTTTAGCCATCTCTGTTTGTATATATACCAAATTGGTAACAATGAATAGATTGAGAGATTCATTTTCACAATTCTACGTATTCTAACAGAGTCTAATGGTAGAATTGAAGATAGAATAATACTTGGTCTAATGGTAGAATTGAAGATAGAATAAAGGCTAAATTAACCTTCTAAAAAGGTTCTTTATTATCTATGATGTATAGAGTTCAACTGGTAAATTCTGTTCTTCATAGCATGTTGGTTTACAACTTTTGCATTTAAGTTTGGCCTGCCAATCTTTTCAATACTGTTGATACCTAGATTAGAAATTTTACGTGGTCGGGTGATATTAATATCAGGAAAATTGTAATGTTGCTTGGGGTAAGGTGTGCAAATGTTTCTAGAAGGTGGTTTGGGTTTGCGGTCTATCAAAACTATTAATAAAGCTGGTATGCTGAAACTTGGGTGGAATTTCATTTCCGCCAAATTACAATGGACACATCTTTTGAAAGCTAGAGTCTATAAAAATAATAAGCTAGTGAGTTATCACGTCTCTTTTGAAAGCTTGTATTCTTCACAATAAGATGCCAACAGATGATCAACTTTGGTATAAAAGATTCATCATTGTTTCTATGTGTAGTATATATGGTAATGCTTTAGAGACTTATCGGCATCTCTTCCTTGTCTGCCCTTTTGCCCAACATATTTAGAGTTGGCTTGGAGGCATCTTGAGTATCAATACTGATGCATCTTCTTTTCAGAAGATTTAGCCTTTACTTCTCAGGGATGGAGCCCTCAAAATTGTGTGACATTGTCTCTACAACTCTACTACTATTGTTAATATTTGTTGGGATATTTGATACTACATGAGTCAAGCTAGATCTAATACCATGTGATCCCTTTACACTCGGTTAGCAATTTAATCCTTTCCAGCGTGGTCTTAGCAGAAAATACTTCTAAATCTTCATTGTCTTCTCTATATAAAACACCAAATTGAACAATTCTTGAGCCTAAAATGCTCGAAAATTCAATAAAGAATCGAAATATTGCAAGCATTTTGTTCTGAAAAGCGCTTAAACACAAACACTGTGACAAAGCAATTCACATCTATAAATAGTGCTTTGGCTCTTATTTGCTCATTTCTCAACTAATTTCCGTCAAACCAATTTTGTTCAATTCGCATGAGTGCAGAAATTGAACTATAGCAAAAGATTTAAAACCAATTGCATTCAACTCGTCCTCCTCACCTCTTCCTCTTCAAGCTTTCGGTTCTAGAAGTGATTATGCGCAAAAACACTTTTTTGAGCTTAATTTTGGTTCCGTTAAATTCATTGCAAAATTTTATTCAAGTTATAGTCCAATTTCATTCAATTTGGTCACGTATTGCACGAGTTATTCATTAAACAAGGAATTGAAGTGTTCTTGGTGTTCTTGAAGACAGTTATAGTGTTTTTTTTTGTGGTTTTGTTTTGAAGCATCAAACTGAAACATATCATATCAATTGAAGAACCAAACTCAAACATGTCAAACGTAAATGACTACTTTAAAGGGAACAAAGCTGAAGAGATTGAAGGATTTAATTTGGATAGCTACAATTTGGGTGATATGGAAAGCAATGAACAAAAATATTTTTAAAGGATATGCTATTAATGTCAACTCTATTGTACACCATACACTACCCAAAAACATGAAAAGAGTGGCGGTTTAAAATGTATGTTTTTTGCGGTTTCAACCGTTGTTTTTTACAACAGTGACGGTTCCCCTCACCGCCAAAATATACCGTAAATTGTGTCAGTTCTAATAATTCGCCGTAAAAAACCGCCGTAATTCCCCTGATTTTTTGTAGTGATATTAAAATTTTATCTTGGGGGTGGTTCATATCTAAAAAGGGTAGAAAATAAATTTGAGTCTTGTGGATTAGTTAAATTGCCCAATGTTTGTATGATGTTGATGTAACCCTTGGTAATCTTTTTCCTCTCTAGGGTTTTTTCCCATTGAGTTTTGACCTAGAGAGGTTTTAATGATGCCCACACTACTTGTATTGGGTTGAAGTATCCCTTGTACTCCCGTTAATATTATATTATGCTTATAAAGAAGATGACCACTTTGACATAGATTTGAAACATAAAAGACTAAAGTGGAAAAAAATAAAGAACTAAATTGAAACTTTGGTCAAAGATAAATGACTAAAATTGCAATTTAACGTATAAAAGACTATGAGTTGTTGAGATCGTATCAACCAATATAAATTTTTAACCACGGGTAACATTATTTACAATACCATATGGCTAATTTAACACCAACAAGGGTTGGTTCGAGTGGTAACTAGACTCAAATCTCACCTCAATGTCTCGAGTATAAATCTTGGGTGTGGCAAAAACTCTATTGGGAGGGGGGCACCACACAGGCCGACAAAGTCAGGTACACATGACCAGTCAATTTCCCTAATGCAAATTAGTCATGGACAAAGCTAATGGAAGTTATGCACTAATGACATAGTAACTAATAGAAAAGTTAATTGGACTAATGACATAGTAACTAATAGAAAAGTTAATTGGGGACTTACCGTTGGTCCTAAATCCCTCTTAGAATTCAGTTTATTTTTATTGTCAAAAATAAAAAGAATTCAGTTTATTAGAAGGGTGATTCTAGGGTGAAAGAGAAAATTAAATCTTTCACCGGTGAACCACTAAAATTGACCGTTAGATGTAGTTTAAAAATTCATCAATGGTTGAGATTTAATATTGGTTGATTCAATCTTAACCATTCATAGCATTTTAAACAATATCCAATCAATTTTCGTGGTTCACCGCTGAAAGATTTAATTTACTCTTTCACCCTAGAATCACCCTTATTAGAATAATCAATTTTGAACTGATATTTTTTTTTTCCGATAATTATTTTCAACGACCGGCGGCGGGTATAGGAGAACAACAACAGCTCCAACGGTAAAGTGGTAGATGACGAGAACGTTGTCTGAAACATTTCGCTCCGTCAAACGCCCAATTCCAAACCCTAAATTATCCAAATCATCGTCTTCTACAACATCACAACCCAAATTTAACGCCAAACCAAAATCAGAGTCATGGTGTGTCTATCTCATCCTCTCCACCAATCATCCAATCAAAACCTACGTTGGAGTCACAATCAATTTCCCTCGCCGGTAACTTCACAACCAATCTTTTGTTGCATTTTCTTAATTTTATGAAGCAGGTGGTGCTTTGTCGATTTCCCCATCCAATTGTTGTTCTTTTTTTGATGGAATTAATTTTGTTACATCTTTTATTTTTACAATGCTGCTGATATCTTTCATTTTCCCCTGGGGTTAAAGAAATAGGTGTTTGATTTGTATATATCTTAATTGGTGTAGTTTGAAGCAGCATAATGGTGAATTAAAAGGTGGTGCAAAAGCTTCCCGTGCTGGAAGGCCATGGATTTGTGCATGCCTCATTTGTGGCTTTACAGACCGAAGTGAAGGTATACATTTATACTCTTAGTGTTTCTTTTAAAATCTAATAATAATAATAATAATAATAATAACAAGGTACTACAGGATTATTTTTTTCCATTGTTATAAGTTAACTTTGTTAGAGAAAGAAAAATATTGATATACTATGTTCTTGTAGCTTATAAATAGTTGATGTAGCCTTATTGTGAATTATATCTGTTGAAATGGGAAGAAAGTCTATTATTTCATTTTCATTAGAGTCCAGAAAGTCTTGGACGTCAGCTACATGGGGCCTCTTTGGATCGACTTATTTGGGCTTATCTACTGACATAAGCAATTGTGAAACTGTTTAGGAGAACTTTTGGAAACAACTTATGACATGTTCATAAGCTGTTTCCAGCTAATTTCCATAAGTTCTAAAGAATAGCTTATGGTAACAGCTTATGGCTTATAGAAAAATAGTTTAACATTATTTCATCTTTTATTATATAAACACCTTATGCATAAGCACTTATATGATAAGCGCTTATGTCATAAGTGTTTAATTAAGCTGCTTATCCAAACAGACCCATGATGCTACCTAAAAATACCATTTCTCTGACAAAATGACTTTCCAATATGTTTGGTCCTATGATGAAAGACTCAGTTGCAGGCAATAGCAGCCTGATTATTACAAAACAACATCATTTAAGAGATTCATGTGAATTTTAACTCTTGAATTAGTTGCTTATACCATATAAACTCACATGTAACCAAGGTCATAGGTCGATATTGATGTACTAAATCTAGTCACATTGTTTTCTAGTTTTCCATGAGACAAAATTTAGAACAAACAAAATATTTTGAGGTAGAACCAATGTAGTTAGTATCGTTAGTATCGTGCGATTCGAATCGCGATACGAGTCGGAATCCATGGCAAACGATGCAAATCGTAAGGCGACTCGTTTTTGTGTTTGAATCGTGGTCTGTATCGTCGGAATCGCGTCGGAATCGTTGGAATCGCGATTCGAAGGTCTATCGCACAATTCTTCAACAAATTGCAACCGGGTCGGAATCGTGACCCGTTTCAGCGCCGCTCTGGTGTTTTAGGGTTTCCTCACGAAGAAGACGAGTTTGGGAGAGAAGAAACGAAACGCAGCGTTTTGGGAATTGATGAAACGCGGCGTTTAGGGGTGAAGGGTTAAATGAAACGCTGCGTTTGACTCGGTTGAAATGCGTTTTGAGCAAAAAAAAAAATGTGTTTTTTTGGCTGAAAATTAAACACTGCGTTTTGGCAAAAGGCTTCCACTACACGTTTTTATTCTCTCCACTCAGAATCAGAAACGTGTCACAACTCACAAGTCACAACCGAAACGTCTTCTTCATTCCTTCTGAAGCATCGTCGTCTTCTTTCGTTCGTTCCTTCCAACTCGTCTTCTTCTTTCGTTCAACAGATAAGATTGTATTCCTCTGTTGCTTCTGTTTCCTTCCAACTCGTTTTCTTCTTCTATTTTGTTCCTTTACTCTGTTTTGTTCCTTTACTCTGTTTTTGCTTCAAAGTTGTCATTCTTACTCTGTTTTGTTCCTTTACAACAGCTTCAAACGCTATTATTCTTACTGATGTTTTTTGGAGGGGTTGAATGAAACACTTGTTATGTTTATTTATGACTTGAATTATTTTGAAGTTCATGTTTTTTTTTTGCTAACTCTACTTGGATTTAGTCAAAAATGTTATATATATTTTTGTTCATGTATCTTACGATACGATACACGATTCAAAAAATGGGCTTAACGATACACGATACGTATCCCGATTTGATAACACTGGGTAGAACGCCTATGAGAAGAAGTCTCTGCCCAATTTGGGAAGCCTTATGCACATTTGAGACATAGTAATAGCACAGATGTTACCCTGCAGTGACAGACCCTAATTTCTCCCTTCCTCTCTATTTTTTTGCAAAACCCTGAAGACATCCTTGCAAAATATTATGATCCAGCTACCTTTTACTGATGTAAAGACCTCAATGTAAGGATCTCAATGCAGTTTAGCCTCTATGAACATATAATCAAATTTTCTGCCACTATTGAACAAGACGTTGGAGTATGACTTGCAACAAGTGAAAAGAGGAAGCTGATTGATAAATTTTAAATTTCCTATTCTTGCTAAATTATAATTCCGGTGGCTTTTAGTATGGTCAAATCCCTTAATTTAAATAGCTTATTCAGCTATGGTTTACTGAATTGAATAGGTTATTCTTCCTGTAGCTAAATGTCGCATATTTCTTATTTTTGGTCTGTTAAGGATTTTAGTATTGTGATCTGTTGATGTTTATGTTTTGTTTTCCTTGGCTGTTGTAGCATGTGTATTCGAATCAAAATGGAAAACTTTCTCAAGGAGAGCTCCACGCAAAAATCAAAGTGACAATCTCTCCAAGCAAAGCGAAGATCCATCACTTCCACTGCTGCAACACAGGCAAGCAGCTCTAAATAGAGTGAAAGGCTCACTTGACTGCACTCACTTAGAAATTAACTGGCATTTGGATCCACTGTGATCAACTACCACAATGTATTTAGTAATAATTTATTTAGTGGTAATTGTATTCAGTTCAAATGGCATTACATAGGCCGAATACTTAGCACTAGCAGCAAAGCAACTGTACAATACAATAATTGGTTGTTGTAACCAAATTTCTCTGTATAGCTTTGAGAACTGAGAGTAATTAAAGATTAAAGATCGTATAGAAAAACAGTGTCCATTGAGTATAATGGAGCATGAAATGGAACATTATTAGTGCAATCATAATAATATATTTTTTCTGTCCTTAAAATCCAAAGGAAACTAACAATGTAAAAGGGCTAATTTAATATGGTATGAAAATGAATGGTGAAAGAAAGTAAGAAACACAAATTGAAAGACGATGTACACCCGTGCAACGCACGCGTCATACATACTAGTCGAGAAAAATGGTAATAACTCTATGTTTAGATTCTGTTTCCTCCGGTGACAAAGTTTCGGAGAGCTGCAGTGAGATTTTTGACGAAGAAGCCTAAAGCAGCATACTCCTCGAACATCTTATCAACAACTCGACATCGGATGAACTCCGGCAGGAACAGCCAAAAGCAGGTAGCAAAAAAAAATCCGACGGTCAAGGGCCCTGACACAAACCTCGGCAACCGGCATTTGGCATGGAGGGCCTTCTTCAAAGCCATCTCCACCATCAAACACATCCCATGAAGCACAAAGAACCCCATCATCTTGAACGTTGGTTCCAACCTCCCCATATAGAATAGTATCAACTCATGCATCAAACCTGACCACAAATGTTGCCAACACCGCAGGTAGTGGGGCCCACTTGGGACCAACCACGTCTCTTGCTGCTTTCAGAATTGGTTCATACACAGTTGGTCTCAGGATGCTGGTGACCATGAGGTTCCACCTCCTTCCCCAAAAGTCTTGTAGTGAAGTTGAGAGTATTGGATCATTGAAGTGTGGCTCCAGCTCCACCCCTAAAGTGGTTCTAGCCAGTGCTGCTACAATGGCCAAGAGGATCTCCAATAGAAAGTAGATGTGGAAACAATACATAAGGAGAATAATTATATGATGAATATGATCACTATATTCATAGGTTTTCACTATAACAGCCAAAAGAATACCCTTTATAGCATACTCTAGAAATGGGGTATAACCTTTGTTGGGTTTAATAGGATTCAGCTTTTGTCTGCATTCAGAACTAGTGTTTGGCGTTATTGAAGTGGGTTTGGTGTCAAAATGTGAACTTTTTGCTGCCTTTGATGGATCTGAAGTTGGATTTTGTTGGATTTTTATGGGAAGGCAAGCAAGAGCTATAAAACGACCAAGGGAGATTGATGGATCAGAGGACAAAGGACCCTTGTTGAAAGCAAAGAGCAAGAGCTTGAAATTTGCAAGCCAGGCGAAGAAGAATCCTGAGGTGCCTGTCAAGTGTACTGAGGAAAAGGTGAGAGGAATGAAGAGATTGAGAAAGATGATTGGAAGAAGGGAGAGAAGCCTTCTTGTTCCTGCAGGGATCAATCTACGGATCCAATAACAGTAGCATAATGATATGACTACTAAGGGACACACCTTGATCAGATTGAACATGTTACTCTCCATAATCATAACTGTTTCTGTTTAATCAGTTTGTGATTGATAGCAATACTTACCAGATAGTGAAGGTTTTGGATTTGGACATATAGAGTTCAGTGGAGGTTGACTGAGGGAAAGTCACTCACTCAGACAGGAGAGTATATATTTTCATTTTTATATTGGTAAAGGAATGTTTGTAATTTGTATAGATCTTTGGCTTGGAGATTGTAAGTATCAAGTTATGACAGATATGTAAAGATGGAATAATAATCAATTTCTCAATAAAACAGTACAAGTGTGAAGAGAAATTGAAATGCAATCAGCTATGGAAATGTTCCATTTCTTACAAAAGAGTACTGATGTAAATGAAAAGTGCAGATATGAGTCATGACAGTGAGGAACCGAGAGAGGAAAAGTAAGAATATTCCTTCTCAATTCATGCCAATTGTGT
This sequence comes from Oxytropis ochrocephala, assembly GCA_020916435.1. Taxonomy (NCBI): domain Eukaryota; kingdom Viridiplantae; phylum Streptophyta; class Magnoliopsida; order Fabales; family Fabaceae; genus Oxytropis; species Oxytropis ochrocephala. Next base: position 66,722,316 of record CM037094.1, on the reverse strand, counting down.
GAGCTAGCCCTCAATTTTATGCAACAAACTCATCATATTTTCTGTTTGCCTTGTGCTCCTCCTGATGAGCTCCACGTGTCCTTCATTATCAGCTGTATTATTCACTCTCTCTGCAGTAACCTCCGTACTCATAGTGGGTGTTTGAAGCCTCATTTAATAATCTGAACTAACACACTTGACCATAAAAAAAAATCTGAACTAACACAAGATAGTTCCAAAGATATTCTTATAGTTACCGACTAGTGCCATCCTTTGAACTCCATTTATTTAAGTTTTTTTTTTTTAAAAATTATTTTAGCTTCTATCTTTTGAACTCTATTCTTATAGGTTTTGCTTATAAAATACTTATAAGTTATGTGGTTATATGAAATCTATGGCTCTGTTTAAAAAAAAAAATAGCAGATAAGTTAGCGGATTGAATTTAATGTGTTTGGTAAAATTAGTAGTTGAAATAGCTTTTATAAATTAACGTGTTTGGTAAAATTAGTAGTTGAAATAGCTTTTATAAATTAACGTGTTTGGTAAAATTAGTAGTTGAAATAGCTTTTATAAATTAGCGGATTGAATTTAACGTGTTTGGTAAAGCCTATACACGTGCATATAAATTAAACTGAAATGGTTATTGTGATAATTGTTTTTCACTTTTCAACGACCGGTGGGTAGGGGAATAACAGCTCCAACGACGTGGTGTGTCTATCTCATCCTCTTCACCAATCATCCAATCAAAACGTACGTTGGGGTCACTACCAATTTCCCTCGCCGGTAACTTTACTTCCCCATGTTCTCAACGCCACCCTTTCCATTTTGGGGTGCTGAAATTTGTTGTCTTTTCTTGATTTTATGATTATGAAAATGGTGGTTGTAATGACCCAACCCAAGAGGACCAAGCCCAAATACCTAAGAGATTATGTGACCCAAAATGGGTCCTCTCAATGAAAGCACCAATGTAAGGTATCCAAAAATGGGTGAACCTTCAAAATACAATAACAGAAAATTAAAGCTCCTTTCGAGGGGAGAGCGCCTCCTTTAACAAATTAAAAACTACACTAAACATTCTTTTTCATTGATTTGATGATCTCATTCAAATGAGTGAGAATACATATATAGGTGCTAGAAAAAGGGTGACTCACCCCACTAGAGAACCTTCTAGATTAACTAACAAAAAGACAAAATAAAGGAATATAAAAAGGTGACCCATAAGGGATAAAATAGTGACTCATATGATTCTAGATGTTTCTTATTAGGTCACATAATCTCTTAGGTATTTGGGCTTGGTCCTCTTGGGTTGGGTCATTACATTCCATTCCCCTTCACAACAACCTTGTCCTCAAGGTTGAAGAAAAATGAATGTAATTACAAATTTTTCCTGGATCACATTGCTTGAACTGCCAAGGTCTAACTCTTGTAGACGTTAAAATTCGGTCTCCAGGATCCCATTGCTTTAATTGAGGAGAATTAGGCACGGTAAACACATCCAAATATCCTCCAGGGTCCCATTGTTTCAATTGGGAATAATAGCCATTTTAAACACCAAACATTTTCTATCAAGATCCCATTGCTTGAAGCGAAAATACCCAATCATAGTAAAAGCCAAAATTTGTCCACCTGGATCCCAATCTCGTGTAAGCCAAATTATGGCATGATATTGAAATCCCACAAGTCGCAACATATCTTGATTTTTTGCAATAAAAATAACCATAACTGATGCATTCAATTCCATAATGGCCCATGTTTTGAAAAAATTGCCAATTAAAGCCACATGTTTAGCTGTGTGTAGGGTTTGGATGGGTTGTGCGAGAGAATTGGTTACTGCCACATTACTAAGAAAGCAAATTGAAAATGCATTGGAGTCCATTTCTACTAGCTCATTGATTAATGGGTCTTCCATTTTAAATCCACTGGATAAAGGAACACTAGGCCTGCTCTTTTGTCCATGGAGCCTCGCGCTGTAAAATACCAAAAAGTCAAGAAATGATGCACAAGGGTAGTGAGCAACAGCAGGCACACAATTCAGTTTGGGATGCGACATGGGGCCACGCGCTGACAGGGTATGAGTGAGAGCCTGTCGTGTGCTGATTGGCCAGAAAAAGTGCACACAGATTTTAGATCTGTTGGTGGAGAACACGCGTTGGCAAGTGGTGCTGGGACTATGACATTTTTTCTTCTTCTTTTTCTTTCTGTGAAAACCTGTGAGAGTATAGGAGCAGTGAAAAACATAGGCACTGCTAATCTCGAGCATCAGTGTGAAATGCTGATATGATCGTTCCGCTAGCAACAATGGGGGGTGAGGAACTAATGCTCTGTCTGGTGGTTTTGGTGGTGGTTTACCATAAAAAATTTCAACACTACTAAAGATTGGTAATACAAAATCACAAGAAGTTAATGGAAGAAAGATCTCATCAGCAAAACTTTGTTCATATCTATTTGAAGCTTTTGGCATAATCGCTATCATGATGGAAGCACCACAAATTTCAATTTTTGAAGAGAAGATTTCAAATAGAGTATTCTGTGATAAATGAGAGAAATGAACAAAAGGGTTTTTTACCATAGAATGAAACAACGAACTATGTTCTGCTTCTTCTTTATCTTCTGATGTAAAGAACTTTGAAGATTCTTCTGTTTCTGGTTCTGCTTCATCTTTAGAAGATTTTGGCACCAAGGTCAGGGGTAGGGTTTCTTGAGAAATGAAGGACTCAATTTCTATCGTTGCTGCATTTTCTTTTTTTGATGTCAACAACTCTGAATCTGGTGTTGCCTTTTCTTCATCAGGTTGTTCATCTTTTTCTTCCTCAGTCAGCTTCTCTGAATCTTCTTTCAAGTGTGATTCTGGCTCTTCCTCATTTGGAATAGGCAAAATCTCACGGTATTCAGACTTAAATTGCCAAAGAAAATGAGTTGTGAAATCATCCCAACCCAACTTTGGATGACATTTAGACCAGCACAACCACCATTTGAGAGCTTCACCTCTCATGGCCATGGCGACCACCGTCATTTTGTCCATATCCGAGATTCTTCTAGTTAAAAAATATTTTTCAGTGCAAAGGATCCACCAATATGCATCTTCTTTGCCATAAAAAATGGGATAGTTGCTATTATCATCCATCAATGTCCGATCTGTATTTTCAGATCCATAGAGATTGTAATGGTGAAATGGTGTATTAGTGTTGTAGGTGGAATAAAATGGTGAAATGGAGGAGTGATAAAATGGAGATGGAGGTGACGTGTTGGAATAAAATGAAAGAATGGAGGAAATATAGGAAGGTGAGTCCATGGCAATGAAAGCACCAATGTAAGGTACCCAAAAATGGGTGAACCTTCAAAATACAATAACAGAAAATTAAAGCTCCTTTCGAGGGGAGAGCGCCTCCTTTAACAAATTAAAAACTACACTAAACATTCTTTTTCATTGATTTGATGATCTCATTCAAATGAGTGAGAATACATATATAGGTGCTAGAAAAAGGGTGACTCACCCCACTAGAGAACCTTCTAGATTAACTAACAAAAAGACAAAATAAAGGAATATAAAAAGGTGACCCATAAGGGATAAAATAGTGACTCATATGATTCTAGATGTTTCTTATTAGGTCACATAATCTCTTAGGTATTTGGGCTTGGTCCTCTTGGGTTGGGTCATTACAGTGGTGCTTTGTCGGGTTCCCCATTCAATTGTTGTTCTTTTGATGGAGTTCATTTTGCAACATCTTTTATTTTTACAATGCTGCTGGTGTATTCTATTTTCCCCGGGGTTAAAGAAATAGGTGTTTGATTTGTACTCACCTCACTCGGTGAAGCTTCCCAAGGCCATGGATTTGTGCATGCCTCATTTGTGGCTTCACAGACCGAAGTAAAGGTATTCATCTATCCTCTTCGTGTTTCTCTTTCTAATTTACTAACAATGTACTGCATGATTGTTTTTCCAGTAGTGTTACATGCTAACTTGTTTAGAGAAAGAAAAATGTTGATATACTAATGTTCTTGTAGCTTATAAATAGTTGATGTAGCATTATTGATTTGTGAATAATATCTGTTGAAATAGGAAGAAAATGATGTCTGTCTATTATTTCATTATCATTAGAGTCCAGAACTATTGGTATTGATATACCTAGTGTGATATACCTAGTGACAATCCAACCAGAAACACACTGACAATATGTTTGGTCCTAAGATGAAAGACCCAATTGCAGGCAATAGCAGCCTGATTATTACAAAACAACATCATTTGAGCGGTGCGTGTAGCGCTTGAATTAGTAACCAAGGTCATGGCTCGATATTCTGCTTACGTACTAAATCTAGTCAAGTTGCTTTTTAGTTTTCCACGAGACAAAATTTAGAACAAAAACAATATTTCGAGGTAGAACGTATGTGAGAAGAAGTCTCTGCCCAATTTGGGAAGCCTTATGCTCATTTGAGACATAGTAGTAGTAGTAGTAGTACAAGTTTTACCTTGCAGTGACAGACCCTAATTTCTCCCTCCCTCTCCATCTTTTTGCAATACCCTGAAGACATACTTGCAAAATATTATGATCCAGCTACTTTTTACTGATGTAAAGACCTCATCGCAATTAGCCTGAAGACAATAGTCAATAACATTTTTTGTCGTTCAACTGCAAACAAAACCAACCATATAATAGGAGTAATTTCATATGCTATGAATTCACTTATCATACCATATAAAAGGAGAAATATGAATTGGAAAATAACTAATCACTTATCATAGAGAAAAGTGATAACAACTCTTATGATTATTGATTAGATTCTCTTTCCTCCAGTGACAAAGTTTCAGAGAGCTGAAGTGAGATTTTTGACAAACGAGCCTAAAGCAGCATACTCCTCGAGCGCCATAACATCAACCCGACACCGGATGAACTCCGGAAGGAACAACCAAAAGCAGGTAGCAAAAATAAATCCGGCGGTCAAGGGTCCCGACACCAACCTGGGCAGCCGGCACTTGACAGCCAGGGTCTTCTTCAAAGCCATCTCCACCATCAAGCACATTCCATGCAGCACAAAGAACCCCAGCATCCTGAACGTTGGTTGCAACCTTCCCATATAGAACAGTAACAGCTCATGCATTAAACCCGACACCACGAATGTACCCAACACCGCGGGTAGTGGGGCCCATTTGGGACCAACCATGTCTCTTGCTGCTTTCAGAATTGGCTCATACACAGTTGGTCTCAGGATGCTGGTGACCATGAGGTTCCACCTCCTTCCCCAGAAGTCTTGTAGTGAGGTTGAGAGGATTGGATCATTGAACTGTGGCTCCAGCTCCATCCCTAAAGTGGCTCTAGCCAGTGCTGCCAGAATGGCTAAGGTGATCTCCAATATAAAGTAGATGTGGAAGCAGTACATACCGAGAATAATTTTTGGATGAATATGTTCACTATAGTCATACATTTTCAGTAAAACACTCAAAAGAAGACCCTTTACAGCATACTGGATAAGTGGGGCATAACCTTTGTTGAGGTTCATAGGAGACAGCTTTTGTTTGCATTCAGAACTAGTATTAGGGGTTATTGATGGATCTGGAGGTGGGTTTTGTTGGATCTTGATGGGGAGGCAGGCAAGAGCTATAAAACGACCAAGGGAGATTGATGGGTCGGAAGACAAAGGGCCCTTGTTGAAAGCAAAGAGCAAGAGCTTGAAGTTTGCAAGCCAGGCAAAGAAGAATCCTGTATTGCCTGACAACTGTACTGAGGAAAAGGTGAGAGGAATGAAGAGATTGAGAAAGATGATTGGAAGAAGGGAGAGAAGCCTTCTTGTTCCTGCAGGGACCAATCTACGGATCCAATAACAGTAGCATAAGGATATGACTACTAAGGGGTACACCTTGATCAGATTCAACATGTTACTCTCCATAACCTTAAAATTTATGTTCAATCAGTTTGTGAGAGCAAATGCTTAACAGATAATGAAGGTTTTGGATTTGGGCATATAAACTTAGGTACATCAATGAAATTCTCTTCTGTGGGAGGGATTGACTTTGAAGTTTGAACACTTTGTAGATCAGTAGAGTATAATTTTTATTTTATATTGGTAATGGTAAACGAGTGTTTGTTTATATATAACCCCTGCTTGATGCTTATAGTTGTATATATGTTTTAAAAATGATTATAGAATAAGTCATATTTCGCATGTTAATAATAGTATAATACATGTTGTGTATTTGTATATTAGATTATAAAATATAAGTAAATAATGGAAATATTAGATGATGACTATGTATGTGCCTCTTAATATTTCTCATTTTTACAGTAGTATTCAGTGTTTTGTGCTCCAGAGCATGGTTATCAGTATCTTACTATACATACGATTCGTATCCCATTACGATACGAAATCAAACAAAAACGATACGTATCTTAGTGTGTATCTTTTTTGTGTCTGTATCCCATCATGTATCCTGATACACATTGTTGTATGTTACGATACATGATTTTGTTGAATCTTACGATACAAATTTGTACTACTAAAAGGCCTTCTCAAGTGGTTTTTTTTGGAAAATTTCTTAAATGATATATAATAAGCCAAAAGCAAACCTTCTAAGTCCCTCATGTTAGATTGATTAAGAAACAAACCTAGCACACTATGTTTATATGTATTTATGAGTTGATTTATTTTGAAGTTCATGTGTTTTTTTACTTACGTTACTTAGTTTTACTTTAAAAAGTTATATATTTTTTGAATAGGCCTTCCGATACACGATACGTATCCCGATTTGATAACCATGCTCCAGAGTGCCGGAACCCTGAACCCGTCCTTGCTAAATTATACTTTGGGGTGGCTTTTAGTATGGTCAAATCCCTTAATTTCAATAACTTATTCAGCCATGGTTTCCTGAATTGAATAGGTTATTCTTCCTGTGGTTAAATATCACATCTTTCTTATATTTGGTCTGTTAAGGATTTCAATATTGTCTGTTGATGTTTATGTTTATGTTTATGTTTTGTTTTCCTTTGCTATTGCATGTGTATTCGATTAAAAATGGAGAACTTTCTCAAGGAGAGCTCCACGCAAAAATCAAAGTGACAATCTCTCCAAGCAAAGCGAAGATCCATCATTTCCACTGCTACAACACAGGCAAGCAGCTCAAAATAGAGTGAAAGGCTCACTTGACTGCACTCACTTAGGAATTAACTGGCATTTGGATCCACTGTAATTCAACTACTACGATGTAAGTGTTTTAATACAGTGATTATATTATATTCAATTCAAAATGGCATAATATAGGCCGAATTTTTAACAGCAAGTGTACCATAGATAATAAATGATTTTTGTAATAAAATCTCTGTATATCCTTGAGAATTTGAGAGTAATTAAAGATCATATATAAAAACAGTGCCCATTGAGTATAATGGAGCACGAAATGGAACTTCATTAGTACCATCAAAATAATATTTTAGACGGAGGATGATTTAGTGAAAGACAATATAGTCAATAACATTTTCTGTCCTTAAACTGCAAACAAAACTAACAATGTGAACAGATGTGGAAACAATGCTGCTACAATGGCCAACATAATCTCCAATATAAAGTAGATGTGGAAGCAGTACATAACGAGAATAATTTTTGGATGAATATGATCACTATAGTCATAGATTTTCAGTAAAACACCCAAAAGAAGACCCTTTACAGCATACTGGATAAGTGGGGCATAACCTTTGTTGGGGTTAATAGGAGACAGCTTTTGTTTGCATTCAGAACTATTATTTGTCGTTATTGAAGTGGGTTTGCTGTCAAAATCTGAACTTTTGGATTCTTTTAATGGATCTGGAGGTGGGTTTTGTTGGATCTTGATGGGAAGACAAGCAAGAGCTATAAAACGACGAAGAGAGATTGATGGATCAAAGGACTGTCAGAATATTGTAAAAAATGATTTCTGACCTTATTATTGATTGGTCAAACACTATATATACAGTATACATCTCAGCAAGAAATTCAATGACATCTATTACTAAACCTACCTAGTAACAAAACTATTTACAAATTAAAATACATTTAATTTATATCCTAACACCCCCCCCCCTCTCAAGCCGAACATGTATGTCTTTCATGTGAAGCTTGGATAATAGTAGCTTGAACTGAGACAGATGTAAAGGTTTAGTATAGATATCAGCAACCTGAGCATTCGAGGTAATTGGCACCAAATGAATAACCTTGTCTTGCACTTTGTCCCGGACCAAATGGCAGTCCAATTCTATGTGTTTCGTGTGCTCATGAAAGATGGGGTTTTGCGCAATGTGTATGGCAGATTTGTTATCGCAGAAGAGAGAGACAGGTGCATTCTGAGGATGATGAAGATCCTGCAGCAAGAAGAGTATCCACTGTATCTCCGAAGTAGTCATGGCCAAAGCACGATACTCAGCTTCAGAAGAAGACCGAGAAACCGTGCCTTGCTTCTTGGATTTCCAACTAACCAAAGAGGAAGCATAGAACACACAAAAACCAGTTGTAGAACGTCTACTATCGGGACAAGAAGCCCAATCTGCATCACTGAAAGCAGAAACAACAGTGGCAGAATCTGCAGCGAAAAATAGACCATTATTTCAAGTATTTTAGGATGTGCAGTGCTGCATCCATATGAGGTTGAAGGGGATTAGCCAGAAACTGGCTCAACCAGTTCACAGCAAAGCAAAGATCTGGACATGTGTTGGTGAGATAGATGAGTCTCCCAAGGAGGCGCCTATAAGAAGCGGGATCTGCTAAAGGAGTACCATCATGGTTACTGAGCTTCAAACTAGGTGGCATAGGAGTAGATGTAGGCTTGCAAGCAAGCAAACCAGCTTCTTCAATTAGTTCAAGATAGTATTTCCTTTGAGAAAGAACAATACCAGCTGGTGACCAAGCCACTTCAATGCCCAGAAAGAATTTCAAAATCCCTAAATCTTTGATCTTAAACTCATCATCAAGCAGTGATTTAACTTGCTGAATTTCATGAAGACTATCACCTGTAAGCACTATATCATCAACATAAATGAGCAAAACTGTAATGGAAGATTCAGTTTTCTTCACCAAAAGAGAATAGTCATGTTTGGATTGTACATAACCGAGAGGGAGAAGAAATGATATCAACTTGGAGTTCCATTGTCTACTTGCTTGCTTCAAGCCATATAAAGACTTTTGAAGCTTGCATACATGATTGGGAGATGAAACTTGAAATCCAGGAGGAATTTTCATATAAACTTCCTCATGGAGATCACCATGCAAGATAGCACTGTTTACAATTGATGTAAATGCCAATTGTTAGTAGCAGCTAAAGCAAGAACTAGTCTAACTGTGGTCATTTTGACAACAGGTGAAAATGTTTCAGAGTAATTAACACCCTCAGTTTGAGTGAACCCCTTTGCTACAAGACGAGCCTTATACCTCTCAAGGGAACCATCAGACTTGAGCTTGACCTTGTAAACCCATTTACAACCAATGGCTTGTTTACCAGGAGGTAAGTCAGTCACAACCCAAGTAGAGTTCATATCAAGAGCACGAATTTCTTGAGCCATAACATCAACCCAACACTGATGCTTAGAGGCTTGAGCATAGGTTTTAGGCTCAGCAATAGTGCTAACAGTAGAAATAAAGGTTCTGTGTGGAAGAGATAAGTGATCATATGTAATGAAATTAGCTAAAGGGTGAGGAATACCTGAAAGTGATTCACCAGCAGAAGTGACAGAGAGCAGAGCACAATGAAAGTCTTGCAAGTAGTTGGGTTTAGATTTAGGTCTAGTTAACACACGCAATGGAATGGGGAGGGGAGTATTAGAAGGTGAGTTAGTGGTGGTATGGCTATTGGTAGAAGGTTCAAGGAGAGTATTTGGATTGGGTGGAAGGTTACTGGTGGAGGGCTCAGAAGGTTTGGGTGGAGATGGAACTATGGAGTTGCTATGAGGTTTATCATGATAATCACAAGAAGGGAAGAGCTCAGTAATGGCAACCCGAGAGGGAGGAATAGGGACTGTAGAGGTAGAAGAAGGAGGAGAAGGTTGAGAAGGTAGGTAAGGAAAAATGTTCTATAGAAGGACACATTTCTTGAGAGAAAAATTTCATGTGAGTGAAGATCAAAGAGTAGATAACCTTTTACACCATAGGAATGACCAATGTGGATGCATTTCCTAGCTCTAGGGAGGAATTTAGTTCTATGAGCTGTCAAGGTTGATGCATAACACAATGAACCAAAAACTCTAAGGTGAAACAAGTCAGGATCCTTGCCATGAAGAATATAGAAGGGTGACCGTGAGTGAAGAGTAGTGGAGGGAAGTCTATTAATGAGGTGAATGGCATGACATATGGAGAAATCCCATAGCTGAATGGGAATGTTTGATTGAAACATAAGAGACCGAGCAACATTGAGGATGTGCTGGTGCTTACGTTCAACAATGCCAATCTGCTGAGGGGTTTCCACACATTTTCTTTGATGAATAATGCCCTTAGTGAGATAAAATTCAGGCATTAAGAACTCAATACCATTATCAGTACGAATTGTTTTGATAGTGAGTCCAAATTGAGTGTAAACATAAGTTACAAATTGAGTAATGTGTTTTCTAGTTTCTGTTTTTGACCTCATAAGTTTTATCCAAGTAAACCGGGACTTGTCATCAACAATGGTTAGGAAGTACTTGTTGCCATTAATAGAGGGAGTGCCAAAGGGACCCCAAATATCCATGTGTACAATATCAAAAATGTGTTGAGATGGTGGTGAATGTGTGGGGAAGGGGAGACTCTTTTGTTTTGCAAAATGACAAGAATCACAATTTTCATTAGAAATAGGTGGCATATTACAATGAAGTTTCTGAATTTGCGTATAACAATGGGGGGAGGGGTGACCTAACCGGTTGTGCCATATGTCTATATTGACAGTATTAACACTTACAAGATTACAATGAATAGGATTGGATTGTGTAGAGGGAACTATAGGTGAGACCTTCATTGTGTAAAGCTTTCCATCCCTTTTAGCAAGGCCAATCACTCTCTTTGAGGGGATATCTTGTAATTCAACAAAATCACCATCAAATATAGTACGACAATGAATCGTGTCAGCTAATTGTCCAACAGAAATGATGTTGGAATTGAAATTAGGAACAAAGTATACATCATATAAAGTGATCGTAGGTGTAAGAGTGATGGTGCCTTTGTAACTAGAGTATCTAGTATCATCAGATGGTAAGTTGATGAGAACAGGTTTAATAGCATAAAATGAATTAAACAGGTCAAGGCAGCAACAAATGTGATCGGTAGCACTGGAATCAACAAGCCAAATCACCAAAATGTTACCTGCAGGTGTGGAGATAATGCTATTAACCGTTACCATGTTTGCAGAAGCAGTAGCAGTAGCTTGCGTAGCAAGAAGGAGGGACAGAAGACTTTGAAGTTATTCTGCAGTGAGAGAAACAGGGGAACCTGCAGCCTGAGAAGAAGAGCCAGAAGTGTTGTCAACCGTAACATTGTCAACCGCTTTCTTGTTGCTCGTAAAATTGAATCCAGGTGGATAACCGTGCTTCTTAAAGCACATGTCCACAGTGTGATTTGTTCTGTTGCAGAAAGTGCATAGCCGATTTGCACGAGAGGAATTCGGTTTACCACGACCACTGCCAGTAGAAGAGTTGATTTTAACATTAGCAACAGAAATCTCAGAGAGAACTGGAGTGCCAATTTGGCGTTCCTGCTGAACGATCATTGAATAAACTCGAGATAAAGGAGGTAAGGGTTCCATGAGTAAAATTTGTGAACGAACCGCAACGTAATGATCGTTCAATCCTTGAAGGAAACTCATGACGATATCACGATTGCGATATCCTTGAACAAGTGTAGATACATTGCAACAACAAGTACCGGCATGAGATACAATTCGGAATTGGGTCAAAATTGCAAATCTCGTCCCATAGAATATGCATCTTAGTGAAATAAGAAGTAACAGAAGTATCACCTTGTTTCAAGGAGAAGATCTCTTGATGGAGTTGAGCTATACGTGTATTGTCACCTTGAGAGAACCTATTGCGAAGCTCCTTCCACACGGCATGAGCTTCACTGATCCAAATGATGCTGGAAGAAACTTCAGCAGAAACAACACGATTTATCCAAGCGAGAGTAAGCATATTGCACCTCTTCCATAGAGGAAACAACGGATTGGAGCTCGCCGGTCGAGAAATGGTACCGTCGACGAAAACGAACTTGTTCTTCATCTCTAGCGCCATAGTCATGGCTTGAACCCAACAATGGTAGTTAGAACCATCAAGCACAGGGGAAACCAAAACGAGTGAGGGATTTTCATTAGGATGAATGAAATAGGGATTAGAATAATCCTTCGGTTTCGGTGAATGAGAAGAGTGAATCTCAGATCCGGATTCATCAGAGGAGGAATTAGAAGAAGGAGCCATGGAAATCGATGAAGAGAAGTAGTTGCGGTGGTGAGAAGAAACAGTTATGGTGGCGAGAAAGAAAAACGGTTACGCTGGTGATGAGAGAAGAAAGAAGATGAGTGTGATAGAATCACACGAGAAGAGAGAAAAGTGAGAAACCAAAAATGGAGCGTTTTACTACTGTCATACCCCAATTTTGTCCGATCAAAAATAATAATGACTTTTTTTTTATTTGTAGTTATATATCTTATTTTGTGGAAGTTGAAAAATATAGTTATTTTCAGGTTATACCTTATTTCCTATTTAGTTAGTACATATATTTAGTGGCATAAAAAAGAAAGCAAAAAAAAGAGACAAAAAGAGATAAGAGGGCGACTTAGTAAAAAGGAGGTGTAAGTAGGGTATATTTGTGTTACAACGAATTGGGCTCACTGTCAGAGGCCCGTTCGAATTAGCCTGACCCGGATTGCCTTATTTTCCTCACTCACTCACAAAACCTAATTGCCTCCATCACAAACCCTAATTTCCTATCACTTCCACTACCCCCTAGCCGCCCAACTCTTTCTCCCTTTCACACGTTTTCCACCTCTCCCATCAAACCATGCCAGCCGCCCAACTCTTCCTTTCTTCTACACGTTTCCTACTCCATCTCTCACCCACGTTTCTTTCTCTTCTTTCTCACAAGAAATCTCTTTTTTTGGACATCTTTTCCTCTCACGAAATCCCCATTTTTGTCACCAACACACAAAAATCTGACGGTTTATCAACCCATTTCAACGAAATACATTCTTTCATCTTGTTTATTTCAATAAACTCAAAAATCTTCAGATCTAGATGCAAGGTTCAACGAAAAAACGAAGGTCAAAACGCAACACTACAAGATCAAGTTTTTAGTATAAATAGGGGGTTACGGTTTTGGGAGAGGAGAGGATTTTTTTCGAGAGAGAGAGGGAAAGGAAGAGAAGTCAGAACTTTGGTGAAGATCCAGGAGCAAGAGGAGCAAAGAAGGGGTCTTGAGATGCTTGAGTGAGAGAGAGAGATCTAGTTCTTCACTTTTTTTCTTTTCTCTTTTTTTCTCCTTGCTGAAAGTTTCATAGAAGTTTTATTATTTTGCTTAGTGAGATTTGAGAGAAGAGATTCATTGTTCCAGCTTTGCGGTAATTATTTTTCTGTTCTCTCTCTTAATCATTCTTAATTGTTTTATGTTTTAGGATCTGTTGAGCAACGTTTTTTTTGGTTTGAAAGGTCATGATTTATGCAAATGTAGCAATGCCATTTTCTTATCAACAATAATCATCATCATCAAAATAACAATACTGAAAATCAAACATTTTCTTTAAGAAAGATTCAAAGTAATACCTTATAAAAACATAATATGTTGCCTACTGGCTGAGGTGGCGCGCCCCTCCCCAGCCGAGGTGGCCTGCCTACTAGCCGAGGTGGTGCCACACTCTCCCTAGCCGAGGTGGCCTGCCTACCAACTGAGGTGGCGCGCCCCTCCCCAGTCGAGGTGGCCTGCCTACTAGCCGAGGTGGTGCCACACTCTCCCTAGCCGAGGTGGCTCGCCTACCAACCGGTGTGCGCGCCTCCCCCAGTAGGTGGGCTGCTACTAGCCGAGGTGGTGCCACTCTCTCTCTCTAGCCGAGGTGGCCTGCCTACCAACTGAGGTGGCGCGCCCCTCCCTAGTCGAGGTGGCCTGCCTACTAGCCGAGGTGGTGCCACACTCTCCCTAGCCGAGGTGGCCTGCCTACCAACTGAGGTGGCGCGCCCCTCCCCAGCCGAGGTGGCCTGCCTACTAGCCGAGGTGGTGCCACTTTCTCTCTAGCCGAGGTGGCCTGCCTACCAACTGAGGTGGCGCGCCCCTCCCCAGTCGAGGTGGCCTGCCTACTAGCCGAGGTGGTGCCACTCTCTCCTGGCCGAGGTGGCTCGCCTGCCAAGTGGGTGGCGCGCCTCCCAGTAGGGTGGCCTTCCTAGTAACTGAGGTGGCGCGCCCCCCAGCCGAGATGGCACCACTCCCCCCAGCCGAGGTGGCACCACTCCCCCAGTAGAGGTGGCTCGCTACCACCGAGATGGCACCACTCCCCAGTAGAGGTGGCACCACTCTCCCCAGTGAGGTGGCTCGCTACCACCACCGAGATGGCACCATTCTCCCAGTAGAGGTGGCACCACTCTCCCAGTAGGGTGGCTCGCTGCCACCACCCGAGATAGCACCACTCTCCCCCTGTTTTCATACACAACCATCTAGCAGCTAACTAGCACCCCATTTTTACTAGTATCCCCCTTCCACTTAGAACTACGTCGCTTTGATTCCCATTTGGGATACGTAGGAGCGAGTCACGTTCTCGTCAAGCGCAACAAATAAAAATTCTTTTCATAACCATAAACATTAGCATTTTACATAACAAAAGAATCATTTTTAAACCCATTGTTGCTAGTGGCTAATCGTAACCTTTGTTCGCTCTAGCCATCGGTAGCAATGCCTTTTTCCAAAGAACAATAAGCGGTGGTCACCCATAACTTTGGTTAGTTTGACCATTCGTGCCAATTAATCTCTTTCGAAAACCATTTTCAAAAGATCAAATAAAAAACGAGTCGCTACTAATGGTCAATCAGAACATTTGTTCGTCTGACTAGTGGCAGTGACTCCCATTTTTCAAGAGTACTTAGCGGTGATTACCTATAACCTTTGTTAGTTTAATCATTCGCTGAATACTCGTCTTATTTCGAAAATTCATTAAAAAGATAAAAAACAAAAAACCTTTTCATGACAACCAAGAACTACGTAGCTTTGAATTCTCCATCGCACCAGGAGATACGTAGGAGCGAGAAGCCAACTCTCGTCAAGCGCCAAAAATATATTTTTCATTAAGTTTTTCCCATTCATCTTCAAACAAGAAATAAATAGGCAAATCTAGGTTTTTTTTCAAATCAAACGTAAAACCACACACTTAATTAAAGGTTCCCTCTCAGTAGAGAGGACGCGTGGGGTGCTAACACCTTCCCCGCACGTAATCGACCCCCGAGCCCATATCTCTAGTTTTCGAAAGACCATCCGCCTTGTTCAAAAGACCTTTTTTTCAATGTTTTGGTCTTAAAATTAAAATATTGGTGGCGGCTTCAAAATTTTTCTACGTTGTACATTGAAAAACCCAAACCGGATTTTTCGGGGTGCAACAGTTGGCGACTCCACTGGGGAATAAAAACATTTTTTAAAAAAAAAGAAAAAAAAGTGGGTCAAGCCTAATTAATTAAGTGTGTGGTTTGTATGATTGATTTGAATATCTTGCTTTGTCTCCCTCTCTTATCATGTCCCCTTCTTCTTTGCCCCCTTTCTTGAGGTAAGAAATGCAATGTTGTTGGCACCCTAGATTAGTTGTATTTGATTAATATTGAACCCTAGGGTAGACAACATGTTATTACTTGCAATTGTCTGGACTGCTCTGGTTTTCATTTCAGGTGGGGTAGTGTTAGGGAAAATGCCCTTGACACACACTACACTTGTACCTTGTGATTACATGTTTTGAGTGGGACCATAACCTGTGTCCAAAAATTTAGGAGAGTGGATTCGAGTAGTGAGGGCCCATCAGGACCTTTGTCCGTTTGGCTACTTGCGAAAGTTTCAACCAGAGTTGTGCTCTTTCATGATGCCTCACACCTAGCAGTTTGCTGCATTTGTGGGGAGTTTTGTGAAAGGGACTGTGGCTCTGGTGTGAGGGAGTGAATAGAGCTACGTGGAAGGATTACCCTTTAAATTGCCCTAGATCGTAAGTCTCACCCCTTTTTAGGTCACAAGGGCGTTTCCAAAATTGTGTGTTGCATTATTACATCTAGTTTAGTTCTTTTCCTTCAACAATTTTCAAAAAAAAAAAAAACAACAAAATCAAAAAGAATATATTTTTTCCTTCTCTTTCATAAATACCTATATGAGGTGGCATGTAGGGTATACTGCTCTAAATTTTCAAACCACTACCTGTAAATATCTTTCTTTATGAAAATAATATGAAAAAGCATCCTCATCATCCGCACTTTGCATCATAACATCATGCATTACATAAACAAAATTCTAAAAAATAAGGACTTCATGTAGCATTCTTCATGCATCTAAATTATTTGCCGGTGATCTTGGAGTAACTTGGAATCTTGTCATAGGCGTGAAAAAACGAGATAACATGGGATCAAGGAGCGAGGGTATGCTAAATTCGAGATTTCCAGTAGTAAAGAAAGCAGATGTGACCAGTTTGACAGAGTGCGCCTCTCTGATGGGACCAGATGAGCGTGGGATGTTTGAAAAGGCTTATGGGAATATTCTTCGGTTGCTACAATTGGATCTTCAAGAAAATGCTGTGAAAGCCCTCGATCCGTTCTATGACCGGATATCCATTGTTTCATCTTCAAGGATTTCCAACTCTCACCAACTTTAGAGGAGTATGAGCAAATTTTGGGTTTCTCTAGGTCGGAGGCGACGCCTTATCAGTGCCAGGGGCATCAATATTCAGATAAAAGACTCTCTTTGCTATTGCAAGTTGGAGTGGGGAAATTAGAGCTTCGAAAAGAGAAAAAGAACCGTATAATGGGGTTTCCACTGAGTTATTTTGAAGACTTAATGAGGTCCCATGCTCAAGCTAACAGATGGGGTCCCTTCAAGCAGTTACTGGCACTAACCATTTTCGGGATTGTCCTTTTCCCACAAGTTGAGAAGTTTATCGATGAGACTGCCATTGGAGTATTCTTAGCCTTCATAAGCAAGGATAATCCCATCAACCCAGTACCAGCTGTCCTCGCAGACACTTACTACTCTTTTACTCATCATCGGGTGTTGGGGAAAAAGAAGATTGCCTGCTCTCTTCATGTACGATGCATTTTGGTCTACTTCTTCAACCGGTTTGCGTGGTACGATGCATATTGGCGTGCCTCTCTCTCTCTCTAATTCTCAACATAACAGATAGTGAAGGTTTTGGATTTGGACATTTTAAGCTGAGGTAAATTAATGAAATTCTCATCTGTGAGTGGGATTGACTTTGAAGTTTGAAGACTTTTGAGGATATATGGAATTGACTGATGGAAAGTCACGCACTCAGACAATTGGTAAACGAGTGTTTTTAGATGATAGATCTATGGCTTGAAGATGTGTTGCGTGTTATTATGGTTTTTTTTCGTCAACGTGTTATTATGGTTTGTATTAGAGTATTTAATTTAACACGTGCTTGATACACAGTTGTAATGTATATATACTACTAGCGTTATCACCCGTCCGATGGACGGGGAGCCCTAGTATTGATTGAAGAGAATAATCTGTAGTTAAACAAATATTGTTTAGTAACGAAAAGATTAGACAACTTTAACAAACCGAACTACTTAGCTTAATATTACAACCCAATAAGTTAATTTCAAAATCCACAAAAGATAGAAGTTCAACACCATAACTTTGAAATACTATTCCCAAATAACACCATAACTTATCCATTCCCAGCCTAACAACCAATTAGGCATTCTTCTTAACAACGTCAACAAAGAGAGCACAATAATCAAAGTTAATTGCAATTGGGTTCTTATGGGTTTCTTGTGACAACTATCTTTGAGATGTTTATACCAACACTATAACCAGTTTGAACAAATAAATAAGATTCCACACTTTTGGTACATTGTCATCATTAGACATAACCATACCAGCAATTTTATTTATTTCACAGCTAAAATGAGATTCAAGTCTAAAATTTTCAACTCCACCAAATCAGGCCAACAATTTGGCTCTAGTGATACCAATTGGAGCAGCTGCCTCTCCTAACTCCCTTCCTTGGTAATATTTGTCTATTTGAACAATAGTAGTCTACGAGTTTGTTTAACTGATTTCAATGAAGAAACAAAATATCAATATACATTTTGATGAGAGTTGAGCACTTGAGCTGCAACAGTGCAGTGTAGTCTAGCTGAGCCACAATTAAAAAATGTATTTACACCACAAATGAATGGTAATACTTAACAAAAGGGGGTGCTTGCTGAACCTAGAAAACCATTATTCTCTATAAAACATTGAAGAAATGATAAGAAAAGTGAAGAAGTACAAGATCAATTGATCAAACTATGAAACATTTGTGCACTGCAGAGTTTTGGAGTAATATGAACTCTTCCGAACAACATTCAGCAAGTGCAATAAGCATGAGTCACCGGAAAAAATGGGATGCAACATCAAACACATACAGATTCTAAGCATAATGTCCGTCCCTAAAATCAAAATCAAAGTGAAATAAAATGAAGATAGATACAAAGGCTTCCTTCTTTCGAAATTAGTGGAAGGCGATATGCCATAAAAATAAAAGCGAAGATATAATGAAAGATACAAAGGCTTCCTTCTTTTGAAATTAGTGGAAGATACGATGAAATTAGTGAAAAGTGAAGAACCATTAATGTACTTGATATACTCATAATGCAAATTTAGCTCCTTGATCAATAAACACATGTTAACAGTTGGATGTCCAGAATTATTATTACATAACATGATTGAATGATAATCCTCAACAGATTCAGATTGAAACCAAACCAGTTAAGACACATCAACTAAATTTACTAATAATACAAGCAAAGTCTTTGTAAGTCATAAAGAGTAACAGCATCAAGTGATGCTCATTGGTTGGCCTTCACTGAAACAGATTCAACAATTTGATGCAGTGAAGATCATAGTTTTATTAATTCATCAAAAGTATACACATAAGTTATGATTGCTATAAAGCTTTTAGCCAATCAAGAATGCAAAATTCCTCACGGTCAGGAGCAACACAAAAATCACCAAAAAAACAAATAAATAAAAGGGTAAAGTTGGAAACTAAATAAAGATACAAAGATTCTTGTCTAGAGGGTTATTTACTTGTGCTAACTTCAATTGCTCAACCAAATCCTAGTAAGCAATATAAGTCCCAAAGGACTATAAGCAATCATGCGAATACCCATAGAATCACATATACTCTTGATCTGTACCTGATCTTTCCCCATGCTTAGCAAAGAAAATTGCACCTGAAACAAGTTTATATAACTGATATCATTTTGAAACTCAATGAGGAGTGACACTATATCATAGTTGCTAGCTTTATATAAGTTCATTTTCACTGCCACTTCATTTTCCTTTCTCTGTTGTAGTCTCTCAAGAGGATAAGTGTGACTGGTTTGACAATCAATCAGACTTATTTTTCACTATTTAGTGTGTGTGTGTGTGTGTATATATATATATATATATATATATATATATATACACACTAATTAATAATCCTAGTATTGAACATGAATTATATTAACCTTGTCATACATTGTGACTAAACCACCCCAAAGAGCTAATTTCGGTAAAGGAGTATAATTTGCAGTTGTCCTATTCCAATTAGCTCAATCTGCATTTTATCTAGTGATGCCCTAAAAGTTTATTTCATTCAAGTTCAACATTATAGACAAAGAAATAAATGAAGCAGATATTTCTTATGGGATAAGAAGCAGAATACTTGCAAGCATTGACAAACTACCCTGGTGTAAGGCGTCATGGATAAGCTGCAAACTTTTTAGCTATTATAAGTTCAGGTTGTCTCCCATTTTTCTCTGAGGAGCAAGTGAATTCACAATAAGAGTTATGACTTTCTTACACCATTTTTGACAATAAGAAAGTAGCAATGAAAGTAAGAAAGGTAAAGTGTGAGGTTTACCTCGAAATTCTCGAATGAACCTCCCTAGAAGTTTCTCGCTCTGACCATTTAACCTTCTAGTGCCATAAGAATCAGCAGTGTGGAAGAGATTGATACCATTGTCTACAACCATGTTGAAGATTTGTTGAAGCTCACCATCCATGGATTCTTTGTAACCCCAAAGAAGCTGATTTCCCCATGCACATGTTCCAAAATCCATAGGAGATACACTCAAAAGGCACATCTTCAGCTGCTACAATATCTATAAACACAATAAAAAGCCTATTGGGATGGATATAAACATGTGAATGAAAATGTTAGGACTTAGGACTTCAAAAACAAATTCATGCTCTGCTACTTTTGTCCAGAAAATAAAATTGAGTAGCTCTAAGTCTCTCATCTTTACACTATG
Organism: Oxytropis ochrocephala; assembly: GCA_020916435.1. Lineage (NCBI taxonomy): Eukaryota > Viridiplantae > Streptophyta > Magnoliopsida > Fabales > Fabaceae > Oxytropis > Oxytropis ochrocephala. Next base: position 66,701,893 of record CM037094.1, on the reverse strand, counting down.
GCCTGTAACCTTCATCTCATGCACTATAAAAAGTCAAAAACACCATAACAACTTCAATGAAAGACACCAATTTTCATTACATGTAAGTATTTATATAAGGAGCATCAAGAACAACATGCAAAAAATTAAAAGTAAAAGTAGATAAGTGTTTAAAGAAATGATTTAAATAACCACTTTAATTACCTTGCACAAAGGTGTTTAAATATTTAATGGATCAATTTTTCAAACTCTATTGCTTAAAAGTAGAATATTAAACATACTTACTGCACTACAAACTTCAGGGATCAGAGTTGGTAACAGCTCTAATGTCATTCTCTTTGGTAACAGCTCTAACGTTTTTGGTAATAGCTCTAATGTCATCCTCTTTCCAATAGTGCTTGTAGAAAATTCCATCTTTTTTGAATTGTCGATAGAGAACGACAATCCAAAAAAATCAAAGCATGAGCAAAATGATAAAATAAAATCAAAACATCTAAAAGAGATCAGCAATCCAAAAACACTTCATAAATTTATTTTACTTTTTTTCATATAGAATCTAAAAATTTAACATCATGAGAAAAAAAATGTTGGGTGGCCTCTGAGAACAAAATAAAACTATAATTTCAAATAAATTTATCAGTACCAGCGAGATCGGGTTTATACCATAGCTTTGCTGGGTTTCATCATCCTTGAGGATCCGACCCTTATAAATCAGACGCTGTTGATTGGCGGAGATATCGCAGTTCCAAGCGACAACTTGCTTCAAGGATCCAATCCCATTCCTTCTCTCTCTCAACTCCCTCTTTGTATCTCTCGCATAAAGAAACAAAAAAAATAGAGAAATAAAATTAATTAACATTGAGGAAGATAGGATGCGATAGAATAGATAGAGATGAAATGAGTAAACTTACTATGGTCGGAAATGGTCTTGCCGCGGCGGAAGAACGCTAAGAATGGGCCAGCGATGGTTGGGGATTTGTGAAGGAATGAGTTTGAGATAGTTAGAGAATGATAGAGTCAAAAAATAGAGAAGGGAAGATAATTGTTCAAGGGGAAATTGAGTCGCAACTTCTCTGTGTGTATGTTCTTGCGTTTGTCTTGCAGATCGTTGTCGCGGCTCTCTTCTCTCTCGTATGTCTATGCTTCCTCCATTCTTCTCCCACCATTGTTGCATGTTTTCCCTCAAACCCTCACCACCATCTTGCCTTTGCAGTTGTTGTTTCCTCTTCCCTCTTTTCATTCTCTCCCTAATCCCTAATTTTTTTGATCCGATCTCGTTCCTCCACAATTGTGTTCCTTCTCTTTTTAATTGTTAATTCTTTGCCTATGATGTTTCTCTCTCCAGAAAACTCATCTTTGTGCTTCCCACAGTTTTTGTCTCTCACTTTGTGTACAATAAAATGTGGTGTGGTGAGAAGAGAAAGGGAAAAAGAAGACGAGAAACTGAGAAAAAAAAGGAGTCTATGATGAAAGAAAGAGAAGAAGATAGTGAGAAAGAGAGAAGAAAAGAGATGAAGAAATGGCAATTTGGAAAAAGAAAAAAAAGGAGAAAAAGAGAGGAAGAAGAAGAAGAAGATGAGAAGAGAGAAGAAAGGGAAAGAAAATGGTTGGGAAGGAGTGAACACGTTTCACTTGTTCACAGAGAGAGAGAGAGTGGCTCAGCAAGCAGTTGTAGTGATTGGACAAATGAGAGGCAAGTCAATGGGACCCACAGAAAAAACTGACAACACACTAACCAAAACTTTGCATTAAAAATTACAAAAATACCCCTGCAAGTTTGGCGCCATTTCCAGCACCAAACTGCTTAGGATTAAAAGGAAAGATGTTGTTAAAAATATTCATAGAATTAATCATATTTCGCATGTTTAATTAATAAGAGGATTCCCGAAAATACTTAAAAATAGGTATTTTCGGCTTGAAAATTGCAAACTGAAAATACTTATTTTTGAGGTATTTTCATGAATTCTAAAAACTATTTAAAAAAAATTGCAAACCGAAAATACCTATTATTGAGGTATTTCCCATAATCTCCAAAAAACATTTTTTTTTAGTAAAAACCAGGGGTATTTTGGGGTTTAAAGGGGATGGGGGTGCCAAAAATAAAACCCAATATTTTTGTTTTCGGTTTATTTTAGGTGGATGGGAAATACCTATTGTATTGTATGTATGGTTAGAATACTTAGTTGTTTTTTTTTTTGTCAACAAAAAAAAAAATACTTAGTTGTTAATGAAGTAAATAATATATTTTCATGCAAATGTTCACTCTCATAAACGTATTTTCTCTATATACTTTTGATATAAATCTTTATCTTCTTTGTTATATTTTTATTTAGTAATTTCTATCTTAGTCAATTTACATAAATATTTTTTTATACCATCAATTTACATAAATATCAATGACTAAAAAAATAAAAATGTAGCCATATAAAAATAACTAATGATTCAAAAATCGAAATGAATTATGATTCGCGTCAAATTATTAATATTTAAAATTCCAAATTAACATGAAGAAAATGAAAAAAGAAAATAAGTCATTCTAGTTTATTATATAAAACATTAAATCTAACTTGAGTGAGTAAAAAAAAGATTTTATTAATTAAAGTTTGTTAGTTAAAAATAGTACTTGAGATCCTAATTAGTATAAAAAATGAGTTTATATTAAGGCTCTTATTATAAAAAATATAATAAAAAAATTATAATGTGATAATGTATCTTCTTGTAATAGGGATTTGGGAAGTGAGGGGAAAAACACTATTGGGATATTCAATTTTGTAACCTTCATTTTGATTTAAATCAATGGAAATGGACCCAATCGATTGCATGGTCCTGCAGATGTACGCATCAACAGATGCTGAAATGTGTCATCAAGTTCTGGTGTTTTGAATTGTTCTTAATTTGTTTTTCCAATTTTAGTGTTTAAGAATTATTTTATCTATTATCGTGCAATTCAACAATTCGTGTTGAATTGCATTGTACAGATTCATTCTTTCTTCACTGTCTTGATCGAATTTGTTTCTTCGTAACTGAAGTTCGGGGATTTGTGTGTTCTTGAATCGTTTCACGGTACAATCAATTCTCAACAGTAACCAAAACAATTGCCTATTACTATCTTTTTTGGTATAAAAAAATTCATCTTAATGAAACATTATTATACACCACATAACCAAAACACCCTGTGTGTGTTATATTTTGTTGTCGTTTTGTATAAGATGATAAAAGAAAATGACCTTATAGCATTAGTAGTAGTACCCCATTAGTTAGGGCAAGAGAGCACTGCCCCATTAATGGCAGCTACCTAAATATCCATCCATATGGCTATCATCATTTGTCTCCATCTTTATTTACTTGTTTGAGCAATTAAGTAGGAATAGCTGTTTTTCAGAATAAATGACAAAGTCCAATTGACATCTCACCAACTGAAACTAACAACATCTGGCAACACCAGCAAGCAATATCATCCAGAAGAGATCACTAGGCAATTAACATACCAAGTAATACTGAACAGAGTTTTTTTTTTCTTCTTATAAACAAATGTTAGTGAGGGTGGGAGGATGTTAGTTTCTAAGATTTGACACTAGACCTTCTTCTTACAACTCGTTCATGTTCTTTAACTCTCCAACTGAACTACTTTCCTTAAACAAGCTAGAGTTTGTTTAGCTTCACATTATTTTTCATAGCAATTAAGCAATGTATATTTAATGAAACACAAAATTCATGAATTATTGAAAAGTAGTAGTATAACCTCAGCAGAAAACGAAAAATATTTTTGTTTAATATTTTTAAACAAAATTAAAAAATTACATGAAAGGACTATATGAGTGTTTGGATATGCGTTTATAATTCGCAGATGCACGACTTGACTGTGATTTATGTTTGGATTTACAGTGAAAGTTTTTGGATGCAGGATTGATTACATAGACACTACTAATTGTAGCTTTTGCCTAGACGTGGATATTCACCGTGGACATACTTAAAAACTTATGTAGTAAAAATATTATTTAAAAATTAATCATCTGTTAAAAGACTTTCTTCGTTAGAAAGCATTTTCATTTCATTTAATTAACATTTTCTTAAGACATTTCTATTCCATGCATAGCAAATAAAAAAATTATCAACATTTGGTTTAGCCAACGTTTGTTTTCGCATTGAAAAGACATGGACGCGCTTTGAACATGAAGCTACAAAGTCCTACCGTGATTTCAGCGGATCCAAACACAAGTTCTTTGCTGTGGTCATAATTTTTTGAAGCATAAAGTGGGCGTGTAGTTAGGTTATAGGATGCCTTATCTCTTTACAATAATGTTATTCAGACATTAAAGTTGGACAAATATATAGACAAATATACCAAATAAATTAAAGTTGAATAGAAAAAACAAAAGGAAATGAAAAGGAAAAAGATACCCACACTCTCACGCTCTCTTCTGTCGTTCTTTCGTGACATTTGAAGCTCAAACCCACACTCTCTTCTTCTAAAAAGAAAAAACCCAGAAGTCATAACCAGTGAAGCATAGCTTTCTTCTTCTTCTTCTTCTTCTTCTTCTTCTTCTTCTTCTTCTTCTTCTTCTTCTTCTTCTTCTTCTTCTTCTTCGCCAAAACGACCCTCTTTGATACGCTCTCTCTCTCTCTCTCTCTCTCTCTCCCTCTCTCTCTCTCTCTCTCTCTCTCTCTCTCTTGGCCAGCGAGAAATTTCTTCTCTCTCATGAAGCCTTCTGCTAGTTAGGTCGTAACTCCTCATGGCAACGGCCACCACGTGAAGCTTTTGTTCTTATCTCTTCCTGCGTCCGAGTCTTAAGTGAATCACAGGTATGGAGGTTTCTTCTTCTATCTTTCTGTTTGTTTCATTCAAAACCCTAAATTGATTGAAAACCCTAAATTGATTGAAAACCCTAAACTTAAAATTGGAGATAATTTCTGATTACTGTTAGATTATACATTCTTTATGTTTACACATTCATTATGTAAACTACAAATTGGGGATAATCGGTTGATGAAGGTTAATTTGAGATTAATTTTTTTTTGTGTAAACTACAAATCTCCAAGTTTGTAGAATAAACTACATGTCCATTTTGAAGTTCCTTCTTCCAATGCATAAATTCCACATGAAGCCAATAAAATATATTGACATGAACCATGTTTTAGTCTAGGTAGTCAATAGCGGCGATATAGTGTGCTATAGCGGTTTAGTGGAGTGGAATTTGATCTTGTGCTCGCTATTTTTTGCGTGGGGCGTGTTTTCAAAAGTGGTGCCGCAAATAGCGGTTCAAAAGCGGTGACTAGCGGTCCAAAAGCGGTGACTAGCGGTTATAGCGGCCGCTATTGTAGGAATCGCTTTAGTTCGTCTTTTACATTTTTGTGTATCCACTGATTTACCCTAAATTGATTGAGAACGCTAAATTGATTGGGGATAATTTCTGATTATACTATTCTATTTTGGTCCACCAACATTAATATATAATGTTTTATATATCATAGGTTCTTCGAAACACTGTCTTGAATGATCATAAATTTTGGATAAATATAGTATGTATATTGAGTGTTTCCTTTCATCTTGATATGGTGTCATCTCTTGAAATAGATTGGGAGGGAGTGGGAATGAAAGTCCCATTTGTTGACAACTGCGCACGTCTCCGTCTCCGTCTCCGGCAACCATCGTTGCTGTTGCTATCAAGGAAACCCGGTTTCCAACTTTTACCCTAACCTCTTGTAAGGTATGTAAATCTTCCTTTAAATCTACAACAATATCAAAACATAAATTTTATTAAAAATAAGGTTTAGTTTGTTAATCTATGTTAGAAAAGCTGTGTTGAAATAACATATTGATAATTCCATTTTAAAATTTTCCTTCTTTATCGATTTGCTGCATTCCATTGCCTCATGTCTAAACAAGACTTAGGAACTTCTTAATTAGATTCTGGTAGATAGGAAGTTCAGTTGTTCCTCGCTTCCAGAAACTATGCGGAGGCTCACGAAGGCACTTCGTCCTGCGCCGCCATTATGAACGATGTTGTTGGCGCATACAAAGGTATATGGTGTGGAAAATAGTATGCAAGAATACATATTCACACAAGTAATATAATGATAAGAAAAGGTCGAACCCACAGGGATTATGTAAAGCTTTGTAAAGTTCAGAATGTACACTTAGTGTGTCTACACTATTCACAGTTGGTTGGAGTGTTCAAAGTTTATAAAAACAATATAAACAATAAATGTGTGTAAGGAATCAGTGAGATAAAGTAGGTGAGATGTTTTCACCAAGTAAATCACTTCTAAGTGTTTTAGTGGAGTATGCAGTGTGGGTACACTGGATGCAGCTGCAATAGTGTGTGCCTTTCAGTCACTTTCTTCATAGTTTCATTACAAGCTTCCTATGTCTAGGCATGCTAAATAGGTTCACTCTTGTCTCTTAAGCTCCCACTGTATCACCCTAAGAACTATGTTATCCTATAGGACTTAACACGGTTTTAACAAGCAATTCCTCATTAAAGCTAGTTTAACAAAGATGTTATTACAAACACTCATTCTTATTAATTCTTGATTTCTTAAATGTAACCCATGTCTGCTGCTACAAGTCTACCTATTCTAAAGTGATCAACTCCAGAATAAGCTTTGAAAGAAGTATTACACAAGAGTTAAAATGCATACACTACATAAACCATATTTACTTACTTAGAAGTTCATTACAAGGCTACAACATCTTAACTAAGGGAATTTAGCTCATATTACTCATAATATAATAGAGAAAATCTGCAAAGAGCATAATCAAATGAGTAATATAGAAAAAGAACTCAAAAGGATAAAGATTACACGAATAGGAGATCTTTTGCATGAGTTTCCCAAGCTGAAGTACAAGATGATTTCCTTACACAAGTTTCCTCCAAGAAAAAGTGAAGGGAGTGGTTGTCAAGCACCTCCTTACCTTCATTCTCTTCAGAAACGTAAATATAAACTAAAACTAAGCTACGAATAAACTAAACTAAGTGATCCTTTAAGAATTGGATGAAGGATGATTTGCAAGTGAAGATATGACTTCTATTTATAGGCGAGAGTGCTTTCCTCCCTTGGAGGGTTTCTTTTTGCGCGAAATATCAACTGAGATTAGTAACCATGGTTAGTTGCGGACTGTGTGATCTGGCATCGTCGCCTGCATCAAAAAGAGTATTTTGAAAGTATAGCATACTGGTAGCGACAACTCGAGTATCGAAGGATTCTTGTATAATAATTAACCAACCAAATCGAATTAGGGGTGTTTGGTTTAAAGTCCGATTTAACAAATAGAGCAAATAAGTGATTATCAAATCGTTAAAAATCAATTTCTTTGATTCGGTTCTGCTTTATCATCGATTGTTGTAATTCCAACCGCAAATTGTCTGTTCCTATTCGATTATAATATCAAATGACAAGCGCAATTGACAATATAAGTTGTATGTTCCTATTATCCGAATTAAGCAAACGGGATTAAGTTTCATGAATTAAGCAAACATGAATTAAACAAACATGATAGCGAATTAAGCAAACGATAACATGTCTATAGTTAGGATCATACAATCAATCGAATTAAACCAATATAACCTATGTAAATCGAATTAAGCAAACAAGAGACATAGATTTATATTGAAAGGAATAGAAAACCTGGATTATAATTACTAAAATCTCAAGGTGTTGGAACCTGAATACAACAAATTGTTTGGATCCTCTAGTTCTCCATGAGAATTCGCACCCAAGCTTCTAAAAGTATTTCGTGAATAGTGAAAAAACCGCTGAACAAGCGATCAGCGGCTGCTAGGTATAAAGGAAAAAAAACAAGGATTCGGGTTCTAACCCAACGGGTCAAAAAAACATAAAAAGCCCGGTCCAAAACTAAATATTTATTTAGTCTGGAATTTCAACGAATTATTTGAGACTCTTGCGCTCCGAATTAGCTTTTTGCTGCAACATGAAAGTTGTAGCTCTTTCTCTTGGCTTTTCAACGCATATTAGAACGCGTCGATCCGATACTCGTAGCTTCAGTTATGAATTTTTCTGCGAAAGCTGCTAAAGCTGAAAATAAAACACGGAAATCAAATTAAGCCAAAAATAAACTAAATTAGAAAAACATTATAAAACATAAAAATAAACAAAGCAAAACATAAAAATGCTTAAGTATAAAAATGGAAGAACGTGCATCAAAATGCACTGATCAAATTCCCCCACACTTGAACTTTTGCACTCCGAGCAAAATAAAAATAAAAAAAACTCAGCAAACACACAAGCATCATGAGTTACTCATTCCAGGCCACAACTTTTCTTCGGCTAAGATTGTGTCGATAGGTACTAATCTTGCACACTAAGGGCATCGTAGGAACACTAATCCACAATTGTGCAATCGTAAGCCTCCTGAATACACAACCCAATCCGAATCATGCTATTATGCCGAAGCCTAACTTACCCATCCTCCTTTTTCCTCTTTTTCATTCTGGCGCAATCACATTAAGCCCGTTATCTCCACACACCTATAGTAAGGCTATCGCCGGTTAGTGACTCTGATCCTTTTTGCATGGGGTTCTGGAATTAAATGGCATAACCCTTGTTTACCCAATTGTAGTTGCGGGGGATTGGACCGTAATCCACCCTACCAAGTTCAGCACCAGAAGCCTCTGAACCAACTAACAATTGGAATCTCTCTTCTTTTTTTTTTTGTAGGTTCTGCGACCGTTGGGTTAAGTGACCGGGTGAGGGTCACCAAACTTAGAAGGAGCATTCCCCCTTTTTTTTTTTGGATCACTCACTTATTTTCATCGGCTTCCTTACATAGAGCATGTGTGAGATGGTCTTGATCGCAAAGATAAACTACTCAAGAGTCACATCGGAGGTGAGAATTCAAGGCTATGTCATAATAGGATTCAAATTAATTTCCATAAGCAGGAGATTCACGGTGTTAAGACGATACCGATCTTGTGAACTTTTCCCAAATCTCCACAACCCAGCACTCAGATTAATCTATAGCCCAAAACTTTCAAAAGGATGCATTTTTTTTTTAATTTATTTTTTTTTATTTTTATTTTTATTTATTTATTTTATAACTGAAAACAAAACAAAAACAACGAATAAAAAAAAAAGAAACAAATGATTCCCTCCCCCACACTTGAAACAAGCATTGTCCTCAATGAAAGGACATAACTATTAAAGTAGAGAGAAGGAAAGAAACTCCCGATCAAGTTGCGGTGTAGTTGGGCTTCCAAAAAAAAACTCCTCTATGTTTTCATCTTGGTATTGAACTTTCATGGAATAGCTTTAGCGCTGCCCATTGACCTTGAAAACTTTGTCGATTACTGCACTTTTAATCTCTCTTGCACCGTAAGGGAAAACATTAGTAACAACAAAAGGGCCAATCCATTTGGATCGAAGTTTCCCAGCCATAAGCTTAAGGCGGGAGTTAAACAGTAAAACCTGTTGGCCCACAGAGAATTCCTTCCTAGAAATCATCTTATCATGGAAGTGCTTAGTTTTCTCTTTATAAATCCTAGAGCTTTAAATAAGCCTCTAGCCTAAGCTCTTCAAGTGTTGTAATTGGAGTTTCCTTTCAATACACCGCTTGTTGCATCTCCAAATTACAACTTTTCACCGCCCATAAGCACGGTGTTCTATCTCTGAGGAAGATGACATGCCTTACCGAAAACAAGTCGATAAGGAGACATCCTATGGGTGTCTTGAAAGGCATCCTTTGAGCCCAAAGTGCGTCTTCTAGATGGCGACTCGATCCTTCTGTTTGGTCGCACCATTTTCTCTAAAACCTGTTTGATCTCTCTGTTTGAGATCTCAGCTTGCCCATTAGTTTGTGGGTCATATGCAGTGGAGATTTTGTGCACAACTCCATACTTGCGGAGCAAAGCTTCCATGGTGCGATTCTGAGAAATGAGTGCCTTGGTCACTTATGATAGCTCGCGGTATTCCAAACCTGCAAAAAATATTAGACCTGACAAAATCTGCAACAACTCTAGAATCATTAGTCCTAGTGGGGATAGCCTCTACCCACTTTGAAACATAATCAACAGCAAGTAAAATGTAGAGAAAACCAAATGATATAGGGAAGGGACCCATGAAGTCGATTCCCCACACATCAAATACCTCACAGAAAAGCATAGGTTGCTGAGGCATTTCACTCTTACGAGTGATGGCTGTACCTGCTATCTGGCACTCCTTACAGGTGCGGTAGGTCTCATAAGCATCTTTAAAAATAGTGGGCCAATAAAAACCTGAGTCTAGGACTTTTCTTGCAGTCCTTTGAGGACCAAAGTGTCCCCCTACTTGAGATGCATGAGAAAAATGCAAAATAGATTTGATCTCATAGTCGGGGACACATCTCCTAATAACCTGATCACTACCAAACCTCCAAAGATATGGGTCATCCCACACATAATATTTGGCGTCACTTTTGAGTTTGTGAATTTGTGTCCTGGATGCACCTGTAGGAAAAACACCAGCAACAAGATAATTAACAATATCGGCATACCAAGGAGTAACTCCATACATAAGTAAAAGCTGCTCATCAGGAAAGTCGTCCTGAATGGGATAAGGATCTTCATCCCTTTCTATTACGCTTCAAGTGATCACCACCAAGTTCTCACTCCACTTTTATCTTTAATTTCCACATTGAACTCTTGAAGTAACAACATCCACCGAATCAATCTCGGTTTCATACTTACGGCTTCTTCAACAAATATTTTAAAGTTTGCATGGTCGGTAAAACAACAACCTTAGAACCTAGCAAATATGATCCGAATTTATCAAGAGCAAAAACAATAGCTAAGAAGTTCCTTTTCGATGGTGGTGTAATTAGACTGCGAGAATCTAAAGTCCTAGAAGCATAATAAATAACATGGGCAGCCTTGTCAACTCTTTGTGCAAGGACCGCCCAACAACATAGTTAGAAGCATCACACATAATCTCAAAAGGAGGTCGGTCGGGGGCCGATGACGGGAGCGGAGGTCAATGCTTTCTTCAAGAAGTCAAACGCTTGTTTTGCATTTGTCATCGAAGTTGAAAGTGACATCATTCTTCAACAAGTTAGACAACGAAAGAGCTATCTTCTTTGAAATCCTTAATGAAACGCTTTGTAAAACCTGCATGACCAAGAAAAGAAACGAATCTCGCGAATGCAAGATGGATAAAGCGATGTAGAAATCACATCAATCTTAGCGGGGTCTCTGAAATTCCTTTTTCGAAAATTATGTGACCCCAAAACAATTCCTGTTCAACCATAAAATGACATTTTTCATAATTTAAAACAAGGTTAGTTTCGATGCATCTCTCCAAAACCATATTTAAACCGCTTTCAACATGCATCAAATGAAGAGCCATAAACCGTGAAATCATCCATAAACACTTCCATGCAATTTTCAATAAAATCGGCAAAAATGCTAATCATGCATCATTTGGAAGTGAGCGAGGAGCATTGCAAAGACCAAAAGGCATCCTCACGTAAGCAAATGTCTTGAATGGGCACGTAAAAGTAGTCTTTTCTTGATCTTCAGTGCAATATGAATTTGAAAGTAACTGAAAAACCATCAAGAAAACAATAATGTGATTTACCAAAAAATTTGTTCAAGCATTTGGTCAATGAGCGGTAAAGGGAAGTGATCCTTTCTAGTAGCTGGTTCAATCTCCCGTAAATCAATACAAACCCTCGGCTATTCTCGAACTCTAGTAGGGACAAGTTCATTCTTTTCATTTTTACCACTTTGTGAGTCCAGATTTCTTAGGTACTATTGAAACTTAGTATATTTCTGAAATGAATGAGTTACGAATACATACATATATATACACAATCATCCTACTAACAACCAACTAAACATAATAAATATAGTTTACCAACCAACTACTAACAACCAACTACTAACAACCAACTATAGTAATCAACACTCCCCTCAAGTTTGGAGCATATAGGTCATATGCACAGGAGCTTGTTACATATGTAGCTAGTTCGAGGACCTCTAGAGATTTTGTGAAGACATCGCCAACCGATCATTCGACTTAACAAAACTTGTGGAGATGTCTCCCGATTCAATCTTTTCTCGGACAAAGTGACAATCTACTTCAATGTGCTTAGTTCTCTCATGGAAGACCGGATTAGAAGCAATATGCAATGCCGATCACACATTAGAGTCATCTTCTCATCATCTTGAAAGTGAAGCTCTTTGAGTAATTGTTTTAACCATATAAGCTCTTGTGTCACTAGGGCCATAGCTCTATATTCGACTTTTTCAAAGACTAGATCTTGCAACAACGTTACGCTTCTTACTTTTCGGGATATCGATTTCCTCCAACTAGCACACAATACCCGTAAGTGGATCATCTATCAATGGGTGAGCACCGCCTTGAATCGGCGTCGAGTAACCAACTATCCGAGTGTGCCTCTATCTTCATAAATAAGACCTTTTCCTGGGGCGCTTTTAACATACTTAAGGATTCGAACCACGGCATCCCAATGATCTTGACAAGGAGAATTCAAGAATTGACTTACCACACCGATCGCAAAGAAAATATCGGACGTGTGACAATAAAGATAATTTAATTTCCGTGATCTTCTCAGATCTCCCATGATCTGAAAGTGGCTCCCACGATTAGGTAGAAGTTTGACATTTGGATCCATAGGAGTGTCAACCGGTTTGGCATTCAATAGACTGTCTCTTCCGAATGCCCTCCCGATCACTACTGGTTATATAATAATATCATCAACATATACAATTAGATAGATGCATCCATGGGCTGAATGTCGATAGAATAAAGAGTGGTCGACTTCACTACGAGTCATGCCAAATCATTGTACCACGATGCTAAATCGCCAAACCGGGCCCGTGGAGATTGTTTAAGACCATAAAGTGACTCCAATGAAGTCGATGAAACCATGCTCGAGGACTCCCCGAGCAACAAACCACGGTGGTTGCTCCATATAGACTTCCTCATCAAGATCACCATGCAAAAAGCATTTTTGATGTCAAGTTGATAAAGTGGCCAATGTCCGATAGCCGCAATAGAAAGCAAGCAATCTAATCGAGGCCATCTTAGCGGCCGGTGAAAAAGTGTCGCTATAATCCGACCCCAAATATCTCGAGTGTATCCTTTGGCTACCAATCGAGCCTTAAAGCGATCAATCTTACCATCCGGTCCAACCTTGACCGTATACAACCAACGACAACCGACTACGGACTTCCCGGAAGGTAGGTACCGTTTCCAATCTGTTGCTTTGGAGTGCACACATCTCATCAATCATTGCTTGCCTCCACTTTGGGTGGGATAAAGCTTCATCTGCAGATTTAGGAATACTAATAGAAGACAAAGAAGCAAGACAAGTGTAATGCAAAGGTGAAAGACGATGATAACTCAAAGCAATGTAATGAGGGGATGGGTTACGAGTAGACCGTATACCTTTACGAATAGCAATGGGAAGGTCAGGCTCAGGTGGCAGAACCGGATCTGGAACAGGAGATGGCGCTGGCTGTGAGTCTGGTATGGCCTCTGGAGCAGACACTGGGGCGGGAATGTGTACTACAGATGGTCGCTGACGACGATGATATGTTTGTAGTGGCGGTGCCGCAGGAGGGGCCTCTGTGGTGACAGACTCAGAGAGATTGACAAAGGAGGCAATGGAAGAATCAGTGAAAGTGGCTCCTTAGTTGAATCGGTCGACTCAAAATAAGGGATAGACTCAAAAAATGTGACATCGGCGGAGATGAGGTATAACGCAAGAAGAGTAGGAGAATAACAACGATAACCTTTTTGAGACCGATGATAACCAAGAAAGACACATTTTTAGTGAGCAGCCAAAAGTTTGTCGAGACCCGGGAGAGAGATTGTGAACAAAACATGTGGACCCAAACACACGTGGTGAAGAGGGTGTAGTGAAGTATGAGGAAAGAGGATAGAGTGTGGTGTTTGGTCATCAAGAACAGAGGAGGGCATGCGATTTATAAGGTAACAAGTCATTAAGACCGCATCCCCAAAAACGAGTGGGAAGGTTACCATGAAGGAGAAGGGTCCGAGTAGTCTCAATGAGATGGCGATTTTTGCGTTCGGCAATCCCATTTTGTTGCGGTGTGTAAGCACAAGACGTTTGATGAAGGATGCCATTAGATGCCATAAAGTTTGGAATTGTTGTGACAAATATTCTTGGGCATTATCACTACGCAAAGATTGAATAGACACACCAAATTGAGTTTTAATTTCTTTATAAAATTGTTCAAAGATAGAAAATAACTCGGACCGACTCTTCATTAAAAATAACCACGTGCAACGGGAAAAGTCATCAATAAAAGTAACAAAATATCTAGATCCAAAGGTATTGATAGTGCGAGAAGGACCCCAAAACATCGAGTGGACTAAAGCAAAAGGCCGAAACCCGTTTATTGACTCTATTAGGAAAGTGACTACGGCGTGTTTTCCCAATTGACAAGACTCACAATCCAAAGTAGACAGTTTAGTAAGACTCGGTACCAACTTTTGTAATTTCTGAAGACTAGGATGACCCAACTGAGCATGTACTGTAAGAGGAGAATCGGTGGTTGCACAAGCTTTAGATGAGGAGAGGTAATAAAGGCCATTTGACTCACATCCGTGCGCCAATCATCTGTTTTGAGATCCGATCCTGCAAGGAAACATGTTTCTTAGTGAAGGTAACAAAGACAATCAAAAGACTCGATCAAGCGTTTATGAAATTAAATTAAAGGGGCATTCGGGAACATAAAGGACATTGTCAATAGATAAAGAGGGGAGGAGTTGGGCGTGCCAATTCCTCGTGCTTGAGTTTTAGTTCCACTAGCCGAGGTTAGGGTAGGTAAGTAACGGATGTAGAAATAGAGGACAAAAGAGCTTTATTACCAAAGGTGATATGGTCGAGGCACGATGCTCGAGGCCCAAGGGCCGAGGAAGATGATTGAGAGGCGCAAGCAAATGATTTACCGATGTGTGCACTTGAAGCAACAGATCCCGAGTTACGGCGATTCTCAAACCATTGGAGAAACTCTTCATAGTCGGATGAAGTTGGCTTAGCTTTAGTTGTGGTCTCGGATGTCTCTACCGAGGAGTCCGAAATTTGCGTTAACGATCGCGTAAACTTGGTGTGTGAAATAAGCATGTGCAAGTATACACATCCTGAAACAAGTAATAAAGAGTAAGTAAAGATCGTTCCCACGAGGATTGACTAATTTTTAATGTGTTTGTTTAGCATAGGTAAACTAGTGTGTCTACAACTATTCGATTTTTGTGGTTGGTTTTGGAATATAGAAAAAGCAGAATTTAAATACACATAGAGGATGTAATTTAAGAGAGAGTTGAGATGCTTTTACCATATGAGTTCCTTGTGAGAATGTTGTCTTTGTCTTTCGGTGCTTGAGCACACAGTGTGATCACTTAGTGTAGATACATCAGTTAAGGGTGGTGACCTGCATTTCAATAAACCCTTGTTTTTTTGCGCAAAAAGGCAAGTGTGTCAAACTCCCCTCGCCTCCTTTCAAGTGGTTCAAGTTGCTAAATACTTTCCTTAGTAAAACCCCACACATGAACAAAGACTATGCTAATTACTTTTGAATTAGCATGGAATTACTAAGTGACTTTGTGGAAAACAAATTTCTCATCAAAGACTTAAATAAACACTTGCCTTTGCTTCTAGTTCTTGAGATCTAGTTGTAAGTCAATCTCTTGTAAATACAACTCCCTTTGTTCTAAGTTAACCTTAAAACAAGTTTAATTCAAGTACAAGAACTAGTAAGTGAGGCACCCTTTTGACAACACAATAGTTCTCACGAGTTCATCATATGACTAGAGCATCCCAACTAAGGAATTTAGCTCATCATCGTCCACATAAAGTAATTAAACAAAGCAAGTAAAGAAAGCATTGTAAATAACTTGGAAATGTAAATTGCTTAAAAGTAAATTGCTTGAATGGACAAGTCTTGCAAGAAAGTAAATTGCTTGATTGGACAAGTCTTGCAAGAAATTAAATAACAAGAAAATAAATAAAGAGTAAGATGAAGAACATGAAATAAGAACTTAATATTAATGAAGAACACTTGATTCTCAACTAGGAAGAAGTGAAGAATAGAGATGTCAATTCCTTCTTACCTTCCTCTTAAGTTTAGAGTAATCAAAGTGAAGTAAAAAGACTTGGAAATAAAATGAAGAACAAGATGAACTTTAATCTAAAACTACTATTGTATCTATATGGTAATCTATCTATTATTCTATATTCTCTATATATCTTTTTACAAGAGATGAAAGAGTCCTATTTATAGATGTAGGAGATTTCCTTGCATGGAGGGTTTTATCTTCAAGTATTTGACTTCTTTGCTTGCTTGTGAAGTATTCTTTGACCATCATGTGACTTATCCTAGTATTTTGCAGGTGTCAATTTGTTGTCACTTTGAATGGGAGACATTCCTTTGAAGGGGAAACATTCCTTTTGAAGGGGTCCAATTAGTTGATGACATTTGGCTTGGTGTAATGATGATGTTTGTTGTTTTATCCCATAGATGACTTCTTTGGTAACTTGACAATTGATTCCATGTGATTACCGAGCTAGTAGGAGGAGGCCAAAGAAGGCTCATTAGAACGAAATCAAATTGAGGTGCTTCCAATGTGGGGCTTTGTGCTACTTGCTTCACCAGCATGCTTCACCAGATGCTTTGGTGCTTAAGCACTCGATGCTTAAGCACTTAATGCAAAATCACAGAATCTGCAAAAGTACTCAACAAACATATCAAACATAACAATTTGTATATAAATTGAACTTCTATCTCCTTGATAATGTATTTTATGATTTTCATCTCTTTTTATTGTATTTACAAGTTTATTGCATTGGTTTCAAACATTTATCTAAGTAAAAGACTATGAATAACTCTATATAAAATAGAGTTATCACACCCCCAAACTTAACTTGTTGCTTGTCCTCAAGCAATAACAAAATAACAAGTAGGATTCTTTTGATGAAGAAGATCAGATCAGCTCAACTCCTTTCAATCTTTCAAAATGTGATGTTCTCTTAAAAGAACTTTTCTTTCCTCAAATCTCTTATGTCTTTGTGCCTTTGAAATTCATCACAACCAAAGCTATTAAAACTCTTTTATGTGCGTGTGTGATCCATTGAAATTTGATTGGCTCCAAACTAAGCAAAAAGGTTTTCTTTAAACTTTTGAAACTTTAGAAAAACTTTTGGTCAACACAAAAGGTGTTTCAAAACATAGAGTAGACTCACAAGATCCTTAAGCTCAGGGGGCTTTAAGTATATCAAAGGGCTTGACATGAGTAGTTCAAAACTTTTTGACTCAATGTTTCTTTTTGATGTTTCTTTTTCTTTTGGTGTATAAGCATCTACTAGATAAGCACTAGATGCTTCTTAAAAACTTATGTTACCCTCTTTACTGACCTCCATGTACATACTTTTTTCCTTGATTTGTTTTTGTTTTTCTTTTTCAAACCAAATGCACTTTGGAACAGGATTCATTGTCCTCCTTATGCATACTTTTCTTTTTTTCTTGGTTTGCAAATCAAATGCACTCTGTTTTCGGAACAGGTTCAGTTTAGATATTAAGCAAACATAGTTTTGACACCTTTTGATTTTCTTTTTGAAACTTTATTGAGTACTAAGCTCCTCATTTTTGCCTTTGTTTTCATAAAATCTCCCCCAAACTTATTTCTCAACACTCTTCTAAGTTTTTAATAAAACTTTGTTTTTGACCTTGGTTTTCTTAAATTCCTGTTTGTTTCCAGAAAAACTTTTCAACTCAATTTGATCCCCTTTCAAAAATCAACTTTAAAGTGTAAAAGTGATAATAACAATGGTTGTTTTTGAAGTAAAAAGGACTCTTTTTCTTTTCTTTTTCATTGAGGATTTTAGTCTAAAGAGATGCATCAAAATCATTTGTGGAATAGCAAGTGATCATGCTTCTAAATCAGTACATTCCTACTATTGATTTACTTAAAAACTGCTCAAAAACAATTTGATTCTTTGAAAATGCTTTGTTAAGTAAATCTAAAACAAAAATGAAAATAAACTCTATTTACAAAAGACTTAACTACTTATCTAACATACTAACAGAGATATTTACAGATATTAAATAAAACAAGTATTAGTAGGTTTAAAATACTATATATATACCACATGCATCGAATTTGAAGTGCTTTTCCCAACTTAAAATTGAGCGGTGTCCTCACTAGCTCTTAAGTTGAGATGAAAACAGGGAATAGTGTGCAAAATGGGGTGGGGTTAACATTACATGTGGGATTTATCCATAGTAGCATTAGTTTATAAGTAGCAAAATATATAACAAAATACTGCATAATATAACAAAATATTGCATAGTTAATATAGGAAAGCATGTAAAAAGTTTATCAGTGGTTTTGCACCACTCCTCGATCTGTTCTTTGCTCCTTGTTGGTGTTGCTTTGGGCTTCGCTTTGGTGCTTTTGGAGTTGTAGAAGCCTTTGCCCGATGGCCTTCACATCCGGTGTCTTTGAAGGTTGTGCGGAGTTAGTGCTTGAGCATCGATGGTTGAGCTCAATCAGCACTCTGTTCCTTTGAAATTTCAAAGAGATGGCTCCATAACTTGATCTCGTAAGTCCTTCAAGGTCTCAAAGAATGTCCTTCAATCTTGTCTCTTCTTCTTCTTCACCGCTTTTCTTTTACGTTTCTTTCTCCTTGGGTTCTTTTGATCCTCCCCTCTTGCGCTTTTGTTTGTTGAATAGTTCTTTGCAGTGTTGATTTGAAAAATTTTTGGGTGTTTCCCAATTCTTGCCTTTTCTTGATAGCAAGCTCTGTAGCAACTAATCCTAAAATGTCCTCAAGATCCTCGGTGATTCGATTATAGTTGGCTCCTTTGTTGGTCTTTGAAGCACTTAGTCTTTGAAGCATCGATGGTTCTGAGAACACTTTGCTCTTTAGCAATCTCACGAGTAGGGACTTCACTTTGTTGCTCCTTTGTACATCCTTAAAAACAATGTTAGCGAAAATAATTGGTCTTTTTGGGCTGAGGGGGTAGTTTCTTGGGTTTGGTGAGTGGGTGGGCTTTTTGCAATGGTAGTGGATTGTGGTGTTTCTTCTTGAGTAACATCACCGCAACCTCTCTTGGTTGATTCTCGTGGAGGTGGGGTGGTTCCAGTGGATGGTGGAGTGGATGGTGGAGTGGGTTGTTTTCTTTGGTTTTTCTGTTTGTGGGAAATGATTTGCTCAAGCACGTGTTGCTTGCCTTTCTTCTTTCTCAAAATTTCCTCCAAACTTAGATTGAGATCAAAATCATCAATCTCATCTTGACCCTTCTCACCGCTCTCTCGATGCAGCTGTCTTCTTCCTCCTCATCGGTTTGTTTTTCCATTTCCTTCAATTCTTTCTCCATCTCATCTTCCTCCTCACTTTCTTCTGAGTCACTAATCACCACCTTCTCTACCTTCTTCTTCTTTGCTTGTCCTTTTCTCACAGTTTCCTTCTTTCTTTTCAACTCCTTCTTTTTCTTCTCAATTACTTTTTCCTCTTCATCACTTTCCTTCTCTTTCTCATCATCAATATCATCAAACACCCAAATTGGAAATTCAGGCATTTCCAAGCATGTGGGTTTTGAGATATCTCAAAGCAAGTCTTGCTTCCGAGAATTCATGTTGCTCCCATAGATAGTTTCGATTGCCTTCCATTTGTTGTCATCGAGCTTAAGCATTTCCCGCTTTTGCATCTTCTCTTCCCTCTTTTCTTTCTTCAACTCCTCGGGGTTTGTGATGATCCTTCTTGCCTTCATTTGGTAGCTACAGGGCACTTGGTGGATATTTTACGTGGCTATGCTCATGTTCATTGATTGGAACTTTGTGTTTCATGCAAAGTGCAGTGATCAAACATGGAAAGAATAGAAAGCCTTCTTGTTTTTTAGCACAATCCCTAATTTCTCTATTGATGATTCTACCTATGTTGATATTCTCATCAGTCAGAATGGAATCAAGAATTATCAACCTATCCTTAGAGAGAGTGTAATTGTGAGATGTGGGCATGATGGAACAGTTAATGAATATGTTCCAATTGCTTAATTCAGGAACTAAATACCTAATCTTTATTTTACACTCAGTGTGAGTGAATTTTTCCCATGGTGCATTAGGTATAGCAATCCTATTCTTAATTTGTTCCATTTTCTTCTTTCCATGTGTTTCAAGTTTAGTGTCAAAGTCATTACATGAGCAATGCAGATTGTAGAATTTGTTGATGGTTTCTTCATCAAAAAATACCTTCTTTCCTCTCACCATAGCATGTCTGTTTGAATCTTTCCAAAGATTGTTGATTAAACTCGCATAGAATTCCCTCACAATTTGCTCCAAGTAATAAGTTCTATGTTGAACAAATCCTTCCCATTGATGACCGTGAATAGTGGCCTCAAAGCTTGGATGAGCATTCTTCATGTCATAGCCTCTTTTCTCGTAGGAAATTCATTTTCCGAGAAATGAGGATGTTTTGGGTTGATTGCGAAAGGGATCAATCTCGGTCTTTGTAGAGGATTTGATGATCCAAAGACCGGTTTGTTTCTTTGCGCACTTTTGTGCACTTTGTTTCTTCACCATTTTGATGATTGATTGAGAAGTTACGTGAAAATTCCGAGAGATTGAGAAAATCGGGTTTTAGGGTTTGAGAGTTTTGATTTTTTGTTGATCTAGGAAAACAAAGAAACTTTGGGGAAATGGAATGGAGTTATTCTTTGTGAAGAATGAGTGGGCGGTTGATGTGAAAGGTATTGTAGCCGTTAGAATGTGTTGGTGTGCATGCAATGCCACACGTGGCTACCGGTTCGCATTTCCATGATTCACCGTGTTGCGTTGTCGTCTTTCTAACCGCTTTGACATATTTTTACGTGATTTTCTTACTTCACCAAGTTGAGACATTGAGACTTCGGTAGTGTTTAAGCACGTAGTGCTTGAGCACTAAATTCTCGCATTTCTGAAAAACACCTTGAAAACATCAAACTGCATAAAACATAGTTAATATTTATCAAAAAATTGATGGGTTGCCTCCCACAAGCGCTTGTTTTAATGTCTTAATGACTGACTATCCTTTTTAGATCAAGGATTTTCAAAATGAATGGTGCTTTCAGTTGCACCATTTGCTCACCATAATACATTTTAACTCTTTGTCCATTTACTTTGAAAGTATTACACGAGTTTGCATCAAATATGTCAATCGCACCATGAGAATATATCTTGACTAATTTGAATGGTCTGTCCATCTGGATTTCAATTTTCCAGGAATAATTTTAGCCTTGAATTGTACAATAGGACCAATCCTCCTTCTTTAAGATCTCTTTGTTGGATTCTTTTATCATGCCACACCTTGGTTTTATCTTTGTAAATTCTAGCATTCTCATAAGAGAAGTGCACGAATTCTTCTAATTCATTTAGTTCTAAAACCTCTGTTTGCTCGCTGGTCTAGATCAAAATTCAGCTTTTGATTGCCCAATAGGATTTATTTTCTAGCTCAATTGGCGGGTGACATGCTTTGCCATAAACTATTCTATAGGGGACATACCTAATGGAGTTTTATATGCGATTCTCTATATGCCCATAATGCTTCATCTAAATGCAATGACCAATCTTTCCTTGTTGGTCCAACCATTTTTTCTAGCATTCTTCTTATTTCCCTATTTGATAGTTCAGCTTGGCCACTAGTTTGGGGATGATTGATAAACTCCAATTTAGTGCATTTTTAGAGATACTTTTGGATCACTTTTAGAGCAATTATATACTAATTATATAAATCACTAACTTAATTTGCTCTTTATTTTGTAGAAAGGAAAAAAATACAAAAAAAGAATTATATATATATATATATATATATATATGTGTGTGTGGGATGAATCAGAGGAAAGGTTAGAAATAAAGACATGACCCAATTTGAAGGAAGGATCCAATCACCCCAAGGTCATGTTGAAATGCAAATATGATGATAAAAGAAAGGAAGGCACGTGAGCATCAAATTTGGAAAAATAATGTGCATGATTGATGACTTGGAGAGAAAGTAAAACACACAACCCTAGGTTTGAGATATAAATAGGTAGCCGTATGCATCATAAAGGGGGGACCTGACACAAGAAAAGAAGGAGCCGCATATAGTAATACAGTAGCCGCACAACAACACCTGACGGAACATAGGAGAGAAATTGGAAGGCTTAGGTACCGTTTTTGACATTGTGAGAGAGCTCAAGGCGGGAGAAGGAGATTGAAGACAAAGATTAAGAGTTTCACTATTTCCGGGTTATTCTTATCTTTGTAATTTCATGAACCTATTTCTATTTTATTGTTCTTAATTATTATGGATACCTAAGTTCTCTTCTAGGGTCTTAGGTAGATCTTGCATGTTTAGAGACCTTTTTATGTTCTAAATATATTTTGAATTCCTATTTTTATATTAATTGATATTGTCCTATTGATTTAATCACATTCTTAGGATTAACTACCCTTTGCATGTTTATAATCAATTAATTGATCGTGACCGTCTTTATGATTAGTTGGTGGACCTATAGGATAATTGAGGCTATAATTAGGGCATGACCAAACCATAATTTAGTCTTCCAATCATTCAACCTTTTTGCTCTTTATGCTTTTCCTGAATTTAAATTCTTGCATGACCAAACGAGGGTTAATTTAGGAAAAAGAATATTAATCACGAATGACCAAACGGATTAATAGTTTTAGTAAAGGGATTGGTAATTAAATAAAATAAGGGAATTCAGGTAGAATTAGACATAGGGGAATCGAAGCTTGCAAGTGAAACTGTGACCCTAGATCTCTCTCCATTTATTAAACTTGTATTTTAATTCTTGCTATTTATTTCTTTTTATTTTAGTGTCTATAACTCTCAAATTATCTGTTCGTCTAAACAATATATAATCTCGATTAGTTTGGTACTTGCTAGTTAATCCCTGTGGAGACGATAATCTTTTATACTACTTCTGCGAAAGAGTACACTTGCTCTAAGTGTGTCTTTGACGCAACAAGTTTTTGGCGCCGTTGCCGGGGATTAATTTAGCAATATTAAACGAAAAAGATTTTTATTGCTTTAGACATTTTTTTTGTGTTCTTTAGTTTTTAATTTTGTTTTTTTATTTATCTTATTAAAAAGTTAAAAAAAAAAATTGCTAATACTTTCCAAAGAGATTTTTGCAGTTCACCTGTTTTGCAGATAAAAGTCTAAATCATGGTTAAGACCCTTGGAGATTATATTAGAGAGGCAGAGGCTCAAAGAAATTTAGAGAACTCATATTGGTATGTGGCTCAGTGCCAAATCCCAATTTATGCTCCTCCTTATGACCCTTATTTGGATTATTGTGATGACTATGAGCCACCTCATTATTCCTCCCACTGGGATAATTATGAGCCACTACAAGTGCAAAGGCAAGAGGAGGAGATACCATACACCAATGATGTATTGGAGCGGATACATGCAAAGTTTGACCGCATGGAGGGCCAAATTGGAGTCATAAACGGTCATATCTCAAATATCATTGCTTTATTATCTCAAGAGGCCCAAGAAACTCATTCACAAACTGAGCAATACAAAGATAATATTCTTAGGAGTGATGAAGAGTTCTCCGTGGAAGATAATATAGAGGAAGAATCTCTCGAGAAAGATGAAGAGACTCCTCTTGAAGGGAGTCAAATAAAAATAATAGCTCCTACTAAAGGGAGTTATATTGAAATAAAAGATGATCTTGATGAGAACGCTTGTGAGGAGAATGAAAAAGATCCATTGGTTCATGAGTTCAAGGAAGAGGAGAAAGCCCCATTGGTTCATGAGTTGGAGGAAGAGGAGAAAGCCCCAATTTTTGGGCAAGTTGTTTTAACCATTGGTGATCTTTGTAATTGAGGTTAATAAGGGAAAGGTAACTTTACGGAGTGACAAAGAAGATGATGTTATTAAAACTTTAAATTCCAACGAATATTTATCTTCTTTAACCTCTCCTTATTTTGATGATGTGGTTGAAACTAACATTGTTAGTGATTTAAAGATCACGAGGACCTTTCGGAAAAAATTCTTATTTTGCAGGATCCTAGCATAGTGGTGGATGAAGATAAAACAAGAATTCCACAATCCTTTGAATTTCAACCACCACATGGAAAAAGAAAAAACAATGTCAATCACATGGTTAGAAAACTAAGAAGGTGCATTGCGTTAGATGTAAAATTTGCTCTTGGAGAGCCACCTGATTGAGCACCAACTATCGTCAGGCTCACGACGTAAATAAGCGCTTCGCAGGAGGCAACCTGTGTTTTATTTTCTCTCATTTTGTTTTGTTTTATTTTGTTTTTAGCAATAAGCTCAGACTGCAAGCTCTCTCAGGGAAGTCACTCTTACTCTCTCATTTATTTATTTTTGTGCCAATCTAATATTTTGCATTGAGGACCATGCTTCATGATAGTGTGGGGGAGGATATTATATGTTGTCAAGGATATTATATGTTGTTACTTGATCTCTATTAATGCATATACCCACTACATATGTTGATAGCATTTTTTCTGGCTTGTTTTGCATGAATTATGCTTATATTGAAAAAAAAATAGAGATTATGTCTTTAGGGGATCCCATAATTAATTCACTTGACAGACTTGTGCTTAATTGTAACTGTGGGGTTGTCCTTAGGTAGCTGATAATTAGCATTTGTGCCTGTTGAGTACTTTTTGTGAACTAGCTTCTAAATGTGAGATCTGAGCCTTCATAAGGGGATTGATACTAAATCATAAATTTTTACCCCTTTTTCTTTCTATGAGTGTGTTTCCCAATTTGCTACATTCTAGAATTTGTCTTTTGACCATTTCAAGGCGAAAATTGATTTGCATCATGTAAAAAGATTTGGGAAATTTAGGTATTTTCCGGCCCCAGAGTTGTTTGTTGAATTTATCCCTTAGTTGCCCCCTTTGAGCCTAATTGTTAAATTGTTTTCTTTGGTACCCAGATATATTTTTTTCTTTTTCTTTTTTTGGTGACCAATTGGAATTAAATGTGGAGCAACTATTGAAAATTACAATCATGTCCTATATTTTAGTGGTCTATATTGTCAGACTAAAATTTCGTCCTCTACTTTAGTTGGCTATCTTGTTAGGATGGAAAAAAAAAATTGAGTGAATCATGTGCTTACAAGAATACTTTCTTTTTGTCAAAAAAAAAAAGAATAGTTTCTTACAAAGGAAACAAAATAGAAGTTGTCATATACTTACCTTTCCTCCTAAGAAAAAAAAAATATATAAAGAAAACTTGAAAAAAAAATGGGGAAAGCAAGAAGGAGGAAAAGACATATCAAAAGAATGAAAGAGCCAAAGGGCAAATCCAAAAAAAAAAAAAAAGGGGTCTACTCAAGAGTGAAGGTAAATCAAAGAGAGCTAATTCAATAGAAGAAGAGTGAAGAATGAAAGTGAAATTAAGTTGGAGTTTGGACAAAAATTGTAAAATAGATAGGAGCTCCATATTTGGTTTCAAAAGTTACTATTTCTTTTTTGTTCTTTTTAGCCCTTTGGTTATCCCTCTCTTCTTATTTCCTACCATGCATGAATTCACCCTGGCCTCATTACAACCCATGAAACCCCATCTTTTGCATGCATGTGAACTATTTAGTGGAGATTTGGTCAAATTACAAGCTTATGGTAATGTGCATTTTGTGGAAACTTGAGTGTATATTTTCACTAGTCCCTAAACACTTAGAGAGATTGTGAGCGAGTGCCATTGTTCACAGAAATGTAATCTTCAGGGACTTGAGCCTCTAATTGGGCAACCTTTTGACACCTCATATGTTCTATGCTATCTATTGGTCACATCATTGTCTTAAATTTTGGGTTCCTTATTTGGCTATCTCTATTACTTATTTGAAAAGTTTTTGAGCAGGAGAATTTGCTTGAGGACATGCAAATGTTTAGTGTGGGGAGTTGATAAACTCCAATTTAGTGCATTTTTAGTGATATTTTTGAGTCACTTTTAGAGCAATTATTATCAATTGTATAAGTTACTAACTTAATTTGCTCTTTGTTTTGAGAAAGAAAGAAAATATGAAAAGAATAAAAACTCAACTTAATGTCACTCAAATATATATATATATATATATATATATATATATATATATATATATATATATATATATATATATATATATATATATATATATATATATATATAAAAAAGGAAGGAAGTTGCAGCCAATTAAAAAGGGGTGTGGAAACAAGTCCAGCCCATAAATTAAAAGCATCCAGCCCACATCAAATGGAAAAGGAAGAATGGAATATTAATGGGCTGATCCAATTGGTAAAGAGGTGAGGGATGAATTGAATTGAAGAAGCACGTGAGGTGAGAAGAATAGTGCCGCACGCAACCCTAGGCAAGGAATTAAAGAAAGGAACGTGAATTAAATCAGGGAGCCGCACAACAACATCACGGCAGCGCTGAAGAAGGAGAGAGTGGGAGATTTGGAGTGCAGTTTTTGTGGCAGTGAGAGAGGCTCTGGCGCGAAAAAAGATCAAGACTCGAATAATAATTCCTCTAATTTCCGGGTTATTTTTATCTCTGTAATTCATGACTCTAATTTCTATTTTATTGTTCTTGATACCTATGGATACCTAAATCCTCTTCTAGGGTCTTAGGTGGATCTCGCATGTTTAGAGACCTTTTTATGTTCTAATTTCTAGTTTGAATTCCTGTTTTTAATTTAATTAATATTATCCTATTGTTTTTATCACATGACTAGGATTAGCTACCCTTTGCATGTTCATAATCAATTAGTTGATCCGCGACCGTACTGCAATTAGTTGGTGGATCTATAGGATAATTGGGGCTATAATTAGGGCATGACCAAACCATGATTTAGTCTTCCAATCATTCAACCTTTTTGCTCTTTATGCTTTTCCTGAATTTAAATTCTTGCATGACCAAACGGGGGTTAATTTAGGAAAAAGAATATTAATCGCGAATGACCAAACGGATTAATAGTTTTAGTAAAGGGATTGGTAATTAAATAAAATAAGGGAATTCAGGTAGAATTAGACATAGAGGAATCGATGCTTGCAAGTGAAACCGTGACTCTAGGTCTCTCTCCATTTAGTAAATCTAGCATTTTAATTATCGTTATTTATTTCTTTTTATATAATCTTTAAATTATTTGTTCGTCTAAACATTAAATAATCTTTAGTAGTTTGGTACTTGTTAATTAATCCCTGTGGATACGATAATCTTTTATACTACTTCTGCGAAAGAGTACACTTGCTCTAAGTGTGTTTTTGACGCAACAATGATATGCAGTAGAAATTTTGTGTTTAATCCCATATTTTGCAAGAAGATTTTCAATAATTTTATTACAAAAATGAGATCCTTCATCATTTATGATTGCCCTAGGGGTGCCAAATCTAGTAAATATGTTCTTTTGAAGAAATTTACTCATCGATCTAGCATCGCAAAGACTAGGTAGTGCTCTTTGCTTGACCCATTTAGACACATAATCTACAAAGAACTAAGATGTATTCTTTACCAAAAGAAGTAGGAAAAGGACCCATGAAATCCATGCCCCATACATCAAAAAGTTCAAGTTCAAGAATGTTGGTTCTTGGCATTTCATGTTTTTCGGATATATTACCACTTCTTTGGCATCTATCACGTGTTTTTACTATATAGAATGCATCTTTAAATAAAGAGGGCCAAAAATAACTTTGTTTGTAGTACCTTTCTTTGCTTTGCTTACTGTGTCCTCCAAAATGACCTCCATATGGTCTTTGCATGGCGGTGCTCAAAGCACTTTGCTTGTTGTTCTTGTTCGAGGACACACTTTCTCATGACTTGTCCGGACACATCTTGTATAGGTAAGGTTCATCCCAACGATATTGTTTTACTATATGGAAAAACCTTCTTCTCTGTGATAATCCATCCGTGCAATTTACAACATTACTTACCGGATAGTTAGCAATGTCGGCATACCATGGTGCGAGAATCTCCGTGTGCTTGAGCACTAAGTGCAAAAGCACTATATTCTATTACGATATTGCTAACAAATCTTCATCCGGGAATCTCTCCTTGATTACTTGAGTACTGTATCATCACCTTCAAGCTAGATAGGTGATCGGAAACTTGATTTTCTACTCCCTTCTTATCCCTAATCTCAAGATCAAACTCTTGAAGGAGTAGAATCCACCTTATTAGCCTAGGTTTTGCATCTTTCTTTGCAAGCGGATACTTAATGGCGAGTGGTCGGTATATACAATCACTTTTGTGCCTACTAAGTAAGATCTCGAATTTGTCAAAAGCAAACACCACGGCTAATAGCTCTTTCTCGATCCACGGTGTAGTTCACTTGAGCTTCAATTAATGTTTTGCTAGCATAATAAATTGAATGAAACACTTTGTCATACCTTTGCCCTAGACACCTCCTACAAAGAAAGTCACTAGCATCACACATTAGTTCAAAGGTTTGGTCCAATCGGGTGTTACAATGACAGTGCAAAGACCAAAGCCTTCTTCGATTCTGAAATGCTTTTATACAAGATTCATCAAAGTTAAATTGTGTATCTAATTGCAAAAGATTACACAGAGGTTTTGAAATTTTTGAAAAGTCTTTGATGAATCTTCTATAGAAACTGCATGTCCTAGAAAACTTCTAATCCCTTTGACAATTGTTGGTGGTGGCGGTTTTCAATGACCTCAATTTTAGCTTTATCAACCTCAAGACCTTTCTTTGAAACCCTATGTCCTAGTACAATGCCTTCTTGTACCATGAAGTGACACTTTTCCCAATTAAGAACAAGATTTGTATCTTCACATCTTTGGAGAATTTGTTCTAAATTTGATAAACATAAAGGAAATGTTTCTCCAAAGACAGAAAAATCATCCATAAAGATTTCCATGGATTGTTCAATAAAATCGAAAAACAAGGACATCATACATCTTTGAAATGTAGCAGTGCATTACATAATCCAAAGGGCATTCTCC
The DNA here is from genome assembly GCA_020916435.1 of Oxytropis ochrocephala. Classification (NCBI taxonomy): domain Eukaryota; kingdom Viridiplantae; phylum Streptophyta; class Magnoliopsida; order Fabales; family Fabaceae; genus Oxytropis; species Oxytropis ochrocephala. Next base: position 66,672,966 of record CM037094.1, on the reverse strand, counting down.
TAAAAGCAAATGTACCATATGGACATGTAAAAGTAGTTTTATGCTTTGGTCCTTGGGGTCAATGGCAATTTGATTATAACTTTGAGTAGCCATCTAAGAAACAATAAAACTCCTTTCCTGCTAGTCTATCTAACATCCGATCAATAAAGGGCAATGGAAAGTGATCTTTCTTGGTTGATTTATTAAGTTTTCTTCTCGTAATCCATACGCATTCTCCACCCGATTCTTGTTCTTGTGGGAATTAGTTCATTTTTTTGGTTGGCTATTACTGTGACTCCCCACTTTCTTGGGAACACATTGTACAGGGGCTAACCCATGTACTATCTTCAATTGGGTAAATAATCCCAATCTAGCCATTTAATTATTTCCTTTTAACAACCTCTTTCATGATTGGATTTAGCCTTCTCTGTGCCTCAATGTCTGTTTTTTTAGCATTGTCTTCTAGATTTATTCTATGCATACAAATAGAGGGCTAATCCCTTTAATGTCTGCCATTTGCCATCCTATTGCTTTTTATGTTTTTAAGGGTTTCAATTAAATCATGCTCCTGCTCTAATGATAGATCGATGCAATGATAATCTGGAAGTGAATCATTATCCCCAAGAAAACATACTTTAAGTGTTTTGGCAATTCCTTCGCCTTCTAGTTTGGGAGGTTGTTCAATTGAAGGTAAGTTTTTCTTAAGGTTAGGGTCCTCTAAATTTAAAGATTCAAAAGTTCTAGACCATACCTTAGGTTTAACTTCCTCTCGTTTGTCGGTATGCCTTGTTCTTGCATTTCACCTCGGGAAGTGCATAAGCACTTGATGCTAAAGCACTAGTCGATGGTCATACTTGTTTGTTGAATTGCTTCGCACTGGATGATCAAGTGAGATAGCGAGAACATTCTTCTTGCTCCTCTGCTTTGGATACTTCATTGCTTTCATCACATTGAATTTCACTTCTTGATCATTCACCCTCATGGTTAGTTCTCCTTTTTGAACATCAATAAGTGTCTTACCAGTTGCAAGAAATGGTCTTCCAAGGATTCTTGCACATTTTCATACTGCAACAAAATCAAGAATAACAAAATCTGCAGAAACACGAATTTGTCAACCTTGACTGAATATCTTCAACTATCCCTTCGGATATCTTTGTTGATCTATCTGCAAGGATAATGTTACAGAGGTAGGCTTTGCATTACCAATTCCTAACTTCTCAAAGATAGATTTAGGCATCAAGTTGATGCTTGCACCTAAATCACATAGAGCTCTCCTCTGTATAGTTGTTGCCTATAGAGAAAGGAATTGTAAAGCTACTGGGATCTTTCAATTTTCTTGGAATTTTATTCTGTAAAATTGAACTAACTTCCTTTGACATTGCAATAGTTTGAAATTCACCTAATCTCTTTCTTCTACAAATGATATCTTTCATAAATTTAGCATAATTAGGCATTTGTTGTAAAGCTTCAATCAAAGGAATATTAATGTGCAACTGTTTTAAAACATCTAAAAACTTATCAATTGCTTCTCCTCATGCACCTTTTTTAATCTTTGAGGGAATGGAGGAGGTGGGTGTTCAGTAACTAACCTGGGATTTGGTTCTTTTTGAGAAGTGGAAGCTTCTGGTGCTTCTGCATTCTGAGTTTCTTTTTCTTTTTGAGTTTTTTCTCCTTTATCTACACCTTCATTCTCATAGGGCTCTGTGAGATCCTTACCACTTCTCAGTGATATGGCCTTTACTTGTTCTTTTCCTTGCCTTTGAGATGTGGATGCTTCAGTATTGGATGGTAGAACACCGCAGGTCTTTGATACATAGCATTTGCTAATTGACCTACTTGAGTTTCTAAGTTTTTTATGGAAGCATCTTGAGTTTGCCTTGCTGTTCTTGTTTCACTTATGAATGATTTAAGCAAGCCTTCTATTGAATTATCATTGGCGGTTTGTTGTTGCCTTTGATAATTTTGATATCCCGGTTTTGGGCTGGTGCTTGAGCTCCCGGTGCTTGAACACCGGTGCTTGAGCACTTTATTATTACTTGGTCCCCACTTAAGATTTGGGTGATTTTTCGGCCGAGATTAAAGGTGTTAGAGTAAGGGTTGTTATTCCTATTATTATTAAATCTATTTTGATCCACATAGTTAACTGACACAGGATTACTTGAGCACTCTTCATAGAGGTGGGCTCCTCCACAGTAAACACAACTAGGTGCTCCTTGAGGTGCTTGTTCTATGGCTGCAATAGAAGTTTCTGCTGGTTTGGGTGTAGCTGAACTAGGTGTAGTGAAAGTTTTAATCATGTTAGCCAATGTGGCAACTTGAGCAGTTAGGGATGAAATTTCACTAAGTTCATGTACTCCAGCTTTCTTTTGGGCACTTGCCCTTTCAGTAGGCCAGCTAGAACTATTCGTTGCTACCCTATCAATTAATTCACAAGCTTCATTATAAAGACAGATTCAATAAAACACCCACGATGATGCATCAAGCATAATTCGTTTGGGGCTCTAATCCATTGTAAAATGTTTCCATCTCAGATAATGACCGCGGACCATGATGAGGACATTTTCTAAGCAATTCCTTCCATCTTTCCCATGCCTCAAACAATGATTCAAAGATCTCTTTGTTTAAAAGATGTAATGTCATTTCTCATCCTAGCATTTTTGATTGGTGGGAAGTATTTTGACAGAAATTTTTCACCTAATTCATTCCATGAATGAATTGAATTAGGCTCTAAAGAATTTAACCATGATTTAGCTTTATCTTTTAATGAATATGGAAATAACTTTAGCCTAAATGCATCCTCACTTATACGGTATGATGAAATTGCTACATACTTCTAAAAAGCTGCTTTTAAATGCTCATGGGGGTCATCATGTGAAAATCCCCCAAACTGACCAATTGTTTGCAGCATTTGAAACATCATTGGTTTAAATTCAAAATGGACAGCATTAATATGAGGCCTAGCAATGCTAGTCTGCATATTTTGATGATCAAACATGGCATAATCCCTCATGGGCCTATCTCTATCATTAATCATGCCTATAGGGTTCATGTATATGAATTGATGTCTATGATTTACTCCTACATCAGGAATTGAATTACCTCTGATGTTGTTATGCCTTGATCCTTCATCTTCTTGCTTTGTGTTTGGTGCACGCAGTTCTTTGTCTGAGTATCCTGCATGCAGTATTTGTCTTGCTTTGTGGCATCCCTAGTGGTATTACTGGTTCAGCCATATTGCTGTGTTGTTGGATTTCCCTCTGAAGTCTTAATTGTCTCCTGAATCTTCTTTCAATCTCTGGATCAAAATCAAAATTTGGTGGTGGTCTTCTTGGCATAGGCTAGTGCTTAAGCACTTGTTCTGCACAGAATAACACTACCAAAAAGCAGTAAAAAAAAAAAAAAAAAAACACTCTTTTACTAACTAAACAAACTAAAAATTATTGGCAATCCCAAAGAACGGCGCCAAAAACTTGGTGTGTGAAATAAGCATGTGCAAGTATACACACTGACAAACAAGTAATAAAGAGTAAGTAAAGATCGTTCCCACGAGGATTGACTAATTTTTAATGTGTTTGTTTAGCATAGGTAAACTAGTGTGTCTACAACTATTCAGATTTTTGTGGTTGGTTTTGGAATATAGAAAAAGCAGAATTTAAATACTGTAGAGGATGTAATTTAAGAGAGAGTTGAGATGCTTTTACCATATGAGTTCCTTGTGAGAATGTTGTCTTTGTCTTTCTGCTTGAGCACACGGTGCTTGATCACTTAGTGTAGATACATCAGTTAAGGGTGACTGCATGCTTCAATAAACCCTTGTTTTTTTGATAGCAGCGGCAAGTGTGTCAAACTCCCTCGCCTCCTTTCAAGTGGTTCAAGTTGCTAAATACTTTCCCTTAGTAAAAACCCCCACACATGAACAAAGACTATGCTAATTACTTTTGAATTAGCATGGAATTACTAAGTGACTTTGTGGAAAACAAATTTCTCATCAAAGACTTAAATAAACACTTGCCTTTGCTTCTAGTTCTTGAGATCTAGTTGTAAGTCAATCTCTTGTAAATACAACTCCCCTTTGTTCTAAGTTAACCTTAAAACAAGTTTAATTCAAGTACAAGAACTAGTAAGTGAGGCACCCTTTTTGACAACACAATAGTTCTCACGAGTTCATCATATGACTAGAGCATCCCAACTAAGGAATTTAGCTCATCATCGTCCACATAAAGTAATTAAACAAAGCAAGTAAAGAAAGCATTGTAAATAACTTGGAAATGTAAATTGCTTAAAAGTAAATTGCTTGAATGGACAAGTCTTGCAAGAAAGTAAATTGCTTGATTGGACAAGTCTTGCAAGAAATTAAATAACAAGAAAATAAATAAAGAGTAAGATGAAGAACATGAAATAAGAACTTAATATTAATGAAGAACACTTGATTCTCAACTAGGAAGAAGTGAAGAATAGAGATGTCAATTCCTTCTTACCTTCCTCTTAAGTTTAGAGTAATCAAAGTGAAGTAAAAAGACTTGGAAATAAAATGAAGAACAAGATGAACTTTAATCTAAAACTACTATTGTATCTATATGGTAATCTATCTATTATTCTATATTCTCTATATATCTTTTTACAAGAGATGAAAGAGTCCTATTTATAGATGTAGGAGATTTCCTTGCATGGAGGGTTTTATCTTCAAGTATTTGACTTCTTTGCTTGCTTGTGAAGTATTCTTTGACCATCATGTGACTTATCCTAGTATTTTGCAGGTGTCAATTTGTTGTCACTTTGAATGGGAGACATTCCTTTGAAGGGGAAACATTCCTTTTGAAGGGGTCCAATTAGTTGATGACATTTGGCTTGGTGTAATGATGATGTTTGTTGTTTTTATCCCATAGATGACTTCTTTGGTAACTTGACAATTGATTCCATGTGATTCTTGAGCTAGTAGGAGGCCAAAGAAGGCTCATTAGAACGAAATCAAATTGAGGTGCTTCCAATGTGGGGCTTTGTGCTACTTGCTTCACCGCATGCTTCAAGCTTTGCATGCTTTGTGCTTAAGCACTGATGCTTAAGCACTTAATGCAAAATCACGAATGCGCAAAAAGTACTCAACAAACATATCAAACATAACAATTTGTATATAAATTGAACTTCTATCTCCTTGATAATGTATTTTATGATTTTCATCTCTTTTTATTGTATTTACAAGTTTATTGCATTGGTTTCAAACATTTATCTAAGTAAAAGACTATGAATAACTCTATATAAAATAGAGTTATCGAGTGGGGACGCCATGTAATTTCCAACATCGATCAATTGTATGCCCTAAATTGTGGCGGTGATCACACTTGGGCCGACTCTTGAACTTGGATGGAGGACCACGAGATCGCCCCCGATTGTTCTTCCGAGATGCAAGTGCGTGGTGTCACTTGGCCCAGAGGGTGCCGAGACCTCGTGAGTAGACTTAATCGGGACCCAAGAAGAACCGATGATGCATTGGACATAGTAGGAACAAAGCAGCAGATCCCAAAATCGATCACGGGTGGCAAAGATAATCCCGAGGCAAGCCATAAAGGGCGAGAAGCATAAAAAAGTGATTCGTTGCTCAAGTTCCTTCATCTTTTCAAAGAGCATTAGATGCGGCGGGAGGTAATAGCTCATTAAAGTCATGGAGGCGCATGAACACGGCCGAGATAGGTAGACATAGGACCATCAAACGTCCGTGGTGCAATGAGTGTCATTAAATCATGACACACCCCGTAGAGACCACGAATATCATTAGTGTAGAGTTCCTTAGCTTGACTCCAAACCGATTCACACGTGAGGTGAGGACGGAAAAATCGGTTTGATGACGGACTAATGGTGGATTTGATAATCTTGCAACCGAAAGGCGTCAATTTTTTCAAATTTCACACGTTCAGTGATGTCAGTCACCATTTCAGCCTTTTTGGTGAGATGCTCCTTGTAACCTTGCCCTACCAACCATAACTGAATATCGGAAGCCCAAGTGTCATAGTTGGAGCCATCTAGCTTCTCTGTAGAGAGAGGAGAGGTCACAAAACTGGTGAACAGTTTTGAGGTTTCAGTGGGGGTCGTCATAATCAGTCCTAAGAGAGAGAAAACACGTCAAATAGGAGAGAAAAACACTTGCTTGTACGAGAAAACACGTACCACCGCTGCTCGAAACACAAAAGTAAGGGCGGATATGGAACCAGGAGAGGAAGGCGACGACGGCGATGAAAACAGAGGTCGGAGAAACGGCCGGACGCGCCGTCACGCGCGGCGCAAGTGACGGTGGTGGTGGATCTCGCCGGAGAGAAGAACGGCGCGTGGGAGCGCGTCTCTGGGTTTTCAGGTACGATGCTGTTGGAGGTTTTGTAGATCGGTGGATTCCGCAGCTACTGGTGGTGGTTCCGTTGGAAAACTCGCCGGAAATTTTTTCCGGTACGGCGGTGGTGGTGGTTCTGGTCGCCGGAAAAGGGAACACCACACGACGGCAGGAGCAGAAACCGGAGATGAACACGGCTTCTGTAGAGTGAATTTGTCACCGGAAAACAGTGGGTTCACCGGGTAAGAGTTTTGTCTCAATTGGCTCTAGATACCATATTGAACCTTAGTATATTTCCTGAAGCAATGAGTTCTGAATACATACATATATATATATACACAATCATCCTACTAACAACCAACTAAACATAATAAATATAGTTTACCAACCAACTACTAACAACCAACTACTAACAACCAACTATAGTAATCAACAGGTACAACCTGTACTGGGCTTACCCATTTACTGTCAGAGATAGGGTAAATAATACCTGCTTGCAAGAGTTTGGTTACCTCTTTCTTCACGACATCAAGGATCAACGGATTAAGCCGCCTTTGGGGCTGCCTTACTGTTTTCGCACCATCCTCAAGTAAAATCTTGTGCATACACAAGGAAGGACTAATACCTGGGATGTCAGCTAATGTCCAACCAATTGCCTTCTTGTGCTTCTTCAAAACCTGCAAAAGTTTATTTTCCTGATCGGAATCAAGGTTAGAAGAAATAATAACAGGGAGTTTTTCGTCACTCCCCAAATAAGCGTATTTCAGATTATCCGGGAGTTGTTTCAGCTCTAAGGACGGGGGCTGCTCGATGGATGGAGTGTTTGGGACAGCTGGAATGTCGAGAGCATCAACTGCATAAACAACTTCATCGACAACAACTTCACCTGTAGGAAACATGTCACCCTGCAAGGCAGCATCAATCTCAGCACATACAACACAAAGGTTAGTGTCAGTACAATCAGCACATGAATAAATATCATCAAACACAGATAAGGATGGAAAATCCAGTGAGAACAATTCAGAACAAGTGTCCTCAACCAACTCAGAGATCAATTCAATATGAAAAACAAAATGCTCTTCCAAGGGATATTTCATAGCATCAAAGATGTTAAACTTTGCGACAATGTCACCAAATTCCATGGACATGGTTCCATCATCAACATCAATTTTTGTTTTCACCGTTTTCATAAACGGTCTGCCTAAAATGATGGGAGCCCTGCTCGAGTTAGTTTCTCCTTCCATGTCCAGGATATAAAAATCTACAGGAAAAATTAAATCGTTAACTTGAACAAGAACATCTTCCACTACCCCGCAAGGCGCGCTGCTCTGCTCGCTAGTTGGACGATCAAACCTGTATGCTGCAAAGGACCAAGATTAAGGTTATTATACATGGAAGTAGGCATAACATTAATGCCCGCTCCTAAATCAAGCATGCAATTCTCAAATTTACTATCCCCGATGGTACAAGGAATAGCAAAAGTTCCTGGATCCTTCTGCTTTTGTGGCAAGACCTGAGTGATGGCTGAAACATTTTGCTCGCCTGTAGCCTTTTCAGATGAAGGCTTGGGCTGAATAAAGGCAGAGACATTTCTTCCCAAGTTGACTCTTTCACTTCCTTTCATCCTCCTCTTGTTGGTACACAAATCTTTGAAACTTGGCGTGCTTCAACTCGCTTAATTACATCGAAGCGGAATGTTGACCGCAACTTTTCCGAAAACATCCAAGATCTCCTTCTCTTTGTCTCCTCATCAATCCCTTTATTTTTCAAAGCACTCTATGTGGGAAAGGGACTGGTGGTGCATACTCTTCTCTGCTTATCTTTTCCAATTTCCACCCCAAATGAGAAGAGGTTCAAAGTGCGAGAAGGTGTTACCTCAATAGTTCTTTTATTTTTTTCTGGGGCTGGTTCTACAACTTTTCCGGATCTCAAAGAAATTGCACTCACATTAGGGCCTCTTGGATTCACAACTGTTTGGGCAGGAAGTTGGTTCGATCCTTAGGCTTGCTGCATGGCATTCATTGAGGTAGCAAGTCATTCCAATGCGGTCCGCAAGGTCCGAATGCTAGAATCGGTTCTTTCTTTGGGCGGAGATTGTTGACAGCCATTTGCTTGACAAGGTCCTCTAGTGAAGGTCCTAAGGTGCGAGAGGTGGTCACTTGGGGAGGGTTTTGTTGTTGGCTGGACTGTTGGTTTCCATATCGAAGGTTTGGATGGTTCCTCCAATTGGGATGGTATTTGTTAGTGGACAGATCAGGAACGTTGTACCCTTTCTGATTGTTTCCTTGATTGTAAAGGTTTGCTGCATAAGCTTGAGGCACCTCAGTGATCGACTCATCTTGCAAGATAGGACATGTGTCGGTAGGGTGTTCAGGAGAAGTGCAAATACCACACAAATTTGTTGCTTGAGTCTTACCTACTGCCAACCGTTTCACTAAGGAAGTAAGCTCGTCAATTCTTGTTTCTAAGGCTTTGTTGGAAGAACCCTGGATCTCGTTCACACCCTTGGTTTGGGCAAGATCGCTTTCTAGTGGTGAACTGTTGGGAGTTGAGAGACAGGTTCTCAATCAAGGCTTTAGCAGCAGCTGGAGTTTTATCAACAAGTGCTCCACCGCTGGCAGCATCAAGAATGTTTCTATCCATTGGTAACAAACCTTCATAGATGTACTGGATAAGTAACTGCTCGGTGATCTGGTGTTGGGGACAACTGGACACTAACTGCTTGAATCTCTCCCGTGCTCGACTAATGACTCACCATCTGTCTAATTCCACATATCTGTTTCCTGATTGATGCAGCTCTGGAGGCAGGAAAGTATTTTTCTAAGAACACTCTTTTCAGAGCATTCCAGCTTGTGATAGAATTCGGTTCAAGGTAATATATCCAATCCTTTGCCGCACCATGCAATGAGAATGGAAAGGCTCTGAGTTTGATGTGATCTTCAGTGATTCCTTCAGGCCTCAATGGTGTTAGAACACACAACCTGAAATTCTTTCAAATGCTTATGCGGATCCTCACCGCAAGACCATTAAACTTTGGCAACAAGTGTATTAAACGATTTCAATTCAAATGGTGTATCACCTTGAGGGTAATCAATACATAAACCATTATAGTTCACATCGTGGCGCGAAGTCGCGCTTAGTGTTCTTTGTTCGACCATGTTATCAAAAGCAAGTTCGAATCGGAATCGATAACGGGTGGTGAACTAGTGCTAGTCTGATTTGCTCTGCGGCGTGTGTGTAAGGTTCTCTCAACTTCAGGATCAAAAGAAAACAAGTTAGAACAAACAGACCTAGTAGCCACGACTAATGCAGCAATGCAGCAACAAATCCGAAAATGCCAACAATGTCCCTAGTAGGCAGAAACAAAATGAACAAAGGGATATGATTAAAACAAATTCAGAAAAATACAAAAACACCAAATTTAATCTAATTAAGTGAAATAAGAATTGTGAGAATTTTTTTGGAATTTTTTAAAACTATGAAAACAGTAAAAAATTCATAAAAAATAGAAGGAAGAAGAATTTGGCAATTTGAGGTCGTAGTCCCGTAACTCATTCCATGAGTAAGGGGACTAATGATCTCACGATTTTTCTGCTCAGGTTGCAAGAAACAGATTTTGAAACAGACACAATTTTCCCGAAAACCGGATTTTTGACACTGAGCTGCGAAATTGCCAAAACAGTGAGGAACTAGGGTCTAAACGCAAGAGCATTAGACCTATGACTCTAAAATCAGTTATTAACAACAAGAATCCCCGGCAATGGCGCCAATTTGATCTGCTGTCGCGCACAGATCAAAAACGCGTATTTTGAAAGTATAGCATACGGTAGCGACAACTCGAGTATCGTCTCTCAAGGATTCTTGTATAATAATTAACCAACTGAAATCGAATTAGGGGGTGTTTGGTTTAAAGTCCGATTTAACAAATAGAGCAAATAAGTGATTATCAAATACGTTAAAAATCAATTTGCTGATTCGGTTCCTGCCTATCATCGATTGTCGTAATTCCAACCGCAAATTGTCTGTTCCTATTCGATTATAATATCAACTGACAAGCGCAATTGACAGTATAAGTTGTATGTTCCTATTATCCGAATTAAGCAAACGGGATTAAGTTTCATGAATTAAGCAAACATGAATTAAACAAAATGATAGCGAATTAAGCAAACGATAACATGTCTATAGTTAGGATCATACAATCAATCGAATTAAACCAATATAACCTATGTAAATCGAATTAAGCAAACAAGAGACATAGATTTATATTGAAAGGAATAGAAAACCTGGATTATAATTACTAAAATCTCAAGGTGTTGGAACTTGAATACAGCAAATTGTTTGGATCCTCTAGTTCTCCATGAGAATTCGCACCAAAGCTTCTAAAAGTATTTCGTGAATAGTGAAAAAACCACCTGAACAAAGATCGCGGCTGCTAGGTATAAAGGAAAAAAAACAAGGATTCGGGTTCTAACCCAACGGGTCAAAAAAACATAAAAAGCCCGGTCCAAAACTAAATATTTATTAAGTCTGGAACTTCAACGAATTATTTGAGACTCTTGCGCTCCGAATTAGCTTTTTGCTGCAACATGAAAGTTGTAGCTCTTTCTCTTGGCTTTTCAACGCATATTAGAACGCGTCGATCTGATACTCGTAGCTTCAGTTATGAATTTTTCCGCGAAAGCTGCTAAAGCTGAAAATAAAACACGGAAATCAAATTAAGCCAAAAATAAACTAAATTAGAAAAACATTATAAAACATAAAAATAAACAAAGCAAAACATAAAAATGCTTAAGTATAAACATGGAAGAACGTGCATCAAAATGCACTGATCAACCTGCCATCGAGCAAGTTGCTCAAATTGGTCGCTTTGCATGAAGTTCACATGGGGTGGTCCAATAAAGAAGTGTCATATGTCCTTGAGTAAGTGAGCTTTACAACTTGTCTTTGATAGTGGTCGCCGAATTCTGCAGGTGGTTCTGCTCCATATGACTAGGCATGACGTCACATATCAAGTGTGGAAGCATCAAATTGGTCCTTGGATGTTTTGGTACAAAGTGCTGGTTTAACAGGTGTAGGCAGTGTGGGTACTCATAGTGTAGGCAGTGTGGGCGCTCCTGAAGTAGCCGCACTGAACAAAACATCAAACCTAACAAGATATGTGTATTTTTCCTAATTCATTGTCCTAATTCATTTGAATCCTTAAAATGTCGTTTCTTACTAAATAAGCTATTTTTATATATTAATGTACTTGAAAATGAACAATAACCTAAATAAAAATGGATGAATAACTCTATATAAAATAGAGTTATCAGTATACTCTAGAGATGTTTACTTTTTTTGTTTATATAATCCTCTACTAACAAAAAACAGTATAAATTTGGTCCAAGATCTTGCTTCAATATAGAAAACATGATATCGCCATAATTGTGTTTAGCTGTCCAGCTCCTTTGGGGTTGGTGCCTGATCTTGCTACCATACTCTTCATCGTTTTTTTGACAGAGAGGCCAATTGAGTTGTTAATTAAGTTTACAAAAAGTCTGTTTCATATGTTGGTCCCAGGAGATTTCCTTTGGGAAATATGGAAATGCTCTGACTTAGATTTGTGATAGTTAATAACATTTGTGTGTTGATTGTTTACATGATTATAATTGGTGTGAGTGTCTCACCATTCTTTAAGTTGATTGTCTATATTTACATTATTATAATTCGTATGAGAGTGTAGTGCTTAGATTTATTTGGGAGTATGTTTTTTGTTATCATAGGTTTAAGTTTTTAAAACCATGAAACTTTTAAGGAACACTATGAGGTAGTGTGATTCAGTTATATTGTTCATTAGGCAGGTGATGTGCTCTTTGGTGGACTGGGAGAATTAGGCTTACTAATAGTGCATGTCCAGCTTCATCGTTCTGAGCTAGTCCGATTGTTGATACCAAAGCTCACAACTTTATTCAAAGCTTTAAAGCTAAGTTGAGGATTGCCAAGATGAACTCAATAAAGGAGAAGCAGGGGATTGGAGGTCCAAATTATTAGATCTAGGACCTTTACAAAGTTGATGTAAATGCCTCAAAGATGATGCAAATGATGTAAATGCCTCACACTTAATGTAATTTATGTATATGCCTTAAGGTTGATTTTTTGCTACACCACATATAGACAATGTATAACCTGCTCAAAGGTTTATCCAAATGATTAATTTTTGGAAGAAGACAATATTTGTGTTCTAGTACTTTTAATTTGATTGTGGCAGGGACAAAATGAAAATACACTATCATTGTGTTTACATTTAGGAGTCCTAATACACTCATGTAGAACCCTCTTGTACTTTCACGGTGAGTTTCACAAGAAAAAGTGGAACTAAATAGGTTGGTCAATTTGCACAAAAACTTGGTTAATTATGTAGGATAGGTGGTTAAATGATTCAAATTGATAAATTAGATGACATCTAACCACCTCATATCATTGTGATTACATTTAGGGGTCTTAAACCACTCATGTGGACCCTCTTGTAGTTTTTTTAGATAGACAATTGTTAGTGGGGTGGGGGAAATGTTAGTTTCTGAGACTTGAACCCGAGATCTCCTTCTTTGCACTCATTTGGTGCACTCCTTCGGTACCCTCTTTCGTAGTCTTTGGTGAGTTTCACAAAAAAAAGTGGAGCTAAATAGGTTGGTCATTTAGCACAGAAACTTGGTTAATTTGTAGGGCATGTGGTTAAATGATTCAAATTGATAAATTAGATGACATTTAACCACCTCAATTTTTCAATTTTTGGTGTCGCCAATAATATGATCTATCCTATAAAATGTTGTATAGATGAAATGCTCAAAGCATAACAATAATGCATGGCTTTAATTTTAATGTTCTATGATACTTTTTATATAAAGTGTGTCTTTTATATTTGTGTTTTACATTCAAAGTCTATTATGTACATTTAGCATGATGTTTTCACATAAGTTTTTTACATACTTTCAAAAAAAACTTAACTAGGTCATCAACACAATTGATTAACAATTCTATTGTACACAAATCAACCATGAAATCACACATAAACTTGCTCCTTTTGCACCAAATAGTCAGGTTAACACACTATTTAACCAACTTTTGAAAGGAATAAACCAAACTTTCTTTTCAAATGTTTTTCTTTCCTAATCACTGTGGAACAAAATGAGAGATCTATTTAAGTGCTAAATTCGTCAATTCATGTAAGTATAAGTCAAATTTTTGTGGTGTCACATGAACTTGCTCCCTTTGTTCCAGATAGCCAGGTTAACACAGTAATTAACCAACTTTTGAAAGTAATAAACCAATCTTCTTTTCTTTCCTAATCAATGTGGAACAGAACGAGTGATCAATTGAAGTGCTAAGTACGTCAATTCATGTAAGTATAAGTCAAATATTTGTGGTGTGACATGTACTTGCTCTCTTTGTTCCAGATAGCCAAGATAACACATCAATTAAGAAACTTTTGAATGTTATAAGCCAAGTTGGTTTTTCATATGCTTTTCATTCCTACTTAGTAGGGGTGGACATAATAGCGAGCCTGACCAACAAACCAAAAAACTGAAGGTGCAAAACCGAATTGGGTCGGGCTTGGTCGGATTAACGGGTTAACTGTTCATTGAATTGAGCTTTTATGGATATAGACGGACGGAGGCGGTGTGGGAGCTTAGATCCAACGCTAACCGTACCCGACCGAAGTAAGTGACAATTTTTTTTCTATTATTATATATTTCGTTATGCGACGTCGTTTTACGAAAAAAAGTGAAACCCTACAAAATGAAAAACGACGCTTCTCTCACTCAGTTCTCAGTCATTTCTCACATTTTCACAACAAACACTTTGTGAGAGTGAAACCCTAGCGCAGCTGTGGTTTCTTCTCACCGTTCCGCCGCCGTCGCGCGAAGTCAGTGCAACCGTGCTCGTGTCGCCGTTAAAGCCTCTGTTCGTCGTCTTCTACACATCTTCGATGGTGCATTTCACATCTTCTATACTGGTAAGCCTTTTTAACACTATCATTTGTTTCTCTTGTTTTGTTCTTCTATTTCTCCTCCAAACTCCTTCAAATCTCTGTTTTTCTTTTTGCATTTTACGTTTCTATGTGGAATTCGTTTTTGTTTTTAGGGTTTTCAGTTTGGGACTTTGATTTTTAGGGTTCATATCACTACATTTGTCTCGTTTTTGATTTATTTATCTGTTTCCCCTCCCAATCTTTTGTTTATGTGTGTTAGGTTTGTGTCAATGTTACCATTTTTGGCTTTCAGTTTAGGGTTTTTCACTTTTAAGCTTTACATTCTAAATTTGATGGGTGTATTTTATGTGTGTAGCTTAAATTTGTAGATCTGACTTTGAGTTTATATTTGTGTTTTGGCTTTTAATTTGTTGTTACAATTTGATTTGTTTTGTTTCAAATTATTTTTGTTTTCTGTTTCTGACTCTGTTTTGAAATGATACATTTCTTAGGAAATGGTGGTGAGACAAATCAGATACATATAATAGTAAAGGTGAGTTGTTGCTATGTTTAGGGTTTCTATGTTTAGGGTTTATTGCTTTTTGTTTTTTATTGCTTTTGCAAAATCTCAGTTTCTCCGTTACTAAACTCTATCTCTGTTTCTCTGCTTACTACATGTTAAACTAATTAGAAAGCACTACAAAACCCTTGTTTCTCTGTTTTTAGGGATTTTGTATTTTCTGGGTTGATAGTTTTAAGTTTATTGTTTCACTGAGTTTAATACATCCGATATAATGGGTGGTGTTGTTTTTATAAATTATAAATGGTTTCTGTTTTTAGGTTTAAGTATGATTGTTTCACTGAGTAATGATAAATCCACTGATTAATTTGTTTAATGCTTGGGCAAGGAAATGAAGAAAGCTTTGGAGCAAGTGTCAAATAACTCAGAAACAATGGAAGATACATAGATGGATATTTGAAGATATCAAGATTTTATAAGACTTGCTTGTGAAATAAATCTAAGAGAAGGGGATAAATCTGCATACCTTCTGATTAGATTGATATAAAGATTTAATCAATACATGAAATTGTGGATTATTGATGTTTAATGAAGTTTGTTGAGAATTCATCTGTTTTGATTTATTAAGAATGATCTGTTTTGATTTGTTGTTGCTATGATATGTTTAATGGAGTTTTTTGCGGGTATATGATTCTGTTGTTATGACTTTTTGTTATTTTACTTATTAAGAAATTTATTTTCTTTATTGATGTTTAATGAAGTTTATTGAGAATTGATCTGTTTTGATTTGTTGTAAGTAATGTGGTTTAATTGCTAAATCTGTTTGTAAGTTGGTGGTTTAATTGCTAAATCTGTTTGTAAGTAATGTGTTTAACAATTTTTTTATTGTATGATCTGAGTTTCAGGAATGGAAGCTCAAAACCCCCTCAAGTGCCATCGGGCAACCAGTAATTCTTGCACCGCATTCTTCTTCGCGAAACCACCACCTTGGAAAGAAGAGGAAGCCAAATGCAAACAAAAAGAGGGAAAGGTCTTTAGCGTGGGATCATTTTGTTAGATTACTGGACGAGGAAGAACCTATAGCAGCTTGCAAACACCGCCACATAAAGTTCGATCGACTCCCGCATTCACTATGCGTCGCCTAACATGAAAGCCCACATCAAACGTTGTCCTGCTTATCCGTATTCTCTTATTAATGACCCCAATCAAACTACTTTTAACTTTAAACCTAGGGAAAACTATACTTTAGTCAGCACTAGCACTAGATTTGATGTTGATAACTGTAAAAAGGCGGTTGCTATTTTGTAATACTTGATGAGCAACCATTTAAGGTGGTAGATGGTGATGGGTTTAGGTACATGATGAGTCAAATGCAACCCCAATTTACTGTCCCATCTAGGAGAACTATTGCTAGGCACTGCTATCAACTCTATCTTAAAGAGAAACAAAATTTGAAAAACCTTTTTAAATCTGATTGCTCAAGGGTAGCACTTACCACCGATTGTTGGACCTCAATTCAGAATTTGAATTATTTAACCCTCACTGCACACTTCATAGACAACAAATGGAGATACCAAAAGAGAATTATAAGCTTTTGTGGTGTTCCTTGTAACTCCCCAAAATAATTCAATTAATTAACTTAGTTGAGTTATTAAGGGTTTGCAACATTTTATTTTTAAGTCAAGTAATTCATTAAGTGAAGGTTAAGCATGTGTGACATTTTAGGAAAATGTCTAAGTTAGGAAGGGTGTGGGTAGAGGAAGCCCACGGCCTAATAGGGCCAAGGACTCATTTAAGTCCCTTAGGACATATTAATTGGTGACTTCGTAGGAGACCAGCTCCATTGTTCCCAAAAATAGTTAAGTTTCCAAATTGAGAAAGTAGAGAGAGAAGTGAGACTTAGAGAGAAGGAAGAGAACCGAAGGGAAGAAGGAAGGGAACCGAGCTGAAAAAGTGAAGAGTGAGCTGAATCTTGAAGGATTCCTAGGAGTGCTAGTGAAGAGGGTGTGTCTACGGTTATAATCAGGTTAGGGGGCTCTTTTAATCCTTGTAATGTTTTGTGTTTGATAGTGTTTTGGTGTGATTGGTTCTGATCACTTTGCATGTGTGTTTTATGTGTTGTTCATAACATGTTTTTGTTGTGTTTTGCTCTTGCTGTGATTTGTGGTGAATGTACGATGGTGGATCGAGTTGGGAAAGAGAGAGGAGTGTAACACTCTCTCTGTTCTGTGTGGTATGAAGAGAGCATTGCATGGTGAGGCATTAGAGTGTGAATCGGTGTAGTGTGAAGAAATGAGTTTGCATGTAGAGTTAGGGAGAGGATCGGAGCAAATGGAGTGAGTATCCGAGTGTGCATGAGTGTGGTGAGCTGGAAATGGGTTGCATGTTGGGTTTAAGTGAAGAAACAGAGTAAACCGAGTACCCTACAGCTTAGAATGAGAGAAACCGAGTGGAGGGAAGTCAACGCTAGAGTGTATTAGTGATTGAGAGTCTGATGGTGAGTTTGAGGGAGAGTATGTGCCTAAACACCATTAGCGAAGGGTAGGGACGCTTAGACCGAAGTGTAGGTGTTTCGCCTTAAGGTTACCGAGGTGTAGAGGTAGTGAACCGAGGTCTTCAAGCCGAGGTAGCGTCACCGAGGTGAAACGCCCAAATGTCTAAGAGTATGTGAACTGAACCAGGGAATACTGAGAAGTGAATTCCCATGACTTAGACGATTTTAGTGTAAGGGGTGCGTGCGTGATCGTGAGCGCTACCGGTGAGGGGTTGGGTGTAACATGCCGAGGTGCCAAAGCTGAGCTAGGTGCCGAGGTGATGTAAAATGCCGAGGTAGCCGAGGTACACACATAGTGTGCCGAGGTGATGTTGAGTAGTTAGCCGAGGTACACACATAGTGTGCCGAGGTGATGTTAGGCGCCAATGTTGCTAGCACATTGTGGGACGCCACTGTGAGTGCTTTTTAGCACCAAATGTGCATAAGTAAGGGAGCGATTAAGTCCACTTTGGTCCTTAGGTGACATTTTGGTCCCTAAGTGTCGTTGCGGTCCTCGGTGTGACAATTAGTCCACCATGGAGTGCCGAGGTGATTCAGAGGTCGGTTGTTGAGTGCCGAGGTGATTGAGAGGTCGGTTGTAGGTCCTAGGGTGATTCTACCGGTGTAGTAGGGTCGACCTTAGCACTGTGATGATGTCTAGATGGTGTGGGCGCCGGTGTGAGCGGCGAGTAGAGCGACGAGTAACGACGGTGAGCACGCGGTGTAAGCATTCACATGCGTTATGATTGATTGGTGTGTGATTGCATTTGTCATGAAGTCACATGTTCATGTGCATATAACGACGGAGGAGGTTTCGACCTCGGATGTCGTAGGACTTCGGTCTCCATATCAAATAACGACGGAGAGCCAATAGGCTAAATAACGACGGTGGAGGTACCTCATTGCATAATGCCCTGTGGTTGGGTTGCATACATGCATACATTTCATAATTTAATGTGTTATGAGCTGATTGATAATTGTTGTGATTGTTTGAACTATCGGTGAGTGTTGTTTTAGCTGAACCGAGGTGCTTTAGTGCTATCTCTAACCTTAAGCTTTCTTCACATTATATTACTTGTGTTAAGAGACTCACCATAGCTGCTTTATGTTGCTTCTCATGTCGGCAACTTGCAGGTACTCATGAGTGATGGTTGTGCCTAGCTCAAGTCGCTCTGGTCATGTAACACGAAGGAATCGGCTCTACTTCCTGCTAGACAAGTGCGCAAGTTGTTAGGAGAAGGGGTTACTCTGTTTGCATTATGGGCGTCATTAACAGTAGAGAGTCAAGTCAAGATTGAAGATCTGCCAGTGGTTAGAGAGTTTGCCGAGGTGTTTCCTGAAGAAATACCTGATGTGCCACCTGAGAGAGAGATCGAGTTCACCATAGAATTGATTCCTGGAACAAGACCGGTGTCTATGGCACCTTATAGGATGTCTGCATCCGAGCTGTCCGAGCTGAAGAAACAGTTGGAAGAATTGCTAGAAAGGAAATTCGTGAGACCAAGCGTGTCACCATGGGGAGCACCTGTGTTGCTAGTGAAGAAGAAAGATGGAAGCATGAGGTTGTGCGTGGACTACAGACAATTGAACAAGGTTACAATTAAGAACAAGTATCCACTACCAAGAATTGACGATTTGATGGATCAATTAGTGGGTGCTCGTATTTTCCAAGATTTATTTGAGGTCGGCTACCATCAAATCAAAGTGAAGGACGAAGACGTACTCAAAGACGGCTTTTAGAACTCCGGTATGGACACTAAGAGTACTTAGTAATGCCATTCGGTGTCACTAATGCTCCAGGGGTATTCATGGAGTATATGAATCGTATTTTCCATGAGTACTTAGATCGGTTTGTGGTAGTGTTCATAGACGATATCTTGGTCTACTCCAAGTCGGCAGAAGAGCATGCCGAGCACTTAAGGGTAGTGCTGAAGGTTCTGAAGGAGAAGAAGCTGTATGCGAAGCTATCCAAGTGTGAGTTTTGGTTGAGGGAAGTGAGTTTCCTAGGCCATGTGATTTCCAGCAATGGGATTGCAGTGGACCCATCAAAGATTGAAGCTGTGTTGAAGTGGGAGGCACCCAAGTCGGCCACCGAAGTGAGGAGCTTCTTGGGGTTAGCCGGTTACTACAGAAGATTCATTGAGGGTTTCTCCAAATTGGCATTGCCATTAACCCAATTGACATGTAAAGATAGGGCTTTCGTATGGGATGACCGATGTGAAGAGAGTTTTCAAGAGTTGAAGAGGAGATTGACAACGTCGCCGATCTTGACGTTGCCTAATCCAGAGGTTCCTTTTGTGATCTATTGTGATGCATCTAAGTTAGGTTTGGGCTGTGTGCTGATGCAAGAAGGTAAAGTAGTGGCGTACGCTTCAAGGCAACTGAAGACTCATGAGAAGAATTACCCCACTCATGATTTAGAGCTTGTAACACCCCAAAATAATTCAATTAATTAACTTAGTTGAGTTATTAAGGGTTTGCAACATTTTATTTTTAAGTCAAGTAATTCATTAAGTGAAGGTTAAGCATGTGTGACATTTTAGGAAAATGTCTAAGTTAGGAAGGGTGTGGGTAGAGGAAGCCCACGGCCTAATAGGGCCAAGGCCTCATTTAAGTCCCTTAGGACATATTAATTGGTGACTTCGTAGGAGACCACTCCATTGTTCCAAAAATAGTTAAGTTTCCAAATTGAGAAAGTAGAGAGAAGTGAGACTTAGAGAGAAGGAAGAGAACCGGGCGGGAAGAAGGAAGGGAACCGAAATGAAAAAGTGAAGAGTGAGTCAATCTTGAAGGATTCCTAGGAGTGCTAGTGAAGAGGGTGTGTCTACTGGTTATAATCGAAGTTAGGGGCTCTTTTAATCCTTGTAATGTTTTGTGTTTGATAGTGTTTTGGTGTGAGTGGTTCGATCACTTTGCATGTGTGTTTTATGTGTTGTTCATAACATGTTTTTGCTTTGTGTTTTGCTCTTTGCTTTGTGATTTGTGGTGAATGTACGATGGTGGATCGAGTTGGGAAAGAGAGAGGAGTGTAACACTCTCTCCGCTTCGTGTGGTATGAAGAGAGCATTGCATGGTGAGGCATTAGAGTGTGAATCGGTGTAGTGTGAAGAAATGAGTTTGCATGTAGAGTTAGGGGAGGATCGGAGCAAATGGAGTGAGTATCCGAGTGTGCATGAGTGTGGTGAGTGGAAATGGGTTGCATGTTGGGTTTAAGTGAAGAAACAGAGTAAACCGAGTACCCTACAGCTTAGAATGAGAGAAACCGAGTGGAGGGAAGTCAACGCTAGAGTGTATTAGTGATTGAGAGTCTGATGGTGAGTTTGAGGGAGAGTATGTGCCTAAACACCATTAGCGAAGGGTGGACGCTTAGACCGGCGTGTGGTGTTTCGCCTTAAGGTTACCGAGGTGTAGAGGTAGTGAACCGAGGTCTTCAAGCCGAGGTAGCGTCACCGAGGTGAAACGCCCAAATGTCTAAGTGTATGTGAACTGAACCAGGGAATACTGAGAAGTGAATTCCCATGACTTAGACGATTTTAGTGTAAGGGAGTGTGTAACTGTGAGCGCGCTACCGAAGTGAGGGTTTGGGTGTAACATGCCGAGGTGCCAAAGCTGAGCTAGGTGCCGAGGTGATGTAGAATGCCGAGGTAGCCGAGGTACACACATAGTGTGCCGAGGTGATGTTGAGTAGTTAGCCGAGGTACACACATAGTGTGCCGAGGTGATGTTAGCACATTGTGGGACGCCACTGTGAGTGCTTTTTAGCACCAAATGTGCATAAGTAAGGGAGCGATTAAGTCCACTCTGGTCCTTAGGTGACATTTTGGTCCCTAAGTGTCGCTGTGGTCCTCGGTGTGACAATTAGTCCACCATGGAGTGCCGAGGTGATTGAGAGGTCGGTTGTTGAGTGCCGAGGTGATTGAGAGGTCGGTTGTAGGTCCTAGGGTGATTCTACCGGTGTAGTAGCGTCGACCTTAGCACTGTGATGATGTCTAGATGGTGTGGACGTCAGTGTGAGCGACGGAGTAGAACGACGGAGTAACGACGGTGTAAGCATTCACATGCGTTATGATTGATTGGTGTGTGATTGCATTTGTCATGAAGTCACATGTTCATGTGCATATAACGACGAAGGAGGTTTCGACCTCGGATGTGGTAGGACTTCGGTCTCCATATCAAATAACGACGGAGTAACGACGGAGAGCCAATAGGCTAAATAACGACGGTGGAGGTACCTCATTGCATAATGCCCTGTGGTTGGGTTGCATACATGCATACATTTCATAATTTAATGTGTTATGAGCTGATTGATAATTGTTGTGATTGTTTGAACTATCGGTGAGTGTTGTTTTAGCTGAACCGAGGTGCTTTAGTGTTATCTCTAACCTTAAGCTTTCTTCACATTATATTACTTGTGTTAAGAGACTCACCCTAGCTGCTTTATGTTGCTTCTCATGTCGGCAACTTGCAGGTACTCATGAGTGATGGTTGTGCCTAGCTCAAGTCGGTTGTGTCTGCTCTGGTCATGTAACACTGGGTTGGGGCCGAGTAGATTTTAGTGCTTTTTACGCCTATCTTGTGTATTTTATGATAGATAGTCTTTTGAACTAAAACTATCACATTTTGGTGTAACTTGTACTATGTAATATGACTTGATGTTTACTGGCCGAGGTGCCCTATATGTCTTACTGGCCGAGGTGCCTTATGTTGTGGGCTTAGACCCTTTTGCCGATGTGATGCGCATGATCAATGCTTAGTATAATGCTGTGCAATTGTTTGAACTTAATTGAAAATTCTGTTTTCCTTTTTAAATCATCAAATGTAGCCCTCCTTTGAGTGGAATTTTGAAACTCTGATTTTAATTTAGTAGACCGAATTGATTAGATAAGGGGGTGTTACATTCCTAACCATAAGGGAGAGACAGTTGGTAGGAAAGTGGAGGAGGTTCTTAGAGAATGGGGTATTAGGAATGTGTCCACAATTACTGTGGATAATGCAAGCTCAAATGATGTTGTTGTCGCCTATTTGAAGAAAAAACTGAACAATATGAATGGGTTGGTTGGGGATGGGCAGTTTTTTCATGTAAGATGTTGTGCTCATATTCTTAACTTAGTGGTGAGTGACGGATTGAAGGATATGAGTGACTCTATTTCTAGCATTAGACATGTTGTTAGGTTTGTTAGGTCTTCACCTCAACGGTCTGCCAAGTTCAATGAGTGCAAGGAAATGTCTAACATAGTTTGTAAGAAAATGTTGTGTCTTGATGTTCCCACTAGGTGGAACTCTACGTACATGATGTTAAATGCAGCTGAAAAGTATCAACCAACATTTGATAAACTAGACTATGAAGATTCTAGTTATGTTGAGTTCTTTGGGACTACTGGAATTCCTACTGCATCTGATTGGGACAATGTCCGAGTGTTTGAGAAGTTTTTGAAGTTGTTTTATGATGCAACTAAACAATTCTCAGCCTCACAGTGTGTTACTTTGCATGCTGCGTTTTGCCAACTCTCTTCCATCCATATTGAACTTAATAATTCTGCTTTGAACCTAAACTCAATTCTTGCTAACATGGGTATGGAAATGAGGAAAAAATATGAGAAATATTGGGGGAAAATTGAAAATATTAACCACCTTCTCTATTTTGGAGTTATTTTTGATCCTAGGTATAAGTTGAGGTATGTTGAATGGTCATTTCAGTCAATGTATGTTTCAAATCCCACCTTTGCCTCTGTACTTTTCAATTCAGTTAAGGTAAATCTTTTTAAGATGTACAATTGGTATAAAGATGCATATGAATTGAAAACTAGTGTTGGGCAGCAACCTGTTAGTCCTTCAGTAGGTGGTGAAATACCTGTTGTTTTTGAAATTCTCTCAACTCGAGCAAGGGAAAGTGCTTTTAAGCAACATTTGAGAGAAAATGATTCTATTGACAAGAAAAATGAATTGGAGAGGTTTCTGGGTGAACCTAACATAGATGCAACAACCACCTTTGAGATTTTAGGTTGGTGGAAACAAAATTCAGACCGGTACCCTGTGTTATCTACCTTAGTTAGAGATCTTTTCGCCACACCGGTTTCCACTGTGGCATCTGAGAGTGCATTTAGCACTGGAGGAAGGGTTTTAGATACATATAGAAGCTCCTTAAGCCCTGAAATGGCAGAAGCTCTTATATGTACTCAAAACTGGTTGAAGCCTTCTTTCTTCCTGTTTAAACACCTCAACATGGATGCAGAGTTTGAAGATTTTGATAACATTGTGGCAGGTATAAATTAAATGATTTCTGGTCTTTTTTATAATATTTGATTTCTAATTCTATATAACTTATACTATTTTTTATGTTTCATAGAATTTCAAGGAGGAGGTTCTGTGGGTAATGGAGTTGCTGGAGTTAGCTCATCATCTCAGTCACAGCCAATTAATATTGGCAGTGGCTGAGAAGAATTTCACCGTTAGTCCCTAATGCACATGTAATTAAATTGTTACATAATTATTTGTGAGCTTATTAACAGTTTCTACTTTTGAATGTGCAGCTATAACTTTTTTTCTTTTTTGGAGTCACATGGACATCATCTTTTATTCCAAACTATTGCATTAACAATAGCAACACTCTGGTATTTTGGAGTCATTCATGGCTCACTACATCATCCAACTTCACTCACATTCTGGAGCACTGATCTGAGTTTAAATGAAAGTAATGATTTTTGTTTTTGTTTGCATTTTGTTCTTTCTATTAAATTATTTTATAAAATTTTGTCAATGTTTGCTTCATAATGAGTTTCTGGTATTTCTGTTTCAGAATTGCCAACATTGGGTGGAATTGAATTTCTGGAACAGAACAGACCCTTCGAATTCAATTTCTGGAAATCAGTCTTTGGATAAATTCAGTCAAGTAAGAACAACAATTGTATTTCTAGATAAATTCTGATTTATATTTCCGTTACAGTAATTTTATTTTATATTCAGTTTCAGGATTATATTTCTGGGAAATTATCCAATGTCATATGGGGTGTTACTTAGGCTATTTGGCTATAAGTAACAAGGTTAGTTACTAAATAGTTGATCTTATTTCAAAACTTCTGTTATTATTAGTGTTTTTACTTCTGAAAATTATTGTTTTATTGTGCAGATTGAATATTTTGGGGGCCATTCAAGTTTGAAGTTGTGAGATTCTTAAGCTTCTTTAAAGAAGCTGTGAAATTCCCCTTGCATGGGTGTATGATGTAATTTAGATTTTAAACTTAGATTTATTAGTATTATTAAGTGTTGATTGCTTTAGTTGGTTGATGATGGGCCAGTGATAGTTACTGCTAGATGCTATGGTAATTGACAGCAGTAAACTGTGTTATTAAAACTGTTTCAAGCAGTAAACTTAGAATTATATATTGGGACAAGTATGATAATGGCCATGTGACAGTAAACTTATGTTGAATATGGCCATGGTTGAATATGGTTGAATTATATACTAAACCTGTGTTAATGCTGCTGTTTCAGGTACAATTATATACTAGGACAAGTATGATAATAACCATGAGACAGTAAATTTATGTTGAACATAGTTGAATTATATATTAAAACTGTCTCTGCCAGCAAATTTGGTTCAATATGAAGTGTTTTTATATTTAGAGTTATTTAAAACTGATATTGGCCATCAATTTTGGCCCATTATGCTTGTATTTTTTTCAAAAATGTTTTGATAATTAGAAAAATTTTAATCAATAGAATCAGCCTAGTAATTTATGTGGTGTTAAAGTTAGTATTTTTAATCAACAAATCAGATTTTTTTAACAGCTAAAAAAACTGGAAAAAAAGTTTGAAATAAGCTATTGGGCCACTGAAGGCCCAACCCGCAACTACCCACCCAACAAACCGCCCAAACCGCTAACCCGTAACCTCAAAAAACCGATTTTTGTTTTGGTCGGATTTGGGCCTCCAAATCCAATCCGCGGATTGACTCGGATGTCCAGCCCTACTACTTAGTGTGGAAAAGCATGAGGGATATATTGAAAGTTTTAAATAGGTCAATCATTGTAAGTATAAGTCAATTGTTTGTGGTGTAACATGAACTTGCTCTCTTTGTACCAGATAGCCAGATTAAAACAGTAATTAACCAACTTTTGAAAGGAATAAACCAAGTTTTTTTTTTCAAATGCTTTTCTTTCCTGATCAATGTGGAACAGAATGAGTGATCTATTGAAGTGTTTAATACGTCAATTCATGTATGTATACGTCAAATGTTTGTGGTGTGAGATGTACTTACTCCCTTTGTACAAGATAGTCAGGATAATACATTAATTAACCAACTTTTGAATGCCATAAACCAAGCTGGTTTTTCACATGTTTTTCATTCCTACTCACTATGGAACAACATGAGGGATCTATTGAAAGTTCTAAATAGGTCGAATAATGTAACCAAAAGTCAAAAGTTTGTGGTGTGGCATGAACTTGATCCTTTTGTACCAGATAGCCAGGTTAACACACCAATTAACCAACTTTTGAAAGGAATATACCAAACTTTCTTTTCAAATGATTTTCTTTCCTAATCACTATGGAATAGAATGAGAGATCTATTGAAGTGATATATATGTCAATTCATGTAAGTATAAGTCAAATGTTTGTGGTGTGACATGAACTTGTTGCCTTTGTTCCGGATAGCCAGGTTAACACAGTAATTAACAAACTTTTGAAAGGAATAAACCAAGCTTCTTTTCTTTCCTAATCATTGTGAAACAAAATGAGGGATCTATCAAGTGCTAAGTACGTCAATTCATGTAAGTATAAGTCAAATGTTTGTGGTGTGACATGTACTTGCTCCCTTTGTACTAGATAGCCAAGATAACACATCAATTAACCAAATTTTGAATGCCATAAGCCAATTTGGTTATTCACGTGCTTTTCATTCCTACTCAATGTGGAACAACACGAGGGATCTACTGAAGTTCTAAATAGGTCAATTAATGTAACTATAAGTCCAATGTCTATCTTGGGACATGTACTTGCTACCTTTGTACCAGATAGCTAGGTTAACACAATAATTAACCAACTTTTGAAAGAAATAAACCAAACTTTTTTTACATGCTTTACTTTGAAACTAACTCAAAAAAATATAAGAAGACGCTATTTCACTGATAAATAGGACATTTAGAGTAAGGACAAGGTAGAGGTTTTTCGTGTCACGTCTACTTGGTCACTTTGAATCAGTTTGCCAAATGAAAACACATTAACCACGTATTGGAAGCCATAAACCAATCTGGTTTTTCATTTGCTTTTCTATGATACTGTGAAACACCATGACTACATTATATGAGTGTTGTATGACTATTTTCATGTAACATAAAGTCAAAACTAATGGTAACTTGAATATATTTCCTCAGTTTGATTCAAATAACAAATTTCACTGCATCAAATAACCAGGTTTTTTACAAAATAAACAAACCTGCTAACTTGAAAAGAGTAACTATATACACACACACACACACACACACACATGAGCGTCTTAAGACACCAAATTTTGTGTTCATACAAAAGGTAATAATGTAGATATATACAAACGGGCAAAGATGTATACAAAGTGTATCAAAAAATGAACCTAAAAAACATGATGCTTATTACATTCTCCATTGTCAAAAGAAACATATACAAGTTAAAAGTTATAATAGCTAGCCTAAAAAACGTCGTATACTAAAGGATCCTAAAAATATCAAATCTTGTTGGCACCGGATGATCCATTTATATCCATAGGAGAATTAGGCTTACTTCCACCAATACTTGCCTGAAATAACAAAAGAAAAGTCCTCAGTGTAAATCAACACAAGCTGAACAATTACTAATTTCACAGCTAAATCAACAAGCAGTTCAGAAATGTCTGTGTATTAAGTTTGCAACAAAAACTGGTAAACTTACACTTTCCTTAATTTCCACAATTATCATTATATCCTCACTCAAATAAACTAATGAGTTTGTTTTTCCAAACAAGAAGAAGCAAGAACATATCAAAACAAAAGCAATCAAAACAAGTTTATGATCATTGTCAAAAAAAAAAAAACAAGTTTATGATTCACATTCATAGTAATAACATCGTGTGGCATTTACACATTGCTATTATTCAGTACAGTACGTTCATCTAAATTCTTCTTACAGAAAAGGTCATTTACACAAATCAAAACAAGAGTACAAATATTGTTACTATGGCCTTATTAAAGATAGCAACTTGAGTTCCTATTCAAACCAAAAAGTACTCTCTAATTAACTTTGTAGTCCTAATCCTTGACACTTTAAGCTCCAGCCATGAGTCATAGTTCTCTTTTGTTGCACAACAGCTTCAAAACCACAACCTTGTTGTTCATCTAAACAAAATATGTGTGCATCATCCTATACAAAAGATATTGAAGTCAAACAAGAATCAACTTATCAACATGCAATTTGAAAAATGAAACAAAACACAACAACTTCTAGAAGACCATACAATATTACAAATTATGGTATCACAGGCCACATATTTAGAAAGAAATTCAGCAATGGGTATGGTAGAAGCTAAGATGGAAGACACTCCAAATCATGGTAAGTCCGCCACAGAAAAGTTGAAAAGTGTTGTGCATGCTGATGCTAGAAAACGGAAATTAACTCAAAAGGAGTATGATGAGAAGGTGCAAGCTGTGTACCCACCAAAAGCTGAGGAGGAATTAATAGATTTCCTCAATAGGTGCAAGCTGAACAATTTTGAAGTGATGCTTTGCCCAAAATGTAGTGCTGTTTTTGACAAAGAAGCAGCCAAAAGTGTCGAAGACTATGGTGTTCGACAAAAGAACAAAAGAAAATGGTTAGACAAGAGGCCAAAGTTTGACTTCAAAAAAGGAGACCTTCCTTATAAGGCTGAAGGGTTGAACGAGTCTTCGACAAGCAGACAGCCGATTGCAAAAAAGCATCAATGGACTAAGACTTTTGTTCCAATGGCAAATCCAAATTTCGAAAAGTGGATACACACTGCATGTAAGCACACAAACCCACACGTCAAGGTTGTTAAACCAGACGTAGGTGATGCTGCTAAGTATAACTACAAAAACAATTATAAGGGTAAGAAACCAATGACAAAGACTCAGTGGCGTCGTTTCCAAAGACATAAGTAGAAAGCAGCACTTGCTGCTAGTAATCAGGCACCAAGTAGTTCGACAGTGGCAAAGAGGGTGAATCCAAAAATTGATGGATCCACAAAGGTAAGTATAGGTGGTGCGAATCAAGTGAATGCTGGAAATAGGGTCAAAGGCAAAGCTGTTGTTATAGAGAAGCCAAGAAGGCCTGCTACTGAAAGAATATTTCCTCCTTTGTCGTCATTGAAAAAGAAAGATGCTGAGTTCGACATGGATGAGGAAATAGCTTCAGACTTCGAAGACTCTGAAGATGACTTCGATGTCATTTGCAATGTGGTGTCCATATTACCTAGTGAATATGATGTCATTACAGTTCCAAATAATGTTGAAGAAGATTTCACTGAAGATATGGCTTATCATAAGCCAGTTTGTTACTATGTTATGCATGACAGATGTGTCGAAGAGCAAATGGCTACTTTTGAGAAGCCAGATGTAAGCATGCAGAATCATTTGAAACCATTGTATGTGCAGGCCAAAGTTAATGGCGTTGGCATTAACAAGGTGTTGGTAGATGGAGGTGCTGCAGTGAATCTGATGCCTCAAGGTTTGTTGAAAAGGATAGGAAAATTCGACACTGACCTCAAACCACATAACATTGTCTTAAGTAATTATGAAGGCAAAACTGGTCATTCTTTGGGGGCCATAGAAGTGGATATCATTGTTGGCACGATAAGAAGAACTACTATGTTCTTGGTTGTAGCATCTAAAACAAACTTTAACTTACTCCTAGGTAGAGAATGGATACATGGGGTAGGTGATGTGCCTTCAACTTTACATCAGCGATTAGTGATGTGGAAAGAGGATGGTCTTGTAGAGCATGTCGAAGCTGACCAAAGTTACTTTCGTGCTGATGTGAATCAAATCACAAAGGAGAATTTTGAGAAGCAAATGGCGAATATTGCGCCATGTACATCTTCCACACAAGCATATCTCCCTTCTGCTAATGTGCTTGCCTCAGTTCACCTTCATCCAACACACGGTTTTATTTGGGAGAGGGAGAAAATGGGAGATGTAAGTGTCTATCTTGAAGGTGTTATTCCTTCGACAGGATGGGACATGCAAACTTAAAAAGTATCCATATGTCAGTGCCCAATACATGGGACAGATGAAAGACTTGATTGCATTTATGATGACGAGCCATTGGGGTTTGAAAAGGATCCTAGAGAATCAGCAAGACGTATGCAAGCTCAAGACCCATTGGAAGAAGTTGATTTGGGAGATGGCTCAGTCAAAAGGCCAACATATGTTAGTGCAAACCTTGATGTTGTACTAAAGACCCAAATCATCACGTTAGGGATTTCAAAGATTGTTTCGCCTGGGATTATGACGAAATGCCTGGATTAAGTCGAGAAGTGGTAGAAATGCAATTGCCTATTCGACCAGGAAAGAAACCAGTAAAGCAAATGCCAAGAAGATTTGCTCCTCCAGTGTTGGCTAAGATCAAAGAGGAAATAGAAAGGTTGTTCAGAAGTAAATTCATCAGAACTGCCAGGTATGTTGATTGGCTAGCTAATATTGTTCCTGTAATGAAGAAAAATGGAAAACTTAGAGTTGCGTAGACTTTAGAGATTTAAATAGTGCAACTCCCAAAGATGAATACGCTATGCCTGTAGCAGAAATGCTAATAGATTCAGCAGCAGGATTTGATTATCTTAGTATGCTTGATGGTTATTCTGGATATAATCAAATTTTTATTGCTGAAGAGGACGTGTCGAAAACTGCTTTTCGATGTCCAGGGGCATTAGGTGTTTATGAATGGGTAGTAATGCCATTTGGATTAAAAAACGCGGGAGCTACATATCAAAGAGCAATGAATTCTATGTTTCATGATTTTATTGTTGACTTTATGCAAGTATACATAGATGATGTGGTGGTTAAGTCTTCCTCAGCAAGTGGTCATTTAGACCATCTTCGACGTTCGTTCGAAAGAATGAGGAAATATGGATTAAAAATGAATCCAATAAAGTGTGCCTTTGGCGTACGTGCAGGTGAATTCTTGGGTTTTGTGGTGCACAAAAAAGGCATAGGAATAAATCAAACAAAGACTAAAGCTATTATGGAAACGAAGGCTCCTTCAACCAAAAAAGAGCTTCAGTCATTGTTGGGAAAAATCAACTTGCTGCGAAGATTTATATCAAATCTAAGTGGCAAAATGCAAGCTTTTTCGCCATTGTTAAGACTGAAGAAAGAAGAAGAATTCAAATGGGAGCGTGAACATCAAGCAACATTTGATGAAATTAAGTCTTATTTGATGAAACCACCAATTTTATTGCCTGTTATTAGAAACAAGATGCTGAAAATGTATATAGCCGCTTCTGATAATACAATAGGTAGCATGTTAGCACAAGAGGACGATAATGGTGTCGAAAGAGCCATTTATTACCTCAATAGAATTTTAAATGATGCCGAAACTAGGTATAGCCCAATAGAGAAGTTATGCCTATGTTTGTATTTCTCATGCACGAAGTTAAAGCAATATATAAAGCCGGCTAATGTTTATGTTTATTCGCATTTTGATGTTATTAAGCATATGCTGTCAAAACCAATAATGCATAGTCGAATTGGTAAGTGGGCTTTGGCTTTGTTAGAATATAATTTAACCTACCAGCCACTCAAGTCAATCAAAGGACAAGTGGTTGCTGATTTTATAGTAGACCATTTTGTTGTCGAACATGCAATGAAATTGTTAGACATACGTCCTTGGAAGTTATACTTCGATGGTTCAAGCCATAAAAATGGAGTTGGTATTGGTATTTTAATCATCTCCCCAAATAATATTCCAACGAAGTACAAATTTAAAATTCGAGACTTTTGCTCCAATAATGAAGCCGAGTATGAGGCTTTGATAGTAGGCCTTGAGATTTTACTTGAGTTGGGGGTAAGTCATGTTGAAATAAAAGGTGACTCTGAACTAGTTGTCAAACAATTGACAAAAGAATACAAATGCATTAAGGAGCACCTTATTAAGTACTTCATTGTTGCCAATGCTATGTTAAAAAGGTTTGCTTCCGTACACCTAGAACATTTACCACGGATTGAAAATCAAGTGGCAAATGAGTTGGCACAAATTGCTTCAGGCTATAAAGTTTCGAAACAAAGCCTAGAAGAGTTAATTAAAATAAAAGACAAACTCATTTCTACTGATTGTCTTTATAACGACTATTCTTCGACAATATAGTCAACACCAAAACCTTGGGGGGCAATAAGTACAAATGAAGAAATAGTTGAAAAACGTCATATTGTTGATGATGTTGATTTAGCAGAAATTTTTGCTCTTGACAATATGATTGATAATGATTGGCGAAGGCTGTGACACCCGGGGCCGACGAGGGAGGGGAGTGATCGTCGGTGCCCAAAAAGGTGGCATAGCAAAGAGCGGCTCCTGGCAGCTTCAAAGCGAAGGGGCGCATGAATGAACCGAATACGCACCGGAATGAGAGGGATCCTGAGGTCGTGCGCGTATATGGGATCAGATTGAAGGAAGACTTAAAAGAATTGATTTGGACTACCTATACCAACAAGATGCATCTTCTTTTCGGGAGCCCATCTCATAAGAACTCCATAGTTAACCGTGCTTGGCTTGGAGTAGTAGTGGGATGGGTGACCTTCTGGGAAGTTTCCCGGAAAGCATGCAAGTGAGGACAAAGCATCTTTGAAAAGACTCGTGTTGGTTCGTGGGGCGATCGGCGATTAGAAGCGATGCGATGTTACAAATGGTATCGAGCGGCAGACCTCTCTCAAGACGGTGTGGTTCGGGACGCAACCAGCGCGAAAGCGGTGGGCATGTGACACCCGGGGCCGACGAGGGAGGGGAGTGATCACCGGTGCCCAAAAAGGTGGCATGGCAAAGAGCGGCTCCTGGCAGCTTCAAAGCGAAGGGGCGCGTGAATGAACCGAATACGCACCGGAATGAGAGGGATCCTGAGGTTGTGCAGGTATGGGACTGTACAGTTGAAGGAAGACTTAAAAGAATTGATTTGGACTACCTATACAAACAAGATGCATCTTCTTTTCGGGAGCCCATCTCATAAGAACTCCATAGTTAAGCGTGCTTGGCTTGGAGTAGTAGTGGGATGGGTGACCTTCTGGGAAGTTTCCCGGAAAGCATGCAAGTGAGGACAAAGCATGCTGAAAAGACTCGTGTTGGTTCGTGGGGGCAGTCGACAGTTCTGGAAGCAGTCTGGAATGTTACAAAGGCCTATCGTGAATTACCTGCAAAATCCTACAGGAAATACCAGTAGGAAAGTGAAGTACAGAGCCTTAAGCTATGTGATAATTGGAAATGAACTGTTTAAGAAAACCCCTGAGGGAGTACTATTAAAATGTCTTAGTGAAAATGAGGCATATTTAGCAGTTTCTGATATGCATAGTGGAACATGTGGTTCACATCAAGCAGGCCACAAAATGAAATGGTTATTGTTTCGACAAGGAGTATATTGGCCAACTATGTTGAAAGATTGCATAGAATTTGCTAAAGGGTGTCAAGAGTGCCAGAAGCATGCTGGGATACAACATGTGCCCGCAAATGAGTTGCATTCTATAGTTAAACCTTGGCCATTTAGAGGTTGGGCTTTAGATGTGATTGGAGAAATAAAACCAACTTCGTCAAAAGGCCATAGATACATCCTTATAGGGATTGATTATTTCACCAAATGGGTGGAAGCAGTACCTTTAGCCAATGTTGATCAAGAAGCAATAATAAAGTTTATTCAAAGTCATATCATTTATAGGTATGGAATTCCACAAACCATTACAACAGATCAGGGATCTATTTTCACTGGTCGAAAAGTGGTAGATTTTGCTTCTGAAATTGGTTTTAAGTTATTAACTTCGACACCGTACTATGCACAAGCTAATGGTCAGGTAGAAGCTGCCAATAAAATCATTATTAATTTGATTAAGAAGCACGTTGGGCGAAAACCCAAGAATTGGCACAATACTCTTGATCAAGCATTGTGGGCTTGTCGAACTTCACCTAAGGAATCTATCAACACTACTCCGTATAGGCTAACATTTGGAGATGATGCAGTGTTACCTGTTGAAATTTGTCTACAATCAACGAGGATTCAAAGACAATGGGAAATTCCTTCTGATCATTATTGGAATTTGATGCTTGATGAGTTGGTTGAGTTAGACGAAGAAAGGTTATTAGCTTTAGAAGTGCTTATTCGACAGAAAGAAAGAGTAGCTAAAGTTTATAACAAAAAGGTTAAGTTAAAAGCCTTTGATACAGGAGATCTAGTGTGGAAAGTCTTGTTGCCTATGGACAAAAAGGATAGAGTTTTAGGTAAGTGGTCACCAGGGTGGGAAGGTCCACTTCGCGTGTTGCAATGTTTTTCGAATGGTGCTTATGAAGTCGAAGAACTAGGTGACGAAAACAGGATATTTAGAATAAATGGTAAATACTTAAAGCAGTATAAGCCAACCTTGAATGAGATAAAGATTGAACAAACATAAATAAATGAAAGTTGTTCACAAATGGTAATGTAAAGTGCAAAGTCAAAATTACATAACCATTAAAAAGTCTCTAAATTAGTACAAAAAAACTTAAAGGTTTTTCAATGAGGCTTTAAGCCTATCGAGAATACTAGCACTCAAAGCAATGGAAGTGTTGAGAAGGCCTAAATCCTTGTCGAGTTGAACAATGGTGACTTGGTGTTGATTGGCATTTTCCAAGTGTTCTATGGCTACCACTGCCTCAGTTTCCTTTTCTGACAAAGAAGAGTTCTCCATTCTTTCTTTGACTCGACTCTTCTGAAATTTAGCATTTGATAGCTTTGTTTGAAGGATTTTAATCTCCTTATTATAGCGCTGGATTTTTAAATCCCACTCAGCAATTTCTTGCTCGTCTTTCGCTGCTTGTGCTTCGAGGAGCTCAATCTTGTCTTGGGAGGCCTTTAGAGAGTTAAGCTTTTTCTGTTGAAGTTGAATTTCTTGGTCTTTGTGATTAAGGATGCTTGAGCGTTGTTTGATCTGATGTGAGAGCTGCTCGAAGAGAGGACCAAATTTGATCAAGAAAGCAAGAAGGTCTTTGGGAGGATCTGATTTATTTAATTTCTGAAGAAGAGACTTGATTTCGAAATACTCAGAAGGAGTTTGTTCGATTTTCGTCACAAGATCCCCTTCTAATAACTTAGTTTTCAATTGACGAAGTAATCCTTCTGACGAATCCTGGTTGATAGAGCTTAAAGAAGTATTCGAAGAGCTGTTAGCCAAATGTGTCGATGAACTTTGAAGGCTCAACATAAGTTTCAGAGCTGCCAAAGGGTTCTTTTTCTTCATTTCAGAAAGCTCTTTGTCGCTAACAGCACTGTTGGTAGATTCCTTAACAGAGGTATCTTGGTTTTCAGATTCATTCTCTTTAAGTGCTTCTTCCTCTTTTTTATCAGCCATAGTTTCGTTAGGACTCTTTTCAGAAATGGTTTTTTTCTTTTGTCTGTTTCCTTCTTCTGGAATGAGAGTTTCCTCTCTAGTTTCGACATTTGCCTCAAGGTTGGTCTCTTGTTTGACACCATCAGCATTAAAAATGCTTTTATCAGCAATTGCGAGCCCTGTTTCGAGAACTGGGTTTGTTTTCTCCGCAAAGGTATTTTCCATGTTCGTTGTTAAGGGAGATTCTGTTGTAGTAAACCCTGGAACAATATCTTCCATTAGAAGCTCTTGGAGAATTTCCTTAACAGGTGTTGGTGTAGGCGAAGGAGGTATAGCCGAAGAAAGTTCTTGTGGCATAACTTCAGTTATGGATTCGACAACAGGAGCAATAACAGGTTGTTTCTTTATGTGTTTACGTTATGTTGTTAGTGTCGAAAATGAGAAGTTGTGAAACAAGAAAGGTTTGAAATAAAATAAGTGTTTACCTTAAGTTTTTTGGCTGGATGTTGTTCAGAAGTTTCTTTAATAACAATACCTTTAGTTGCCCTCAAAGGATCATGGAGAGTCCTTTTTCTTGATCTTGGTATGAGAGGAACATCATCATCACTATCAGTGTCCTAGAAAAGAAGATGATTTTAAAATGTAAGTAATGTTATGAGAGAAATTTTAAACTTAAAGGAAATGTCGAACCATAAACGAGGTTTATATATATTACCTCAGGAGTAGAAGAAATGGTTTGTTTCCCTTTAGACTTAACCATTTGAAGGGGACTTGGTAGTTTAGATATTTTCTGTAAAAAGGAAATTCCTGACATGATCGAAAGTTCGTGCTTAAGGAAAACCTTGAGATAGGTTGATAGTAACATACCTTTATTGAAGGGGAAATTAGAGTGGAGGTTGGTTTAACTTTCTTCTTGACCTTGGGAGAAGATTTTGATGTTGTTGTCTTGCTTCCCTTTCCTTTTAAATTTGCTGTAACTGCTAATAGTGTCAAAAACATTAGTAAGTAAACAGTAAGAAATAATTCGACAACACAGTATTGAAACTTTAGAAGACTTTAAATGTCATGGAGATATATACCTTCGTTTCGCGAAGGAAAAGCATATAACAATCTCGCCAAGAGGTCTTCTTCATTGGTTTCATTTGTTTTTCCGGAGGCAGTAGTGTAATATTCAAGCCACTAGTCATGAAATTTTTCTGTGCACGAAAATCTGGGGTTGTAGCTGATGGGTTCGAAGTTCAAAGCTTTGTAGTGGAAGTTTTCGAAAGACTGTTCATAGGCCTTCTCTGTTTCTGGGCTTATAAATTCTCGCCTATGGAAATATAAAGACGCAGGTCGAATTTGACAAAGTCCAAATTGTCTTGCAAAATAACTTGGAAAATATCTACTAATTCCAAGGTTATTCTTGTTTTTGCTCGATGTGAGTCTTGTGGAGAGAATTGCCGGAGAAAGGTAGGCTTGCCATATCTCATTGGTTTCTTCAGCATGTTCAATGGAGGAAGGGGAAATGATCTTCTGAACCAAGTTGGTCCATGAGTTCTATTTATGAAGGGGGCCATGGATTCTTTGAAGTTGGAGCAATTCAAGAAGATTTCGAAATAGATGGAAAAAGATTCTTCAGCAGAGAGGTCAATTTGTTTGGACTTCAATTGTGCTAGTCGAATTCCCTCAGTTCTCCTAGTTTCCAGAGTTGGTTGAACTGTTTTGGGAATAAACCGACCAAGCCTAGATTCAAAAGTAGCTAAAAGCCACAACTGCAACAGCCACATAGGACCAGAAACCAGGAATTTGGTAGTTGGCTCATCTTCCTTCAATTCTAAGACAACATTGTCAAGTTGTTGGTGCAGAGACCCTAAGACCAGTTTGGCTAAGTTGATGTTTCGACTAACATGGAGTTGAATGGCCAAAGGTACGAGGGATTTAGTTACTTGAAGAGAGCAGGTGCAAAAGACAAAAATTGATAGCCAAAGAGTAAGAAAAGCTATATGTTCCAAGTCAGAGAATTTAGCAGTGTCAATGTCATGTTGATCATTAATGTATGGGGCGAAAGAGGCATTGGTGAAATTAAAGTCATAACCATCAAGGGTAAGCTTAGGATCGAAAGTTTCACCTAAAGGCTTTAGACCAGTAATGGCAGCTACATCTAAGAGAGTAGGGGATAGCATACCACATTTAAGATGAAGACTGTGAGTGGCACAATCCCAGAATTGTATTGCTGCTAAAATTAGAGTATTGTCATATTTAGGCCCATATTTCGACAGCTGAATGAGGTCGAAAATGCCTTGTTTTTTCCATACATTGGCTTTCTTAGCTTCTACCTTTTTGGGCCATTTTAAGTAATTTTTTGGGTCAATCCTAGGTGCAGACCTAAAAACTCTAACAGGATTGACCAGGAAATCTAAGTGAAATGGTGTGGCGTCAAAAATTCTAGGCCGACGGCTACAAGGACTAGGGAAGATTTCTTTGACTTCATCATTTTCTAGCAAGAGATTAGGTAAAGGACCTAGAAAAGCATGAGTAAAAAGCTCAGTCGAAGGGATTAATACCTGATTTTGCCAAAGAAGTAGCCGTTCATCCGTAATACTAGGTTCCTCAACAAAGTCATCAGGCGTCGGAGTATTTTTGGGCTCATTAGCATGCTTTGAACTTTCAATATTCTTCGTAGCAATTTTGGATGACGAAGCCATGAATGATTAAAAGAAGAAATGCAGGTAAGAGTCTGGGTTTAAATGGAAGAAGAAAAGGCGAAAGTTTGCAACTCTTGTAAATCTGGGTTTCTTCAAGCTCAAAGATGAGGAATGCAGAGAGTTTTTTCACAAAGCTTCAAGTGAGTAAAGAAGGAGATGAAAGGGTTTAACCGTTTTATATGTTTGGAAGGTGCAACGGTTCACACGTTCACCATAACTCACACGTTTGCAACCTTTGAGGGACATGATGGCCCACCAACTGCGCTACGTGTACCAATTAAACGGTTTACTTTATCTGTGCCGTTTTTATCCGTGCCACTTTATCTGTGCAAGTCATGATGGTCATTTTTCTCTCACTATTTAAATGCAGAGGGTGTTTAGAGGTGATGTTTCGCAGTATTCAAAAAATGCTCTTTCTTATTCCATTCGTCATTTTGTCGAAAGAAACATTTTTTGGGGGGCAATCTGTTATCCCATAATTTCGACAATGCTTTTAATGAAGTATTAAAAGGGTTTAATTCTTCATTAATGATGTCTTGGAAACCACAAGTCACAGTCAAGTCATTTCACTATCAATTCGACAAAGAAGATCTTTAAGTGTTGGTAGTAAGAACAAACTTCGACAAGTCTGGTACTTAGAGTTTTTAGAAGTAAACAAAGCAGAGGAGTTTTCTACAAGGCAAGGCTCAAAGTTTCGACAAGCAGTTGGTAGCGGTTTAGTTGAAATTCAAAGTTAAGAGCAGTTGAGGGCGGTTATCTTTGTTTACGTTTGCTTTCAGGAGTATATATACTACTTTGTAATAGAAACTCAGGGTCACAACATAAACGCAGAAATTCTGAAAACTCAAACTTCCAAACGAAAGCGAAAAACGAGTGAACAGAATCATTGTATGTGCTTGTGTACCATTTTCCTTTACAATTCAATGCAATCATTTACTTTTCTTTTATCGTTCTTGCAATTAATACTTTGTTTTATCCAAAATTCTGTTCTTCATACAATTTGTTTCTTTTAAAACCGTAAACAACACAAAGATACGAGAGCAATTGTCACGGGATTTTCTAGTTTGATCTCATAAACACAATATTTAAAACTAGTGATTGTTTGCTAAAAACACCAGCAAACAAATTGACAAACTCGATGTTGACCAATGCAAAATTTTCTTTCAAGTACGATGCGATATTATTCTTTCGAAAAAAATTAATTACTCGATTATACGATGAAATTTAGCCAACCCCGTGCATCGCACAGGTTATGGTGCTAGTGAGTATGGTAAAGCGCAGTGCCCACATTTAGCCAATTGGGCTGCTAAAATGCGGTACCCATTAACCAATTGGGTTGGTCTGGTTAATGTGTCACATCGCACATAGTTACATCTAATAAGGCGGCAAATAGGGAGGGCACGAATGAGTTATATTTCATTTTGGTTATGTGGTGTCGAGAATTGCTTATACAAAGTTGATTTTGTATAATTGGTTTTACTTAAAAGTGAATATTAAACTTTGTGTCAAAAAGGGAGTTGAACATAGCACAATATTTGTTTGGATTCGTTTACGGAAAAATTGAATCTTACCAATTCTTGTTGATTGTATAAGTTTGATTAGAATTGTTTTTGAGTGTGAAATTATCAAAATGAGTTTCAACTTACAATTTAGTAGCACCATTGGAAGAATGGCCTATTGGGTCGCCCATAAAAGGACTATGAATTCAATTTCGAATGGATGGCTAATATGAGAAGGCTTCGTGCTAAAGGGTCATGTGTCTGAGAATATTAAGGCACTTTCCTTTGATACCAAATTTCAATCCTAATGTTATTCGACAAACTCTTGTTCAATGCTACAAACTAAAATTCTTATATTGATTGGTGTCTTAAGGGTAGTGTGTTCAAAAAAGAAAAAGAGAGTTGTGTTATTTCAAACTTAAAAGAGTGATGTGATTCGTGGAGATCACGGATTTACTTGTAAATGGTTTCAAATGAAATATGGTTTACATTTTAAAAATCAGTTAAGTTCGTTTTGTTATCTATTAGATGCGGTTTAAATACAATTTTGGTCCCTGCAAATATGGTGAATATTCATTTTGGTCCCTGCAAAATTTAAAATTATTTATTTTGGTCTCTGCAAAAAGTTTTCTATTAAACTAGCCCTGGCAAAATTTAATATTATTCATTTTGGTCTCTGCAAATACAGTGAATATTCATTTTGGTCCCTGCAAAATGAATAATTTTAATTTTTGGAAGGGCTATTTTAAATAAAAGAACTTTTTGCAGGGACCAAAATGAATAATTTAAAATTTTATAAGGGTTATTTTAAAATGAAACTTTTTGCAGGGACCAAAATGAATAATTTTAAATTTTGCAAGGACTATTTTAAAAAAAAAATAATTTTGCAGGGACCAAAATGGATTTTCGGTGTATTTGCAGGGACTAAAATTATATTTAAGCCTATTAGATGCTTAGACGTCATTTTATCCAAGAAATAAAAGGGCATTTTTTTTCCATAAATCAACAGAAATAAAAACTTTTGTAAAAATAAAACAAAACAGATAACGAATCTGAAAACGAACAAAAACCTTACATAAGATTGAAATTATTGTTGGAACTGAATCACTCTCACACACACTCAATCGGAGAAGTTTGTTATGCAGTAACAGAATTATCAAAGAGTCATCAATGTGATTGACTCAGAATTGAATTATTGATGAGTTGACTTACAAAATGAGTTTATATAGTAACTCATAGGGGTGTTCACGTTGCGGTTTGGTTCGGTTTTGAGACAAAAAGTGAACCGAACCGCAAGGTAAAATTACATGCGGTTTGGTTTGGTTCGGTTTTTTCCAAGACAAAAATAATTTAAAACGGAGTTAAAATTAACTAACATAAAAAAGGCTAACATAAATCTTTAAGAAAAAACTACTCAAATATATGTAGTATATAAATCACTCTCTTTTAATTTTTTTCAAATAGCTAAGACAATGTTTAAAAGAATTTGAATTAAATATTTTGTTGTAATTTTTAAATATAGCATAACAATATGGATTGTTTGTGCCTTAGTGTTACTTGCGGTTTTGTTTGGTTCGGTTTCAGAAATCAAAATCGTGAACCGAACCGAACCGCGCGGTGCAATGAAAAAAAGAACCGAACAAAACCGATCAAAAGCAGTTTTTTGCGATTTTCGGTTTGGTTTGGTTCGGTTTGCGGTTTCCCTATTGGTTTGGTTCGGTTTTGAACACCCCTAGTAACTCACTTGGCAACCTACAGAACCGGTCACCACATGGTGACATGGCAGTAAAACAAAAGCATAAAATTACAAAGCATAGTTTCAAATATTACAAACAAGGACTAGCTTGAATTACAACTATTACTGGGTGAGAAAATCTGCAAAATTCATATCTGATGTGCAACACTCTAGCTTCAACTTCAACTTTGACACTTGATCTCTTAAGAAGTGAAACTTTGTTTCAATATGTTTGCTCCTACCATGAGCAATAGGGTATTTGGCTAGATCGATAGCTGATTTGCTATCAATCATCAATCTCATTGCTTGACTGGATTTGATTTGCAGCTCATCCAGTAGCATATCAAGCCACTGTGCTTGACAAGCTGCCATGGCAGCAGCTATATACTCGGATTCACAGGATGGCAAGGCTACAACACTTTCCTTTTTTGAGCTCCAAGCAATTGGACATCACCATACATGAAAATGTAGGCTGCAGTACTTTTTCTATCACCTTTATCACCACACCAATCTGCATCTGTGAAGCCATACACTTCCAGATCAGATCTCACCTCCTGCTTAGGATACCATACACCAAGATCAACTGTCCCTTTTATGTATCTAAGAATACGTTTGGCTGCAAGTAAGTGAGAGGTCATAGGCCTCTCCATGTACCTGCTCACAATTCCCACACTGTATGCAATATCAGGGCGTGTATGACAGAGATACCCGAGTGATCCAATCAATTGCTGGTACAATGTTGGATCCACATGTTTACCATCACCTTCAGAAACAAGTTTCACAGAAGTATCAGATGGTGTAGCAGTTGGATTGCAATTCCACATATCATACCTCTTTAACACATCACTAGCATACTTCTTTTGATGCAGCAAAACTCCATCATCACTGCTACTGAATTCAATTCCCAGAAAGTATGTTAGAACCCCCAAATCAGACATTTCAAACTCAGTCATCATATTCCTTTTAAACTCTTCCATTTCAACTTCACTTGTTCCTGTCAGTAGCATATCGTCAACATATAGACATATGATCAAATAGCTATCAGTTTTGGATCCCTTTGAGTAGATCCCATGTTCATTAGTGCACTTCACAAACTTATGTTGCAGCAGGAACTTGTCTATTCTCTTGTTCCATGCTCGAGGAGCCTGTTTTTGGCCGTAAAGAGCCTTCTTTAACTTGTATACTTTGTCTTCCTTCTCTGTTACTTCAAATCCAGGAGGTTGAGCAACATAAACCTCCTCTTCTAAGTTTCCATTAAAAAATGCAGCCTTCACATCTAGTTGGTACATTGACCACCCTCTTGAGCTAGCAACAGCTACAATCATTCTAATAGTCTCTATTCTTGCAATTGGAGTAAATACATCTGTATAATCAAACCCAAGTCTTTGCAAGAATCCCCTAGCCAACAATCTAGCCTTATACCTCCCTACTTCACCATTTGGCTTCATTTTGGTTTTAAAAACCTACTTCACATCTATCTTCTTTCTTCCTTCAAGTAAATCAACCAGCTCCCATGTGTTATTTCTCTCTATTGATGTTAATTCTTCAATCATAGCTTGCCTCCAATGGGACTTCTCAAGAGCTTCTTCTATTGTCACAGGTTATGATTCTGCCATAAAAGCATTATGCAGAACATCACCTGTTTCTGATATAGCAGAGTCTGGCAGCACAATAAAATCATTGAGTCTTTGTGGTAGTTGCCTATCTCTCCTAGGCCTTTCTAAGTTGCTTTCACCGCCACTAGTTTCTGGTTCTGGTTCTTCTTCAGCTACTGGTTCAAGTATCACTGAAGCAGGCTCATTGTCTACACCAGAACTATCCCAACTCCACCCCTTTGATTCATCAAATTTCACATCTTTGCTAATCACAACCTTTGATCTCCTAGGATCATACAATTTGTATGATCCAGTTGAGTGGTATCCCAACGCATTACCATAGCCTGTGACTTATCATCAAGTTTTCTCCTCAATTGATCGGGAACATGTCTATAACACAATGCTCCAAACACCCTCAAGTGCTTAACACTTGGCTTCTCACCTGACCATGCTTCTTCAGGTGTAATACCTTCAAGCCTCTTTGTAGGACTTCTATTAAGAATATATACTGCAGTTGATACCGCTTCCCCCCAAAAATGATTTGGCATTTTTCTGCTTCTTAACATGCTTCTCACCATGTTAAGAATTGTTCTATTCTTCCTCTCTGCAGTGCCATTATGTTGTGGTGTATAAGGTGTTGTGATCTCATGCCTTATTCCCTCCTTTTCACAAAACTCTTTGAACTCATTAGAATTATATTCCCCACCTCCATCAATTCTCAACCTACTGATCTTGCAATCACACTCCTTCTCTGTCATAGCTTTGAATGTCTTGAACACATTGAACACTTCACTCTTCTTTTCTATCACATACACCCAAGTATTCCTAGTAAATTCATCAATGAATGAGACAAAGTAGTTGCTGCCTCCCAAAGTATTTACTTCAAATGGTCCACACACATCCGAGTGAATAGCCTTCTTGATGCTTTAATCTTTATTTCTGAATTGTAGGAGTTTCTGGCCTGCTTTGATTCACAACACTGTTCACACACTTCACTAGTCACTTTGATTCTAGGTAGGCCTTGCACCATTTCTTGAGCTTCAAGATTCTTCAAATCTCTAAAATTCAAGTGACCATACCTCACATGCC
This sequence comes from Oxytropis ochrocephala, assembly GCA_020916435.1. Classification (NCBI taxonomy): domain Eukaryota; kingdom Viridiplantae; phylum Streptophyta; class Magnoliopsida; order Fabales; family Fabaceae; genus Oxytropis; species Oxytropis ochrocephala. The sequence goes on along the minus strand of CM037094.1, from coordinate 66,629,546 downwards.
ATGTCCAACTCTCACTATCAGCCACAACACTCAAACAGTCATCATTTACTATACTCATTCCCACTTTAAAGGTTATGTGCTTGTTTAGTAGAGACTTCAACACCTCATTCCCACTTGGATCAAACAATCTGAGTTCCTTACTTTCTATTATCACTGAGTATTCTTTCTCTAACAACTGGCCAATGCTAATAAGATTGCTTTTCAATGATGGTACATACAAGACTTCAGTTATAGTACATATCCTTCCATCTTCTTACGGATTTTGACACTTCCTATCCCTTCACTTCTCACTACTCTATCATCACCAAATCGAATGGACTTCTTAACAGATTCATCTAAGTCAACAAACCAGCTTCTCTCCCCACTCATATGGTTTGAACACCATGTATCTAAGTACCACATTACTTCTCTGTCATTCTCATCAAGTTACCCTGCCATTAATACAACTTCAGCATCATTCTCCTTGTCAATATCTTCTGTTATCTCAGCCATAAGTACTACTTCATCAGTATCAGAGTTATTATCAGCTAGTTGTGCTTCTTCATGTGTTTCTTTAGCCTTACACTCATCTGCAAAGTGTCCAAACTTCTCACAATTGTAACATTGTATTTCCTTTCTATTTACTTTCTTTTTCTGTCCTCTGTTTTTCCAAGCCTCTTTTCTTCTTTGAAAATCACTTACACCAGAATCATTCTTCTTATTAGAGTTCTCACCATTATTCTTATTTGATTTTCCTTTTTGAAACCTAGCCTGCAACACTTATTCAGTAGGTTTCTCAACTATTTTTTCTTTCTCCTTATTTCCAGTTCTAACCCTAATCCTTGCTTCATTTGCTTCTAACGACCCTAGAAGTTCCTCTATCTTCATTGTTTCTAGGTTCTTTGATTGTTCTATCGATGTAACTACATAATCAAATTTAGGAGTTAGGGTTCTGAGTACCTTTTCAATTTTCTGTTGATCAGTCAATTTTTCATCGTTCGTCCTCATCTGATTCGTAACGATCGTCATTCTATTAAAATACTCCGAGATCGATTCTTTCTCATCCATCTGCAGAAGCTCGAACTCTCTCTACAACGTTTGAAGTCTCACTTTCGTCAACGATGCGTCACCGGAGTATGCATTAGCCAATGCATCCCACGCTTCCTTTGTCGTTTCATATTGAGAAATCTTCTCAAATGCTTCAGCATCAACGCATTGGTGAATTAGGAATAGAGCTTTGCTATCCTTCTTCTGCTGCTCTCAAATCACTGCATCAGCACCGGTTGTTGCTACTCCGTTTCGAACAATCTCAAGCACGTCTTGATATCTGAACACTACTTTCATTTGGATTATCCAACGATCATAATTCTTTCCGTCAAGGATCGGTAACTTCGCAGGGAACTGTCCGTTGTTGCTGGTATTGTTTGCCATCACCGCCGTGAACCACCGTGGATCGCCGTGCTCTGAGGCCAATTCTGTTGGAACTCAATCACTCTCACACACACTCAATTGGAGAAGTTTGTTATGCAGTAACATGAATTATCAAAGAGTCATCAATGTGATTGACTCAGAATTGAATTATTGATGAGTTGACTTACAAAATGAGTTTATATAGTAACTCACTTGGCAACCTACAGAACCGGTCACCACATGATGACATGGCAGTAAAACAAAAGCAGAAAATTACAAAGCATAGTTTCAAATATTACAAACAAGGACTAGCTTGAATTACAACTAATAATTATGGGATTAATACGTAGCTTAGACGAAGTTCATTTAGTAGGTAAAGGCTTGAAGAGTAGTAACTTTTTTTAATAAGCAAAAATTGTATTGATGGGAGCAATAGGGGTGCACCAATCTCATTTACATTAAAGATAAGGGGAGCAAAAATTGTAGTAACTTTTTGTTTACTATGGTTTATCTTTGGCTAAATTACTGTTTTGGTCCTTTATCTTTGGCCTTGATTTCATTTTGGTCCTTTATCTTTTTTTTTTCTCGTTATGGTCCCTCATGTTTCATTTTTGTGTCAATTTGGTCCTTTTTTGTAATTTTCCATCCACCACCTTAACAGACGCCACGCTGGCAGTTAACTGCTGACGTGGCGTCTTAGTTGTCAGGCTGACTAGGATTCATTAAATGATGTGGCACTTTTTTTGTGAAAATAAAAAATAAATTAATAAAAACCAAATTGTTCATCTTCAATTCTTTTTTGCTGGAAACCAAATCCCCAGAAACCCATTTCTAAGCAAATTGTTCATCTTCAATTCTTTTTTTTTTTTTGACGTGATCTTCAAACCCACCAAGCAACCCATTTCTAAGCTTCAAATTGTTCATCTTCTTACAAAACTCATATCAAACAGAAACAAAAATCGAAAATCGTAGATGGTACCTGTTCTGGAGTGGGCTCAAGGCCCAGTACTGTTTAATAGGCCCAACACGGCCCAACTTGGAGTGCTCCACAAGATATGGCCAGAGCGTCTGTGCCACTATAAAAGCAGCACAAATCCCGAGAATCAGGTGCGTTATCTCACCTTGTGAATCTCGCGGCGACCTACACCGACAAGAGCGTCGGAGTGTCATTGCGGTACCACCACCGCGGCGCCAAGACCCTGTTTTCACCGGTCCTCAACGACCGATTTAGGTCCTCGGCGACGACTGTGCCAGTCCTTCCTCGGCTGTGCCAGTCCTTCATCAACGCCCAACCAGATCCTTCCTCACGTGTCCTTCCATCAAGAATCGGGCGAGTCCTTCCGTGCGGCCAAGACCCCAGGTTCCACCCGAGGTCCTCTACGACCCAGTCCTCAACGGCCGTGTCCTTCTATTGGTCAATGTACGATCAATTGGCGACCACGATGGGAGAGAGCGCTATCCTACTTCAACTATGGCTACACGCGGAAGACCGCCCCAGACATCATTACAACCATGCTTGTTGAGCGACCTAAGATGTTGGACGACCTAAGATGGTGGGCGACCTAAAGAGCATGGACAATCCAAAAACACCTAAACAGCGCAAACGAAGCGGGAGGAATCTCGTCCTTAGTCTGAAGGCCATAACGTTGGCCATGTTAACCCGATTGAAACATACGAATATGCGTTGGAAAGCTGAGAAGTAGAGCTACAGCTTTCATGTTGAATCCAAAATCCAATTCGGGCGTCTTCCACCCGTTTCTGCTCGCCCAAAGTGGGGCGCCCAAAAGCTGGTCGCCCGTGAGCAACCCAGAAAGTCTGCCCAGTACGGAGACCATAGTTTCGTCCACGTTCATCCGATGGGGGCGTGTGAGAATGCGTTGGAAAGCTGAGAAGCAGATCTACAGCTTTCATGTTGAAGTCAAAATCAGATTCGGGCGTCTTCCACCCTTTTCTACTCGCCCAAAGTGGGGCGCCCAAAAGTTGGTCGCCCGTGAGCGACCCCAAAAGGTCTGTCCAGTACGGAGACCGTAACTTTTTCCACGTTCATCCGATGGGGGCGTGTGAGAATGCGTTGGAAAGATGAGAAGTAGAGCTACAGCTTTCATGTTGAATCCAAAATCAGATTCGGGCGTCTTACACCCTTTCCTGCTCGCCCAAAGTGGGGCGCCCAAAAGCTAGTCGCCCGTGAGCGACCCAAAAGGTCTGTCCAATACGGAGACTGTAACTTCGTCCACGTTCATCCGATGGGGGCGTGTGAGAATGCGTTGGAAAGCGGATAAGCAGATCTACAGCTTTCATGTTGAAGTCAAAATCAGATTCGGGCGTCTTCCACCCTTTTCTGCTCGCCCAAAGTGGGGCGCCCAAAAGTTGGTCGCCCGTGAGCGACCCCAAAAGGTCTGTCCAGTACGGAGACCGTAACTTTTTCCACGTTCATCCGATGGGGGCGTGTGAGAATGCGTTGGAAATATGAGAAGTAGAGCTACAGCTTTCATGTTGAATCCAAAATCAGATTCGGGCGTCTTACACCCTTTTCTGCTCGCCCAAAGTGGGGCGCCCAAAAGCTAGTCGCCCGTGAGCGACCCAAAAGGTCTGTCCAGTACGGAGACCGTAACTTCGTCTACGTTCATCCGATGGGGGCGTGTGAGAATGCGTTGGAAAGCTGAGAAGCAGATCTACAGCTTTCATGTTGAAGTCAAAATCAGATTCGGGCGTCTCCCACCCGTTTCTGCTCGCCCAAAGTGGGGCGCCCAAAAGTTGGCCGCCCGTGAGCGACCCCGAAGGTCTGTCCAGTATGGAGACCATAACTTCGTCCCCATTCATCTGATGGGGGCGTGTGAGCATGCATTGGAAAGCTGGGAAGCAGAGCTACAACTTACATGTTGAACTCCAAGTCAGATTCAGACGTTCTACACCCCTTTCTGGTCATCCAAGTAGGGCGCCCGGCCTACAAACGAAGAACGGAGACCGACGAACGGTCTAAAATCGAGTGCCACCGAGTTGGCCCAATCGAGTGCCACCGAGTTGGCCCAATCGAAGGTCACCGAGTTGACCCAAACGAGTTCCACCGAGTTGGCCCAATCGAGCGCCACCGAGTTGGCCAAATCGAAGGTCACCGAGTTGACCCAAACGAGTGCCACCGAGTTGGCCCAATCGAGCGCCATCGAATTGGCCCAAACGAAGGTCACCGAGTTGACCCAAACGAGTGCCACCGAGTTGGCCCAATCGAAGGTCACCGAGTTGACCCAAACGAGTGCCACCGAGTTGGCCCAATCGAGCGCCACCGAGTTGGCCCAATCGAAGGTCACCGAGTTGACCCAAACGAGTGCCACCGAGTTGGCCCAATCGAAGGTCACCGAGTTGACCCAAACGAGTGCCACCGAGTTGGCCCAATCGAGCGCCACCGAGTTGGCCCAATCGAAGGTCACCGAGTTGACCCAAACGAGTGCCACCGAGTTGGCCCAATCGAGCGCCATCGAATTGGCCCAAACGAAGGTCACCGAGTTGACCCAAACGAGTGTCATCGAATGACCCAAACAAACGTAGACCAACGAATGGTCTACAACGAGCGTGGGCCATCAATCGACCTACAACGAATGCGGCCACTAAACGGCTTGCAACGAATTGTGGCCAACGAATGATCTACGATAATATGAGTGGCTGCGACCGCGTTCCAACTTGAGTGGCCGCGACCACATTCCATGCGTGGCAGCGACCACACCCCAACGGATTTGATCGATCGCCTCTTCAGTGTCCGGTGCGCGAGGCTGCTGCAGAGGGGGCAACGAATCAAGCCTCGAAAGGTTGCGCTAAGTCGCTCCCGGTAGATCGGTCGTTCATGACTCCACGTGGGCAGCGACCCCTAGATAGGTTTTGGACCCGAGCGACTTCAAGCCGCCGCGACTTGGTGTGGTGGCGACCACCACGCACTTCAAGAGATGGAGACCGACAGCGCAATTCAACCCGACCGCTTACGGCATTACTCGGGGTCAACGACTCAAGCCTCAACCCGCCCGCTGGCGACCTAGGCTTGGGGGCAATCGTTGCAGGAGTGGGCTCAAGGCCCGATCGCTTAATAGGCCCAACACGGCCCAACTTGGAGTGCTCCACAAGATATGGCGGAGCGTGCGTGTGCCACTATAAAAGCAAAGCACAAATCCCGAGAATCGTGCACGTTATCTCACCTTGTGAATCCGCCGGCGCGACCTACACCGACTAGGCGTCGGAGTGTCATTGCAGTGCATTGTTCTCGGGTGTATCAAGAATACGAGAATCGCCAACAAGAATCGGGCTGGGCTGCGGTCCACCCCAACTCGACGGCCCCAAACACGCAGCTTGGAGCGCACTTCGCCGGCCGAAAACTTCGCGAAAACGGTCGGACCTCGCGGTATATATCGCCATTCGCACATGGCATCGTGTCACGTTCTCTAACCTTGTGCTATCTCGCCTGGCGACCTCTCACTAGATCGTCGAGTGTCATTGCGAGTACCACCCGAGGTGTTCAACGCGCGTGAAGCTAGGACCGGTCCTTCACTCACTCAACGACCGCCCGGTCGGCCGGACAAACACTACATCAACCCTTCATTGGTCAGGTACGATCAATTGGCGACCACAGTGGGAGGCCCGAGCACTATCCTACCCATTTCATGGCTCCACGCGACCGGCCCCAGACGAGGGCCTCATCTAGACTCAACCCCTCCGGCCAACATCCTCAGCAGCAAACGCCGGAGGGCGTGGCCGTTACAATCCACGAATCTCAAGGACATCCACGACAAGAACCTTCAGTCCACAACGGTCGTGGACCAGTCATTCAACAGATTCTGCCGCCCGTTCCGAATGACCTACCGCCCGAGCTGATTGAAGCGGGCATTCAGGAACCCTTGCCAGAGCACGTTACTCAGGCCGTTCTGCAAATCCTGCAGAACAAAAATCAGGTGATCGCTGACAGAGATGCACTCATCTCTCAATATGAAAGAGGGTCAATTCCGGGCCGCCCGCGTGCGGAAGACGGAGAACCTTCAGCTCGTCGCCGACCGGCGCAAAGACACCGCTCCCCTCCTCGAAGGAGCATTTCTCGCCGAGAGAGCACTACTCATCGTTCTCCGGCCAGAAGAGGCAGGGCGCATAGGTCGCCCCGGCGAGCGTGAACGCGTGACGCCGCGGCTCGATGTCCTATGATGATGAAGATTCTAGCTACCGTCCTGACACCGGTCGCTCACCCACGAGGTACTCCTCAAATGAGTCGTCTGGGTCACGTCGGTCGAGAAGCAGATCTTGGGATTCTCGAGAAGAGCTGGAAGATTACAGAGATGGAAGAATCAGGGACTTTTCACATCGGCCGAGGAGAGGCCAAAGTGAGCGACCCAGAAGGCCTCCTCAACTTCCACCAACTGGCCCATCAGGAGGATTTTATGGAATGCCGGGCAACGAGGCATGCCTCGCAATGCAACCCTTTGGGTCGAACGGCATTCAGAATGAGCACGACCCGTTCTCTAGGGAGATCAGGCGTTACAAAATTCCGAGAGATCTACGCAAGCCGCCCAATCTCAACAAGTTTGACGGCCGAGGGGATCCAGACAAACATCTTCGTTACTTCAATAATTCTTCTTTATTTATAGGGAATTGGGACCGACCATGAAATGCGTGAGCTTTTTCCCGATCATTGGGCGCCGAGCATTGGAATGGTGGGAGTCTCTGCGGCCCAATTCCATCTCCTCATGGGACGACCTGATCAGAATCTTCTTGTCTCACTACACTGCCAACCGGTGCCAATACCGATACGAAGAATACTTGGACTCTGTTGTTCAAGGTGAGAATGAGACTTTGAGACAGTATATCGACCGGTTTAACATCGAGGCCGAAGTGCATTGCGTGACTTGTCAGACAAGGACAAGTTGAAATATCTGAAGTGTGGCATTCGACCGGACCACCGGTTCGTAGAAGAATTCACCCTTAACCATTATCAGGACCTCAGTTATTTCCTGACAAGGGCTAACGTCCACATGGCGTATGAAGAAACATTAGCTGCAAGAAAGGCCGTCTGTGCACGGCCTAAAGAAGAGAAACGAGTTTCGGCGGAGGCATGAAGGTCGCCAAAAATCGGTCGACTTTCGAGATAAGAAGTTCGATCATCGCACTCGGCTAAACACCTCTATTGCATGGATCTATAGTGAGTGCCAAAACAATGAATTTGTGGGAGTAAAGCGGCCCGATCCACTCGTGCTCAAGAAGGGGGCACGACCGACTAAAAGGTACTGCCGTTACCACAAGAGTAAGGGTCATGATACTAACGACTGTATGGCCCTCAAAGATGATATTGAAGAGCTCATTCAGAAAGGCAAGCTCGGAAAGTATGTGAGGTCGGAGGAAGGCGACCGACCTCAAGAGAAACAGAAAGAAACTGATCCAGACAGAGGAAAGGGCCCTCTAGCCATAGAGAGCACCCAAAACAAAGACCGGTCCGAAGATCGAGATGCCCCACGGTCCAAAGGTCGCAACGTTGCAATGGTCATTCACGGCGGAAACCCACTGGATCGCAGAGAATCAGTTAAAGCCACCAAGAGAAAATGGGACGAGCTCCTGATGGTCGGTTCGACGTCAACAATCCCACCGGTCTCGAATAGACCGCCCATCTCGTTTGGGGATAGCGACCTACTTGATGGTAAGCCGAACAGTTATGCCCCATTGGTAATCAGAGCAATAATGGCCAACACGGAAGTGCAGAGGATTCTGGTCGATCAAGGGAGCTCGGCCGACATCATGTTCGAAGGCTTGATTGACAAATTGAAGGTTGATCGAAGTGAAATTATTCCTCAGGCCGAGCCTACCCCCCTAACAGGTTTCAATGGAGCAACCACCTATCCATTGGGAACGATCGAGCTATTGGTTACGTTTGGTGATGATACTGATGAAAGCACTGCATGCGGGGCGGTCCGGACGACGTTCCTTGTACTTCCTATCAAATCTTGCTACCAATGCATTATTGGTGCCGACCCTGGGCAAGCTAGAGGCCGTTGCGTCAACAGTACATCTGAAGATGAAGTTCTACAGCAAAGACGACCAGATAGTTGCCCTGGCGGCCGACCTAGTGGCAGCAAGACGATGCCACGATCTGTATCAGCAAATTTGTGATGAGGTAGACCTTGGCCCAAATGCTCGAAGCACTGGTGAAGGCCATCAAGTCAATGTCACTGATTTGGATGCTCGGTATGATCCAGATAGTGACCCAGAGGATAACGATGATGACTTAGCTCGAGAGCTGAAAAACAGGCTGAGAAGGCCAGAACCTCATGGAGAATTGGTAGATGTGCAGTTGGGTGACGACCCAACGAAAACGGTGAAGCTCGGTAGCGACCTACCGGAGCAAGTAAAGCAAGATCTCGTGCAATGTTTGAGAGATTATGCTAACCTTTTCGCATGGCAAGCTTCTGATATGCCCGGTATCCCCGTGGAGATCGCTTGTCATCAGCTCGCAGTCGATGAAGACGCCAAGCCGGTCGCTCAAAGAAGAAGAACCCAAAGCGAGGAAAAATCTCAAGCCGCTGCCAAGGCCGTTGAGGACCTCCTGAAGGCCGAATTCATCGAGGAGATCAAATACACGACCTGGCTATCCAACGTCGTGTTAGTGAAAAAGAAGAACGGAAAATGGAGAATGTGTGTAGATTACACCGATCTGAATAAGGCATGCCCGAAGGATGCCTTCCCCGTACCCAACATTGACAAGCTGGTTGATGGGGCCTCGGGCTACAAATTATTATCTTTTTTGGATGCTTATTCAGGATACAATCAGATTACGATGTATCCACCAGATCGACACAAAACAGCCTTCATGACAGATAGAGGCAATTTTCAATACAAGGTGATGCCTTTCGGCTTAAAAGAACATTTGGAGCGACCTACCCAAATGAATGATGAATAAAATTTTTAAAAGGCAGATCGGCCGAATATCTGAAGTCTACCTAGACGACATGATCATCAAAAGTGGGACCGATCCAGATCATGTAAACGACCTGAGGGAAATCTTTGAGGAAGCGAGGAAAAATTCACTCAGACTAAATCCAGAGAAGTGTACGTTTGGGGTGAGGGCCGGCAGATTTTTGGGCTTCCACCTAACTGAAAGAGGGATAGAAGCAAACCCTGAGAAATGCAGGGCGGTCGCCGATATGAGGCCGCCCACAACTAAAAAGGAAATACAACAGCTGAACGGCATGGTAGCTGCCCTATCCAGGTTCATTCCTAAAGCGGCCTGCAAGTCGCTTCCACTTTTCAGACTGCTGAAGAAAGAGGCGGATTTTGAGTGGACCGACCAATGCCAGCGAGCGTTGGACGATTTGAAACAAGCTTTGACCAACCCGCCGATTATGACCAAGCCGCTGCCGGGCGAGACGCTATATTTATACTTGGCCATAACGGAAGAAGTTCTAAGTGCGGTGTTAGTCAGGGAGGCCGACCTGAAGCAAAATCCGGTCTATTTCATTAGTAAAGTGCTGCAAGGGCCCGAACTGAGATACCAGAAAATAGAGAAGTTTGCCCTTGCACTCCTAATAGCTGCTAGAAGATTGAGACCCTACTTCGTGGCCCACCAGGTCGTGGTAAGGACCGACCAGCCTATCAGGCAAGTCCTCCATCGGCCAGACCTGGCGGGACGAATGATAAAGTGGGCAGTGGAGCTTAGTGAGTTTGGGATTAAATTTGAATCCAGATCGGCCGCAAAAGCGCAGGTGTTGGCCGACTTTATAGCTGAAATGACTCCTATCCCAGAAGATCAAGCTGGAACGACCTGGATCTTGCACGTAGATGGGTCGTCCAATAGCAAGGGGAGTGGAGCAGGCCTAATACTAGAAAATTCAGAAGGCCTTGCTGTGGAAGTCTCTTTAACTTTTGCGTTCCACACTTCAAACAACCAGGCCGAGTATGAGGCGTGCATAGCTGGCCTACAGCTCGCCAGAGATTTTAATGTTGACCGGGTTGAGCTCAGATCCGATTCCTTGCTCGTAGTCTCGCAGATTAAAGAATTATACGATGCCAAGGATGACGTGCTGAAAAGTTATCTAGCCAGAGTAAGAGAACTACTCAAGCAGTTCGACCGAGCTGAAGTGGTGCACGTGCCTCGGACCGAAAATGTTCGAGCAGATATTTTATCGAAGCTTGCAAGTACCAAGACTCCGGGAAATCACCGAAGTTTGATTCAGGAGACGCTAAATCGGCCGAGTGTGTCGACCTCGCCCAAGCGATCGTTGGCGTTCTTTGTGTCAATCGCACTCGATTGGATCGCCCTATTCTAAGGTACATCGTTGAAGGGAAGAACCGAAGCGACGAAGCGGCGGCCGGTCGGGCTCGGGCGACCAAATATTCAGTCATAGAAGGGAAATTGTACAGAAGAGGGTTCTCATCCCCATTGTTAAGATGTCTTACGTCGGCCGAAGCCGACCATGTGTTGAGGGACATTCATGAAGGTGTTTGTGGAGGTCACCAAGGCGCTCGTTCCATAGCTAAGAAGGCTCTCAGGGCCGGCTATTATTGGCCGACCATGGACGAGGACGCCAAGAAGCTCGTTCAGAAATGCAAGAAATGCCAAGTACATGCTGATGTCCATATTGCACCCTCTACAGAGTTACAAAGTCTTGTCTCACCTTGGCCGTTCGCCTGGTGGGGCATGGATCTACTAGGCCCGTTTCCACCTGCTCCAGGCCAGTTCAAGTTCTTGATCGTGGCAGTAGACTATTTTACAAAGTGGATCGAGGCCGAGCCTCTCGCAACAATCACGTCGGCCAAGGTCAGCAAGTTCTTCGGACGGTGTGTGCTAGCCCGCTTCGGAATCCCTCAGCAACTGATAACTGACAACGGCACCCAATTCGCGGACAAAAGATTCAGAGAAATGTTGGCCGACCTAGGGGTTAAACAAATGTTTCACCTCGGTCGAGCACCCTCGCACAAACGGCCAAGCTGACGCCAACGAGTTATCTCACGTGGTTTGAAACGAAGACTTCGATGAAGCCAAAGGGAATCGGGTCGAAGAGTGCGATCGCTTCACTGTGGCCTCTGAGGCGACTCCTCATTCATCGGCCAGGAGTCGCCTTCGATCGGTCTATGGGGCGATCTTTGTGATACCCATAGAAATGGGCGAACTAAATTGGAGAACCTCAAATCCCCCTACAGTGGTTGACAACGACCGAGCTATTCGAGAAGAATTGGACCTAATTGAAGAATCGCGCACCTGCGTCACTAAGAGAGCGATTGATCAAACGAAGGTCGCAACGATACAATACTCGCGTGCAAAGAGAGACTTTACGGTCGGTCAGCTCGTCCTGAGACGGGCCGACGTAGGAAACAAGAATGCACGCCAAGGGAAACTGGCACCAAATTGGGAAGGTCCTTATCGGGTCACCAAGAAGACTGGCAAGGGGGCATACGAGCTGGAAACCATGAATGGGGCGACTATCCCCAGAACATGGAATGCAGAGAAACTTAGAAGATACTATGTTTAAATGTAATGAATGACCGACCAAGATTATTAATGAAAGACAGGCAGGCGCTCTTTTTCCCACTGGGTTTTTTACAGAGGCCTGACCTTTGAAATATGCTTTGTTCTTTACTTTCTCGCAAGAATGTATGCCCGGTCGCTCATACATGCTCGTGGCAAAAGAGCGACCGGAGATTTATCGAATGAAAGTGGGTCATCGAAGTGACCCAAATCGAGCGACCATCGAAATGGTCCCAACCGAGCGCCACCGAGATGGCCCAAGGGTCAGAAAACCCGTAAACCTTAGATCGTCGAAACGATCTAAATCGAGCGACCATCGAAATGGTCCCAAGCGAGTGCCACTGAAGTGGCCCAACCGAGTGCCATCGAAATGGCCCAAGGGTTAAGTAATAATCCATCGTTCTAGGCCGTCAAAACGACCTACCTCGAGCGACCATCGAAATGGTCCCAATAAGTGCCATCGAAATGGCCCAATCGAAGGTCGATGAGCGATCCAAAGCCCCGTTGGGATATTATAACTTATCATGAACGAATGCTTTCGAAATAAGCGCAAAACGATTGTCGAACGGCCTAAAAACTCGAATACTTAGAGAAAAATAAACATACAAGGTGCATAGACGTAACGATGCAAGTTCAAGAAAAACAGAATAAAAGATAAGTTGAAATGTTATTACAAAATAGGAACGCCCGGTCGAAGCCGGGCGCCCAGATATCCGACTGCTCGAAGGCAGCACTTAAATTGTTGTGCTCGAAGGCAAGTTAAATTGTTACAAAGGTTACTCCGCTCGCAGGCGGGCTTCAAAAGAGAATCGTGGCAGGGCGAACAATGTTACCCTGTTCATCAACTTGCTCGGGCAGCATGATCTTGTTGTCCGCCACGTAATGAGCAGGATTTATCATCTTATCATCAAAGTTGATTTTCGTCGGATTGAGCCAGCGCTGGCGAGCGTTAGTAGAAGCGCCGATGGCAGCCTCCCTACCGGCCTGGGCTACCATTTGGATTTTTCTCTCCAGCTCGGCCCTCTCGGCCCCCCAGTCGGCTTCTTTCTTATCCATGGCCTCAAGATCAGTCTTCAGACTCGCGACCTGACCAGCGAGCTCCTTGTTCCTCTTGGCGAGCTTAGCCCGGTCGTCCTCCCCCCGCTTAAGAGCTTCCTTTTTGGCTTTGGCGAGCTGGTCGTACCTCTGCTGTGCCTCGGCCAATGCCTTCTCCTTCTCAGCCCGAGCTCCTGCAAACGAACATGGTCTAACTGTTAGTCGGTCGAGCAAACATAAAATTACAACAGACAAAAGATAAAGTACCTTGAAGTTCGCCCGCCATCTCGTCCATGATCTTGTCTATTCCCATACAGAGAGAAACACAGACAGCCATGGGTTTCTTCTTGAATCGCTCAAATTCGACCTGCCCTAAGTCCTCAAGCGAGAGAATAGGGAGGTCATCCTTAGTAAGGACCGAGCTCCGCTCTTGGTGCTTGGCCCGCTTGGGGGAGCGATCAGCAGTGTGAGGAGGCGACCGGGGCTTGTTGACCGGTTTCTTCCCTTGGCCTTTTGGGGTTGGAGGAACCTTTGATGACCCTTCCTGATCGGCCCCGGGCCGAGTTCCGTCATATCTTTTGGCTCCTGGAGTCGTAGCAGGTTTCAACACTGACTCGAGCACGTCCCAGTTCTTGCCGGCCATTCTTTCTGCAAAATACCGAGTCATGAGTTAGAAGAAAAAATTGACAGCAAAAATATAAAGGCAAAGTTCAAAAGCAAACCGATCTCGGCCTCCAGATCCCGGCCCTCGAGCAAGACAAAGGGACGGCAAGGTATGTCGCCCTTAGGGTCTGGACGCATCATGCTCGCTAACGCCTTGATCATCTCCAAAGTTTCCAAGTCGGCCTCGCCCAAATCCTTGACAGAGTAGATATAATCGCTTGGCCTCCTGCAGAAGTGAGCCTCGTTCCACATGATTGGGAAGTAAGGGGGACCGAGCATTCCGTCCGGTTGGACCTTAGAAATGGCCTTACCGGCCTCCTTAGTGGGAGCAATCCAAAAATACTGACCTCTCCAGGCCGCTCCCAATGATTCTTGGTATGCTTTGAAGAACCGATGATGAGTTTTCTGCATCTTAAAGGAGACCTACTCCCTCTTCTCTTTGTTAGCTTTCTCCCTGAGCCAGCTCAGCTCAAAGAGAGTAAAGAACAGCATGATCGACACTGGCCGACCCAACTTAGTCAGAAGGACTTCAAAAGTTTTTAGAAACGCCCATGCGTTAGGGTGGAGTTGAGAAGGGGCGACCCCGATGTGACGAAGGACGTCACGTTGAAATTCAGTGAATGGAGGGGTGATGTTCATCCTCTCGAACACGAGCCGGTACATCGTGAACTTAAGGTTGGGAGAATAAGTTGCAATGTCTTCTCCGTCTTTCATGCCTCTCACCTTACAGCCCGGCAATTCGTCGAAGTGTCTCCGCAGATCGGGCAAGGCAACATGGCCGACAGTAATAATACTCCGGTGCGAGCGAAGAGTTTCTGATACCCAAGACATATCAGATGGGTCTCGGGCTACGTCTGCTTGAACTTCGGCCGACCCTTCGTTTGATCCCCCTTCGTTGTTTATCTCCCGACCAGAGGAGCTAGCTGCGGGCAGAACTACCTCTTCCTCGTTGACCTCTTCAGCTCGGCCACCTTCGGCCTCCACCATCTCTTCGTCCGCGACTGGGACGGCGCTCTGCACTTCATCGTCATCAATGGTCACCACATCTACATCCTCCTCCTCTCCTTCCGCTCGAGATACAATGTTCTCCGGTGGTGGAGTGTTGCACGGCCGCTCATCAGAATTGGCGGACCTAGAACCAGGGCTCCTCGAGCTAGCCGATCCCCGACCAGAAGAGCGGGGAGCTCGAGCTCGCATCTTTGCTAGAATCTTTGGAAGAACCAGAATCTTTGTCGCCCGAAGACGACTTAGACTCCTCCTCATAGGGATTGGGCTCGCCCAGCCTCGACATATGCGTAGCAAAAGATTGGGACGGTTTCACAGGGATACGGGCGGTCAACTTCGTCCGTGGCATGCAAAAACACTGTGATAAAGGGATCGAGTCGTCGATCGAGCGCATTACTCATGAGAGGCGGCGACTTGGCCATCCCCGACCGACACCCCTATCACAAGGCGTGGAAAGTACAAAATACTTTCAAAGAAAAACAAGTTCGGAAAGTAAAGCGGATCGATCCATACCTTGAGCAGATGTTGTGGATCGGTCGCGAGTAAACGAAGCGACTACGGATGCAAGTCGGCGTCAGACGAGTCGGTCGCTGGCAGAGCAATTCGTGAAAGTGTGAGAAATGATCTCAGCTGAAGGGCTATTTATAGTACGGACCCATGGCGCGAAGGGGACCGGGAGACGAAGCGTCGCAACGCTTCATCTTCCCACCAATGGATGTCTTCGAACAACCTCGGAAACACCAAACGTCATGTCTTAAATGTCGGTAAAGACCAACCGTCGCGTCGGCAGGCGGCGGTTGGCGGCGGTCGAAACCGCCCCATCAAGAAAACAACGCGCGCGTCCGCTTTCGTCAAAATAACTTCACTCACGGGGCATCGATTCAAGCCTCACCGCTCTTAGCGACCTAGGCTTGGGGGCAACGCTGTTCTCGGGTGTATCGTGAAATACGAAAGCGCCACGGAATCGGGCGGGCTGCGGTCGGCCAACTCGATCGGCCCAAACACGCGGCTTGGAGCGCACTTCGCCGCGAAAACTTCGCCAAAACGGTCGGACCTCGCAATATATATCGCCATTCGCACATGGCATCGTGCGTTCTCTAACCTTGTGCTATCTCGCCTCGAGCGACCTCTCACTAGATCGTCGGAGTGTCATTGCAGTACCACCCGAGGTGTTCAACGCGTGAAGCTAGGACCGGTCCCTTCACTCACTCAACGACCGCCCCGGTCGGCGGGACAAACACTACATCAACCGCTTCATTGGTCAGTGCGATCGGTACCACCCGCGTCGGCGCCAAGACCCTGTGTTTCACCCCGAGTCCTCAACGGCCGATTTAGGTCCTCAGCGACCAGGCCAGGTCCTTCCTCAGCGACCAGGCCAGGTCCTTCCTCAGCGACCAGGCCAGGTCCTTCATCAACGTCCAGCCAGATCCTTCCTCACAGGTCCTTCCATCAGCGACCGGGCCAGGTCCTTCCGTGCGGCCAAGACCCCTGGTTCCAGCCAGGTCCTCTACGACCCAGGTCCTCAACGACCCAGGTCCTTTTATTGGTCAATGTACGATCAGTACCCAAAACCCATAAACAAAATTGATACCCAGAAACATAAATTGATACCCAGAAACATAAACGAAAATCGTAGATCTTAGCTTAGAAACATAAATAAAAATCGTAGATGGTACCCAAAACAGAAACGAAAATCGTAGATCTGAGCTTAAAATCGCTTTCAAACTTATACCCAAAACATAGATCTGAGCTTGCAAATCGCGTTCGAACTGGGTTTATTTCGTTTCTTTTCATTTCATTTCGTTCTGAACTTGGGGATGAGATGAGAAGAACAAAGGCAGCAACGAAGAGGGAAGAACACAAACTAGAAACCCTGATTATCGATTCAATCAAACCCAAATTGAGAATTAGGTTTCAATCAAACCCAATTTTGGGGTTTTTCTTCTCCTGCAACTTAACCCAAATTGAGAATTAGGTTTCAATCAAACCCAATTTTCTTCTCCAGCAAATTATCGATTCAATCTGGGGGTTTTTCTTTTCATTTCATTTCGTTTATTATTATTAATTAATGACGTTTAAGTTGATCTCATCTTTACTCAATGTCTCTGGGGATTTGGTTTCTGTTAATTTGTTAATTAATTTGTTAATTTGAAGCTTAATTGAAGATCACGTCCAGCAAAAAAGAATTGAAGATGAACAATTTGGTTTTTATTAATTTATTTTTTATTTTCACAAAAAAAGTGCCACATCATTTAATGAATCCTAGTCAGCCTGACAACTAAGACGCCACGTCAGCAGTTAACTGCCAGCGTGGCGTCTGTTAAGGTGGTGGATGGAAAATTACAAAAAAGGACCAAATTGACACAAAAATGAAACATGAAGGACCATAACGAGAAAAAAAAAGATAAAGGACCAAAATGAAATCAAGGCCAAAGATAAAGGACCAAAACAGTAATTTAGCCTTTATCTTTCACCATACACATTTATCTATCTCTATTAAAAATTTCCCTCTAAATTTCACATATTAAATAGTATTATAAATCTTCTTACTAAATATAATGAAATATATTGTATTACTCTAAAAATTAACAAGAAAATGTGTTTACAAATTTTTAAACCCTATATGAATTATATTGAAACAACTTTCTAAATTCATTTCACTTTAATAAAATAATATTTCAAAACAGATAATCTCATAAAAATTACTAACAATTATTTATTTTACAAACCAACCACATACACTACAAAAGTAACGTCTAAAATTTATAATTGATCTAAAAAATTTAACTCATACTTATACTATATATTATACTATATATTAAAAACACATGATTTATAATTTTAATTTATACAAAAAATTAATAGTGTAATTAACTGATAAGAGCACAAGGGGTACTCCAACCCATTACAATATGATGGGCCTCATTAAAACCTCCAAGAGGCAAAATCCATTGGGAAAAAGACCTAAGAATGAAAAAGAATACCTCCAAAAGTACAAGTAAGCAAAAAAAAAAGCATAAAATTTGTGCTTGCTAAAAACATAACATTTGTGCTTGATAACTATAACAAATTAATGGTTATAAAAAGAGAATCAAAAACCACATGATCCACCTACTGCGCTGCGATAAGAATAGAATGAGAAAACTATGGCGTCAAACCCCGATACACTCCTCTATAAATAGTCTTTTATTGGGTGGTGTTCTATAAATAGAGTCTCGGTCTCTCTCTAGAAGTTAGGCTTTAAAGTTAGCTTTTAAACGTTTAGGTTTGTGTGTATTTCAAAGCCAAAATATGGACAGAGGAGTGGAAGTTGAACGTAAAGATAGTGATTGTTTGGTATGTAATGATTACATGGCAATAGTGTACTGCTTCTTGTTTTAGTTTTCTATGTACTAATTTTATTTTTATTTCTTCTTTCAGCTGGAAAACAAAAGAGCTGCAAAGGTATGCCGTCACAGTATGGGTGCAGAAATTCAAGCAGAGAAAGCATTGGAGGAATTTCTTGAATAGGAAAAGATTTGTAGTCAAAAAAAGAAACGAATGGATTATCTTAAAGGAGACGTTGAAAGGTTGACCAAGGACAAGATTAAGAGGGAGAAGTAGAAAGAGAAGGCTTAGCTGCTTTCTAAACTTTTTCAGTTTATTTTAGTTTGAATATTGAACAGCTCTGGTCTCATGTTTTTAATTTTTTAAGTTTCTTTCATTTTTTTTTGGTGTTGGTTTAAGGTGTTAAGTTAGTGTTGTTTGATATGAATAAGATTAAGTTTGAAATTGTTTGAGTTGTTTGGACTTTGCATGAATCTTTTTGGTGTTGCATACCTACCTTCCTCATTGCAGTAACATAAATGAATATTTTTAGGGATTTGAATTTCCAAATTCTACTTAGAGAGTATCGTTTGTGACCTCCTCACTAAAAAGAAAATGGATCTGTTTTTGTATACTAGCCAAAAGATTTTGTTGGAGTATCTTGGGTAATATTTATTGTTGAGTGAGTCTTGGGTAATATTTATTGTTGAGTGGGAATTATGCAAGTATCTTGGATAGAACATTTTTTTTTCAAAAAGTATGCTTATCTTTTTTTTATAGAATCAAATGTTATGCATAAATGAACGCGTTATGATGGACATATATAATGAAAATGCAAACGCATGAAATGCATAAAGGAATGATTACTTGAAAAGATCAACTATTTTAATTGATTTTGTTTTGTTTTTTTAAGGCAATGCAACATGTAGATTATCCAAAGTATTATTTATGTTTTAAAATGAATTCTAACTAAAATGTATATTTTTGAATGATTAATGATGCAAGAATAATGTAACACCCTGAACTTTAGACGCCATAAAGTTGGGATGTTAACCATTTTAATACAATCAGAGTCTAACCCGTTTATGGATTTGAATAAAACATAGTCTCGAGTGATATAAATACCAAAAAGGGTAACTTAAATGACATAACTGAAACAGGTTGCATGATGTCTTTCCTTAAACATAGTTCAAATCCAAAGAACGAATTAAACTTAATACAATAATCTACACTACAAAAAACATTGAGTTTAGCGAGGGAAATATCGGGGGCTAAAAGGGCCAATTCCGTCGCTAATTGTCATTAGCGAGGGAATTAGTGAGGGACCAGTTCGGTCGCTAATTACCTCCTCGCTAATGGCAATTAGCGGAAGAAATAGTGTTCCGTCGCTAATTACCCACGACCAATTCACTCGCTAATTAGCGAGGGACACATATTCCGTCGCTAAATGCCACGACTGCACATCCCATTGGTGACTGCCACGTGTCTGCACGTCCCTCGCTAATTCCCTCGCTAAAGTCCAAATTTTTTTTAAAAAAACCTGCTTATTTATTAATAAATAATAAAACATCAAATACCTAAATCAATATAAATCAAACATTTCTAAAATGTTCCGTCAGAACAAAATAGTGAAATGTCAGAATCCGAATCAACACAACGTAAAATCAAATGTCAGTACAACACAAAATACTGAAATGTCATAACAAAATCAAATGTAAAACAAATAATACAAACAGTACTAAAAGGACCCGTCATCAGACTCCTCAAACCCCTCAAAAACTCGATACTCGGGCATTTAGTCGACTCTCGAAGTTTCTGCGCAGGCTGAGACATACTCTCCTTAGACTGAAGAAGCTCTATCACCCTCTTCATGTCATTCTCCATCTTTTGTTGCCACTCTTGCTTTTGCATCTCCATCATTTGCTGCCACTCCAGCTTTTGCATCTCACTCTCTCGCAGCTTCTGCTGCGTAGCATGCAGCTCCTCCTCCATCTTCCTAAACCGCTCTCTCTCCGAATCTGATTGAGTAGGAAATGGTCTTCGTCTTCTAGAAGCTCTAATGGGGTCAACACCAGACGGGGTCATTAATGGAGCCAAGGGCCCCGTACCATACAGGCGACCCTTGTTCCAACCCGCTACTTTCTCCCAATGTGCATTCGACAGAGCTATCAACTCAGGAGTAAGTTGACCAGGTGATTCAGAGTTCCAGGTCCCTTGAGTCGCCGGACCCATCTCCTGAGTATGTGCCTCCTGTTTTGTATAACCACAAAACATAGCATAATTAGTGCTCCATTCATTTTAACAAAGCAACATATGTATATATATAATACAATTCAAGTTGTGTATTTACCTGAGTAACCCTCGCGCGCTCCTCAACATATTGACCTTGAGTACCCTTCCTTACATGGGTGGACCTATGAAGCTCAGCAGCAGTGATAGGGCGTCCCAACTTCTTACTCTATAAAATGAAAAACATTTTCAACATTTGCTAACTACTTAACTAATGTAAAAAAACACACAGATATTTAAAATAATTTACCAATCGAATATCATGTTGAGCCTGGCTTATGGACCCAACACAGTTAAGCGAGCCACCCTTTTCTGAGTTTCTATTCTGCTTCGCCTTTTCAGAATTATGCTTGAACGTCTCTGTTTCCCAATGTGCCTTGAAGGCATTCTAAACATTTTCACCCATGTAAGGAGGCCTCACATCTCCACGCCTCAACTTATACAACATATCCGACAATTGACTACCGAACCTCAGGAAAAAAACATCTCTAGACTTCTTCATCATACTCTTGGTACCATGTCACTTTGTTCTGTATTAAGCATAATGAAAGTATGTATTAGTAATAATATTAAACATTACCAAACATTAAATTAAAACTAACAATATATAGGTACATAATGACATAATTGACATTTACCCTAAAAAAATCCAACAGCTCTCCCTTCTCTTTCTCACTAACTTTACTCCACTTTTTATGGTAAGTTTGAAAATATTTCTTCTGGATCACATATGTGATGCTTGATGAAGCTGCCTTCGACGGAACAAGCCTACATAATGAAAAAATATATCAAACAATCAAATATATATATATATATATATATATAAGTTGTTGCATAATTAACTTAAATTAAAAAAAATCCAACCAATATAATACTTACGTGTTATCATATGGATAAATGATATAGAGCTTCTGGTTGTTGATATAAACCACCTCCACTCTCTCGTCATCAACCACCTCCACTTCCGGCTCATTAGCACCATCACCACCAACATGATCATCCTCAGGTGTGGGCATAGGTAATTCTGTCGATGTGCCAATATGCCCAGTGGATATACCTATATGCTCAGTCGACGTGCCAATATGCCCAGTCGATGTACCTATATGCTCAGTCGATGTGCCTATATGCTCAGGTGGCATATGCCCAAACAGTATACCCGGGGTGGGGAAGAGTCCAAATCAGATAACGGAGTCATACCCGGGAGGTGGCATATACGAGTTGTATACCCGGGAGTGGCATATGCCCAAACAGATACCCAGAGGTGGCATATGCCCGGGAGGGAGGTGGCATATGTCCATGTGAGGGAATATGAAACCAATTGGGGCCCGATGGAGAATGGGCTGGTGGGACATCCGAGGTGGTAGTCAGGGGCGGACCAACAAATGTATTCCACCTCATTTTTCCAATATTAAGTACCACCTCATTATTTCTACTACGACTACGCCTCCTCTTGGGAGACCCTTTTGCTTTTCCCTTCCCTTTATCTTGTCTCGGTGGGTCAGAGCCTCCTCCTGAATCCATTTCTATGAAAAAAGGGGAACACACAACAATAATATTAACAACATTAATTAATGATACAAAATGTGATACTAACAACATTAATGATACAAAATGTGATACTAACGACATTAATGATATATTCATAAACAAGTTTCATCCAAAACACAAGGGTAATACACAAGAACAATAATGATAATAACAACATAAGACTAATCTAATTATTCATCTTCTTCATCTTGATTCTCTTCTTCATCTTGCTCATCTAATTCATTTTCTTCTATCACTTCTAATACTGCTTCAACTTCTTCAACATGGATGCGATCATCACGTAAGGGGTGAACTGGTTCAACTTCAATTACCTCATTTACTCCGGAAATTTCATCCACCTGATAAGGAACATCATCCTCCACATCACTGGCTTCAATGCAACCCCGTGGTTTTGTCTTAATTGCAACACACCATCCTTTGCGAGTTGATGGATATGGAACATAATACACTTGTCTCACATTTTCTGTCATAATAAATGGATCATAGAGTTGATACCTTCTATTCATTTGAATGTCCACCGTATTACATTTTGGATTCAATTTTGTTCCTCTAACCGATGGATCAAACCAAGTACAATAAAACAAAACTATTTTCTTTTCATAATCCAAGAATGGGTATTCAAGTTGATATATGTGTTGGATCACACTGTAGTAGTCATTTTCACCTCCTCCTGTTTTCCCTTTAACATATACCCCACTATTAATTGTTCTTTTTCCCTCACTCCAAGATTGAGTGTCAAATTTGTAACCGTTAACTAGGTACGTGTGCCACTCAGTCACCTCAAGAAAAGGACCATCAGCTAAGTTCCTCAAATGTTGGATTAAGGTAGTTGGTTGTGCTTCATAAACCTAAGTAACCATATATGGGAAAAATAAGTCATGTCTCATATCTACTTTAAACATTTGACATTAACACATTATTTGATTTACTTACTCTAGCCTTAAACCAGATTGGAAAACTTTCATGTATACGAACAGAAGATTCTTCGGCGGGTATACCTTCAATTCGTAAGAATGCACTGAAATGATTTATTGAAAGTTGATCAAACCATGATTTAACTTCATACTTTAAAAGTCTATAGATTAAAGACTAAATTGGAGCATACTTACTCGACATATGGTTTAACTTCAGTGCAAATGATCAAGACATGAACATGTGCTGATAGATGTTCTTTTTCTGATAAGTATTTGGTTGACTTCTTTCCCGAGGGGCGACCAGGTTTGCTAAAGACAGATAAAGTGAGCGCATGTCTTTCTTCTTCAACCTCCCTTTCATTTATATTATTTCTTGACAACATAAAGTTGTTGAAATAATGTGAACAGAAATAGATGGTTTCACGGTGTAGGTAAGCTGCGCAAATCGATCCTTCAACTCTAGCTTTATTCTTCACTGATCGTTTATAATCACCCATTAATCTACATATGAACAAATAGTCATACTAATAAAAATTTAATTAAAATAGTCATACTAATAAAAATTTAATTAAAATGTTGAAATAGATAATTACCTCTCAAATGGATACATCCACCTATAATGAACTGGTCCACCAAGTCTAGCTTCATATGCAAGGTGAACCGGTAGATGCTCCATGGAATCAAAGAAACCGGGAGGAAATATTCTCTCCAACTTACAGTTGATGAAAGGAATATTCTGCTCCATCTTAATGAGATCATTCATTCTCAATGTTGAAGAGCACATATTCTTAAAAAATTGACTCACTTCAATAAGTGGTTCCAAAACACACTTTGGTAGTGAACTAAAAGCAATTGGAAGCAAACACTCCATAAATACATGGCAATCATGACTTTTCATCGCATACATATTCTCGGTGTTCACATCGGTACATCTTGCAAGGTTAGAAGAATAACCATCTGGCATCCTCAATCCTTTCAACCATCGACAAACATCTTTCACGTCATCAGGTGTTAGACAGTATTTGGCTTTTGGTTTTAACATCTTCCCATTAGCCATTTCCACCAAATTCAAATCGGATCGATATTTGCTATAGTAAAGAGCAGAATCCAATCTAGCCTTATTATTGTCTTTAGTTTTATCTTTCACATTCATCACAAGTCATAAATATGTTATCAAAGAAATTCTTCTCAATGTGCATAACATCGAGATTGTGCCTCAACAAATTGTCTTTCCAATATGGGAGATTCCAAAATATGCTTCTTTTTGTCCAGTTATGCACTCGTCCATAACCATCCAGTCTCTCAAGTTCACCTACCTCAGTGACTTGTGGCAAGTCCATAACTCTGCTCCATATTTCACCTGGTGTCACCAAAGTCGGTGGTCCATCTTTTTCAACTACCTTGTTCTTGAAGGCCTTCTTGTTCTTTCTAAATTGATGATCTGACGGTAAGAATCTACGATGCGAGTCAAACCAAGAAGTCTTGCCCCCTCGTATTTTAGCGCGCGCCTTTGTGTGTTCCATGCAATGGGGACATGCCAATTAACCGTGAGTCCCCCAACCAGACAACATACCATAAGCAGGAAAGTCTTTAATTGTCCACATCAACGCCGCTCTCATCTTAAAATTCTCTTTATCATATGTCAAACATGCATCATAAGTCAAAACACCCCCACAATCTCTTGAGATCATCAATCGAGATGTTCCAAAAAGATATCAATGTTACCTTTTGGATTATTTGGACTAGGTATCGACAAGTCAAAAACATAAACGATTTAGTCATGCACATCTCGGAGGAAGATTGTGAGGGTAACAATGACTGCCAACAAAAGTAGGGGGTAGAAGATGATGCTTGGATATATGGAGTAAATCCATCGAGAGCACAATCCAAGTCAAACATTTAGCGTGGATTATTTGGACCGAGGCAAAATCGGAATGCACTAAATCAAAGTGTTTTCATGCTTCACCGATCTTGGATGGGTGGCGCATTTAATGTCCGAGGTAAATCCCATGCTTCACCGTTATCATAATGCCAAGTCATTTTAATGCCAAGTCATTTCTGCAACTTGATCGATGCAAACATTATTTGCAACCTTGGAATTATAGGCAAATAGAACATCGACTTCACAGGAATGGGTTTATAATTATGTTTTTCCCCTTTACAAACATTATACCTCGGCCGTCCACAGAATTTCCATTCAAGTAGCTTACCATCATTTTTACCAAACTCGTTGTTGTAATACAACATGTGCCCTTTCTCACAACAACCAATCTTCTTAAATCCAATCCCAGCTTCGAAACTAACATCTTTGCTTCATGATAATTTTTTGGCAAATTTTCCTTATTAGGTGTCGCATCCAACATCATTTTAGTCACATAGTCTAAACCCACTTCAGAAAGCTAAAAGCTTCACACACATAGATAATTTTGAATCTGGAGAGCCTTCGAACAACGATTTGTTTGAATCTGATAACAAATTATAAAATCTCTGTGCTTCTTCATTTGGAAGTTCTTCATGATTGTCATACTGAGGCTCATCAAATGGCACATTCACCCCAAGACCATCACAAATCATGTTTTTCATCGACTCAATATTTTCATTACGTGAAACACCAACACCAGAATTGCTTGAAGCTCCTACGTCAAAATTTGGAAGTCGTTCTCCATGGTCAGTCCAAATCCTATAATTAGGCCTAAACCCCCATTGATACAAGTGACATCAAATTTCCTCATCAATCCTAATAGGTACACCGTCGCATTTTAAACATGGACATCTAACCCCATTTTCCTCTTTAGCCAAATCATGTTGCCACGCTACCACAAGAAACTGTTCAACCCCAACAACAAAAGATTCCTTCAAACCCGCTCTTCTCGAATATAACCGATCATACACCCAATCACGAGCCAATTCATCTACACACATTTTAAAAATGTGTTACATTCCCATAACATTGCCAATAACATATATTAAGTTAGTGGCATTGATATCATCGCAGTGGAGATGATTTCGAGCCAAATATAGGGGTCAAGGACAACACAAAACCCTTTTCCATCCAAGTAGTGAAGGAAGTTATTTCGAACTCCCAACCTTACCGTTGTTTGTACTGTCTCGCAATTATCTCAATAGAGATGATTTCGAGCAAAATATGGGGGTGAGGGACAACACCTCACCCTTTTCCATCAACAACACACAGTCATCTAACCTAGGGTTCATCCAAAAAACACTTAAACACTTTTCAATTAACAACTCTAAAATAATACAATTTTCAATAACACTTTTCAATTAATATCTCTATTTAAGTTTTGCTCTAAAAACATACATTTTTCAATTTCAGTTTCAACAACTTAACACAATTAACAACATACACAATTTTCAATTACTAACAACAATCATCTCTAACAATATAGTTTCCCAAACAACATTCACTCAATTTTAACTCACATCTCCCACTCAATCCTACAACCTTTAAAACAAGTAAACTTTAACAACAACAACAACAACAAATTTTAACTCACATTTCACACTCAATTCAACTCACATTTCACAACAACAATTAATCCTAATACTTAATTATAACTCACAATTCACAACAATACTCAATTCTAATACATAACAACAAATTTATTTTAAAAACTAACCTCTATGAGATTGACGTCCGGTGCGGTGGTTAGGTGACGGTGCGCACTCCGGTGCGGTTGCAAAACTTCAAACACCAAAATTCAATCCTAACCAATTTCAATTTCAAGGAAAAAAATAAATTAAAACAAATTCAATAAAAAATTAAAATTAAAACAATATCATAAAAAATTGAAAATCAAAACTTACAAGAAGAGGGAAGTGGAGCTCCGATGGCGGTAGTGGTGGAAGAAGGTGGAGAGAGTAAGAGAGAAATGAGAAATGGTAAGAGAGAAATGAGAAATGGTAAGAGAGAGAGAGAGGAGATAAATAGGAGCTTTGGTGGTGGTGGTTTTGTGGGTGGTGGTGGTGGTTTCGTGGGTGGTGGTGGAAATGAGAGAAGAGGGTTTAGGTTTGGGTGGTGTGGTGGAAGAAGGTGGAGAGAAGAAGAGTGAAAGGAGAGAGAGAGAGATGAAGAGAAGCTCCGGTGGGGGGCGTGGGTGGTGGTGGTTGTGTGGTGGTGGAAATGAGAGAAGAGGGTTTAGGTTTGGGTGGTGTCGTGTGAGGTGAGAGAGAAGAGTGAAAGAATGAGAGAAGAGTGAGGGAAAGCTTTCGGTCAAACATTATGCCACTTAGCGACGGATTTAGCGATTGAATTTCCGTCGCTAATCCGTGCGCTTCCCAAAGCCTGCCAACGGTCAGAACATTTGCGAGGGACCTAGCCAATTCCGTCGCTAATTGCTTTGAATTTCGTGCAGTTCAGTTTGAAATTGGCGCCTTGCCTTTAGCGACTGATTTTCCGTCGCTAATTGTCAGGTTTGTGAGGGCCTCTTTTCCCTAGCTAATTCTGTCGCTAATTCCTAGTTTTGCGAGGGATAAGTTACCTCGCTAATGTCCCTCGTTAATTCCTGGTTTTTTTTCTGTAGTGCTGGGATTTTCATGATCAAATACTAGATCATCTAAAGCTATAATACATAACCCCTTAACTAGGGAAACTAACAATAAACTAGATCTCAAAGGATCCCTTCAACTCAATAGCCAAAACAATTGCTACTTTTCCTCAACTCGCTTGATCTTACCCTGTCAATCTGAAAAACATAACAACATAAAGGGTGAGATTACAAACACTACAAGAATTATGTGAATTACTGGCAGAACATTTCTGGCGGATTCAGTCTGCCAGTAAGTTTTCTGGCTGATTTTGGTGTTTTCTGGCGGATTTAGTCTGCCAGTACGTTTCTGGCAGATCCTATGACATTTCTGGCGGATCCAAATCGGCCAAGATGTTTCTTGGCGGAATTATCGGCAGATTTTCTCGCCATGATTCTCGCGAAATTCCCACTAGTAACTTTGTGTTATCGGCGGATTTTCTCGCCAAGAATTATCGCGGCGAAATTTCTGTCGAGAAACTGCGTTCTTGCGAGAAAATCCGCCAGTATTTGCTAACAATATTGTTACACGCCGACCATACAACAGTTAATATCATATCAAATCAAATTCTCTCTCTCTCCACAACAACACAATGTGCACCTTCTTCTTCTCCATCTTTCTCCTCTTTGCACACTTCACTTCCTCTCAACAAGAACAACCCATCATCAATAGAAGAATCCTTCACCAACCTTTACTCCCACAAAACACACTCCCACCTTCTCAACCTCCAAACCCACCTCCTTCTTCATCGCCACCACCCCCAAACCCAAAATACCCTTTTTCCACAAATGCCCCTAATGCTTCTTCCAACCCTTTTTTCCCAACATACCCTTCACCACCACCACCTCCTTCTCCTTCTAACTTTGCTGCCTTCCCTGCTAACATCTCTTCTCTTATCCTTCCACAAACCCAAAAACCCAAATCTTCCTCAACTAAACTCCTCGTCGTCGCCATTGCCGCCGTTCTCTGCGACGTCGCTGTTGTTGCTATTTCCGCCTTTGTTTATTGTCGCCGACGCCGGAAAAACTACTCCACTGATGAGGAGGTGATGAGAGAGAAGAGGGGTTGTGCGAAGGTGGTGGCTCTGTTGTTGTTGTTGTTGTGGAGGTGGTGGCTGTGTTGTTGTTGTTGTGGAGGTGGTGGCTGTGTTGTTGTTGTTGTTGTGGAGGTGGTGGCTGTGTTGTTGTTGTTGTGGAGGTGGTGGTTGTGTTGTTGTTGTTGTGGAGGTGGAGATTTTGGTAGTTGATGCGAAGGTGATGAGAGAGAAGGTGGTAAATATTTTTTTTTTTAAAATTAAATACATTACTGGCGGATTTTGGTTGCTTATCGGCGAATTTACGCCAAGAATTCATCGGGCGAATTTCCGTCAAGAATTATCGGCCAATTTCGCCAAGAAATCCGCCGATAATTCTTGGTGAAAATCACCAAGAACTGCTACTGCGAGCGTTTTCTAGCCGATTCATCGGCGGACTAAATCCGCCAGTAAAGTGCAATTTCTGGCTGATTTATACCATTACTGGGGGATTGAGTTAGCCAGTAATGCAATGAATTCTTGTAGTGAAATCTCAGTGAGTTATTTCGCGACTGCTCACTCATATCCTTTCGGTGTTTTATCTTTATCTTATCACTTGTGGTAACGTAATCCAAAAGTAGTTGAACAACGTCAACCACAGCTGGGATTATTTTATTTTATTTTATTTTTATAGGGATTTTAGAACTTTCGAGCTGTACAACTCATTCGTCCTAATACGCTGACTAAACCGATTGTATAGTGGACTTAATCCCCTAAATTTATTTGAATATTTATTATTTATGAGAGGAAAATGAATATTTCAATTTTATGTTTGAATATGAATGAAAAGTTGACAAAGAAAATAAAAATGAACTGTGCAACTATTGAAAAATAGTTATCATTAATATTTAAACAAAATAAACTAATTGAAAAAATAAAATAGAAAAGGGAGGGATGAATGATTTAAAAAGGTTATCAAGTATTCAAGCAATTGTTTATCATTTAAATTTTTAATAAAATAAGAAAAAAAGTAAAGTAATAATAATAATAATAATATAATAAAAGGGGAAAGTAAAAAGAGAGATGGAAGGTTACTTACTTCATTCTCAACTGCAACAAAGGAAAAAATTCATAGAGAGAGAATACCATGAAATATGGAGGGTCGACAAACAAAAGAGTGGCTTAGAGAGAGAGAGAGAGAGAGAGAGAGAGAGAGAGAGAGAGAGAGAGAGAGAGAGAGAGAGAGAGAGAGAGAGAGAGAGAGAGAGAGAGAGAGAGAGAGAGAGAGAGAGAGAGAGAGAGAGAGAGAGAGAGAGAGAGAGAGAGAGAGAGAGAGAGAGAGAGAGAGAGAGAGAGAGAGAGAGAGAGAGAGAGAGAGAGAGAGAGAGAAGAGAGAGAGAGAGAGAGAGAGAGAGAGAGAGAGAGAGAGAGAGAGAGAGAGAGAGAGAGAGAGTTTGGTAGGGAGGGAGAGAGAGAATATTTTCAGTGTTCTTGTTGAATCACTACTGTGGTGTCATTTACTGTGGTTCTTGTAGAAATCGAGCTTGCTGAGGAAACTTGCTCAGCAAAGAGAGCAAGGATGAGGCCCAAGATCTTTTTTTTTTGTAATATTTGTTATTTTGTGATGTTGTAAAGTTAGTGTATTTTGTAATTTCTATTTTTAGTTATTTAACACTCATTTATTAAATTAAATAACTGATTTGATTATTTTAAAAAGAAAAGGTTATTTTTTGATCAAAAGAAAAATCTAGGAAAAAGAACAAGTTAGGCCAAAACCCAATCAAGAAAATGAAGCATAGGCCCAATTAAACAAAATACTACTCCGGTCCACAGTATAAGAGAAAAAAATTTAGTTTTGGTGGTCCATAATATAAGAAATAAACATAATTTTTGAGGTGTATTAAATGATAAATCCCAAATTTACCCCTATTTAATAATGTTATCATTAATTAGGAGTGTAAATCATCATTAAATGAAAAGGCAATCTTGAAAGAAGATAAACTTTTAGCCTTATGAAATGATAATAGTTAATTTCAATGTCATTCCTTGGTATGTGAGATGTTCGGTTTTTTGTCTTACATTGTGGATCGGAGGGAGTAGTATCTAAACGAGTCCAAATACTACTCTCTCGGTCATTGGACCTGAGGCTTGCAAATGCAAAAGTAGCAAATTAAGATGATCGTAGCAATAAAAAGAATGCGGACAAAATTAGGGTATAACAAATAGTTTAAATTTTTTCTGAACACTAAAATACCCCATAAGACACTGCTTAGCATCGCAATTTATGTATTTTGTCACGAAATTATATTTTTTTTACGAAACCAATTATTGAGGAACAAACCTTGCATATTTGAACTGTTAAATTTTTTTGAGTCAAATACACTAAAACACATTGCTTAGCATATCACTTTATGTATTTTGTCATGAAATTAAATATATTTTTTCACCTAACAAGTTTTTGAGGAACATCTAAACTTTTTTCTAGACTCTAAAGCGCCTCAAATACATTGCTTAACACACTACTTTTTTATCATGAAATTATTATGTTTTCTTCACCAAAGCAGTTATTGAGGAACGAACTACGCGTATTTGAACAATTAAATTATATTTTTAAACCCTAAAATACCTCAAAACACACCGCTTAAAATATAAAAAAAAACTTCACAGGAGACCAAATACCGACTGTAGAATAACTGCAAGACGATATTGGCATTTAAAATCGGATTTATATAAGAAACGTCAAATTCTCTTTGGTAACTTTATATCTACAACTTTCTTTGTCCCCCACTGTTGGTTGTACTGACAATTTCAGTGATATGGAGATGTCGGCTCCTGAATTTGAACCTAAAAGTGAGCAATGGTAATGTGTGTGTGGTGTTTATTTCTAAAATAAACATCTACAACTTTCTTTCGGATAGAAGAATGTCTAGTCTAAATCTAAAATAAACATAAGGGAAGAAAAATATAATTTAACCTTAAATCTTACGCATTGTCAAAGATAAACCTCAAATCTTACACTCTTTCTTGCCTTTTTATCAAAAAATTTATACGCAATGTTAGTGAATGAGAGAGAATATTAGTTTCTCGAGTTTGATTTGAAACATCCTACTTTCTTTCAGTATCCCTTACATTCTTATTACTTTTCCAAACCAAAAACATAAGGTAATTGCAGTGAGGTGGTGTTTACACCCGCTCTTTCATGGGAAATAAAGTGCTTATATAAATGCAAAGTGCTATTATATCACAGGTGAGATCAAGTTGGTATGGAGAATTCAATTGAAAGTAACCAACCCAATCCGTGAAACTTATTAATCCAGAAGAAGAATTTGACCAGTACTAAAAGCACAATAAACAAACATAGATTAGGTATCACAAGCACGAAAATGATCTTAATTAAATATTGAATTTACATCACCAGCAATAACAGATTAATTTAATAGTCCCCTTGGGCCCTCCTTCCCTATCTGTCTCTACGATCTCTAGGGAGAGAAAGACAAAGACAAGACAGACATACCCCTAGAAAATTCCATTTAATTTTTTATGTTAAGAATGCCGTATAACCTAAGGCACTAACTAAATCTCACCGGTCTCAATCTCAACGATGAAAATGAAAAAAATGTCTGTTATTATTTTTTTATAAACTAGTATGCTCTCGAACCGGGTAAGATCACAATGGGCAATAAAGCTCTCTTTCAAGAGATTTAACATTTCTTTGCACGCTTTCGCTTTGGATTCGAACTTGAGGCACTTGATTAAGTTTGGAAGAAAATCCTACTATCTCACCCAAGTGCTTTTAGGTAAATGCCTGTTATTATCTTTTTTTTTAGGTGGGCAAAATATAAAAATGAAATCTCAGCAAACACCATGTTAAAATATAGACTTAGTTGGTCCTTCACTCTAAAAAACCATCTAAATTTTTGAGCGGTAAAAATAACCTACTCTAATATTGGCTACTTACAGAGTATTTCAACTAGCCTCATCACCCGCACGATGCACGGAGAGCGCTAATGTTTACGAATATAAATAAACTAAATTGAAATTTATTAATATTAAACTTGGTATAATTAGAAATCAAATAGAATGGAGTTATAGAAATTAGCCCTAATACTCGTGCAATGTGCGGGGTTAGCTAAATCTGGTTTGTGTAAAATAACCAAAATAAAGGTCATAAAAGAAGGAAGATCGACATTAGTACTCATTAAAGAAATAAAAGTGGGTGGGCGTGAGTACTCGCAAAAACTAAATATAAAAAAAATAAAGAAAATAAGTATAAAAAAATTAATTTTGTAAAGTGGTGAGTTGCACTTTACATAAATTAACTTGTGAACCATTCAAATTTTTTCAAACACTATGATAATTCAAAGCACATCGTTTAGCATAGCATTTTACGTATTTTATGACGAATATGGGAGTGGTCAATCATAAAAGACCACTATACAAGATAATGATGAGAATATGGGAGAAGACAAATGGACATCCACTAACAATCTTAATATTCATAACACTCCCCCTTGGATGTCCATTGAGGATATGCCTCATTAAAAACCTTACTTGAAAAAAAACTCGGTGGGATAAAAAATCTAGTGAATGAAAAAGAGTACAATATCCTGTCAGTGGGAGCTGTCTCGTTAAAAACCTTTCCAAGAAAACCCAGTGGGAAAAAACCATGGCAAAGGAAAAAAGAGTGCAACTTTTCTCCCCCTGAATGAAGTGTCACTTCAGAATATAAATTTCAGCATTTGAAGTTTTTCCCAGAGTGCATATGGAGCAATCTACTCCGCTGTCACTTGTGATGTATCTCCTCTTTCAATGGAGCTTTGCGGTCAGTATTATCTTCAAAACATCTTCCTTGAATTGTTGACATTTGGGCATGAAATGAAGAAGCAAGAACCATAGGTTGTTTCGTAGATCAAAGATGTTTCAAGGTCACCATATGTAGATTATACGTTGACTTGCATCTGACTTGATCTAGAACAGAAAAAATACTTTGTATCTGCATGATTAATTTGAGCAACATACATAAAAATGATTTATTCATTACAATAGCCAAACATAAAAATCTACTCCCTAACTGTCTACGATCTCTAGGGAGAGAAAGACAGACAAGACAGACATACCCCTAGAAAGCTCCATTTAATTTTTTATGTTAAGAATGCTGTGTAACCTACTCCCTCCAGACTCAAATATAATCAACAAACACTTTTTTAGGTTTATTGAAAAATGAATGTATCTAGACTATATATTGTCCAAATACATTACTTTTTCAACGAACCTAAAAAGGTGTTTGTTGTTTATATTTGAGTCCAGAGAGAGTAAGTCACTAACTAAATCTCAGAAGTCTCAACCGTGAAAATAAAAAAAAATATCTGTTATTATGTTTTTTTAGGTGGGAAAATATAAAATGAAATCTCAGTAAACACCATGTTAAAATATGAAATTTCAACCTTTCATAATATTTTATATTGTATATTGCAATAAATTTAACTAATATATGAGTGAGAGTTAGGGGTGGGAATAGGCCAAACCCAGCCTACTGAGCTTATACCCACATTTACATTAGCCCAAGCCTGCGCTCAGACTTTTTCTAAATAGATAAAAATTTAGGCATTTTTAAAAGCCTATTTAGGTAAAAGAAATTTGAGCTATAAAGCTATCAAAAAAGTCTTCTAAGCCTATCAAGACGACCTACTTAAGTAAACATAAATATTATTTTTTATTACTACTATTATTATATTTAAATTTTTACTTTTTCTTAAATTATAAATTTGCTTACATTTTTTATTTACTTAAAATGTTGACCTATATCAATTTCTGTCATATTTAACGGAATTATTATAAAATAAAGTTTAAATAGAATGTCCTATAAAGATAAGTCTCTAAAAGATTTTGTTAGATCTCAATCTCATTGATCTAATAGCTTATTCATCTATTTATAAAGTCTACATCACTCAATGATTGTCGGTTTTCTCAAAACAAATTGGTGAAATAGATTTTTAAACAGACTTTCAGGTCTTGTTAAACTTTCGAAAAGGTCAGGCTAGACCTCAAAAGTCGGCCTACACAGGCCAAGGTCAGACCTAACACTTTCAATGAAGGCCAGACCCAGACCAAACAAAGTCTAACTCGACCCAGTCTTTTCCCACCCCTACTAAGAGGTAAAAAAAAATTACAAATAGAACTTCATTATTTTCAGACAAATATTGGCTACTTAAAAAGTATTCCAACATTTAACCAAATACTAATTTTTGTTCATGTGTAGGAACCAATTTTGAACTAGTCAATCAACACCCTAACTTAACTAGACTAGAAAAAATTTAACACTTAATATGTGGAATACAAGTCACATCATGAGAGTAGACGACATTTCCATTTCTCAAAAATATTTAGTACTAAAATTTTGAGATGTAAATATATAATATATGTCGTCATTTATGTTACCACTTTTAAAAAAGTATACACT
Organism: Oxytropis ochrocephala; assembly: GCA_020916435.1. NCBI lineage: Eukaryota > Viridiplantae > Streptophyta > Magnoliopsida > Fabales > Fabaceae > Oxytropis > Oxytropis ochrocephala. The sequence goes on along the minus strand of CM037094.1, from coordinate 66,594,900 downwards.
CTAGTCCCATAGAAATTAGGCTAGTGGAGTATACCGTGATTTGTATAAAAAGTAAATATAATCCTCATTTTTTAAAATTAAGTTATCATTCGCAATGACAGTAAAAACTAATCTTTCCGAGTATTAAATATCCATTTAAATTAGAGTTGTTTTTTCCCAACAAATGTTTTTTCCATACGCACTGACTAGATGTCGAACTTAAGACCAAATGATTAAAAGACTGAAGTATCCACCATTTGTGATGTGTCACAAATGGTGAGAATATTTTATTATAATAGTTATGTTAAAATTAACGGTCCAGATTAGACCATTAAAGAACAATATCTCCAATGATCTTTAACTAAAAAAAATAATTATACGAGATATTGTAATTAATTAAGAATATAAATAGTTAATTTAATTTAAGAATTATAATTATGGGTGTTTTTAGGGTGAGGAATCAGCTAAATCTCTCGTCGTGAACCACTAAAATTAACTGTAGGTTATAGTATAAAACCTCATCAACAATTGAGATTTAATACCGATTGATTCAATCTTAACTACTCGTAGCATTTTATACAATATCGGACAATTAATTTTAATGATTCATTAATTGATCTCTCACCTTATAAACACTCGATAATAATATGTTATTATTTCTCGAACCAAGTATTCTCATATGAACCCCACAATCATAATCATAATTTTTATATAAAAAACGTTTGTAAAAATATAAATTGTAACAGTCCTATAATAATTCCCATAAAACATCTTTCTGCCCAAGTCTTTGTTCTGCTTTTGTTTTGTAGTCCCCTCTTTCTCTCTCTTTCTCTCTGTCTTCAATTCATCTTCATCCTCAATTCCAACCCAATTCCCTTCAATTCATGATTCATTAACACAACCCAAAAAGCTACAATCTTTCCCAAATGGGTTACCTCTCCCTTTCTTGCAAAGCCGAATCCACCGTCTCAACCTCAAATTCTGTAACCTCATCAAAACAAACCAAAGACAAAGACAAAGACAAAGACAAAATCATCAAGATCCAACAATTTCAATACAGTGATTTAGAAGCAGCAACAAACAATTTCTCAGACACAAAACTCCTCGGCAAAGGAAGCCATGGTTATGTCTATAAAGCCATAGTTCATGGTCGTCCAGTTGCAGTAAAAAGACCATCAAGACCTCACTCTCTTAGACCCTTCTCTTCTTCTTCTTCTTCTTATTCTCCTACCAATGAAGTTGACAATGAAATCGACATCTTATCAAAAATTCATAGTCCCAGGTTGGTGAATTTAGTTGGTTTCACAAATGATTCAAAAGATAGACTTTTAGTTGTTGAATTCATGAGCAATGGTACACTTTTTGATATTCTTCATTCATCATCATCAAAAGCACTTAATTGGGGTAGAAGAATTCGTTTAGCTTTACAAACAGCTAAAGCAATTGATACCCTTCATTCCTCAAATCCACCAGTTATTCATAGAGATATTAAATCTGCTAATATTCTTATTGATAATAACTTTAATGCAAGGTTAGGTGATTTTGGTTTAGCTTTAAGAGGCCATGATAGGCTAAGGTCTACTCCACCAGCTGGTACAATGGGCTACCTTGATCCTTGTTATGTTACTCCTGATAATTTGAGTACTAAAACTGATGTTTTTAGTTTTGGAATTTTGTTGTTGGAGATTATAAGTGGTAGAAAAGCTATTGATATTGTCTATTCACCACCTTCTGTTGTTGATTGGGCTATTCCTCTTATTAAGAAAGGGAAATTGATTTCTGTTTATGATCCTAGAATTTCACCTCCTAAGGATCCTGTTGTGAGAAAACAATTAGCTGTTATTGCTGCTAAGTGTGTTAGATCTTGTAGAGAGAGAAGACCTTCTATGAAGGAAATTGTTAATTGGCTTTGTGGTTTGTGTAAATTAGTCCCTCTTCATTCATATTCATGGAATGGTTTTAATATCAATAATCCTTGCATGATGGTTGATACTCCTGTTGTTGAAGCAAGAAATGGAAATGGATTATTGGAGGAAGGGAATTTGGATGCTAAGTTATCAAAATCTGCAATTAGATATTCAAGGAGAGTGTATTCTGATTTGGGGTTTAGTAGTAATTTGATGGATCTTATGGCTACTAGTGAGGATGGAATTGAACACAGTTCTTCTAAATCTGTTGAACATGTTTCTAGTTCAAGATTTGGAAGTGGAAGATATTTCATGAAAGGTAGAAATCTTTATAAGCCTTGTGGTACTGATAAGGATGCTTTTGGTTTGAGTAAAGGACAGATTGTTGGTGAGAGATCTTCAAAACTTCAAGATGGTGTTTCTGGATCAAATTTGAATTCTATTCCAGCTGAGGTTGTTTAGTTAATTAATTGCTTAAACATTTGATTGGATTGATGATTAGGCTTGTGATTGTAAGCTTTCCTTGCTTGCAAATTATTATACTACCTCTGGTTCACTTTATAAGAGACAATACAGTCTTTTAGTACATTGAATAACCGATGTATCTGGTATATATATATATATATCAGATACATCAGTTTTTCAATGTATCAAAAACTACATTGTCTCTTATAAAGTGGACCGAAGGTAGTACTTGTTCTGTAGAGTTTGTTGTTAGTTCATTATTTGTGGATTTAAGAAATGACCTCTTTGAGTTAGTGATAGGTATTTTGATTGAAGGGCACATTACTGATGTCCCCTTAAACATCTTTGCTAAAGTTTTTTTTGTTTTTTGTTTTTCAATGTTGTTCCCTTCAATAACAAAAGCAAAAGCCAATGTATGTATGATTCAAGAACAAATCTGTTGTTACAGGACATATATGAAAGCTGCTGCAGAAAAATTGTAAAAGCTCTTCAATTTGATTGATAGTTGAATAACCTGTTTGTAAATGCTGTTGTTGTCTTTTTTTTTTTTGTCTTTGACAGTTCTATTGCTAGTGTTTTGATATTCTTGTATGCTCAATTAACTTATTTCAAGTCGACTAAAATTGATTTTGCCTCTAGAATGAATTATAACTTGAAGTTGTGATTTGAAGCTTTATTACATCCAAATGTGACTTAAAGCTCTTTGCCATTGGAATGCATTTTGCAAAATCCTAGTCCTTCTCACATCCTTAAACATGTCATGTTTTTGTTTGGTGAGACATAAATTGAGCATGTGTTGCCAACTAAACTTCACTAATTAGGTAAATTTGCCTTAGACCTTGTGTCTCCCTTGGCAATAAAGCAAATTTAATCCACAGATCAAGTTTGCTTTGAGAAAATTGTGGAGTAGATGAATATGCCAGTTTTTTTGTTACTATGTCATTAGTAGTGTGTAGTGGACCCCACAAAGTTTGGATATTGGTCATGTTGTGGTCACTAGTTAGTTGAAGAAATTTGCATTATCACTCTCACCAAAGTGTAGCTGCTTTGCTTTTGCTTGCTTAGGTAATAATACAGACAGACAGCTAGGTAGCAGAAAGTAAGGATATTTTAAATCTTCAACTTTCCTATTTATATATACAATCCTTCTATGTTTCATTCACGTGCATCTCTTGATAAACCAACAAAATTATGCTTTTCCCACAGTTTGGAATCTAGTCTAGTAAAACTGAATACATATATATATGTACAGTTTTTATCTGGTTATATTTAGTGTACATTTTAGTTTCTTTTCTATGCACTTGTATTATTGTTATTCGGCTCTAATTGCAATATTGTTATCTTAATATCAAGATTATACACTATGCCCAATTTTAGGTAGATTTGACACTTTTTGTATATTAAAATACTTTATATACTTTGTTCTTTGTCGTCACACACAACATGTTTTTCGTTAAATAACAGCACTTTATTTAATTAAAGTTTGATGTTAGGTAGTGAGGCCCCGGTTGTTGGAAACAAATGAAATTAAGACATGTTTCTTAATATGATGCTATTTAATTAGTTTATATAGAATCTATTTTTTGGCGTTCTTTTCGCAAAATAAATAAATAATCTTTTCTAGCTTTCTTAAAAGGAATCAGACATGAGATCAATCAATGATGTAACCAAGCTTGATTGATTCTAATATTAGACTATCCACCCTGGCTGGATATGAAACTGTCCATTTTGTTTTTTCTTCTCTGTCGTTTTTATATCCATATCGTTGTAGTTGCCAACCCACCTTTTTCATCATGAATCTTAATAGTCACTCCATATCCATATATATATATATATATTTCCTTCAAATACTCATATACAACATGCCTCCAGACTTTTTATTTTAAGCTAAATGTCTTCATTCATTAGATAAGAAAAGACACATTACAGCTTAGTTAGTTAAGCATCAAGTGTTAGGGCATTCCCTAACCATATAAGAAGCTTAGGCCAAAGTAAAATTACATCAAACCAAACATGTAATTATAACAACAAAGCCAACATCTTCCACACATGGTTATTGGCCAAATGAGGTGAAGAGACCACGGTCTTTGAATCTATCCAATTACGGATCACTTTTTGGACTGTCGCAAGCTCAAATCGACTATAATAGGCATCATGTTGGTCCAATTCAACCATAAGCATGTTAGGCACTTGCGTGTCAGAGGAGAAGATAAGGTTGATGAAAATCCTAGCTCCAACCTTACACTTCTTTGCAATCAACATTTCCTGATAGACTAAGCAAAATACTCCAAACAAATTAAACAGAAATGACAATAACACAAAATTGAAAATAAAACTGGCAGGCCCACAGGAAGCTACCATTGCTGAACGACAATCTTCCCTATTAGGGAAAATCCCAAGTCCCACATTGACTAGTGATAAGGTCTCTAGAGGGTTTATAATGAAGAGGCAACCCTCACCTTACATGCCCTGCCATGTGGGGTTGAGTTAAGCCTAAAACCACATTCTAAGATGGTATCGTGAGCTCTATCCTAGATCTATCTACCACCTACCATTAAAAAAAAACACGCTACAAGCCCAAAATAAAAATAAAAAGGTGTTGCGCGTGAGGGGGTGTATTAGGGAAAATCCCAAGTCCCACATTGACTAGTGATAAGGTCTCTAGAGGGTTTATAATGAAGAGGCAACCCTCACCTTACAAGCCGGTTTTGTGGGGTTGAGTTAGGCCTAAAACCACATTCTAAGATTCCCAGATTGGTTTTGGAGGAGGACGAAAAGGGGCCAAGGTCACAATGAGCGAGTGTAAAAAATGTAAATATATTAATCAAAATTGCTCTCAAATTCTTTAAATTATTTTTGGTAGCGGATTAGTTCTTTAAGTTTTTTTTTTCATTTAGGTTGTTTATGCCACATAACGTAAACAATGTTATCCCTTTTTTCCTTCTCCATTCCAAAGAACCTGACATGGTTCTAAAGTCAATGACATGGCATATAATGATGTCACAAACATAAAATACGTGTCATAGTAGTTTTTCCCCAAATTCATGAAAACGAAATTAGGGTTAAGAGCGAATGGCGATTGAAGGGCGATTTGAGAGAGATCAAAGGTTTTGAAGACTCCTACCTTTTCTTCTTTTTCGGTTTGAAAGGCAGCCTAGGTACGATACAAATTGAAATGTCCCTATCATAGCAAGGAATGTTGACATAAATCTTCTTGGCAATAATGTTGTCGAGTTTGAGGCCAAACATTTTAGGGTCTTTGACATCCGTAAACTTCGTAAATCCAAATCTCCTCCCCAACCTGTCACGTTTCGCCGGTATAACTACATCCACCACCTTCCCATACTTCTCAATTACCACATACATCTCCTTTGCACTAAAGTCATTAGGTATCTCAGAGAAGAAGAAAGAAGCCATCTCTCAATTGGTTGCCATCCATCGCTTATCTCCAGCAGCCTCCATGGGTTTCATCGTTTGTCTTAGCCTCCTTTGGACTGTTGTCCATCCTTGCACGTGTCACCTTGCGTTTCCTCACCATTCTCTCTTACCTGAAAAACTTTTGTAATCTGATGTTGCACACATATATGTCGAGATTCACACTTGTGGGAGGGATGTTGGGTATCTAAAGTGTGAGGAATTTCACATTGCCTCATAATGAACAAAATAAAGATATATAAGAGGCTATATCCACGAACCTATCACTTCAAGGTTTTAGAAACAAAATATGTGACACACGTTTTTTATTACCCACAATAAAAAAATAAAAAAATCGAAACAATAACACCTACTCCCTCTGTTCCACAATATATGTCGTTTTTAAGGGAATATTTTGTTTCATTTTACTTGTCGTTTTCAAAGCCCAATGCAACATTAATTATTCATTTGTCAATAATAACCTTAATTATTTATTACAGAGAGAGAATATATAGAGTGAAATAATAAATAGTTGAGAGTATTCTAGAAAATATATTAATACTTTCATCAAAAACAACAAAATTGATTAGTCTTCTTGGTTTTTGTAAATTATCTTAAAACGGCATGTATTGTGGAACAGAGAGAATATCATTTAAATTTGTATTTTTCTTGCCCTTAACTCCATGCCTCCTTTGGAAATAACACAAGAAATGGCCTTATCTGAATGCTGAATTTACCTTCAAAATTGAGTTTTCATTTGTGTGAGGTGAATATCATTGGAATCATCATAAGGACAATAATTTTGCAATTCAGAATTGAATTCTACAATAAATTAAGAAAATGACTACACAGACACCGAGTTATCCTCATTCGGTCAGAGCCATTGTTGCAGCCAAAATGGTTTCCACTACAGACAATAACATCCATTGTTAAGATAAATAGAAAGAGACTATCTAAAATGTTAGCTAGCTTCATAATCCAAGACACTAGAACAATGTCTGTCTTTTACTGTTTAACTGTTTGCATTAGTTATGAAAATTTATATTCCTTTCCTTAGATCAAGGCTTTACAGCTTAGAAAACTTATATCTCTTTTTTGAATTTCTCATGTTTCATGTGAGATTGGTGAATATTTTTAATGTTAATTAGTTAATCCATAAAACAATGTTCATGCATCAATAAACCCAAAACTCTGAAATCAGTGTGGTAATTTTGTGAAATCAATCAACAATTAGTATTTGAAGGTTTAAAGATTTGGTTCTTGAATCTAATGAATTTTAAAATAATCTTTAAAAATTTAAAATTTCCAGTCACATTAACTTTTTAGAGGCAATTTTATGAACTAAATTAACCGATGCAAAAATAATCAAGAATTTTTTATGAACTAAATTTTATAACTTTTTGAAATTTTGTTAGTTTCATTTTAGATGCTAAAATAGTGAATATCTCTATTTTTGTTTGCTTGAGCTAGGGTCATTATTAAGCTTGTTATACACCCATTCTTTTTACCTTTTTGAAAAACTATAATCATTGAAGAAATCACTTTATTTACGGGATCTAAAAGGGGTCACCTATGAATGGAAGCTTAGTTCTAAAAAGGGGGAGAAAATGTCAAAAAAGCTCCAACAATTCCATAAAGAGTCAGCTCTTCTGTGTCTTTACCTCAATGGCATCTTTAGGTGAATTGAACAACTTTTATATAGGATAAATCCTTGTAGCAATATAGAGATTTGCGCTAATGTCTGATTAGTTGAACACATTATATGAACAACAGCCTATAGCTTTCTTTGAAAGTTTCTAAATTTATCTTTCAACATTGTTGCACATGCTTATTATAATAAAGTTATCGGTTATTTGACCCCGTTAATGTAATTTGCGGGGTAATTACCCATATAGTGTGCAACTTTTAAAAAAGGTACTTGTATTAACAATGGTGAGAGACATGATCGAAATTGCAGAGAAAACAAGAGAAGAAAAATGTTTGAAATTCACAGTGTGTTAATCTTGCAATTCAATGATCATTACAATGAAGGAGACTATGTTATATAGTAGCTGATAATAGAGCTAACTATATTCTGTTATCTAACTGAATCACATAACAACTAAAACTAACTGATAAACTGCTAAACTAACCTACAACTAACATGTAACAGAAACAAGCTATTTAACTTATGCACTAAGTGATCAAAACGGTAACTTAATACTCCCCCTCAAGTTGGGAGGAAGATGTTCTTCAATCCTAACTTGCAAATGAGCTGAGAGAACTGCTTCTTTGGGAAGGGTTTAGTCAGAATGTCCGCTAGTTGTTGCTGGGAGGCAACATGGATTAACTTCAAAAAACATGTGTTTACATGTTCTCGAAGGAAATGACAATCAATGTCTATGTGCTTGGATCTCTCGTGAGTTGTAGGATTTTCAGCTAGTTGAATAGCTGATTTACTATCACAGAGCACCATGGTAGAGGCAATATTGATCTCAAAGTCTCTCAACAATTGTTTTATCCAGAGTAATTCTGAGTTGACTGCTGCCAAAGCCCGGTATTCTGCTTCTGCAGAAGATCTTGCAACCGTGACTTGCTTTTTGGACTTCCAAGTAATCATGGAACTTCCTAGGTAGATACAATAACCTGTTGTGGATCGTCTACTCACTATACAAGATCCCCAATTGGCATCCACACATGCAGAAAGCTTAAGGTTAGGTTCAACAGGGAAAAGAATGCCCAAACCTGTTGTACTTTTCAGGTATTGTAAGAGATGATTTGCAGCTTGTAGATGAGTTGTTCGTGGCTTGGCCATAAATTGACTTAGTTTGTTGACTGTGAATGTGATGTCAGGCCGAGAGATTGTGAGGTAGATGAGACGACCAACCAACCTCCTATATTGAGAAATATCAGCTAACAACTCACCATCAGTATTATTTAGCTGAGTTCCAGGTTCCATAGGAAGATGTACTGCTTTTGATGATGTGAAGCCAGTGTCCATGAGTAATTGAAGAGTGTATTTGCGTTGACACAAGTGTATTCCTTGCTTGGATCGAGCAATTTCAAGACCTAAAAAATATCGAAGATTACCAATAACTTTGAGCTTGAAGTGAGCTTGGAGAAGAGTTTGAACTTCAGAGATAAGATGACTATTAAGACCAGCAACAATAATGTCATCTACGTACACTAAAAGGGCAATGAAAGTGGAACCAGATCCTTTAATGAAGTGTGAGTGGTCTGCAGAACTTCTTCTGAAACCGAGCTGAGTAATGGTGGAACTAAACTTGTGAAACCATTGTCTTGATGCTTGTCTTAGCCCATAAAGGGACTTTTGAAGTCTACAAACTTTGTTCTCCCCCTGACTTGGATAACCTAGAGGTAAACGCATGTAAACTTCCTCATCCAACTCACCATTTAAGAAGGCATTATTAATGTCAAGTTGTAGCATTTTCCAATTGAATTGAGAAGCAAGGGTGAGAAGGATTCGAACAGAAGTAAGCTTAGCAACAGGGGAGAAGGTGTCCAAGAAGTCTATGCCAGCTTGTTGAGTGAAACCTTGAGCTACAAGACGAGCCTTGCATTTATCTAGAGAGCCATCAGCCTTATACTTGACTCTATATATCCATTTACAGCCTACAGGTCTCTTACCATGAGGAAGAGTGACAATGCTCCATGTGTTATTAGTTTCTAAAGCAGCTAGTTCTTCAGCCATAGCCCTTTGCCAAGTGGGATGCTTGATGGCTTGGGAATAGTGTTGAGGTTCAAATATTGAAGACACATTGAGAATGAAGTTCTTGTAAGGAGGTGATAGCTTGTTGTAGGAGAGAAAGGATTGTATGGGGTAGTTAACATTGTTACAGTCATAGTCTTGTAGATGTGATGGAGGAATGTGAGGTCGAGATGAACGTCTACAAGGGACAATGGGAGGTTCATTGTTAGCTGCATGAAGTGTCTGATTCTGGGTAGGTAAAGTGGCAGGTTCATTTGGATGGTCTGGTATAGGTGCAGGCTCATTTGATTGTTCGGGTACAGGTAGTGGTATGACAGTAGATGGAGTATCTGGTTTAAGCTCGGTATGTTCAGTGAGGAGGGAGGGCAGTAATTGGTCATTGAATAAGGTTTGAGACAGAGAACCAGTGTGAGTTTTGTGATATGGAAGGATGGTTTCACAAAAAACAACATCTCTAGAGATGATAAATTTGTTGGTGGTGGGATCTAGGAGTTTGTAACCTTTGATGCCGATAGGATATCCCATGAAAATGCAAGGGGTAGATCTAGGAGAGAATTTATGTCTTTTTGAAGGAATGGTAGAGGCAAAGGCAAGGCAACCAAAAACACGTAACATGGAGTAGTCAGGTTCAACTTTATATAGACATTCAAATGGAGAAAGACCCTTTAAAGATGGAGAAGGCAGTCTGTTTATCAGGTGTGCTGCAGTTGAAACACATTCACCCCAATAGGGTATAGGCACCTTGGATTCAAAGTAGAGAGACCTAGCCACATTTAAGAGGTGTTGGTGTTTTTTTCAACTACGGAATTTTGCTGGGGGCGATATGGGCATGACAGTTGATGGAGAGTACCCTGTGCTTGAAGGAATTGATGGAGAGAAAGCTCCTTGGCATTATCAGTGCGTATGGCTTTGATGGGTTTGTCAAATTGGGTCTTGACAAAAGAGAAGAAACACTGGATGAGGTGGGGAGCTTCTTATTTTGCCTTCATAAGGTGTACCCAAGTGAACCTTGTACAATCATCAACAATAGTTAAAAAGTAAAGTTTGTCATCATGTGTAGGTGTGTGAAAGGGTCCCCAAACATCACAATGTATAAGATCAAAAGGACAAGGACAATGATTATTATTAGAAGTAAATGGCAATCGATTCATTTTGGATAAAGGGCAAACAAGACATGAAGAATTGGAACAAGCATTTTTATTCAAAGACAATTTTGAGTACAACAACTTCAAAACCGCATCAGATAGATGCCCTAGGCGTGAATGCCACAATTGTACAGAACTAACAATGTTACAAGTATTGGAATTACATTTATTAGAATTGACAGTATTGGAATCTATGATATTACAAGGAAGAGCAGTAAAATCAGAGACAGATGCAGTATGAAAATAGAGTCCATGTTTAAAGTCACTCTTGCCAATCACCTTGTGATGGAGAGCCTCCTGAATCAAAAATGAATTATCAGAAAAGGATATGTTGTAATTTGGATCTTGATGCAAGCAACTGACAAATATTATATTGACATGGAAATCAGGAATGCAGAGAACATTATTGAGAACTAAACCAGAATCTAGTGTGACAGATCCAGTGGCAGTGACACAACTCTTGTGCCATTTGGTAAGGTAACAAATGTGTTTGTGAGTGGAGTGAATGAACTAAAAGAACTTAAAGAATTGCATATATGAGCAGTGGCACCCGAATCAATAACCCAATCAATGGAATGTAGAAAAGAGAAAGCAAATAGTAATGTACTCAATGAATAAGAAAAATGTAAGAAGTATAGAGTAACATCACCAAATGAATCTTTCGATTCATAAGCAGCAGTGACAGTCTTAGCCATTTGAGCTTGAAGATAGTCAATTAGTTGTTGATATTTTTGGTTATCAACTTGAGCAGTATTACTGGAGCCTGAGTTAGCAGTGACCTGCAGAACTTGTTGATTGGTAGAGGAAGGCATGGATTTCTGATCATTGCGCTTTAGACCTGGTGGGTATCCATGTAGCTTGAAACACTTATCCTTTGTGTGACCGAAGACACCACAGTGAGAGCATTGTGGACGATCACGCTTAGGACCTTTGCTATTGTTTGAAACAGCAAATGCTATCGGGGACGATTCTGCAGGTGTAGTGGAAGATATCTGGCGTTGTTTTTCATCTTGCAGAATCATAGAATAGACTTTGTTGATATCTGGAATCGGTTCTTGAAGTAAGATGTTCCCACGAACGTTGCTGAAAACATCGGATAAGCCCATAAGGAATATCATAACTTGTTCTTTGCGAAGAAAAGAACCACCACAGTCACAATCAGGGGTAGATCAAGTGAAACTAGGGAATCCCATAGACCTTTGAATTTGCTGAAGTATGCACTGACAGAAAGGGATCCTTGAGTGCAAGTGATTATCTCTTTCTTCAATTCATACACACGAGGACCGCTACTCTGCTGGAAACGATGCTTCAGATCGCTCCATATCTCATATGCAGAGTTAGCATAAAGAACACTGGTGTGCAATTCTTTGGATATGGAATTAAGAATCCAAGAAGTGGTCATGTCATTGCTACGTTGCCATTTGGGAAGATCATCACTATCATCAGCAGGTCGAGGAATAGTGCCAGTGACGAAACCTAACTTGTTCTTGGCCCCAAGGGCGATGCGCATCGCACGACACCAAGAGCCATAGTTACCACCGAAATCTTGAAGAATTCGAGAGACGAGAATGGCACCGGGGTTATCGGAAGGATGCAAGTAAAAGGGATCTGCGCCGAAATCGGCCATTGAAGCAGGAATGAAGAAGGAGAGAAAAACACGAACGAAAGAGACGATCGGAGAAAAAGAAAGGAATTGAACGGCGACGCAAAACGAGAATCAACGAAGAGTGCGGAAGGGAAACGTTTTTGCGACTGATACCATATTAACAATGGTGAAAGACATGATCGAAATTGCAGAGAAAACAAGAGAAGAAGAAGAAGAAGAAGAAGAAGAAGAAGAAGAAGAAGAAGAAGAAGAAGAAGAAGAAGAAGAAGAAGAAGAAGAAGAAGAAAATGTTTGAAATTCACAGTGTGTTAATCTTGCAATTCAATGATCATTACAATGAAGGAGACTATGTTATATAGTAGCTGATAATAGAGCTAACTATATTCTGTTATCTAACTGAATCACATAACAACTAAAACTAACTAATAAACTGCTAAACTAACCTACAACTAACATGTAACAGAAACAAGCTATTTAACTTATGCACTAAGTGATCAAAACGGTAACTTAATAACTTGCATGAGTAAGGGGTGGTATGGATTATCAAATTTGAGAAATGAAACATTCATTGTCTATATCTCTCTCATCTCTTATTTTCTTTCGTATTTTTCTATATTTTCTCTTCTCTTTTATGCCTAAAATCACATAAAGTTAGAGAAATGAATTCTCTATTTTTAGTGCGGAAAAATGCACCAACATTTGTCTCTATGTCTCTCATCTCTCATTTTTTTCCTCATATTTTTCCTCCATATTTTTCTATATTTGCTCTCCTCTTCATGCCTAAAATCACCTAAAGGTATGTGCATTTGCCCGCCATCAAGGTGGAGAATCAATGTCCAAGTGGTTCTCCCATATGTGACATCACTCTCTCTCTCTCTCCATTCTTTCTCCCTCTCTCTACCCCTCCTCTCATCTCTCTTCTATATATTTTATCGTATCATGACCTCTCTCTCTCTCGTTCTTTATAATTTTCTAATTATATTATAATACATTTTATATAAAATTATTACAAACCTCGTAAAGAGAATTATAGTAAATTATATAGTTTTTTACTCGTGTCTTCCAATGTTCACCAAATATCACAAAATGTTGTCCACTACTGTACTGCCCTATCCAGTACTTACATGTTTGCAAATCAAACTGATCTTATATTATGTTTTTCAAATTAGACTAGTGAGATCAAAAAAACAAAAGGTCTCTTGTCACTAATGGATTTTATAAAATCATACAACTATTCTGATCTTTTGCATCTTTTTTCGACATTAGGTATCGACATCTATAGAAACATTGGTGTGCCAAATAGGGAATTAGACCGCACGTGAGAGGAGACTTTCTCTTTAGGTCCATGGCCCGCATTATTTGAGAATCAATGTCAAGAGTTATTCTTAAATACCCATATATAGTTGCGCCTTTAAAAGACAAAATCGTGAAGACCCACATGTAAGTCGAACAAAATCTAAAAAAATTGATGTCGGAACTTGAGGTAGAAACAGTTTCTAAACCTATTTCAAACACATAATTATTTGATAGCATATTTTAATAATAATTTGATTGAAAGTACTACCCTTTACATAAAATCCAAAAATATTGAGAGACCTTGTAAATAACTATCGTGAGTATGAGTATAGGGGACAGAAAAAAGCGGGATACTCTTTTTGCCATTTCCAGTGACGGATCCAGAAATTTTCTGTGGTAGGGGTAAAAATATTGTCTATAATATTTTTCAAAAAAAAATTAATTTTTACAGTTTACATAATTTCATGACAAAAAAACTTAAAATACTTAAATTTCTACAAATTACAAAGCTAAAAAGAAGAAAAATTAATAACAATGTATCCTCTATTTTATGGTCTCTTATGAATTTCTACAATTATATTAACAAAAATTATTATATGGGGTCATCACCTATTTTTTTGTGGGGTCAAAATAAAATTATTGTGTACATTACTAACTAAAATAATTTTTTAAGTTAGGGCAAGTGCCCCCAATTACTCTCACCTAAATCCGTCCCTGGCCATTCCCTAGTAATTTTTCTCACATTCCCTCCTTCTGAAAATACTAAAATACCATTAACACCATTAATTTTCCTAAGGTTGCTCATTTTAACCTGATATGTGGTTAACACACAATTAATTCCAAATCCAATTGCATAAAATCTGGATAAATTCATTATGGTTATAATTAGATCTGTATCATGTTTTCTGATGGATGTCACTATCCAAATAGCTGGAGATTCATAACCAAATATTTAACCAAAATAGACCTTTTGCTTGCTTTGTGAAACTTCGTACTTGCACTTTACTCATTAGTGCTCCGTCACAGTCATAGAAACACCACGGTTTGAAGAAGTTAAGGTATATGTTAGAAGTGGTGTTTCTATAACATGTTGTCTCCGCAATGCAAAGACATGTGCTTCTTTCATTGATGCCATTATGGATAAAAAAGTGGTGGTAATAGTGCGGTAAGAGGTAATTCACCTTTAAAAGAAAATGTTGGAGAGAAGGTTCTTTTGTTTAAGAATCTTGAGTTTAAAACCCCTTGAAGGGGAAGGAGTTGGATTTCAAACTTGTTCTCCAATAACATGAAAATGGTTTCATTTAGATGATTATATTTTATTGTTAAATATGTCCTGTTGTGGCTGTTTGAATAGAAAAATTATCAACAGGGAGCAGAGGAGCGAGTTCGTGTTCCTCTAGTTCTACTCAAATGGAAGATCATAAGTTCTAAGCAGGGCACTTATGAGTGTTCATCCTTAATAACAAAGATGTCTTTAAGGAATGAATTTTTCTACATTACAATTTCAGTTGAGCCGGTCATTTTTATGTCATTTTATCCACTTTACTTTTTGTTTGTATTTTTTGAATTGGCCCTGAGAAATGAGAGTTTACAATTACTCATATACTTATGTTATGACCTAGAAGTCCAATGAATGAATCCATCATCTACACACATTTTTTCTCTTAATAGTTGGAATTGCTGCCCATTAAAGCTGGATTTTCCCAGATTTCTCCCTAAAATACAAATTCCCGTCTAAACATCAAACACAAAATAGGTTAACAATGTCACTTAGAAAATGATTTGATACACATAAACCAATTAATGAGATGAGAGAACATAATCATACTCATTCTACTATGATTCTTGTTATCCGACATTGACTATCGAATAAGCCCTTAAACTACCAATTTAGATAGCAAATTAATCAGATCCATAATCTACATTCCTCGGTGTTGCATTCATGTTTGAGGGAGCCTGGGTTTCCCATCATATTAGCGCCTAATATACATTAATCATCATTTCACGTCCCGAAAAATTTTCCAACAAATTTTATCCTAATAAACACCGAGATTGTTTCGCACCCCAAGTCCCATGCCTTGGGGAGCCTGTAGATATCAGTGCATCTAAATCTAAATCACAAACATGTACAGCCTTGAGAAATTAAGTAATGGGCGATTAAATAAACATGATGCTACATTATTCACGTTTGGTGGTAAAATCAATACTTATATGACTAGTGTACTACAAATATTCTTTAACAAAAAAAGGAAACATCAATCTATAACCGACATTAGAACAGCTTGACCAATGGTACCCAACCAGAGGGGTGTGGTGGGGAAAAAACCATCTGGAATTTTAGAGAAAACAAACAGACAAAACACTGTTCTCCATAGTACAAATATTTGTCCAAAAACAATCTGCTAAATTTTGTCTGATCATTTCCTGAAAACTACCAAGAGTAACAGCTTTAAATAATAGTCAATGTGAAAGCTGCAGACACTGCAACAAATTGTAGAAGTGCTTAAAATCAAAACCCTGCACCTGCAAATCCAGAGACGGCAGTAGTCTTGTGGAAGTTGATGGGAGAATCAGCAGCAATCACTACTGCAAGACGCTAATCACATGAAGTTCTCCAAAATCAGCATACCAAAAAAAAAATCTGTATCTTCTTAACTTAATCTGACACTCTGCCTTGTCTTAATCATTCGCTTCAGTGAACCTAACCAGGACTGGCATTCATCCCATTCAGTAGTAGTAAGAAGAACCTGTGACAAAGGTAAGAGAGTGAAATTGTAAGTTTGATGCATGTTACTGATACAATTAGGTAAATGCTAGAATTACCAATTGCAATTTACTTACCTGAATTTGTAGGGCAGTACCAAAATCACCATTGTCTAACGCCTGAGAAAGCTGAAGGAGCTTATCAGCAGCATTTTTGGAGATGTCACCACTGTTCAACTTCGCAAACAATCCACCAAGTCTCTTTGAGTTGTCTTCTATCTCCCGCCTCTTTGCTGGGTTTGCACGTGAACCTCCCAGTGCTTCGGATGTCTCATTGAAAAGCCTTGTCAATGTTGAGACTATAGGCATTTGATGCGCTGGCATAATAAATAAAAAGTAAACCCAAAAGGTATTGGACAACAACACATGAGGAACCAAATGAATTGTATAATTTGAGATTTATGCCTCCGGACCCAGATATAAAATAAACACCATCAAATTTAGACAGTCTTTTAATTTAAAGAAAAACTTAGTCACTGGAAAAAAAAAATTACCAGGTACTTTTGAAGTATCAGCTGTCTGCACAGTAGGTGGTGGAGCTGCCGGTGCAGCAGCTGGTTGCACAGGTTGTGGTTGAGGTGGACTGGGTGGTTGCATTGATCCCACCCCAGGTCTTGGGACACCAGCAGCACCAGAGATTGGCATGAATCCCATTGGGTTTGGGGTAGGTGCCGCAACTTGTGGTAAGTTGTGGGCATGATTCAAGCTCACTTGTGAGGGAGCGGGAGGTGTAGGTTGGTAAGGTGGATTGCTGGTTGTCTGGAATAAAGAAAGTCACTATTTATAACCCACAAGTAGCCAAAAATACTTGATAATGAAATTAAAGATATACATACATTATACAATTGAGAACCCAGCGTGGGCTGCTGATATTGCTCCACATTTCTAAGCACGGGAGGAGTCTGAGGATCAAAAGTTCTCAAGGGAGGTGGTGCTACTGCAGTATTTGAGAAGTTCATCTACAAAAAAAACGAATTCAAGATTAAAAGCATAGGAGAGAAATTATCAATAACAACTATTTTGAATTTTCTTCGGAATATAACATTGAAATCACTCAAACTTATTAGCTATATGCTTTTAAAATATAAAACAAATGCACAAATTGTTTATACAAAGAGGACTTCCAACTCAAGCCCCCACTAAATGGAAATAGGAGAGAGGCAGGCAGTGCATGAGTTTTCCTCCGTTGTTCCTACCAACAACAATAAAAATAAAGCAAAGACACTCCATCCCTAATGTTATCTACATGTCTTAGCAATCGTGAATTACAAATGCCTTGCAAAACGTGAGATTTCAAATGTACTTACTGTATCCCAATGATATGATTACCACTGATTGAGTTTGCACATAAATCCCAAACAACTTTTTTGCTCTTCCAAAACAACCATTCCGAGTCAAAAATAACACACTAAATATATACTACTACGTATGGTGCACTTTAGCAGTCAGCAATGAATTGGCCAAGGGTGCTCAAGGGAAATATATCTTCACGTTAAACTAGTGTTCTTTGTTCGTAATCATCTTAAAAGCAAATTTTAAGAACAGTAGTTAACACAATTTCTATGCTAAGGCAACATTCACACTATACATTCACTTCAGAACTAATTTGGCCAAAGATACAAATTTTTAAAGGAGAATAATAATATGCATATGATGAGATTTGGCCTGTGCTCACAATCTGTTTGATATCTTCAATGAACTGTAGTTTATGTAATTTAATTATGAGCAGTAAGTTGGCTCAAATTCTCTTTTCTCAAAAACTTGAGGGGACAACTCAAACTCATTGACCAGTAAGCACTAACTCCATACATATTGTCCACATGTGCAACAACTGTTCCTTTTTTATGAAGTTACATGATACGACAACATACCTGGGGAGATTGGGGAACCTGAGTAGTCTGTGGTGGAACAAACAAATTAGGTTGTTGGGGTTGCTGGTGTGGAGCAGGAGCACCATATCCTCTTCCATATCTAGGATCAAATGGCTGTTGATAGCTTTCAGGATATTGAATTTCAGAAGCACCATGCTGCACTTGAGTGGATACTGGATCCTGAAGAACAAAGATCAAAAGGTATAGTTTCAAATGACGGTGAGACAATATGTTTCCCACCAAAAGAAAATGATGAAGTACGAAGTTAAAGTGACTACCTGGTAATAATTTCTATTATAATTGGAATTATCAGCACCATAAAAGGATCCACTGTGTGATTGAGAATTTTCATAAGCAGTAGTTTTTAAGTCTTCCTCTGCAACCATAAGTTGAAAAGGGAAAAAAAGTGAAGACAATACAGGTGTAAAGATAGCTTCAAATATTGAACAAAAATGGAAACACTAGACAGCTGAAGTCATAACAAGATAATTAATTAACTAACTAAAGGAAACAGGGAGCTTAGATTTCTCAGATAGAGTCCTTCATATCAAAATAATAAGTTCTAAAACCAAATCAAAACAACTAAAGTGAGCTGCAGCTCTACATTGCAAATGCGATTTACAATTAACTGTTTTCAACTAAAAAAAAATGAGAATTTTAAATCTCAAAAAAAATAAGAGAATTTTACCCAAGGATTTCTCGGTAAAAATATTTAGGTTATGAACATTTAACCACTCCACTGGTTGTTAACAATGTTCGATGAGTGGTTAATAAGTAATCACTTGAGTGGTTCATAAGCTGGAAATATTTTTACCAAGAATTCCTTTTTCAGTTTTTTGTCCCTTACTCCATTAAAACAAAGGAACATATGGTTGGGTGTATAAATTACACGCACTATAATAGCAACATACAACTACACACTAATTTAACCACAGCATAGAACTGTGCTACACTGAGTAATTTACTCACTGTGCTATTACTACGATAATGCTATTCCACTAAAAAAAATATATAGAAAATGCTTGTTGTTGAAGAATTCAGCACCCACAAGTGGCACTTGCTAAAAAAGGCATCTCATTTTCATCATTTGCCTCTTTATTTTCCATCATAATATATAAAAATCAAGAAAAAGTTTACCAGGTTCTGTAGACAGTGCAATTCGGTCTTTTAAAATTACAAGTTCGGGCGACAGTTCTTCGGAACCCAAAAGCTTTAGATACTCCATAGCTGTTGTCAGCAGCCCTTGACTTGCTAAAATTTCAGCATATTTCTCAACAAGCTTGCACAGAGAAGCACTAAACCGCTTTTGCCCAGTTGCCAAGGCAAGAACAATAGTCTTTTCCATCAAATCCTAGAAATATATAATTTCGTCAATTGTCAAGCTGCAGTATTGGTAAGTGCTAGTTTATATTATAAATTGTCACAAGTCATCATAAGAGTATCAATTACCTGAAGAAGGTCGACATAAGATTTCCCCTCATGCTCCTTTGACAGGGTCCTTGACCAAATTTCAACTGTTTTATCAACATTTCCAGCACAAATATAACAAAGTGTTGCAGCTAATGTATTGCCAGCTCCCATGAGTTTTGAAGCAAGGGTGTCACAAAGCATAGTCCATTCATCTCTCTGAGCAAACTGTTAATATGTGATAACAAAAATAATGTGTTATGTTACTTAATAAACCGATCATCTAAATATATGCCCGATATGGAGTTTCTAATTTACACCGGAGAAATTATACTATCAGAACTTTATTGAATCATAGACCAAAATAAAAGATGAAGTATCCATATATTGCAGCATGATATTATATTTGAGTTTTACAGCTTCAATATGACCCTTTTAAAAAAAGAGACTTCAATATGAAATCAATATGAAATAGAAGAAAAAAAGGTGGAATCAAAGAAGATGCAGTAATTAAAAACATGACCATGCATTAATAATATATGAAAACTTTTGAAAGAAACCTAGGGTACAACAAAAGAGAGCAAGTGAGCCTGAATGCTAGTAAAAACTTAAATGGGCAATTATGTCTTCCCTATTAATCAACTTAAGAATGACAGGATCATGAAAATGATTTAAGTACTTCAAAAACTAACAGAAAACATAGTTTGACCAGCAACAAATACCAATGACACTTACACTGCATAGAAGAGCAAGGGTTTCTTTCCAAAATTTTAGAGGCCTGGTGTTCACAAGGCTCAAGAGATCATTGCTCACCATTGCTGATACAATCTGAAAATGTAAAAGAACCAGAAATAAATGAAATTTACAAAAATCAAATATCTGGTAGGAAATTAATAGAATTTTGTTGGACACAAATTTAATAGATTGCAAGATGCAAGTATTAACTACCTTTAAATATGGTGATCGGATCATCTTAAGGTATTGATCCCGTGTACTTTCCCACAAGGAGGTACTACCAACATGAGCAATAACTAAAGCATCAGCCCATTTATTAGCAGATACGCATTGAGAAACTGCCCCCTTGTAGTCCCCAACAACTAAAGCACGCTGAACACTGTCATCAAATAAAGGGTCACTGCTCTCATCCACTTCCGCATCATCTTGGATTTTCTCTGAACCATTTGCATTATCTGTAACAGCAAAGTTGCCAACAGAAGTAGAGGGAGGAGTATCAGCTTTAGGACTGGGAAGATTGTTAAAGAAATCCTCTCCATTATCAGAAGAGAAAATATTGGCTTCATTAGTAGCGGTGTGTCCCATGTTATCAGCAGCTGTATCCTCAAGTCCAAGAGCATTTACTTCCTGGGAAAGATCATCATTAACAGTGTCTTTTTCTTCAATAGGTACATCGAAACCAAGGTGTGTGAGAAGTTGTGTTCTTGCAGTTCCATCAACTTCAAACATAACCTTCAAAAGTCCCCATGTTTCCCTTTCCTCATCGGATCTGTCACGACAACAAAAAACAATCAACATATCAAGAGCCACTCCCCAATTCATTAGGCTAGGCAGCAAATGCAAACACCATGAAAGAATGTAGCACTATGTAAATAGAACTTACTCTGATTCTTGAGTTTTTTTATCGCATAAAACCCTTAATAAAGACCTTTCTCCGTTTTGTATTGCAGCTTCAAATTCAGACGAACGACCCACTAGACTGTCTTCAGTGACCATGTTATGCACATAAACCTGGAAAATTACAAACAAGGTGAGACCAAGTGAAAGTTCAAATAAATTAGCCAAACAGATGAAACCAAAACACTAAAATCTTACCTCTGAAGCCCCAGCAGGAGACCCTGCAGCAGGAGACCCTGCAGCAGATGCAGAAGGATGAAATGACACAAGCTTGCCTCCAAATCCAAAAGAGACCCCAGCAGGACGTTTATACCATTTTGGAGCTCTCAGAGATACTGCACAGAAAGGACATATTTCATTCAGAGATTCCCAAAACCTTTGATGAGGTGCAAGTGAACAATGGAATGCCTTCTCTAACCACCCTCACCCTCCATAAAACGAAACAACATACATAGATCCACAAAATGCTAATATAAATATCTACATACTGAGCAGGGCAAAGGCAGATGGTATATAAGAAAGTAAATATCTATATAATAGATAGTAATGTATTTGATAGAAATAGAAAATGAAAGTATACCTGTACCAAAATCGGTTTCCCCAGAACTATTTTGACGGCAACCCTGCAGACAATTACAAGTGTTACCATTAATAATATTAATATGGCCAGTAAAGAGATCTGTAGGAACTAGGAAGGAATACGGAAAGCAGATTATGCCTAAAATATAAAAAGGAATTAAAAATAGGGATAACTTATTCTACATGCTGATACAATTTATGCCATGGCTTCTTCGGCTATTAAAAGGATAAATTTAAATCTATGAAAGAAAAAAATTATATATATATATATATATATATATGAAAACCAAAATCGGAAAAATGTTGAAATATCAAAATAAGCTAAGACAGACATGTGAAAAGTGATAGATAGGATTTAGGAACACTAAACTAACATAAGTAGAAGTAATTTTTAGTCAAAAGACCAGAACTAAAGGGAAAAGAAACGATAGAGGAAAAACAGAATTGTATGAGATGGAATTTATAATTTAGGCAATCAGTGTCATGTCTATATCTTAAATAAAAACTAACTATCAAAAGCTTATAGTATGATTGAATGATAAATGATGAGATGGAGAACAAGATGAAGATAGGCACATAAAAGATATGCCTGCAGTAACTCAATCTTACAAACAGAATTGTATTAGGAGGGAGTAAGGCAACGACACTACCTCAGCATATATCACGATAACAACTACCTAATAACTTCTGACCAATTATAAGGGCGCAAATAAAATTCACTATAATTAATCAAGTATTTCATTTTCCTTATCACTTCATCACGTTCCTAGCTAACTACTATCAAAAACGAAAAAACTAAACCATACTTCAACATATTTTTTAAAACAAAATCCGGTCTCATCCAAAATAAAAACAATAAAACCTCCAAAATAATCTATGTACCTTAATATTGTATATGCCAACTTTTCCATCAAAGGAAGATGCCGATATTACTCCGGGTATCTTTTGATACCAATGCACATCAAAGTTCCAGTTGGTCCCAGCTGGTAATTCATAGGCAATCTGTGCCCACCCCCACCCAAAAAAAGAAAAATTGTCACTACTGAACAGAAGTCCTATAAATAACCCAATCAGACAATTGTGAAATTCTTCAAAACCAATAGGAAAGCAAAAGAAAGCCAAACACCACCTCGCCAGAAATTGTGTCCCAGCATATGGTTCGGCTATCTTTCCCACAAGTGAGCAAGTAAGAGCTATCATTGGGACACCATGACATTGCAATTACACCTAATATAGGATATTCAAGCAATAAAATCAAGTCAGATAAACAAACAGTGATGATCCTTATGTAGACTGTAGCTTTGTGGTAAAAGCGAAAAGAACTGTAACCTTTAGATTCTGACAGCCTATAAAACAGAAATTAACTTGCTACCACCCATTGTCAAATTAATTTAACCAACAACAATCAATACCTTTAGATTCTGACAGCCTATAAAACAGAAATTAACATGCTATGCTACCACCCATTTTCAAATTAATTTAACAAGAACAATCAATAATCTCGTATATTATGCATGATCAAATACAGTCACTAAAATCCATAAGATACTCAATGTCAATATGGAAGCAAAGATCACTACCATCAGGTTTTTGTAGCAAATTAATGTGTATGCACTTAAAAATACTATGATTTTTGGACAGATTGTCCCATGGTGGGCATAGTTGCCACTGCCAGTAGGGTATCACCATGGAACGGAAGAAAAATTAATAGAAAATGAACTTGTTGGATAGCACTCCAAATATATTCAGAGGAGTTGGTATATATTTTGCAGTGTTCTTAAACAAGCCATAGAAAGGTGTTGGCTAGAATAATCCCACTATCCTAGGAAGCATCTGTACTTCAAAATTGTCGCCATATTTGAGTCAAACATGCACCTGTGCTAGACAGTGCACAAAAACTTGAGATACTTTTAATTACATTTTAAAAATTCTTATATAACTTTATTTTTCGATTTTTTATTATAATAATTATTCATATACTTTCATGTACAAAAGAAAGCATTCAAATAAATAAATGATAGTATTTTATCTCTTTTAAAGCTTCATGCTTTAAAACTAATTTTATGTATAATACCACAGCCGAGCCATGTCATGTCCAAAAATTTCTAAAGCTTGCTGTATACCTATGCCCATGTTCTATGTTGTAATTGTGCTTCCTAGCACTTTCTCTATTACCCTATCTTATCTTACAATTCACACAAATTTTTACATCAACAAGAGATCTACAATCTTCAAATTTTTAATGATTTATTATTCTTACTCATTTTGTTCCCCAAGTGCTTTTTTCAATGGGTTGGTGGAGGGAGAATGAGAAGAATACAACATAAAGAGAAAGGTAGCACTTACAAAGACAACTAGGCAGACAAATGGGATTACCATAAGAACAATAAACAAATTAATGGGTGTAATTACCTCTAGTGTGTCCCACAAACTCCTTTATTGGCGTCATTATATTCCTCATATCCCAAAGCTGCATCAATAGACTCATATAAAGTCAATACACATTATCCTAAAAAAACAGACAATCTGCAGTGACTATACCCGTATAGAAGGGGAACCGTCTTCATCTGATGCAACGACGAGTTGTGTAGCAACATCAGGATTCCACTGCAAAACTGAGCACCGCCTTCTAACTGAATCTGCAAAGCTGGACATATAAGATTATAATGAGTTTACTTTTTGCAATATAATATCAGATTTCTTCAAAACCAAAAGGCAAAAGATGATCAAGTTACCTTATCACTGGCTTTTGCTTCTTTAGGTCCCAGACCACTAGAAAATAAAAACCAAAATAAAAAATTGAACAAAAATCCAGCATTCCACCAATCAATGCAACATTGAGAACAAACTATAGAAGTTGGATTTAACCCCTTCCTTACCAGTGGTCCCATTATATGAAGTAGACGCTAATATGTGCTGCACTTTACTATTCCAAGATAAGAATGAAATTTCCCCCTGGGATGCAGAGCCGCTACCCTGCACAATGATCATATACACTAAATGTGTAAAATTTATCAAATTATAGAGCCAGATGTTTGAAGATTAAGATCCTCTTAATCCATCGAAAGAGGGCCTGTATTAAATAGGCTCATTCTAAAGGAAAAAATCTCCGACCTTGAGTGGTGGAAAATGTGTAGGCTCTGAAGGATTGGCCAAATCCCATATGCAAATTTCACCATCCTCAGCCCCAGATGCAAGAAGATTAGGTGCGATGGTATTAAACTCAAGACCACGAACCTGAAATATAAGTATGTCAGAGACAGGATTTACTAGCAAAGATAGCATATGCAAGAGAACAAAGAACGGGTAAAACTCAACAGGTTGGCTTATTAAAGGAAAGAAGAACTCACCGGTCCCTTATGCCTTACAAGGTGCCCTACAAGAGAACTCTCACTTGCCTCCGAGCTGAGAAAATTTATAAAAAATAATAAACTATTCGACAGGCAGACAGTAAATTGTATTGTATATATGACACTAAAATCACAACAATGATCAATCAAGCTATGAACCCCACATATTCAGGATTACTAAGTATTTTGTCAACAACTTCAACGAAAACCAATGAAACGCTGAAAGCTAGCGATAATGCTCACAGACAGCAACTAGTGTGTTTCTCCATTTTCATGAAAACCATAGAAGTGCTATAATTTGAGGGGAATTTGAAAATAAGTTAACAAAGATAGTAAATTAGATAATCCTTCACATGCATCAACACACTACCAGCATCCACCTGATTGTCAAATCAGAAAATTCGAAAGGAAAAAGTCTCTTGTAATTCTGGATACATGACAATGAATTCACAAAAAAACAAAATTAGAGGAACCCTGCACGCAAGGGTGCAAAGTTCAGGACTCATATCATCGTGAAATATTCATTGGGAAAGCATCATCCCATTATTTTCTTCTGCAACGACCACTACCCTCATTCACAAGGGGCGATGTAGGCCCAGTAACACATAAAATGAAAAGCACTATAAAGGATTACCAAAAGAATGAGCAACATCATATCCATTTCACAGTGCTGTGATGCTTTAGGAGGATACATTACCACCTCATTTGTCCCATCTTTGCCTTCCAAATAGAATTTTTTCCGCCAAATTAAAAACAAAAGGCAAAACAAACTGTACCACCAAGCAGCAACATTTATGTTTATATGGACCAAAATTCATATCCTAACTCAAAACATCAAAGCATTAAGCACTATATGAAAATTGCACTGTACTATATTAAAAAATAACCAGCAATTCGGAGTTGAATTAGATTTGCATAAAGATCATATTATCCGATAATCATTTCTACTTCTCATTCCCCGAATCACTGATATATAATCCTAACTTAAATCCACATGCATTTAAAAATGCACTACTAATCATTTCATAATAATCCATCAAATAAAACACAAGCCATTCCACATATCAAAACAAAAGCAACGCGCAAGAGAAAAAGCGAATTGTCCAATTACCGGATCAGAGTGAGAGGATTCCAGATGTCAATATTCCCATCGACTAATCCACCAGCAACGAGGCCAAGAGCGAAGCCTTCAGAACCCGAACCATTCTTCCCCCACGAGAGACGATTGAAGCGGTCAGAGCTTGGATATTCAGCAACGAGAGGCAGTTCCGGATCATCAGACTGGAAATCGAGTTTGAATATCTCGAGGTTTGCAGATGAGCTAAAAGACAGATCAACGGCACCAGCCATAGTACCGGCGGCGAGATAAGGTGCGTCCGGCGCCAGCGCCACGGACGCCGATCGATTGACCCCTTTGATACACGCCATTCGATCTCCAAAAACCTAATTGCGCCGGAAACACGAAATTGAAATCGCGAATCGGAAATCCGAGTGCGAATTGAGAACGAAACTGGATCTAGAAATTCGGAATGTTTGGATCTGATCTGTGAAATGCGAGAGTGTGAAGAACCACTCTCTCTCTCTTTCTTTCCCTCCCTCTTTTCTCTCTCTGTTGTTCTTTTTTTTCTTCTCTCTCTCTCTCTCCCTCTCCGTTTTGTGTTCAATTTAATTTTGCGTTGTTAGACTTAGAACTCGTAGTTATGACACTTGCTCCTTCATACAGTTTTGGGGGCTTTGTAAGGGTGCTATCATCTGCAACGTACAACCGCTTAAGCGGGTGTGTAGAGAGGTGTAGAAATACAGGTTGCACCAGATTATTACTCGTGTGGGTACTAAATGAGTGTATAACGTAACATAGTCCAATTAAAGGTTGACACGTCTGTTGCATGTGGGGTGATTTTGTGATTTTTTTTTTCCAAAGGATTTTGTGATGCATATTGGGTGAATATATTTTTATAATCTCCTCGCTTGCTTTGAACCAACACCAAGCAATATCCTTAATCCCCGCGATCATTGAAGTTACCGAGCCCACCTCTCCTTTGAAGATAATCTTATTACGCATTAACCATATATTCCAAATAACGGCCAACCATATAAGATGCCTGACACCTTTTTTCTTCTTCCCCCTTACAATTTTACCAAAGACTAGAAAATGAGTCACCAAGTCATCAGAGTCCTTTATGTGCACCCCAATCCACAAGGAGATATGTTGTCATACCCGTTTAATTATTCTACACTTAAGAAATAAGTGCGTAGTAGACTCGTCCTCCTCAAAACAAAAAACACAACATTTATCCAAGTTGGAAAGTAAAATACCTCTTCTATGTAAAGCCTCCCTTGTAGCAATTCTATTCAACAATACTCTCCAACCAAAAATCAACACTTTTGACGGGACGTCGTTTTTTCATAGTTGAATCCAATGCTTCCTGCCCACTCCCGAGATGAGCAGAACCAAATGATCGCCAGCAATACCGTCGTGTCCCTCGCTTGCATCGCCGATATAAAGCAAAACTCGTGGCTTGTGAAAGTCGCTATATCGCCAGAGGACAGACATCAGGCCGAAGATTTACAAAGATTCAGGCCGTCTTTATCTGGCCGAACTCGCAGCAAAAAAAAATCCAGCAGATTCAGCCGCATGATTTTGTATAGCATCTTTTTACCGAAAACCCCTGGACCGTATCTAGTACGCAAATCCATTTATCAGGTGCCAATTCATTAATTTGTACCGACCGTAACAGCTGCATAAAGTACTGCATTTTGTTCCTCCTCTGCTGAAAGTGTCTCCATCCATTGATAATTCATCGCCAATCACCTTCAAACCAACAACCCATGTCCTCCACCACCACATTTTTATTATCAAAGCTATTGTATAGAGTAGGGAATAACTCTTCAAAGCTATCCCTCCCTACAATTTTTCCTTCCAAAACTTTATCACATTGTGTAATATCCCTAATTTCATTAATTTCGAATTAAGAAATTATTGAATGAATTATTATTCAAGTAAATAATAAGATGCATTTTGGATACGAGTTTGTCTCGAAATTGATGAGTTATCGTTGAATTATAGGATTGATTTGCGATAGTGATTAAATTGGGTGAGTTAAAAGTGAGAGTTTTGGGGTACAAAATGAGAATAGTGGGATTTTTTGTGAGCCAGTGACAATTAGGTCTTTTCCACCCAATTAGAACCCTTGACCCACCAAACTAGTTGAAAAGTCAAAGAAAATAAAAGAAAGAAATAGGACCGAGAGAGAGAAAAGAAAGCAACAGAGGAAGAAAAGTCAAAGAGGAGAAAAGAAATAAAAGAAAGAAGAAAAGAAAAGAAGGAATAAAAGAAAGGAAAAGAAAGGAAAAGAAATAAAAGAAAGAGAAGCATAGAGAGAGTGAACGAGAAACAGAGAGAAAAGAGAGAGACCCGAGAGAAGAAGAAGGAAGGTGGCGAAGAAGAAGAGAGAAAGTAGTGGGAAGATCTCTCTCAATTTTTCACTTGGTAAGGGGTTTTTGGTACCGTTCTCTTCCATTTTTCCTCCTCTTTCCAATGGTGTAAATTTCATCACCTAATTTCTACTCGTTTTCGTTTTACCATTGTTGAAGCTTGAAGCTCAAATGGAGAAAAATTAGAGATTGGAATCGATTGAAGGCATAGGGGAAGTGTAGGAGCTGTTGATTTTGGTCTAGAGGTGTTGGATCTAAGTTTGGGTGAGTTCGTATTGTTTGGAACGGTTGAGCTTCGCCCCGTTTCGGTATTTCGTGATTTTCATCACGATAGGTGAGTTTTACTCACGTTTAGGGAATTTTAAATATTGTTTGTGTTATGTTGAATGGTTTCTTTTAAAATTTGAAGTTTCGTGAGTTTTCGAGTTGAAAACGGTATTTTCGAAAATTACGTATTGTTTGAAATTAGAATGAAACCATAATGATTGGATTGTTGAATAAATATATATTTGGACTGAAATATATGTTTGAACTGGAATATGTGTATGTTGTAGTTGTGCGTGGTTGAAATTGGATCGAAACACAGTTTGGGATCGATCGGAGACCGAAACGGAACGGAAATTGGGCACAAAAGTTGAGAAGTTCCTTATGTCCCCAAAATTCGATGTTTCGTTTCGACGCTCCGTTCGGCTTCAAACTTCTTTCAAATCCTTTTTCCTAACCACTTATATCATATATAGTTGAATTTATGAAACACTTGAAAAACCGGAAACTTAGAGTATCGTGTGGGAACAATTGTTTTAAGAACAAAATTTGGTGTCTGGATTGGTTATGCAGGTTCATAAGAATAACCGTATGATATGAATTTATATCATAGAGTAAATTATGTCTGAGTATATAAGTTTATAATGGTGATAATAAGATATTATAACATGTCATAGATTGAGTTATGTTTTTGAGATATAAATTATATCAAGTATAGGAGACGGTCCAATGCGGGTACGATATTTAATTATATCAATTATGGGTGACGACCCAAGAGGATAGTACACTAGGGAGAGGGAAGTCATGAGCCCTCAAGCTAGGCCCATATGAGGATGTTCACTGTGAGTGGATTGGGTTCACCGCAAACCGAAGAAAAGAAAAATAGTTTAAGGTGTTGTACTAGATTAATTAAGAGGATAGTGAATAGCCATCAAGAATTGGGTTATGAACTATAGATAAGTAATTTATATTGTATATAATCATTAAGAATTGGACTATTGCTAGTGATTGACTCAGATATTGTAATTTATAAATGGACCGAGTGATAGGTAAGGGGTCACGGTAAGACTCACTGAGATATGTTAATCTCACCCTACAAATGTTGTTGTTTTCACATGATATGCAGGGAAGCGCAAGGCAAACAGGCACGATTAGATATTGTGGCTGGGAGGTTTAGAAACATAGTAGCTTAGACTATGTTGTTTTGCTTCCTGTTCTGTTATTTTGAATTTAGTTTATGACTTGCTTGTTAAGTTGTAAAACTAATCTATTTTACCTTGTCATTGGATATTGAGTATTTTGTTGTAATGCTTAAGTGACACTTAAGTACTTATGTTATTGTACCCTAAGTACCTTAAGTTGGAAACAACTCTTTGATTGGAATTCGAGAGTTTTGTATTATTCAATATCCGAAACAGGGGCATGCTTACTCCGATGTATTCGAATGGTGCATTTTTAGTATTTCTATTGTTGAGAAATACTTGGGTGTTACAATTTTGGTATCAGAGCGGTTTCGCCTAGTCGGACCTAGATGTTATGAATCCTTTATTCTTTTGGGTATGATTCTTATTAGTATGCTATTAGACATTGAGCCTGATCAACTTAATACTTTGCGCATATTTTGTAGAATCATGTCTGGAAGAGGAAGAGGTAGAGGTCAAGCACCTGTTGATCCCCCCATGGAGTGGATGCAAAATGTCATTGAGACACAACATAAAATGATGAATGACATGATGCTTTGATGCATCAAGAGCAAATGGCTCGAGTTGCTCAAATGCAACAAGTCGCTCGACCACACCTCAACCACAACCTGCTCGAGAACCACCAGGGAATCCAAGGCAACTTTATTCTGAATTTCTCAAGATGAAGCCTTCTGCATTCCGAGGAGGGCCTGATGTTATGGAGGCTTAAAATTGGTTGGATGATGTTGAGAAGACCTTTCTTACTATGCAGGTTAATGATGAGGAGAAATTGAGGTTGGCATCTCATATCTTTGAAGGAGAGGCCAACAAATGGTGGAATAATGCTCGGGACGTGATGGTAACCATGGGAACTCCTCCGACTTGGGAGAATTTCCGTCAAGCCTTTCTGGAAAAATTCTTTCCGACTGCAATGAGGAATGAAAAGGAGAATGAGTTTCTGAATTTCAAGCAGGGGAGTTTAACTGTGGGACAATATACAGCTAAATTTGAAGAATTGTATCAATTCTATGGTTTGGCTGGGTATGCTCCTAATGACAAGTGGAAGACGGAGAGATACAAGTTTGGGCTTAGGGAGGACATTGGACAGAGCTTAAGTTCTTTTTCTTGTAATAGTTATGCTGCCATGGTGCAACAAGCTCATATTGCTGAAACTGATCTGAATAGGTTGTATGCAAGCAGAAAGGCATATGGGCTGAACAAGAGGAATGCAAACTCATCAAATCCTCAGGTAGGTTCGAAAAACAACAACAGCAACAACAAAGGGAAACAAGCTCAATCATCTGACTTCTTCAAAGTTAGTAAGTGTTCTAAATGTGGAAACTACCATCGAGGTGATTGTAAACGAGGCTCGAACTAGTGTTACTATTGCAAGGAAGAGGGTCATTATGCAAATGAGTGTCCTTCAAGAAAGGCTTCCTTAGAGACACAAGATGCTCCAAGACAGGGACGCATCAACACTCTGGATGCGAAGACTATTAGGCCAGAAGATAATCTGTTGAGGGGTACAGGTTCTCTCTTTCATAAATCTGTTAGTATATTGTATGATTCTGGGGCTACACATTGTTTTATCTCTGAAGCATGTGTTAATCGGTTAGAATTATTTGTGTCTCCTATATCCAACCGATATCTATTTTGATCGCCGCAGGGGTCAGGTCCAAACCCAATCTCTATGTTTAAATTGTTTGCTTGCCATTGGAAGCGTAAATTTTGTGGTCGATTTTATCCGCTTGCCTATGAGGGTATGGATATTGTACTGAAATGAATTGATGATCACACCAGAATGACCAAAAAAATCGGAAAGGATTCTTCAAGTACGAAAAGAAGCCGCCACCAAATTTTAGTTTAAGGAAAATTCGGAAAATCCTTTTCGCTTAGACAAAGCATTGTTAGGGTTCGAGAGTCGTTATGTGTGGGGGAAGGTATTAGCACCCCACGACATCCATTGTCTAATTACTTTAAGATTTATATAATAATTACCCTTTTATTTATAGAGGAAAAGACTTGTTTAAAGTTTTAGTTTTAGTGCTTGACAAGAGTGGACTCTTGCTCCTACGCACTCTCCGCATGCAATGGAGGAATCAAAGCTACGTAGTTCTTTCCAAAAAGGTTTGTGTGGGTTGGTGTTTTTAGTGTAGGGTCCTAGGATTCCTTGAACTGCATGTACCATCGATTCTAGACGACGACTAACCCGATTGTACAACCGACTTAGTCCCCTACTTTTTGAAAGTAATTTTTGAGTTTTTTGAAAGAAATTGGTTTGGTGTGAGGTGGGTCAGGTATTCTAAAACTCCTGAACTGTACAGCTCATTAGTTCTAGAACGCTGACTAACCCGGTTGTACAACCGACTTAGTCCCCTATTTTTTAGAAAAAAATAGTTTATTCGTATTTATTAAGTTTTCGTGGTTATCAACTATACAAAATTGGCCCTAAAATAATGACTAACCCGGTTGTACAACCGACTTAGCCGTTTATTTAATTTCGAGAGAAAAAGTATTTATATTTGAATTGGAAAAGAATTAAAATGGAAAAAGGGGGGTGAAAATTGTAAAATGAGGTTTTATTAGTCGCAGGGGGTTTGTATAATTAATAGGAGGTGTGAAAAGGAAACCCAGGCCAGATAGGAGAGCCCAAAGATGCGGCCCCGGGCTTAAGTGGGGGGAGGTGTGCGCGAGAATCAGTGGGGTGCAGATAGTATTCTGAATATTAAAAAAAATGAAAAAAAATAAAAGACAGCTACATAAACCTAAGCCCAAAAAACCGAAACCCTAAAATCACTCCACCCCTTCCCCTTGTTTCAAAGTTGCGCCGCAGCTAGAGAGAGTGAGAGAGTCCCTGGCGAAAATTTCGCCCCAGTTCACGGTGAAGGAGAGATTAGGGGCGAGAAACTCGCCGGTTTCCTGGGAGTGAGAGAGCGAAATAGTGAGAGAGGGAAAAGGAGTGGTCTTGGCGTTGGGTGACGGTGGAGGTGGCGCCGGCGAAGGGAATCCCGCCGGCGAGAGCGTGGTAAGCTTCGCTCCTCTCCTCTGTTCTTCTTCGTCTCCTTTTTTTTGGTTTTTCTTCGCTCCTTTCTTCTTTGTTCACAGATCAAACAGCTTCTGATGTAGTTTTTTTTTGGGTTTTCTGGGTTCGTTTTGGGGGAGAGAGTGCGGGAGAAGGACGATGGGAGGAAGAGGATTCGTTTGGTTGTGGTGACTGTTCGGTTTGGATATTGTTACATCAGTTTTAGAGTTAGGAACATATTTGACAAACCTACCTTTACTCCAGCTTCAGATTGGACTCCTAAACGCCGTTGTTTGTAATTACTACGCAATCGCATCGTGTTCTCCTCGAATCGCCAATGCTGCTACCCAAATCTTCAAATCTCAGATTTTTTGAAAGAGCCGTGTTTAGTGGATTAGGGTTTCGATGCGAAACTCTAATCCTTTTTTTTTTGGTGATTTTCGCAGCTTCCTTCTCGCTTTTGATTTCTCGTGTTTTTGATCGCTTATTGATCGCTTATTTATAGTAGAAAACTAGGTTAAGACATTTATGATTTTTGACCAAAGCTTTGACCCTATTTCAGTTTGAATCCAGCCCAATAAAGACTCCAAGACCTTTTAGAGATCACCAAACCCTAATTTGTTGTCTCAGATCAGATTTTCTGATCCGCCATTTTGGGCCTTTTGTATATATATTTTTTGTATTTTTGGACATTTTGGACTATTAAGTGCTTTTAAATTGTAAATTAAACTAAATAGAATTTTTTTGACATTTTTGGACTGTATATATGCTTAGATAAATTAAATAAACAAAATAAAAATAATAATAAGAAAAAGGAGTCAGGCCAAATACAAAGACGAGAACAGGTCGGACTAGACAAATACGCTAAAACGAGACCAAAATAGAAGAAATGGGCGCGTTAACTAAAAACACTAAAATTAACTCGGAATCGCATTCTTAAGTCTGAATTTAAGCCAAATTTTTGAGAAAAATGACCTTAGGTGGACCTGCTTATGTACGACTAAACCCAAATACGAAGATTAAATTGAAGAACGCACGAAAAGATCGATCATTCGCGTGCGTGCCTAATTTAAACAACGGTATTTTGATTTAGTTGAACGGGGTGATTGAAATTGGTTCGGGTTGGTAACCGAGACACTATACTAATAATTCTCGTAATCATGCGACTCTAAAACACCCCCTTAATAAAAATAGACGACTAAAACAAGAAAAAGAAGACGGACAAAATTGGGGTATAACACCAACCATGTCACTATTGATTGCTTCAATAGAACTATTGGGTTTCTTCTAATCGCTGGAATTGCCTCGCACCACCGTAGGCTGCGCTTGTTTCTTTCACTTCACTTTCACCACTTCTATTTTAAGGTGCAAAAGCTTTTGTTATTATGTTATCCGCATCAACCAAACCGGTTTAGATTTATCATCCGCATGTTGTTCGTGATTTCTTGGATGTCTTTCCCGATGAAGTGTCCTCTTTACCTCCGCATCGTGAGGTAGAATTTTCTATAGAATTGGTACCGTGCACCGCCAATATCTATAGCTCCATATCGAATGTCTCCTTTAGAGTTGAAAGAATTAAAATCCCAACTTGAAGAGTTGATTTCTAAGAAGTTTATTCGCCTAGTGTGTCTCCATGGGTGCTCTGTGTTACTTGTGAAGAAGAAAGATGGGAGCATGAGATTGTGTATTGATTACCGCTACCTAAACAAGGTTACTATTAAGAACAAGTATCCTTTGCCGAGAATTGATGATTTACTTGATCAACTTCGAGGTGCATCAGTGTTTTCAAAGATTGATTTAAGGTCGGGGTATCATCAGATAAAGGTTAGGGCTTTAGATATTCCGAAGACTGCTTTCCGTACTAGATATGGACATTACGAGTTTGTTGTGATGCCCTTCGGTCTAACTAATGCTCCTGCGGTATTCATAGATTACATGAACCGGGTGTTCCAGCCATACCTAGATCAATTTGTTGTGGTTTTCATTGATGATATTTTGGTGTACTCAAAGACCATTGAGGATCATGTTCAACATCTCCGCATTGTTCTTAATGTACTCCGAGAAAAGAAATTGTATGCTAAACGTTCTAAGTTTGATTTCTGGATGCCTGAAATAAAATTTTTAGGGCATGTGATATCCCAGTCAGGTGTAGCAGTAGATCCCAGTAAAGTGGAAGCGGTGTTGAATTGGGAGCGACCGGCAGCGGTCACTGAAGTAAGAAGTTTTCTAGGATTAGCTGGTTATTATCGAAGATTTATCCGAGGATTCTCACAATTGGTTCTTCCACTCACTCGGTTGACTCGTAAGTGGTCGGTGCTTGAATGGGATTCGATCAGAGGAATGTTTTCTAGAGTTGAAGAAGAGATTGACTTCGCCCAATCCTAATTCTTCCGGATCCGCCTCTCGGGGTTCCAAATTTATAAAGTGACGATCGGGGAAGCGGTTTAGGATGTGTTCTTATGCGAATCGCCAAGTGGTAGCTTATGCATCCAGCAATTGAAGCCTCACGAGGGGAATTATCCGACTCATGATTCGGAGTTGGCGCTATTGTGTATGCAATCAAGATTTGGAGACATTACCTTTATGGCTCTCGCTGAGGTCTTCAAAGGATCACAAAAGTTTGAAGTATTTATTCGATCGTAAGGAACCAACAATGACATAGGAGATGGATAGAATTTCTCAAGGATTATGATTTTGAATTGAAATATCACCCTGGAAAAGCTAATGTGGTAGCTGATGCGTTGAGTAGGAAATCTCTTCACACAGCCGAGTTGATGATGCATGAAATGGCATTGTGGGAGTCTTTTAGAGACTTAAATTTGAATGTGAAGCCAAGAAGAAATAGATTGGTGTTGAGCCATATTCAAATTTCTAGTGCATTGAGAAATTTGATCCGCTTCACCAAGAGATTGATGTTGAGTTACAATCTCAAAAAGGGCAACCGAACTTTATTGAAGATAAGGATGGAGTTATCCGCTTCAACGGTAGGGGTTTGTGGTGCCGATGATGATGAAATCAAAAGGCAAGTACTAGAAGACGCCATAGAAGTCAATACTCCATACATCCCGGATCTACCAAGATGTATCGGATTTGAAACAGCTTATATTGGTGGCCCGGAATGAAAGTGGATATCGCAGAAGTTTGTGTCTCGATGCTTGACTCGTCGTAGAGGTCAAGGCATAGCATCGGGCTTGCCGGTCTTTTGCAACCACTAGATATACCAAAGGTGGAAATGGGAAGATATTTCAATGGACTTTGTGATGGGATTACCAAGATCTCAAGCCAGAACGATTCCATATGGGTAGTGGTAGACCGATTAACTAAATCACCCATTTTATTCCCGTCGCTTTCGACAAAGTAGGGTGTCTAAACTAGCAAAGGAGTATTTGAAGAATATAGTGAAGTTGCATGGTATTCCAACTAGTATTATGTCTGGATCGTGATCCAAAGTTTACTTCGCTTTTGACCGAGATGAATAAGGCTCTGGGAACTAAAGTGTTTGTTAGTATCGCTTATCACCCGCAGACGGATGGTCGATCGAAAGGACTATTCGCACCTTAGAGGATATGCTTCGAGCTTTGTGTTCTTGATGGCAGGACACCGAGGATCATCTTCCATCGCGCGAGTTTGCTCTACAACAACGCTACCATTCTAGTATCGGAATGGCACCATTTGAGGCTTTGTATGGTAGGAAGTGTAGAACCCCGTTGTGTTGGTGGGAAGTTGGTGAACAACGATTGTTGGGACCCGATTTGGTTCATGAAACTACCAAAAGATCCGCTAATCGTGAGAAAGATTGAAAGTAGCTCGAGTTGACAAAAGAGTTATGCGGATAAAAGAAGGAGACCGCTGGAGTTTGAACTCGTGATCATGTTTTTCCGATAGTTTCACCAACTATTGGTACTGGTAGAGCGTCATGCAAAGAAACCCACTCCCCGTGATATTGACCTTTCCAAATTATCGAGCGTATTGGGCTATTGGCCTCATCAGATAGCTTTACCTCCTGCATTGTCTAATCTACATGACGTGTTTCATGTATCTCAACCGAGAAAGTACATTCCCGATCCTACCAACCGCTGAGTTTTGAAGCGATTGATATTCGACCGATTTATCCTTTCAACCTCACCCAAGTCGTATCATCGAATACGGAAAAAAGGCGCTTTACCGCAACAATTCCAATTGTTAAAGTGGTTTGGGATGGTTTTTCAATAGAGGAAGCTACGTGGGAGTCGGAGGACTACATGCGCGCGGATATCCATATTTATTCTCTTAAGGTATGTTCGCTCAATTTTGAGGACAAAATTTCTAAGTCAGGGTGATTGTAACATCCCTAATTTCATTAATTTCGAATTAAGAAATTATTGAATGAATTATTATTCAAGTAAATAATAAGATGAATTTTGAATACGAGTTTGTCTCGAAATTGATGAGTTATCGTTGAATTATAGGATTGATTTGCGATAGTGATTAAATTGGGTGAGTTAAATGTGAGAGTTTTGGGGTAAAAAATGGGAATAGTGGGATTTGTGAGCCAGTGGCAATTAGGTCTTTTCCGCCCAATTAGAACCCTTGACCCACCAAATTAGTTGAAAAGTCAAAGAAAATAAAAGAAATAAATAGGACCGAGAGAGAGAAAAGAAAGCAACAGAGGAAGAAAAGTCAAAGAGGAGAAAAGAAATAAAAGAAAGAAGAAAAGAAAAGAATGAATAAAAGAAAGGAAAAGAAATAAAAGAAAGAGAAGCAGAGAGAGAGTGAACGAGAAACAAAGAGAAAAGAGAGAGACCCGAGAGAAGAAGAAGGAAGGTGGCGAAGGAGAAGAGAGAAAGTAGTGGGAAGATCTCTCTCAATTTTTCACTTGGTAAGGGGCTTTTTGCACTGCTTCTTTCCATTTTTCCTCCTCTTTCCAATGGTGTAAATTTCATCACCTAATTTCTACTGTTGCTTTACCATTGTTGAAGCTTGAAGCTCAAATGGAGAAAAATTAGAGATTGGAATCGATTGAAGGCATAGGGGAAGTGTAGGAGCCGTTGATTTTGGTCTGTGAGGTGTCGGATCTAAGTTCGGGTGAGTTCGTGTTGTTTGGAACTATGAGCTTCACCCTCGCGCTTTCAGATTTCGTGATTTTCATCACGATAGGTGAGTTTTACTCACGTTTAGGGAATTTTAAATATTGTTTGTGTTATGTTGAATGGTTTCTTTTAAAATTTGAAGTTTCGTGAGTTTTCGAGTTGAAAACGGTATTTTCGCAAATTACGTATTGTTTGAAATTAGAATGAAACCATAATGATTGGATTGTTGAATAAATATATATTTGGACTGAAATATATGTTTGAACCGAATATGTGTATGTTGTAGTCGTATGGTTGAAATTGGATCGAAACACATTTGGGATCGATCGGAGACCGAAACGGAACGGAAATTGGGCACAAAAGTTGAGAAGTTCCTTATGTCCCCAAAATTCGATGTTTTGTTTCGATGCTCCGTTTGACTTCAAACTTCTTTCAAATCCTTTTTCCTAACCACTTATATCATATATAGTTGAATTTATGAAACACTTGAAAAACCGGAAACTTAGAGTATCGTGTGGGAACAATTGTTTTAAGAACAAAATTTGGTGTCCGGATCAAGTATGCAGTGTTCATAAGAATAACCGTATGATATGAATTTATATCATAGAGTAAATTATGTCCGAGTATATAAGTTTATAATGGTGATAATAAGATATTATAACATGTCATAGATTGAGTTATGTTTTTGAGATATAAATTATATCAAGTATAGGAGACGCCCCAATGCGGGTACGATATTTAATTATATCAATTACGGGTGACGACCCAAGAGGATAGTACACTAGGGAGAGGGAAGTCATGAGCCCTCAAGCTAGGCCCATATGAGGATGTTCATCGTGGATCGATTGGGTTCACCGCAAACCTAAAAAAGAAAAATGGTTTAAGGTGTTGTACTATATTAATTAAGAGGATAGTGAATAGCCATCAAGAATCAAGTTATGAACTATAGATAAGTAATTTATATTGTACATAATCATTAAGAATTGACTATTGCTAGTGATTGATCAGATATTGTAATTTATAAATGGACCGAGTGATAGGTAAGTGGTCACGGTAAGACTCACTGAGATATGTTATCTCACCCTACAAATGTTGTTGTTTTACTGTGATATGCAGGGAAGCGCAAGGCAAATGCATTACGATTAGATATTGTGGGTCGGGAGGTTTAGAAACATAGTAGCTTAGACTATGTTGTTTTGCTTCCTGCTCATATTTTGAATTTAGTTTATGACTTGCTTGTTAAGTTGTAAAACTAATCTATTTTACCTTGTCATTGGATATTGAGTATTTTGTTGTAATGCTTAAGTGACACTTAAGTACTTATGTTATTGTACCCTAAGTACCTTAAGTTGGAAACAACTCTTTGATTGGAATTCGAGAGTTTTGTATTATTCAATATCCGAAACAGGGGCATGCTTACTCCGATGTATTCGAATGGTGCATTTTTAGTATTTCTATTGTTGAGAAATACTTGGGTGTTACACATTGTCTCTTCCCAACTTAAGCCTTACTATGTCGTCAAACCAACCTTCATGTAAGTTTGTACCTAATCCCAATTGGCATAAATCACGCCACCAAATTGAATTTTTTGCCCATCCTCTTCTATACTCCGATATACTTGGCCATCTTCCATCCAACCCATACCTTGACACCAACACCGCTTTCCAAGTAGGATTGCCCCCCTCCGTAAGAATCCTCCATCTCCACTTGGTCAATAGAGCAATATTAAAAACTTCCAAAATTTTCACACCAAGGCCACCCTTGTCCTTTGGTTTACATACATTTTCCCAACTCACCCATGCCATTTTCTTAGACTCATCATCACCCCCCCACAGAAATCTTCTTTGGATCTTTATTATTTCATCAATCACATTTTTCGGTGCTTTGTAAAATGAAAAGAGATAAAGAGGTAAAGATGCAAGTACCGAGTTAATAAGAGTGACTCGTCCTCCAATAGATAGTTGCTTGCGCCTCCAACTGTTTAACCTTGCCTTTATGGATTCTATAATCGGTCGCCACGTGCTTGCCAACCTCGGGTTCGAGCCAACAGGAACCCCAAGAAATTTGAAGGAATTTGAGCCCCTTCCGCACCTGAGAAAACGTGAAATCCCCTCCACGATCCTTTCCTCCATATTTATACCAATTACATTGCTCTTCAAAAAGTTTACCTTCAGCCCCGAAATCATTTCAAAAGTCCTTAGGATTGTCTTCAAGCACCATACACTTTTGTCACTTCCGTCGCAGAAAAATATTGTGTCATCGGCAAACTGCAAAATATCAACTACTAAAGATTCACTTACTTGAAACCCCTTCAGATTGTTAGACTCTACCCCCTTTCTTACCAAGCCTGCTAACCCCTCTACAGCCACTAGGAACAAAAACGGTGTCAGAGGGTCTCTCTGCTTCAACCCTTTTTGTGCCACAAACTCATCTGTTGGGCTTCCATTAACTAAGACGGAGATAGAATTAGAGGAGACACAAGAACGCATCCAGCACCTCCACTTAGCACCAAAACCCAACTTTCCCAACATATAGTCCAAGTAGGACCAACTAACAGAGTCATAAGCTTTTTCAAAGTCAGCCTTCAAAACCACACACTTCCGCTTTGTTCTTTTTGCCATGTCCATAACTTCATTCACTACCAGCACACCATCCAATATATTTCTTCCCGCGAGAAAAGCACTTTGACACACTGAAATTACCCCCTTTAGAACCTTCTTGATTCTACCTGCAAGCACCTTTGCTAACATTTTATACAAACACCCAATAAGAGATATCGGTCTGTACTCTCCCAAACCTTGTGGACTACTGGACTTAGGAATTAGTGCCAAGAAGGATGCACTAATTGCCTTGGGTAGTCTTGCATGCCTGTGGAATTCCTCAAAAAACTTCATGATTTCCGAAGAGAGTAGATCCCAGCAACTCTTGATAAAGGTAAAATTAAACTCGTTGGGCCCCGGACTCTTATTTCCATCACATTCCCATACTATCTCCTTAACCTCCTCCAAAGAAAATGGCGCAACAAGCAACTCATTATCATCAACAGATATTTGGTTAAAGTTGATCCCATCTATTGTCGGCCTAACAAATTCTTCTTTAAACTTAGCCTCAAAATGCTCCTTGACCGCCCTCTTCACACCTCCCACATCCTCAACCCACACATCATTCACCATAACTTTCAACAACTGAGTCTTTCTCCTATTGTTTCTCATACAAGCATGGACGAACCTGCTGTTTGAATCTCCATGGACCAACCACCTAACCCGTGACTTTTGTGCAATAAGACTTTCTTTGACATGTAACTCACTCCAAAACTCGTTGTTCAATCAGCTTCTTTGGGCATCATCCACGCATCCACCCTCCACTGCCAATCTTTCTACTTCATTCATATCACTTACAATATTTTCAATTTTCAAGTCCTTAATGTCAAATACCTCCCGCCCGGTTCCACACTCTAAGCTTTTCCTTCAACAAACGTAATTTCTCCTTTATCACAAATGATCCCCTCCCTTCCACTTGAAAAGAAACCCAACAGTCAGAAACAAACTGTTTGAAATCTTTATGCTCCACCCAACAATTATTGAATCTGAACGGCTTTGGTCCCCAATTTACTACCGACGTAATTAACCACACAGGACAGTGATCCGAGATATCTCTATTACCAACCCATTGAGCGCTGACATTCCATCTTGAGATTAGCCTCTCAGTGAATAGTATTCTATCCAGCCTACTAGCTCTTCCATCTGATCCAAAACAAGTGAATTTATTCCCTAGTACCGGAACATCAGTTAAATCCATATCCTCCATGAAGGCAACATATTCGCATGCCTCATAGTGATTGAAGGTAGTTGAACATCAGCTTCTTTCGTGTCTAGAGGCAACAACATTGAAATCTCCCGCAATACACCATTCTCCAACCTCAAATTGCTCCTTCAGACAACATAAGTTTGACCATAGTCTTCTTTTACCCGCCAAATTACACGCAGAGTACACGTTAACAAAATAACAAATACTACCATCAACCTTTGCACATATCCCGATAAAATTATCACCCGAAAATGAGAACATAACCTCCAAAAGATCCGCCTTCCATACACTTATCAAACCACCTGAGAGACCCAATGCATTCTTACTTACCCAATCAAAATTGTCATCTCTCCATACACTCCCAACTGCCCTCTTTGTAAGTCCGCTGCTCTTAGTTTCTTGAATCATACACAAGTCTATTTTTTCCTCCACTATAAACTTCTTGAGGCGCCTTCTTTTTGCTGGCCCCCCTACCCTCTCATATTAAAGGTTGCGATCTTCATTGAGACTTACTTTTCTTCTCCTTCTTGCCTTTAGCAATCTGATCTCTGATTTCCAGAGACTTTAACCTGCCAGAGTATACCTCATCATTGTTTTTACCAATTACGCCTAAGTTCTCCTTCGCAAAGCTCCACATTTTATTTGCCAGTGACATCTCATGTTCTGCCAGAAACCTCTCATTACAGAATCGGATGCCGGAATCTCCCACCGACACATCCCCAAGAATAGCAGGGCTACCATCACAACTAATGGATATAGACAAACCTGAATTGGGAGGGTTACGTTTAACAAAGAAAGTTTGAGCATCAATAGAATTACCTCTTGCACTTTCTGCAGAATAAATTAGGTTCTCCGCCTCCTTATTCACGACGCCAATTATAATGTTGCTATTGAGATCTTCCCGCTCCTTTAAAGTGTTCTTGCCCCTTGTTACCTTTTTTGAAGAACAAATAACCCCACTCTCTGCACTGCCAGCGAGTACCCCAATCGGGATTAAAGAATCGGATTTACCAAGCTCCACAGCTTCATTCTGAACCTCAGTATGCAAGAAAGGCCCATTTGAGGTAGAGAGTACCGTATCACCAACGCCCCCAACAAAGTTGGAACCATTCTCGTCTATATTTAAAACAGCATTATTCTCCTCCCTCACCCCCCTGCAATATGCGCAGTAGGAGGAACAAGAACTGCCTCCATATTCTCCATAGCCACATTCATCTCCCCATTCAAACTATTTATTGCCACATTTATTTCCTCTACCACCCCTCCACCATTCTGGACACCATCTCTC
Organism: Oxytropis ochrocephala; assembly: GCA_020916435.1. Lineage (NCBI taxonomy): Eukaryota > Viridiplantae > Streptophyta > Magnoliopsida > Fabales > Fabaceae > Oxytropis > Oxytropis ochrocephala. The sequence goes on along the minus strand of CM037094.1, from coordinate 66,551,711 downwards.
ACTTCCAGCTCCTCCATTCTACCCACCAGTAGGCCATCATCCTCTTCCCTTCCCACATCATCATCAGATTCTTCATTACCCTCTTCTCTAGTATCAAACAAGGGAGGGTCGTAGTTATCTTCACTTTCCTCATCACTAACCAATATACCTTCACGCTCCTCATCATCCTTTGGTTGAGAAAGACCATCCCAATGCATCGGTTCGTTCCATCATTAGGACATGTATTATCGTCTAATGTGTCTTATGTGTCCAACGATGTTTTGATGTGTAGTAATCAAGGGTTGTTGGTGTTACAATCTGATTTGGTTTTAAGACAAAAAGACATTTGATTAGAAGAGAAAAAGAACATTAGGTGTGGTTTGGTTAAGATGATTTTCTTAAAAAATATGAACTAGCGTTGTCAATGACGGATGGCGGTTTATGCCGGAGAGCCAAAAATCCGCCATTTTAGGCCGCTGTAACCGCCATAAACCGCAATCCGCCATGGCGATGCCATGGCCAATATTTGACAACATTGATATGAACCAATTCAATATGAACAAATGTAGTTTGATTTGTTCAACCGGTCCGCCATAACTCGAAGTTTGGTCCGCCCAATCCGCCTTGGTTCCAACGCACCGGCCCCAAAGAAGCGAAGGATACATCTGAACGGTCCCAGATTTAAGTACCAACCGACGGCTTGGCAATGCACTGTGTCTATAAATAAGGTCGCACCCCTCTAAGATCAGGTACGTTCTCATTTCTTGCATACCTCTCTACTTCTTTTGTTGACTTAAGCATCAGAGTGCTTGCAGGTACCACCACCGTGGCGGGCTCAACCTCAGCAGACCTCCTCCAATCCGGACCACAGTCTCCCAATCCGGACCACTGCAGCTCATTAACCCGGGGCGGATCTTCAAGTCGACCTAGGTACGAACAATTTGGATTAAATGGTTCGTTTACAAAATATATTATATAGTGTGGTTTTTCAACATAAGTATATTCTTAAATTATAGGGTTTTACAAATATATTATGAGTATAAGTCTTTAACATATATAAGTAGCTTCGAGCGTAAGTAAGTGGACTTCACACAACACACTCAAGCATGACAAGTTAAACCAAACTAACTTAATAATGGGGAGGAATCAATTAAATATAAACCTAAATAATAAGAGGGATAGCAGAAAAGTCAAATTGAAACTTAACATATTTTTACATAGTATATGACAAAATGTGATTTGGCTTTGTTCTGGTTGTAGGAAAAAACCACAAATCGACCAAATCGCTCGATCAACAGAAAAAGTGACCCAAAGAGATCCAAAAATTTTGGTTTTTTGCGGTTTCAGTTTGGTTGGAATCGGTTTGCGATTTTTATTTGCATTGATTCGGATTTAAAAACCCTAAAAGTGATGGAAATGGATTGTCTATCTTGATGGCGGGAAAATGTAGCTACCTTTAGGCAATTTTAGGCATAAAAGAGGAGAGAGAGTGTAGAAAAATATGGAGGGAAAATATGAGTGAGAAAATGAGAGATGAGAGAGATAGAGACAAAGGTAGCTACCTTTTCCCACCCTCAAGGTAGACAATCCATACCCAAAAGTAACCATGTATTGTGGCTTCTAATATAACCTTTAAGTATATGTTTTCACGACTCTTGGAATATGGAATGAGGAAAACTAGAAAGAAGGGGGAGCTAGAAAAATTGGAAACAAAGGATTAGGGTTCGAGAGGAAGAGCGACAATGCTAAAGTTCATATATTGGATAGATCTTGCTCATCTATTGTTTTCCATGTTTGAAGGTATTGTCATTTTCCCCCTATTTTTTCAATGTGTTATGGATTTTTTCATTGTGCATCACTTGGGGTTTGGGTTTTTACTTGGAAAGTAATGGAGGGTTATTTTGAGTGTGTAGTGCACCATGGGAGAATTTTAGCAAAATGGATCCTTCTAATTTCGTGGTTATGTGTCAACTTGGAATTATGATCAAGATTGGTGATCTTATTAGAGGTGCTAAACAAATTGGGTGGAGTACCAACATATCATTACTATGTGGGATAATGACCCAAATGAGGAGGAGGGCAATGCATGCTTTGAATGTCTTGACCCAATGTTAGTGACGGGGGCAAAGAAATGTAAGACAAAAAAAGAAAGGGTATTACTTTTTACCACTCCCCCTCCTACTCTTTCACACCCCTTAACAAATTTTATTCCAAAAATAACCTCGCGTGAAACGCCGCGAGGACGCGTGTTTAACGACGGTTCAATGACCTCGCTCAACAGTGAAATTACGCACAAGAGGGTGTGAAGTCAATATTTAACTCACACGAACGATGTCGTTCAACGTGTTCAACAAGGTCATGCGAACAGTTCGAATGACCTCGCTCAACAGTGAAATTACGCACAAGAGAGTGTGAAGTCAAAAATTAACACACTCGAACGATGTCATTCGAACTCGCTCAAGCCCCGTGTTCAACACGTGAAATTTCTTGAAAAAAAGACGCTTTGGCTGGTCTTTTGATCATTTCACACCTTTACGGGGTGTGTTTTGAGTAGGAGGGAGTGTGGGAAAAGTAATACCCAAAAGAAAAGGGGAATATTTTTTTTTGGTCAAGAAGAAAAGGGGAATATAAAACTGACTTGTGCATGGCTCGTGGTGTATGGAAATAGGAATGTTTTTTCCATACCCCCACCCTTCCCATATACCCCCACCCAAAAGTGAAACCCCAAAACGCCTTTTACAATCTATTTTTTTAAAAAGGCAAATCGTATATATGTTATTTTGGACATATATACGATGGTCAAATTTAACCCATCGTATATATGTCCTTAAGACGATATACGACAATTACAGAGAGATGCAATCGTATATACGTCTCAAGGACATATATACGATGTGTTAAAAGTAGGCATCGTGATATATGTCCAAAATGACATATATACGATTTGTTTTAATTTTTATTACTAAAAGGCTACTAAAAATTCAAGTAAATAGTCAAAACTACTCTAAAAATTATAAAAACACCACTAAAAATCTAACAAAACCAAAATATAGTATACAATTTTTTTTTAGATTTTTTGGAGACTATGAAAATTAAAAAAATCGTAAAAATAGTAAACGATGGAATTTGGGATTTTGAGGTCAGAATCCCATAAGAAGTCTCTTCTAGGGAGTCTTGATTCTTGATTTGTTTCGATTTAATGGTCGTGGTTTCATTACGATCGGAGCATGTTGTTCTAAAACCGATTTTTTAGCCTAAATTATTCGCTCGACGATAACATCGCCACGCTTTAACGAACTACACGCATAACCTATTTTCGTGACTTAATTAATTTTTATTTGACTTAAAATTAAAAATTACTATAGGGATTGTATATACACTGGGGATATATATATACGACTTATTTTTGCCCATCGATATACACCCTCAAGGCGTATATACGACATATGGGTAGAAGCAATCGATATATACGCCTGGGGGTGTATATACGATGGACAAAAATAGGGTCGATAAGGGGGTGTATATACGATTGGCAAAAATTTTAAAAAAATTACATTTTCGTAAGGACATTTTGGGATTTTCGTATGGGCATTTTGGGTATATGGGGATTGGGTGGGGTATATGGGGATTGGGTGGGGTAAAAACCATGAAAATATTACTGAGGGTGAGTAAAGTGAGTAAAGTGAGAGACTCAAACTTAGCTACAAAGTGATTACAAGTTACAACATCAAGCTCCTTTTTTACTTTAACCAATACATGTTTTGTCTCGATGTAATAAAAGATGATTTGTGCATGTTTCATATTTTGTCTTCTATTCAATACTAATAAAATCAAATGCCACCAAATTTACATTTATTTACTAATAAAATCAAATGCCACCAAATTTACATTTTTAGACATCTTACAATTTTGACATTTGTCACAAAATAAGGGCATTTTGGTCATTTTAACGCTAAAAGACAAAAATTACTATTCATGTCGGGCTTTAAAAAAATGACCGACGCGATCGACGCGCTTATCAATCAATACTGACGCTACATTAATGGCTACGCCGACGCTGCGCTGTCACTTCTTTTTTTTTTTTTTTTTCAAAAGAACAGTTTTATTTTCAGTTTTGAAAACTAATTTCATTTTTTAAAAAAACTGTTTTTTCTTTTCAAAAAACTGTTTTTTTTAAAAAAAAATTCTTTGCTTCAAAAAAAAAACATTTTTTTCTAAAAACTGTTTTTAAAAACAAAATAATTTTTCATCATTTTTTTCTCGCTTTTGTCATAAAAATTAATTTTTTTCTTCTTTTTACTAAAAATACTTACTCACTATTTTTATAATTTAGTCAAACTACTAAAAATAATTACTTTTTTTACAATGATAAAACTAATCATTTTAACCACTACCCATTGTCAAAAAAAGACGTACCTGTAAAAAAAAATTAAACTTAATTTTTCTAAATTAACTCTTATAGAGAAAAAAAGTCATAATATGTGGCAATGAGACCAGTAATGTGAGACTGACAATGAAATCAACATTTATTTATTTACTAATAAAATCAAATGCCACCAAATTTACATTTTTAGACATCTTACAATTTTGACATTTGTCACAAAATAAGGGCATTTTGGTCATTTTAACGCTAAAAGACAAAAAAATTACTATTCATGTCAGTTTTTAAAAAAATTTTGATCGACGCGATCGACGCGCTTATCAATCAATCACCACGACGTTACCGCAATGTGGCTACGCCGACGCTGCGTCGCTCTACTTTTTTTTTTTTCAAAAGAACAGTTTTATTTTCGCTTTGAAAACTAATTTCATTTTTTAAAAACTGCTTTTTCTTTTCAAAAACTGTTTTTTTAAAAAAATTCTTTTGCTTCAAAAAAACATTTTTTCTAAAAACTGCTTTTAAAAACAAAATAATTTTTCATCATTTTTTTCTCGCTTTCTTTTGTCATAAAAATTAATTTTTTCTTCTTTTTACTAAAAATACTTACTCACTATTTTTATAATTTAGTCAAACTACTAAAAATAATTACTTTTTTACAATGATAAAATTAATCATTTTAACCACTACCCATTGTCAAAAAAAGACGCATCTGTAAAAAAATTAAACTTAATTTTTCTAAATTAACTCTTATAGAGAAAAAATCATAATATGTGGCAATGAGACCAAGAATGTGAGACTCGATAAATGAAATCAACAACGGAAAAGGAGTGGGAACGAGTGAGGAAAAGAGAGCGCTAACTGAGTGCATATTTTAGAAAATATTATTTTATTTTTCTTCAATTTTACTTTATCTATAATTTATTATTTTCTATAATCTATCTTTTAAAACTATTAAGATCTATCTTTTAAAACTATTAAGATCAATCAATTTAATCACTATGAATTGTAAAAAAAAACTTTACCCACTACCAAATATTTCAAAATAACTTACTTATAAAAATGTGGCAACGTGAGCGACAACGAGAGACCGACAAAATGGGAGTGGTAAATCGGAGAGGCAACCGGAACCGACAATGAGAGAGGTAATGAGAGCGCCAACGAGGGCCAACGGGGATGCATATTTTACCTTTAATGTCCAAATACATTATTATGGATCAATGTAATTCAGATTGTCAACAGGGATGCATATTCCACTTTGAATTTGAAATCATATATGTTGGACATTGTTTATAACTTATGAATAACTTCCAAATTATTATGACTTCATAGCAATACACCGACCATACAGTATCTATTTTTCTAATAAATTTTTTTTCCATCATTTTTTAACTCGACTTTTTTTCCTTTTTTTTGTCAAAAACATTAAAAGAAAATTCCCTTTTTTTACTAAAAATAAATTACTCGCTAATTTAGTAGAAACACTGACAATGGGATCTGCAACGCAAGTCGCGACGACGGGCCGCAACCAAAGCCAACGGAGCGCCAACGAGGTCGCTAACTAATGCCCAACGGGGATGCATATTTTACCTCTAATTTCCTAATACATTATTATGGATCAATGTAAATCTAATTGTCAATCTCCTTTAATTTCTTCTACTCAATATAATTTGCATTTGTATGTTATATGCCACAATACTTATCTATTTCCTCTTTGATTTTCAAATTATACATTTTTGACATTGTTCACAACTTATGAATACCTTTCAAATTACTATTATAAATTCATCACAATAAACCGACCATACGGTATCACCCGTGCGTATGCACGGGTAAAAAACTAGTTTTTCTTAGAGTGAAAGGATATGTTTTAAATTAAGTTAATTACTACACATGTCATAGACTATTTGGAAAATTTAAAATAGAATTATTTAGAAATTTTTATAATTTGGTCCTTGAAATTATCAATAGTTAGTAAATAGGTCACTGATTTTTATTAGGACCCACGACTTTTAAATAATTTTTATTCAGGTTCATAAAATTCTAAGTAATTTGTAATTGAGTCCTTATTGAAGCATACAATAAAGAAACCTAATTAGAAAACAATTAAAAGTCCTTAAACCTAATTAAAAATTATAAAATCAATCAAGGACCTGAAGAAAAATAAAGGACTCGATTAAACATTATTGATAGATTTGGGGCTCAAATACAAACTTTTTTCAGTTTACAAACCTATTCCAAAAATGCTGAAATAAGTAAGGGCTAGTAATTACTAAAACCATTTAAATATATACAATACTATAACCATCGATAAAATATTTTAAAATTTATTCTTAAAATAAATTGTATACTTTAAATAATATAAATTTATAATATTTAATAATATGATTCTTATATATATATATATATATATATATGTGTGTGTGTGTGTGTGTGTGTGTGTGTGTGTGTGACACTTTTTACACTGTAAAAAATATCTTGTTGACTTTTTTTTTGTTACAACTAATAATCTAACTTTAGTATTGCCCCACTATAAAAGTTTTAAAATATCTTGTTAACTTTAGTATTCAATATTATAAATCTAACTTTTATATTATATATTTGGTAAACAAAATTATATAAAATATACTGTTATTATAAGAATTTGTCTCTTTTAATATACTTTTATTTTAAAAGAGACAAATTCTTATCTCTATCTTTATTATATTAAACCATGAATCTTCCATTATATTATATTTGCCCACTCCCTCATGCGGTGGCCTCCTGACGATGTTGATGGTACTGAAGCGTATTACATTATATTTACCCTATTCCTTCTTTAATTGCAAAACCAACTTCGTTTTAATCCACGTCAGCATGTTATTTTGAAATCTATCACCAAATTAAAAAGCAGATATAGGGATCGAACCCATCACTACGCCAGAATTGTAAAAAGAGATCGCCACCTTTAGTAGCGTTTATAAAAAAACGCTAGCCATTTTAATAACACGCTATACCATTAGTAGCGCTTTAAAGTAAAACGCTACCTATTAGGTAACACGCTAGATGCATCCTCTAGCGCTTTTACTCAAAACGCTAGCAAATTAGAAAACACGCTAGACAGATCCCTAGCGCTTTTATTCAAAACGCTAGCCAATTAGAAAACACGCTAGATAGATCCCTAGCAAGCGGTGCGGGATTGTAAAGTCATGGCGCAAAGTATGACGAGCTATCCAAGAATGTTGTTGTGTTAATGGAAGAGAGACAGATGTTTAAGCAGCCTTCTTGCACACAAAGGATCGTGCACCATCCCCGCCGCACCACCCCCCTGAACCTATTGAGCCCGCCGCACTTCCCATAGCGCCCGAGATAGCCGCACCATCCCTTCAACACAGTATTTAACAAAACTCGACTGCTTTTTTGTACATATGTATTTGATAAAATTATCATGTATATTTATTTTTCTTTATAATTGATTTAGGATAATCGTGAATGTGAGCTATATATTGCAAACCCACATCGAAAGGTTGCAAAGTGGGTTTGATATGTAACCAATCGAGTGCCACATCGCACAATCGTGCCATGCCCCAAAACCATTTGAGAGTTAGGGGTAGACTATTCAATAGAGGGTCCGCACTCATTGCTCGCTCCAATTGCTTATGCGATATATTTATCGTGGATCAAGCACTTAGTACTTTTGTGGCATGGCCCAAACAACTTGTCGCTGTAAGTGACAATATTTTTGTTAATAAGTTGATGACTATAATGTGTGTTAACTAACTAATTAATCATTTTTTAATATATACTAGGTACCCCAAGTGTCCCGACCTTCCCTTCAATAAAAGTGTCCCGACCTTCCCTTCCACTACCAAACTCTCCCGACCATCTACTTCTATACAAACACCCAACATGTTGGTCAATTTCCCATTGATGAATTCCGTATACATCGATTCTCTAAAGGTCCACATTCAAAAATGAACCAGATCGACTAAATTTTTTTTACCGCCCGATAACATTGTGGGCCCGAACAATTGGTAATGATCAACATCGAGGATATGAAAGCTATAGTTGAGATGGATTGGGCCACCGCCATCGATATTAGAGTATACCGAGGTATGTATTAAATTATTTGTACACAATAGTTGTTTATATTAGAGTATATATTAGAGTATATATATGAGGATCCTAAAGTTGTATATATATTATTTATAGGTTTTTGTACAATCGTCTTCCTGTCCTTTTTCAACTGGACACGTAAGTATTTCTTCTTGTGTCCGGCGTGTATCGTTGTGTTTAAGCAAGGTAATACAGAGGAACGATTATGGCTATTAAGAGTGAAATACAAAGTTATATCCATTCACGCTTCATGGATGCCAAGCATTTGAAGGGCGACTTTTTATTTTTGGCACCACTCAATAATGGGTGAGAAATTTAGTCTTCAATCACTTGTTTAATTATTTTGAGGATTGTATTATAGTGTAAATTAATGTGTACTCATTCGTGATTCATTTACTTGCAGCAACATTGGGTACTCTTTGCAATAAACCCTAAGCAAAATGTTGTCTATTATCCGATTCACTTCAAGGCCATTACAAAGTCTACGAGACTTCAGAGAATCACTTGAGAGGTGTGTATGTGTAACCCTCTCATTTTAATTTGTATAATTTAATATATGTATTTTGTTCAACTTAACATTATATATATATATATATGTATGACGTTACAAAGGTGCTTTGAAAGAATACTTGGGATTATCTACGAGTAAAACAAGATGGCTACCCATAATCAGTAAGCTTTTTAAGAATCATTCTTATAATTTTAATTGAATTTTTGGTCATAAAATGTGACAATTAAGTTATAATGATCTTTTGCTTTGTAGTGTCCTAAACAACCAAACAACAATGATTGTGGGTACTACGTTATGAGGTTTATGAAAGAGATTATCATTCATGACAAAGTAACAATCCCAACCAAGGTAACTACTTAGATTTCTTTTTTATATTGATATTATAATACTTACTCACATTTAATAAACATTTTTATTCTAATTTTATTTCATTTTATTTTTCAAGATTTTCCCAAATTTTAAAAATATCCGTAATTACTCTCACAACAACTTACAAAGTTAGTAGTGGGGAGTGGTGCGCTTTTGTTTCTAGCTTTTTGTAGCAAGTTTTGAGATAATTTCATAATAGTTAGTTGTTGTATATATTGTATTTATATTATGTTGTAAGAACTTCTTAGAATGATATATATTGGATTGGAAATATTTGATGAATTTTGTTGAATGAATTTTGTTTGAATGATATTGGATTGGAATGTATTTTCTGAATTTTGTTGGAAGGGAATGAATTTATAGGTTGTAATTAAAATGGAGAACAAACCAAAATAAAAAAATATTTTAAAAATTAATATCACCTAGCGCTTTATAGATAAAACGCTAGGAATTGTAAAGAGGAGTTAGATGATCCCCAGCGCTTTACGTAAAAACGCTAGGAATGCTAATAAAAGGTGTTATAGATCCCAGCGCTTTATGTAAAAACGCTAGGAATGGTAGTAAAAGAAGTGATAGCATCCCTAGCGCTTTTTACGTAAAACGCCAGGAATGCTAATAAAAGGTGTTATAAGATCCCTAGCGCTTTACATAAAACGCTAGGTATGGTAGTAAAAGGGTTATAGTAGATCCCAGCGCTTTAATTTAAAACGCTAGGAATGGTAGTAAAAGAGCTTTGATCCCTAGCGCTTTTATATAAAACGCTAGGAATGGTAGTAAAAGAGCTATGGGATCCCTAGCGCTCAGAAACGCCAGGAATTGTAAAAGGCGCTGGTCAATGGCTAGCGCTTTATATAAAACGCCACGTATGTCTAAAACACGCTGGTCAATGGCTAGCGCTTTATATAAAACGCCACGTATGTCTAAAACACGCTGGGTCAATGGCTAGCGTTTTTTAAAACGCTACTAATGGGGTGTATGCATTAGTAGCGCCAGCTTCTCTAGCGTTTTAAAACGCTACCAATGCCCAAAAAAAACGCTAGCCATCCTAATACGCTGGCGTAGTGCATTCCCCCACGCTATCACCTCCTGACGCTTACCATTTGAGCTACCACAATTTCATGTTACTAAAGCGTATTAAATAATGTTTATCCTATTCTTTCTTTTATTGCAAAACCTTTTACCTACTTTTATATCTATTTTTTATTTATTTTGATACATATATTTGTTATTATATATTACATTTATATATTATATTTATTTGACATAAGTAGGATGGTAATTTATATATTACATAATATATATAGATATATATTATATCTATTTTTATATATTACATATATATTATATATTTATTCAAAATACTCACTATATTGGCAAAAGTAGGATAATAATTTATAGATAAAAATACTCACTATAAAAAAAATTCTTTAAGAACCCATGTAAACAAAATTATTTAGGACGAGATTATAAAAAAATACTCACAATAAAAAATACTCACTATATATATAAACATATATATTATATATCATAATGAATGGTAAAAGACGGTGTACAAAGAAATCGACGTGTCATATAACACACGACAACATACAACTGCATTTTTAAAGCTGCCAAAAAATAATTTAAAATTTTATGATAAAATGAGATGTATACCCGTGTTGCTTATAACAATAAAATCGAATTCTACAGTGCTCACACGCTTTAATAAAAACAAATTATGAATGATATATTACAAAATAGATGAGACATTCTATTATCGATATCCTTTTCCTTCCTAGATTAGTAATAGTAATGTGTTTTTCTATATACTCATTCAGAATACATTAGATGATTTTCTTCAAAAAAAATACATTAGATGATAATTAATCATATTTTCATCGGTTTCAAGTTTCGTTTTAATACTTTGTTTGAATACTTTTATATTAATTTTCCTTCATTTAATTATTACAAAACATTATAAGATTTAAAAACAAAATCTTTCCTGACAAAACCCCACATCCCATTTGAAATTATAATATATAATTATATTATATATGTATATATATATATATATATAAATTTAATTTCCTACTATTATATAAATATTAAAATAAAATAAGAATTACCTTACTTTGCCTAAACAACGAATTTTTGACAAGGCTATCTTAAATTATACTAAGCTAATATACAAGTATAATTATACTAAGATATATATATATATATATATATATATATATATATATATATATATATATATATATTGTTATAAAGCGATGACATGTACATTACACATCACTGTATTAAGTTTAATTACGCCATTGGTGACGTAATTCCACCTCATCAAAATGCGCTAACATGTCAGTCCATCTCAGCTATTTCAAATCGTGTAGAGGAAGCATCTGAACCATACTATGTGTCGTGGTGTGCTAGAGAAGTTTCATGCTACATCACTAGTTTGTAACGTTTCGACTTTAATTGGCATTAATGAATATTAAGCGTACGCATTCAAAACATCCTAACCATAGCACTACGGGCCCCATTTCGATTCAAAATATTTGAACCGAAAACAGCCTGCTAAATTAATACAATCAGCCTAAAACTGAAAACACCCAGCAAAAATCAGAAACATAGATATTGTTGTTCAAAGATTAGTGGGGTTTGTTCAAAATCATAAACAACTAAATTACTACAATTAGGTCGGTTTGTTCAAAGTTCTGAAAAAGTTTGTTGTGTTTTGATTTTTCTTTTGATTGCAAATTGATGTTATAGATTTGTCGATGGGAGAAACAGAGAGATTCATAGATGAGAGAAAATGAAGAACTACGAGCAAGGGGATTGGTAACGACACGATCGAAAGCAATATATATTTCACAAAATGTCACTAGTGCAGAAAAGACATTTAAAGATCGGTTGTTTTTTTACATTTAAAGATCGGCTATCCGACGACGCTAAATCCATCGATGTTAAAAGTGAGACATTTAAAGATCTGCTATTTAACCGTTGCAGTAAAGTCACCTTTAAAGATCGGTTTTTTAAATAACCGATGCTAAATGTGTTTCATCACTGTCTAATATAGGTTCGACACTAACATTTAGCATCGGTTATATAGATTACCTGATGCTAAATGTGTCTTACAAGCACATTTAGCATTGGTTGTATAGAATATGCTAAATGTCTCTTACAAGTACATTTAGCACCGGTTGTATAGAATACCCGATGCTAAATGTCTTTTACATTTAACATCGGTTGTTTAAACAACCGATGCTAAATATCTATTTTTAAAAAAAAAAATTAATTGGCATTATTAATAGATATTGATTGACCAATTTATAAAATCCTGATATACAAAATTATTTCCAAACAACAACACATAATAAATTCATAAAAATTCTTCAAATTCAACTGAAATTAATATCTTACAATACAATTCATGAAACTTAAAGTTCTACAAGTTTCTTACTCAAAATTCAATAAAATGTTTCTAAAACACGAACGTCAAACTAAGGTGCAAGGTAAGGTCGTAATATGAACTACTTCATTTGATTTATCATCTTCTGCTTCATTCCTTTTACTCTCTTGCCTCTACTGTATCTGAAAAAACATGCAAAACAAATCAAACATCAATCTTTGTCTTGCATATTAATTAGTCAAAATGAAAATAATAGAAGAAAAACATTACATTTTTTATCTTGTCTCCAGAAACTGCAGGAGTTGAATTTTCAGAACTGAGCCCATGCATATTAGTTGCTTAAGCTTTCCCCTTTTTACCTTAATGATGGATTTCATTTTCTGGTGAATAAATAGGAAGTGAAACAGAAGCTGCAGGGAAGTTTTCTTCCATTTTTCCTGGAAGTGGCTGAAATAACAAAAAACGCACGGTAATAAATTAGTCATTCTCTTTGTTGACTAGCTATCACAAAATAACAAGACTATGCGTATGGGAATGGGAGAATCTCACAAGACAGATCAAAGTCATGCAAATGATACGGAAGGCAATGGTGCTAGGAAAATGGATCAAGCAGCAAAAGATGGCATCACAAATGAGAACACAACAAATAAAGCAGCAAAGAAAACAAGTAAACCAAAATAAAAAGGTAAATAAAGTAGTAATCCCTTTTTTAATTGATCATTAAACAATATATTATATTATATGCAAAAACACTTACTTGGTACTGCAATGCTTGCTTGTACAATGTTGTTGTTTACACATTTAATTTACATTCAGAAACTTTTTGTTTCTAACAGAGTTTATAATGACCAAATTAATTACCTCCTCCTTGAAGAACATTGATTAGGTAATCATCAAAAAATAAGGACCCTTCACCATGACGAGTAATATATATAGTGTATGAGTAAGCTATCTTCTTCAAGAGTCCAAGGTCCTCTTCTCAAATGAAATTTCTAGCAATTGAACTAAAAAACAAAAAATCATTAGCTTTTACTTTAGCATTGAATGAGGTTGATAAAGAAAACAACTCATTACTATAAATAGTTGAAAGAAACAAAGCAATGTGCTCATTAGCTTTTATTTCTGCCTCTTTTAAATTTAATTTGTATCGCCATACAGAAAAAGGTTCAAACCTTTCAATTGTAGCACTAGTAGTTCAACCAAAGTAAGATTGGTTAACCTTGGTTGTACTTCATTGGTCTTGTTCCTAACAACTATGAGGTGGAGAACAGAAATTCAGATATGAAAATCAATATTCATTTTGAAGTGAAAAGAGAGAATTCAAACCGCTAGGCTTAGCCACTTGTAGGGTTAGTTTGGCAGAATAACTGATAAAACTGCTGCATATATAGGATTCCCTGAAATGAAAGAAGGATGTTTCAATCAGTTTTAAAAAAAAATGTTTCAATTAAGGACTTTGATAAAATATGAACAATGATTGGGATGCATGAGTAGTATAGTTTTCAATAATTCATTTGGGAAAGTGGCTAATTTGTAAAACTAGAGGTTAAGCACACTTGAAATATCTTAAGAGAATCAACATGACTAATACACTAAAATTAAGAATCAAACAAACTGATCAAATAGGTACTAAAATCAGCATAGCTGAAATGAGAACACAAAATCATGTACCATTGTTCCTAATAGAGGATCCTATTACTAAAGTAATAACCATGAATATTGTTAGAATCAATGAATCAAATACGTGTATCAGAAGGACAAAATCATACACAAGTGCTTAAAAAATGGCTTCAATAAATTTGCAGCAATATTTGAATTAAATAGGCAGAATAATCATCTACACAAGATAACTATAACTTAATGTGAGGAACACATACTAAATTAGAACTGACAACTACTATTTGCTTCTCTAGTAGAGCTCCTGCAAAGAATGTAAACACATGCAGACCAACATGTACCTGTAAGACTAGTGTGACAACAACCATTATGAAATTGTTTCGCTCAGATCACAACATTTCAGCTTCACTGGTCAATTAGATCAACACTAAGTTATTAAGTTATATCCAAACATGCATGATTCTCCCTGGTTAGAGACAATATTTATCAGTCGAGATTTAAATCATTATAAACAATAGGCCTTACCATCAGGCATGCATGATATTAATAACATATTGTAGAAGAACTTGGAGTTCATAAAACCATAGGCCAAAATAGAACATGTCTCAAGGTACCACACATATGCACGCTATAGCCAATATAGATAATGTAGTTGCCTCCTCTGCAGCCAGAAGACAGTTTTATGCCAGAGAAGAACAAACAGAAGCAAAGTCTTTTGTTATCAGAAGTATATGACCATTAAAAACATACTATTTTACATGTAGAAATCACTGTAAGAATTGAGACAAAGAGCCAATCGTGTCAACTGTCAAGCAACAAAATACCATAAAATCAGAGAGTACCAAAGCAACAAAACAGAATAAGATAATTGAAATTGATGTATTTTTCTAGATACTTTTGAAACAAAAATTCCAGCCATAGACACTAAAATCAATCAATCAACATGAACCAAAGGAAGATAAATTAGAAGAATGGATAAACAACCTCTGTTTGTAACCTTCCCTTTCCCTTCTACCTCCATGACAACAATCCCTTTTCCTTTTCATCACTATCTGCTAATCGCTCCCGATGATGGCTATGACTGCACCTTTTCATCTGTCAAAGAAATCAAAATATGAAAACCCTAAAAAAATTTGAGAAGATGTGAAACCCTAAAAAATGTGAAACAAGTACCTGATATCTTGAAATAAACCTTAACAAATCTGAAAACCCCTAGCTGCAAACAAATCAACAAATTAAAACCTCAATTTCGAGAAGATTGCAATTAGGGTTTGAATTAAAGAAAAACAATTAGGGACAGATTCACAGCACAGGGAAAATCAATTTGGGGACAAATACATTATTAGGGTTTGAATCGGGAAATACCTAAGTTGTAGATGAGGAAGACGAACTGAGTTTGTCACGGCAGATTCAGACTTAGTGGTGGTCTGTGAGCGTCCATGTGAGGAAGAGGAAGACACGCGGACGCGGTGTTGCGGTCGCTGGTGGCTTGAACTGAGGAATGCGCAGAGAAACACAGAGGTTTCAAGGTGTGAGGAAGACGAACGAAAGGAGCTCTGTAATGACGGAGAAGACTTCAAAGATTTCACGGTGACAGTGAAACCACAGAGATGACTTCGAAGATTTCTTGAAGGCGACGGCGAGCAAGGCTAGGTTTTTGATTTGAGAGTTCAGAGAGAAAGAGAGAGTTGAGCAAAGGTTCAGAGAAGAGAGATGAGAGAGAGAGAGTTTAGCTTTGTAGATTTCAGCATTCTCATAAGAAGTTTGCCTAATGTCTTCTAGCTCATCAAGTTCTATCATTCTCTGCTTACCTGCCTTGTTTAGATTAAGATTGAGCTTCTGATAAATTTCAATAGGATTTGTTTTCCAATTCTACATGTAAATGGCACGCTTTTCCATGACTAATTTATAAGAGACATTCCTAAGCTGTGTTTTTGAATGCTGCTCTATATGTCCATAAGACATCATCCAAATGTAAAGACCAATCTTTTCTATTTGGACTCACCATTTTTCTAAAGATTTTCTTAATTTCCTATTGATAATTCGCTTGCCCACTAGTTTGAGGATCGTAAGTCGTAGTTATCTTATGCTTAACTCCATACTTAGCTAGAAGGTTTTCAATGATTTTATTACAAAAGTGTGAACCTTCATCATTAATGATAGCTTTCTAAGAGTTCCAAATCTAGTGAATATGTTTCTTTGAAGAAACTTACTCACCGATTTAGCATGATTATTAGGTAATGCTACTACCTCTACCCGCTTGGACACATAATCAACAAATACTAAGATATATAAATTGCCAAAAGAAGGTGGAAAAGGTCCCATGAAATCCATTCCCAAACATCAAATAATTCAATTTCTAAAATATTGGTTCTTGGCATTTCATGTTTATCGAGATATTTCCTCGCTTCTTGACATTTATCACGCTTTTTGACCATAAAATAAGCATCTTTAAATAAAGTAGACAAAAATAAACCGATCAGAATACCTTAGTTGTTGTTCTAGTGCTTCCAAAGTGTCCTCCATAAGGTGCAAAGATGGCAATTCCTCTTCGTGATGCATTTCATTAATTGATCGTAAGCACATCTTGTAAAGGAATGGATCATTCCAATAGTATTGCTTAACTATGTGGAAGAATCTTCTCCTTTGTTGATATGTCATATTCATCGGTACTACTTTGCTTGCAAGGAAATTTACAATATCAAAGATACCATGGTGCGTGATGCATTAGATGCTCCCGCATTGCCTATAGCAAATGCAATTTCATTTTGTGCATTGACTTTAATTGCCAATAATTTCTCATCCGAAAGCTCTCCTTGATTTCTTCTCGTACCTAGTGATTCTCCTTCAATCCTTGATAAATGGTCTCTACTTGATTTTCTACTCCTTTCTTGTCTCTAATTTCAAGATCAAATTTTGTAGGAGTAGAATCCACCTTATCACCCTTTGGTTTTGCATCTTTCTTTGAAATTAAATACTTAATGGCAGAGTGGGTCAATATAAACAATAATTTTAGTGCCAACTAAGTAAGATCTAAATTTTTCAAATGCAAATACTACAGCTAATAATTCTTTTTCTGTGACTGTGTAGTTCACTTGAGCTTCTATTAATGTTTTGCTAGCATAGTAAATGGAATGAAAAACCTTATCATACCTTTGCCCCAAAACTGCTCCTACTGCAAAGTCACTAGCATCACACATTAATTCAAATGGCCTCGCCTAACTGGGTGTTACTATCACCGTGCAAATACCAATGCCTTTTTAAGCTTTTCAAAAGCTTCCATACAGGAATCATCAAAGATAAATGATACACCATGTTGCAAAAGCATACATAATGGTTTTGATATTTTTGAAAAATCTTTGATAAAACTTCTATAGAAACCAGCATGGCCTAAGAAGCTCCTGATACCTTTGACTGTATTTGGTGGTGGCAAATTCTCAATTACATCAACCTTAGCTTTGTCTACCTCTAGACCTTTCTTTGAAATTCTATGTCCTAGCACAATGCCCTCTTGTACCATGAAATGACATTTTTCCCAGTTCAGTACTAAATTTGTTTCTTCACATCTCTTGAGAATTTGTTCCAAGTTTTCTAAACAAACTTGAAATGTTTCTCCAAAGATAGAGAAATCATCCATGAATACTTCTATTGATTGCTCAATGAAATCTGAGAATATAGACATCATGCATCTTTGAATGTAGCAGTGCATTACATAAGCCAAATGGCATCCTTCTAAAGGCAAAGGTTCCATAAGGGCATGTAAAAGTAGTTTTGTGTCGATCCTCAGCTCAATGACTATTTGATTATAGCCTGGGTAGTCATCTAGGAAACAATATAATTCTTTCCCTGCTAGTCTATCTAACATTTGGTCTATAAATGGTAAAGGAAAGTGATCCTTTTGGTAGCCTTGTTGAGTTTTATGTAATCCATACAAAGTTCTCCACCCCGTGATGATACCCTAGTTGGTATCAACTCATTCTTTTCATTAACTATTATCACACACCCCTTTCTTTTTGGTACACATTGGACAGTATTTACCCAAGCACCGTCTCGATATGGGTATATGATTCCAAAGATTCTAGCCACTTAATGATTTCCTTTTTCACAACCTCTTTCATAATAGGATTTAGTCTTCTTTGACTTTCTATGCTATTCTTGGAATTTTCTTCCAAAATGACTCTATGCATGCATATAGAAGACTAATTCCCTTGATATCCGCCATTTGCCAACCTATTGCTTGAGTATGTTTCTTTAGAGTACCGATGAGATCACTCTCCCTGCTTTGATGTTAAATCGTAAGCAATGATAATGTGTAAAGTTTCATTTTCTCCTAGAAAACATACTTAAGGTGCTCAGCAAAGACTTTCAATTCTAACTTAGAGGTTGTTCTATCGAGGGTAAGTTCTTTTTGAGAGTTGATCCTCAAGATTAAGCTGGTTCATAAGTTCTAGCCCATACCTCCTTACAAGAGTTTTCTATTGGTAAATTTTCCTTTTCTAGTATTTCATCATCTAGCAATGCCGCTACATCTAATGAATCAGCATTGCTAAATGATCATACTCGCTTGTAAAACTGTTTCTTCTACCAATCGATCTAGAGAAACTAAAGATGAACACTCTTCCTCGTATTCTCCGCAGGATACTTCATAGCATTCATCACATTGAATTTTATCTCTCGATCATTCACTCTCATAGTGAGTTCACCTTTTGCACATCAATTATGGTTTTGCCAATTGCTAAGAATGGTCTACCTAGATAATAGGCACTTCCTTATCCGCATCAAAGTCAAGGATAACAAAATCTACAGGAATACAAATTTATCTACCTTAACTAGGATGTCTTCTATGATACCTTCGTAATAGGCTATTGATCTGTCTCGCTAATCAAGTGTCACATTGGTTGGTTTTGCATGCATTTCCAATTTCCAATCGTTAAAATAGATTTAGGCATCAAGTTGATGCTTGCACCTAAATCACATAAAGCTTTACCAAAGATAAGATTGTCCAATGGAAAATGGAATTGTAAAACTACCGATCCTTCAATTTCCTAGAATCTTATTTTGCATAAGCAAACTACAATCTTCTCATGGCAAATCAAGCTTTCAAACTCTCCTAATCTTCTTTCTTTAGTAAGCACATCCTTCATAAACTTTGCATAGTTTGACATTTGTTGGAGTGCTTCTACTAAGGGAACATTGATGTGTAATTGCTTTAGTACTTCTAAGAATTTACCAAACCAAGCTTTCTCCTCATGTGCTTTTTTCAATCTTTGTGGATAAGGAGGAGGAGGGTATTCAGGTACTAACTTAGGTAGTGTAACTTGAACTTCTTGTGATGCAGAGCATTAAATGCTTCGCATTGCTTTCTTTTGATTTTTGGCTTTTTCTCCCTTTTCTACACTTTCCTTCTCAGTCGACTCTATAAGATCCTTACCACTTGTTATACCCCCAATTTTGTCCGTCCTCTTTTTCCTTTTCTAGTCGTTTGTTTTTAGTAAGGGTGTGTTTCGGAGTCGCATGATTTCGAGAGTTATATTCTTGTAGAGCCTCGCACCAACCCAAGCCAATTCCAAATTCTTACGCTCAACTAATTCAAATACCGTTATTTAAATTAGGCACGCACGCCAATGATCAATCTTTTCGCATGCTTCTTCGATTTAATATCTCAGATTCGAGTTTAACTTTTTTCAAAAATTGGCTTAAATTCAGACTTAAGAACGCGATTCCGAGCTAATTTTTTAACACGCCCATTTCTTCTATTTTTGGTCTAGTCTTAGCGCAGTTGTATATTTGCCCTTTTTTTTTCCTATTTTTATTCTTATTTTGTTCACTTAATTAAGCACTTAATAGTTCAAAATGTCAAAACTCTATTTATTTTAATTTACAATTTACAAAGTTTAAGAGTCCAATATGTCTAAAAATGTCAACAAATTCAATTTAATTTATAATTTAAAAACACTATAATAAATTCAAAATGTCAAAAATGCTATTTAGTTACTTTTACAATTTTAAAGCCCTTAAGAGTCCAAAAAGTCCAAAAATACAAAAATAGTAATGCAAAATATATAAAAATACACAAATCCGAAAATAACAAATTAAATAGAAAAATAGGGTTCCAGCAGCAGCTAGCTCAAGTCACGCAGTGCCGATGGGCTTGGATCAGACTCAAAATTATACAAAACCCACCAAAACTCAATTAATGCCCTAACCTAATTTTTGACTATAAATAAACAAATTCAATCAACAAAGAAAAGACACACGTAAATCAAGACAAAAAGGGTCATGAAAATCACTAGAAAAATAAGGATTAGAGTTTCACATTGAAACTCCTAATCCACAAAACACTGCTTTGAATTTCTCGAAGTTTTAAGAGAAGAACAACAAGAAATAAAAAGAGCGTATACATCAATAGCTGCAGTAATTACAAATACAAACAACATTCACAAGGATCCTAAACAGAGGCTGGAGTTCTAGGTTGGTATTCAAAGCTTGAGTTTTTTTTATGTACTTATGGTTTTTTGCAAAATAAGACTCTTTCATTGATAAAACTGAGAATAAGCGTCGAAAGTGTAATGATCATAGGAATAAGTTTTCAGACCATGTTTTTTGTTTAATATTCTGTTTGGCCTGAAATAATGCTTAAAAACTAGTTTTGCTTGCTATTAAATTTCGATTAAAGTGTTTTTCAAGAAAAAACTATACTTAAAACTAGAAACAAAGCCAAAAACAGTAATCAAGTAGAGAATAAAAATGGGTAGTAAGAGAACCTGACTGTGAAAGCTCTAAAAATCAAACAGAATCAAAAATAAAATAAAAACTCACCTCCGGCGACGCCCTGGTCGCCTTTCCGGCGAGAGTCCGGTGAGATTCACTAAACCGACTTAATAATCACCATTTCACCACCACCAAATCGCTTCAAATGTACTCACCACTACAACGAAACCCACTACCACGAACGGCTTCCTTCAAACCTGTCAAAAAAAATACCCATATCGTAATTAGAGTCAGTGAACAAAGAGGAAGAAAAGGAGAAGAACAGAGGAGAGAAGAACGAAACTTACCTCTGCTTCCGCCGGCGCCGCGCGCCGCCGCCATCTCCGCCACCACCTAACACCGAAACCACCCTCTTCCTCTCACCGCCGCGCCTCCCTCCATTAAAACCGGCGATGGGCTTGCGCCGAGATAAGCTCTCCCTCCCCCCGAAAGCTCGCCGTGATTTTCGCTTCTCTCCTCAATGAGCCGCGCGCGCCACAGTCGGGAAGAGAGGAAAGGGTGGATTTTTAGGTTTCGGCCATCGCCGTAGGTTATATACCCGTGTTTCTTTTTTAAAATTTTTTAATATTCGACATCGACGCACTCCTCTTATCCATGCATACACCCTCCTCACTTAAGCCCGGGCCGCATACCGCCCCCTATGCGAACTCGGGCTTTCTTTTACACCCCTTATTAATTATACAACACTCGCCATTAATATAACCCAAATTTACAACTGCACTTCGCTTCGCTTTTTAATTCTTTTCCGACTCAAACACAAATAATTTTTCTCGCGAAATTAAATAAACGGCTAAGTTTCATTGTACAACCGTTAGTCATTATTTTAGGGCCAATGAGTCTGCATACCAAGAACCCTACAAACTTAATAAATACAAAAAAATTATTTTTCTCTAAAAATAACGGCTAAGCTCTGGCCAGTACAACCGGTTAGTCATCATTTTAGGACCAATGAGTCAGATAGCCAAAGAATCCTACAAAAACTTAATAAAATATAAATAAATCTATTTTCCTAAAAATAGGATTAAGTCTACTGTATACAAATGTGTTAGTCTGGCTGCTCTAGAACTAATGAGTCAGACAGTAGAGAGTCCTAGAATACCTATTCTAAAACGAACCCACCTCACACCAAACCACTTTCTTTCAAAAACGCTAAAATTATTTTCAAAAAGTAGGGGGCTAAGCTCATTGTACAATCCAAGTTAGCCAAATCCCTAGAATCAAATGAGTCAGACAGCTCAAGGAATCCTAGGACCCCTACACTAAAAAAACACCAACCCATAAACATTTTCGTGAAGAACTACGTAGCTTTGATTCCTCCATTGCATCCGAGGTACGAGGAGCAAGAGTCCACTCTTGTCAAGCACTAAAAAACTAAAAATTTAAATAAGTCTTTTCCCCTATAAATAAAAGGGTAATTACTAATAAGTCCTAATTAATTAGACCAAGGATGTCGTGGGGTGCTAATACCTTCCCCACACATAATGACTCCCGAACCCTAAACCGGCTTTTGTCCTAAACCTAAAGGGATTTTCCGAATTTGCCCTTAAACTAAAATTTGGTGGCGCTTTCCTAAGAACCTTTCGAAGAATCCTTTCTCGGATTTTTCGGTCGCTACACCACTTCTCAAAGAAATAGCCTTAACTTGTTCCTTTCCTTGTTTTTGGGAAGGAGTAGCTTCTGTATTTGAAGGTAAGGCACCTTGTGGCCTTTGATACAAAGTCATGGCTAATCGACCAACTTGATTCTCTAAGATCTTAATGGAAGCATCTTGGGCTTGTCTAGCGCTTCTAGATTCACCTATGAATGCTTTAAGCATGGATTCTAGAGAATTCTCCGTGGTAGGTCGAGAGTTTCTTTGGTTATTCTGAAATGGGAATCCCGTGGTGGTGTGGTTGGTGCAGCTTCTAGGTGCAGTGCACTATTGTTGCTCCATCTAAAATTTGGGGTGATCTTTCAAACCAGTGATTATAAGTGTTGGAATAAGGGTTATTATTCTTATTATAACCTACATAAGTTACAAAGATAGGGTTGCTAGAACACTCCTCATACAAGTGATCTCCTCCATAGTACACACAACTAGGGTGCCTGGAGGTACTTGTTCTCATCATTGTCAGCAGTTGTCGTCTCTGGTGATGCACCGCATTAGATGCGCTTGCATCGCTGTATGAAGTTTTTCATCAAGTTAGCTAGAGTGGCTACTTGAGCAGATAGGGTATATCATTAACTTCATGTACCGATGGTTTCTTTCGGGCACTCACCCTCTCAAAGAGGCCAACTAGAGCTATTAGTCGCTATTCTATCTATCAATTCACATGCTTCATTATATGACACGATTTAATAACACTCCACCGCATGATGCATCAAGCATTATTCTGGTTTGAGGTTCTAAACCATTATAAAATGTTTCCATTTGAATAATAACAGGTAAACCATGATGAGGGCATTTTCTTAAAAGTTCCTTCCATCTTTCCCATGCTTCAAATAAAGATTCAAACTCTTTTGTCTAAAAGAAGTAATATCGCTCTCATCCTGACATTTTTGATAGGTGGGAAATATTTTCCTAAATTTTTTTCAGCCATTTCATTCCATGAATGGATAGAGTTAGGCTCTAAAGAGTTTAGCCAAGCCTTAGCTCTATCTTACAAGGAATAAGGAAATAACCTTAATCTAAATGCATCTTCACTAACACCAGGTATGATAAAGTTACTACATACTTCTAGAAATTGTATTAAATGCAAATGAGGATCCTCATGAGGAGATCCTCCAAATTGACCAATAGTTTGAAGCATTTGAAACATCATAGGTTTAAATTCAAAATGCATGGCATCAATATGAGGTCTAGATATGCTAGTTTGCATGCTTTGATGATCAAATTGAGCATAATCCCTCATAGGTCTATCTCTATCATTAATCATACCTATGTGATCCATGTGAATGAATTGTTCTCCTTGATCTTCTTCAGTAGCTTGATGTGAACCAGGGCCTCCTCTCACTGTGTATGACCTTGAACTTTGTCCTTCACTGTGAGACATGATGCAAGCTTGTTGATTTTGCTTTTGGAGTCTTAGCAATCTCCTATAGCAAGCATGGGTGGACGCCACAAAGGTCGCACACACGCATTAACACACGACACTAAAACACTATAGCGCTACTTGTAGACGCTACAAAGGCCGCACACACACACACACAATGCACCGATCTTTCTACAATCCTCATGCCCACTTTTTTAGTACAACCGATGCACCCCAACTTAGCTTCTACAACTACCCTAAATTTTTAATAAAAATTTTATGACTCCCATGGTCCACCAACAACTAGCTTAGCTACCAACATTTCTAGGATCACTAAGTTCCACAAAGTTAGTGTTTTATGTGTGGAAGCAAGAATGCGCTAATTTGATCACCACAGGGGTATTATTCGCTTCAATTCTCACCGAATCATCACAAAGTTTGCTCAACTGCCCTTTATTATAAAAAAATTTAAACAAGAAATTCACCATATGATTGCATTCTATTCATGAAATCGACGATAGGTCCTCCCCCCACTTAAACACAACAGTGTCCTCACTGATTGATTTAGGGGAAGACCTATTTACAAAGACTAAGGCAAAACAAAAATAAAATTAAAAACGATAACTAACCTAAGGAAAACATTAAAGTACACAATCAAATAATGCAAGATAAGTGGAAGGAGAGAAAATAACCATAGCGCAGTGAGTAGACTACTCAACCGCTGGCCCGTAGTCCGGCATGAGGTGACCGAAAGATGTCAAGATCCGGATCCAATCACATCCACTCGCATCGCTCACATTGCTTTGTATAGGGCTCTCATCCCAAACTTGTGCTCACGCCATTCTATATTGAGCCCGCCAAAGTCGCTTCTTTGTTTGTCATTATGCGCCCCTCGATAGCCGCCAAAGACATCCATTCTTGCCTACAAGTGTGTAAATGTGTCCTAGATGCACCCTAAAATACTAATCAAATAAAAATAATGCGAGAAAATAAAATAAACTCAAATAAGGTAAAATTAAAAGACAAGGATAGAGAAAATCGGGTTGCCTCCCAATAAGCGCTTTCTTTAACGCCACTAGCTTGACGCACAATTCCTCCGCTGGGTGGAATATATGACACGAAGAACACATCATCCTTCTTCTTCCGCTTATGAGGTAGGAAATTCATGAACTTGAGGTAGAATTTCATATGCTTCCATATCCTCTCAAGGTGAAGGATGATGAACAAGGCATGTATGAATCTAAATATCGATCAAGCTTCTTCACTCCCATCTTCCTTGCTTCCCAAAAGATGAGAAGGGAAAATGATTTGTTGGGTGATTTCTTGTTGGATTTCCATACCTTCCCAAGATCGAGAGTTTTTAGCTTCCTTCTAGACAAGAGGATCCCCTGCTCAATTCTCATTTCTTCCTCATCTTTCTTTTTCTCACATGATTCTTCTATTATTGATCCCTTTTCTTCTTGTTCCGATTTTTGAATAAGTGGTTGTTCATCTACTAACCACCATCCACAACTGTGGATATGATTTGTCAATAACTATCGACTGCTCCTCAAGAATTTTAGGTCACCAACCAAGGAAAAGACTCATCAAGGAGTACCCATTCTGGTTCACAAGAGCAATACACAAGATCTTTCCCACAAAGATCACAATAGAGTATGTCTCACAATCGCCATTTAAATGTGGTCCTCCACAACAACAACAAATAAGTGGCAAGAGTGTGGACTCCATGACTTACAAAGTATTCACCGGCTTTCATAGAATCAAGGGAGTAAAAGTGGTAAAAGGATAAAAATATATGCATAAAGTAAAAAGAAACAACAAAACTAAAAACAAATTAAAGTATGTACGTGTTCAAATTAGTTGTTGCCTTCGAATTTACTAGTAATTGTAACTTCGATCCCCAACTGCCAAAAACTTGTTAAGATATTGGCAAGTGTACCAAATCGTAAGTAATAAACCGTAAGTACCTAATATCGCCCTCAAGGATCGAACTAAATTACTAATTACGCTAACAACGACTAATATGAACCAAATTTAAATAAGGGTTTGTTTGAAATGGTTTGAGCTATGAAGCTCTAAAGTAAGCAAGTAGGTATTTTTGAGTTTTTCTAAATAATAGAACGAGAACGCGCTTAGGATAATACGATAGACAAGTCGCTAGTGGATGAACTACTAGTAACTTCGCACCATTGTCGTGATTTGATTTGAAGGGTAAACTCTCTCTACTTTTTTTTGCTATCAATCCCTACTCATTCACTAATTTCTATTCCTAGGTTGATTAGTTCTTTGTCGATAGTTAGAACCCGTAATTCCTTAAGTGATTCTAACCACGACAAGCATTTACAACGCAGGGTTGCGATATACAACAACCATAGATTATTCCTAAGCTATGAATCAAGGTATAGAATCTCAAACATTCAAAGATAAAACTTCCGCTTCATAATTCGAACAAACGATCATTGTATAAATTTCCCAACAATACAAAGCATTAAGCACGTAAATTCTATACGCAAAATAGTAGAGAGTACGATATAAATAAATTCTAAACCATCGACAATAGTGCTACATCACAATTAATCCATCCCTAACATGATGAGATTAGCTACACATGATAAAAAGAGAGAAAAAGGAGAATTACAAGTTGATGATGAAGATGAATGCATGAGAAGCCTCAATCCTTGTTCCCAAGTCTTGATTCTTCAATAGCCGCTACCCAATGAGTTCTCTTTCGCCGCTAGGTTCCAATTGGCCCAAAAGTGAGAAGTACTCAAAAACGCTGCCTCGTGTGTTTTTACGTGTTTCCAGCTGCTTTTGCGCTTAAGTCGCGCTTCCCAATATAGCATTTACGCGCAAAATCGAGGACGCCATGCTGAATTCTGCGCTCACTTGCGCCGCGCGCAATCGCAACGCGAATTGGCAGGACCTCTAATTTCCCGAGATGTGCATGACTAAACCGCTTATGTTTTTGACTTGTCTCGATACTGTCGAAAAATCCAAAAGCTAACATAGATATCTTTTTGGAACTCAGAATTGATGATCTCAAGAGATCGTGGGAAGGGTGTTTGACATATGATGCACCAAAAAAGAAGAATTTTTTGATGAGAGCGACATTGATGTGGACAATTAATGACTTCCTCACCTTATGGTATGTTGTCGTCAGGGGACTCATGGTAAATTAGCATGCCCTCATTGCATGGAACACACAAAAGCGCTTACGCCAAGCACGGGGAAATTGTTCTCGGTTGACTCAAGATCGTGAGATTCTTACCGCCGATCATGTGTTTAGAAAGAACACGAGGGCATTCAAGAAAGAGGGTAGTTGAAAGAGACGGCCCATCGCTTTGTTGACATCGATGAAATATGGAGTAGAGTTATGAATTTGCCACAAGCCACGCAGGTAGGTGAGCTCTCCGAGTGGATGGATATGGACGGATCATAATCGACAAAAAGAAGCATATTTTGGAATCTCCCATATTGGAAAGATAATCCATTGAGACACAATCTCGATATTATGCACACTGAGAAGAATTTCTTTGACAACATATTTTACACTGTGATGAATGTGAAAGATAGAACCAAAGACAACAATAAGGCTAGATTAGATGTCACTTATATCGTAGCAATGCCAAGATTCGATCTAATTTGAATTTGGTGCCATTGGCTAATGGCAAAATGCTAAAACCCAAAGCCAATTATTGTCTAACACCAAGAAGCAAAAGATGTTTGTCAATGGTTGAAAGGATTGAGGATGCCGATGGCTATTCTTCTAATCTAGCAAGATGTGCGATGTGAATACCGAAGATTCATGGGATGAAAATTCATGATTGTCATGTATTCATGGAGTGTTTACTTCCAATTGCTTTTAACTCATCACCAAAGTGTGTTTTGGAAGCACTAATCGGTGAGCCAATTTTTTAAGAATATATGTTCTTCAACATCGAGAAAGAATGATCTTATTAAGATGGAGCAAAATATTCCTTTCATTATCTGTAGAAGTTGAGAGAATACTTCCTCCCGGTTTCTTTGATTCGATGGAGCATCTCCTGCTCACCTCGCATAAGAAGCAATGCTTGGTGGACCTGCTCATTATAGGTGGATGTATTCATTTGAGAGGTAATTATGAATTTCAACATTTTAATTCAACCGCATATTTAGTATGACTATTTGTTTAATTAACTCCACTTCCTCCATACGCTTAGATTAATGGGTGATTATAAACGATTCGTGAAGAATAAAGCTAGAGTCGTAAGGATCTAGCCGTCACAAGCAGCCTACTTGCACCGTGAAACCATTTATTTCTCGCTTCCGATTATTTCAACAACTTTATGTTGTCAACAAATAATAGAAACAAAATAGAGGTTGAAGAAGATAGACACTCACTCACTTTATCCGTGTTTAACAAACTTGGTCGCCTCTGAAAGAAGAAGACTCATTGGTTATCACAAAAGGAGTGGACATCAAAGACATGTTCATGTCTTGATCAATTGCAATCAAGTTAAACCATATGTTGAGTAAGTATGCTTCAAGTTAGTCTTTAATCTATACACCTTGTAGAGTACGGGTTAAATCATGGTTCGATCAACTTTCAATTACACCATTTCAAATAAGATTCTTACAATTTGAGGGTATACCACTTGAGACTCTTCTGCTCAGATACATGAAAGTTTTCCAACTGTTTAAGGTTAGAGTAAGTAAATAAAATAATATTTTAATGCCAAACATTTAAAGTAGATATGAGACCTTACTTATTTTTTTTCCATATGTGATTAATTAGGTTTATGGTTTTAACCAACTCCCCTAAT
Organism: Oxytropis ochrocephala; assembly: GCA_020916435.1. Classification (NCBI taxonomy): domain Eukaryota; kingdom Viridiplantae; phylum Streptophyta; class Magnoliopsida; order Fabales; family Fabaceae; genus Oxytropis; species Oxytropis ochrocephala. The sequence goes on along the minus strand of CM037094.1, from coordinate 66,522,790 downwards.
CCAACACTTGAGGAACTTAGGTAAGTGGTCCTTTCGTGAAGTTAGTGAGTTGGCACACGCACTTCGTTAATGGTTATAAATTTGACACTCAATCATGGAGTGAGAGAAAACAAACCATTAATAAGTGGTGTATATGTTAAAGGGGAAATAGGAGGAGGTGAAGATCACTACTACTTGTCATCCAACGATATATGAGCTTGAATACTTGTATTTAGACTATGAAAAGAGAATAGTTTTGTTTTATTGCAGATGGTTTGATCCATCTACAAAGGAACGAAATTGAATCCAAAATGTAATACTTCGACATTCAAATGGATAAGAGGTATAAGCTTTATGATCCTTTTATCATGCCCGAAAATGTGAGACAAGTGTATTATGTTCCATACCCATCAACTCGCAGAGGATGGTGTGTTGCAATTAAGACAAAACCACGAGGTCACATCAAGCCACCGATGCTGGGATGAGGTTCCTTATCAAGTGGATGAAATGTCAAAAAGTCAATGAGGTAATTGAAGTTGAACCAATCAATACCTTATGTGATGATCGACACCATGTTGAAGAAGTTGAACCCCGTATTAGAAGAAGAAATTAGAGAATATGAAGAAGAGGAACAATGTAACACCCTAAATAATTTAATTAAGTAAATTGTTTAAGTTGTTGCACTATTTTAATTATAATAAATTATAATATAGTGTTTTATAATTTGGTATTTTATTTAAGTGAAGTGGAGTGGTATTGAGATACCGAATCGCAAGGATTGGCTCAGAGCCCAAGCCCAATGACTTAGGCTTTCGGAGTGATGCATTTCGCATCATTGTGCAAGAGAAGGAAAAAGAAAGAAACTTGCGAAGAGAGAAGAGAGAAAGGAAGAGAAAACGGCGCAAAAACCCTGTAGAGAAGGGAGAGAGCTTGATCGCACCTTGAGAAGGAGGAGAAGAAGGCTCCAGCTTGCGAGGTTTTGTAGGTGACTACGTGAAAGAGCTTCTCTACTGGCTTAATTTGAGGTAAGGGAGTCTCACTCTATAATCGAGGGTATAATAGGTTGTATAGAGTCATAGATTCTTGATTTGATGTTATTTGATTGTTAATTGAGTTATTGTTGGGTGAAATTGATATATTGCATGATAAAATTGATTTAGAGCTTGAGTTAGGTTTTATGATATATGATTTCGTGATTTTGATGTAATTGATGATTCAATGTGCAATTGTTTGTTAATTTATGAAATTGAGGTGTTAGAATGATTATAGAGTGAATTGGTTTGAGAGAATTTGTAGAATTTGGGATTTTGGGGTTTGGGGCGCCAAAAGGCTAGGAATTATGCGCCTGGTACTCGTGAGTGGTGGAGTTTCGTGGTAAGGTTGAAGTGTAGTGAGCCAATTTCCTGAGAATGGCGCCGTGTCACCATAGCAGTTGACTGGGTATGTGTGTTAGTCCGTCTGGGGCGCCAAGTTGCCGGGAATCGCGCCTCGCGCAATCGCTCACGGTTGGGTAGTGTCTTGTGCAGGAATGTCACTGCCTGGGCGCCAAGTTGCTGGGAAAAAGGCGCCAAAGGTAATCGCTTTTGAGAGTTCTGAACATATTTCACCGTGTCATATTTTGCCATTGCCTGCCCAAATTCTATTTTAAGCATTTTGCCTCGAGTAGTTTTCCTTTTTGCACGAGTCACTGAGAGATGTCCTAGTGGGCACTTGCGGGCGCCATAAGCGCGCGCCTATGGGTGGTTTAAGGGAACTTAGAGTTCCGGCATATTTTACCGTGCCATCTTTTGCATTCACATGCCCAAATTTAATTTAAAACATTTTGGCTCGAGTGGTTTTCTGTTTGCATGTGTTGTGTGGGCTGGGTCAATTTGGTCCAAAAGGTGTCAATTTGGTCCCTAGGTGTTGGGTTGGCCCTAAAGAGTGTTTTAGGTCCCCGAGTGAGGTTAGTCCTCTAATCGTGAATAGTCCTGGGACTTGAGTATGTCGAGCTAGCAACCGAGATGATTGAGATGCCATGGGGGTACGAGCCATGGGGCTAGAGCCATGAGGGCTATAAATGAGATTAAATATGAGGTGAGAAAATAATATATGAAGTGATATTGTAAATGTGCTTGTGTTGTGTTCATGGAGTCTCATGCATACATTCTACGCGGCCGCGACGCTTATAAATCGATTGTGAGGCTACGAGGGCTGTGCCATGGGGGCCGTGAGTCATGAGGACTCAATTTGAGAATGATATCGCCATGAGGGCAATCGTACCACATGCATGACCGCATTGCATACATTTCCATAAACGCATGAGTGCTATTGATTAATGAATGGTTTGATTTAGGTGTCGTTGATAACTCTATTTTATATAGAGTATTTCATATGTTTAAACTTAGTATTTGCTCTCTTTCAAGTATTAATAAAGAGTTTATATAGTATTTAGTGTGATATATGATATCTTGAGTAATTTGAATGGTTATAGTTAGTTATAGGCCATTTTGGATATATCAGGTATGTTTGATGTTTTGTTCGCTGCGCCTCACGCCGTCTGCATCAATGCTCCCGTGACCGATCCTCGCATCAATTTCACAAGAACTTGGTGAATAAGCACTGCTTTTCATATGCATCCACATGCAATGTGATGACCTCCTACCTGCTTGCCTGATGCCATCCAACAAATGTATAGTAGGCGCCTACCATTCACACATAGCTATAGGCATAGCTTTGAAGAGTCACCAACATAGGGACACTTGTTCTAACACCATGGAACCGCCCTATGTATCAAGTCAAAGATTTCAACATGGGATTAACTCTCTCTGAAAGCAACTACAAACTATCATCCCACTCAAGATGACTTCAACATGAAGAAAGGAAGCACCTCACTTGAAGGCTATAAAAGGACCTCACATCTTCATTTGGAAATATATCACAATCCATAAGTTAGATCAAAATTTCAATATACATAGTTAGTTTTTATATTTTTAGAGGAAGAGGAAGGAATTGACAAATCCTCCTTTACTCATTTTCATAGTGTTTGTATAGTGCTAAGGAGTAATGCTAGTGCATTGCTAGAAGACTTCATATAAAGGTTTTCAACATTTGTAACCTTACTCTTGTTGTTTCTCTTTAGTGATTTCTATATATATAAACATGGTCTATTCAGTTTTTATATATATCTTGCAATGTCTCTTGTTAGCTAAACCTTTCTTAGTTGGAATGTTCTAATCATTTAATGAGCTTTTAAGTAAGTATGTTGCAAGTATGTATGTTTGTACTTTAGTTCTTGCTTGATAATATTTTTATTACTTATTTTAAACTTGATCACTTAGAATAAGTATGAATTGTAAATGACCGCATATGGCTTACAATTAAGAACTCAAGAACTAATATGGGTGAGTGTTTTACATAAAGAAAACTTTGTGAAAACCATGCTAAGTCCTAGACATAGGATAGTATAGTCCATAGAATAATCAGGGTACTTAAAATACAAGAGTGAATTCACTTAAGCAAAGTGATACTTGTTAGAGGCAAGATAGGCACCGACACCCCTTTCTTTATCGTGAGACAGAACAAGGATCATAAGAGCTGTAATGATATCAAGAAGAAAGTGACCGAAAGGCACATAGCTAATGCAACAAAGATTCAAAGGCAAACAGCATCACATACTGTGATCATACACTTTTAAGTAAATTACTTGATGAAGACATTCCAACTAGCTTTTCTCTTTACACTATCAACATTCTTTACTTGCTTTCTTTCTAACTTAGTTGTGATCATCAAACAAAATCCAAAATTATTTTGTTACTTTGTGACTTTACACTTTATTACTTTATATCATTTAAAAGTGAGTTTTTCAATCTCTGGGTTCGATCTTTTACTACTTGTTTTGGACAAAGGTATACTTGCACTCAAGTGTATGTGGCATATTCCACACACCAAGTTTTTGGCGCCGCTGCTGGGATTGAAGTAAATTCTTTTAAAATTCGATATTGAGTAATTTAGTGTTGTATATAAATTCTCGGTTTTTAGAGTTTCACAACAACAAGACATGGTACTTAGTATATGTACGTAACTGCAAATGTAACTCCGTAATATAGTTTAGATTTAGAAATAGAAAGAAAATTCAGAGATTGCTAAGACCTGTAAGCAAAATCAACAAGCTTGCAACATGTCTTTCAAAGAAGAACAAAGCTCAAGGCCACACTCAAAGGAGAGGAGGCCCCGGATCACAAAGATGCTATCAAGAAGAAGTTCATAGAGAAAATCTCATCCACATGGATCACATAGGTATGATTAATGATAGAAATAGACCCATGAGGATTATGCTCACTTGATCATCAAAACATGCAAACTAGTATAAACAGACTCTCATATTGATGCCATGCATTTTGAATTTAAGCCTATGATGTTTCAAATGCTTCAAACTATTGGTCAATTTGGAGGATCTCCTCATGAAGATCCTCATTTGCATTTAAGGCAATTTCTAGAAGTATGTAGTAATTTTATTTTACTCCGGTGTTAGTGAAAATGCATTTAGATTAAGGTTATTTCCATATTCTTTGAGAGATAGAGCCAAGGCTTGGCTAAATTCTTTAGAGCCTAACTCTATTCATTCATGGAATGAAATGGCTGAAAATTTTTAGGAAAATATTTCCCACCTATCAAAAATGCCAAAAGTTAAGAAATGATATTACATCTTTTAGACAAAAAGAGTTCGAGTCTTTATTCAAGCACGGGAAAGATGGAAGGAACTTTTGAGAAAATGTCATCATCATGGTTTACTCTGTTATTATTCAAATGGAAACATTTTATAATGGTTTAGAACCTCAAACTAGAATAATGCTTGATGCATCATCCGTGGAGTATTATTAAATCATTATACAATGAAGCATGTGAATTAATTGATAGAATAGCAAATTAATAGCTCTAGTTGGCCTAATGAGAGGGTAAGGCTCAAAAGAAACCATCGTGGTGCATGAAATCAATGATATATCCGCCTCTATCCGCTCAAGTAGCCACTCTAGCTAATTTGATGAAAACTTCACTTCCGCAATGCTATCAAGATCTAATGCAAACAGATCACCGTGACAAAGATCAAGCAAAGAAGAGAACAAGTACCTCCAGTGCACACCTAGTCAGGTGTACTGTGGAGGAGGTCACTTGTATGAGGAGTGTTCTAGCAACCCTATCTCTCAGTAAATTATGTAGGTTATAATAGGAATAACAACCCTTATTCCAACACTTATAATCCCGGTTGGAAAGATCACCCAAATTTTAGATGGAACAACAATAGTGCACTCGCAACTAGAATCGCTCCAACTACACCAACCAACCCACCGTGATTCCCACTCAGATAACTAAAGAAACTCTCAACCTACCACCGATAATTCTCTAGAAACCATGCTCAAAGCATTTATAGGTGAATCTAGAACTGCTAGACAAACCCAAGATGCTTCCATTAAGAACTTAGAGAATCAAGTCAATTAGCCACACTGTATCAAAGGCCACAAGGTGCCTTACCTTCAAATACAGTAAGCTTACACCTTCTCAAACCAAAGGAAAAGAGCAGTGTTAAGGCTATTTCATTAAGAAGTTGGTAAGGATTTGCAGAGTCAACCGAGAAGGAAAGTGTAGAAAAGGAGAGAAAACCAAAAATCAAAAGAAACCAATGCAGAAGATCTAGTGCTCCCGCATCACAAGAAGTTCAAAGTCCACTACCTAAGTTAGTACTGAATACTCCTCCTCCTCCTTATCCTCAAAGACCAAAAAAGCACATGAGGAGTAGCAGCTTTGGTAAATTCTTAGAGGTACTAAAACAATTACACATCAATGTTCCTTTAGTAGAAGCCTCCAACAAATGCCAAATTATGCAAAATTTATGAAGGATGTGCTTACTAAGAGAAGAAGATTAGTGAGTTTGAAACAATACATGACAGAAGATTGTAGTTTGCTTATGCAAAATAAGATCCCTAGGAAATTGAAGGATCCAGTAGTTTTACAATTCCATTTTCTATAGGAAAATCCTATACTGGTAAAGCTTTACGTGATTTAGGTGCAAGCATCAACTTGATGCCTAAATCTATTTTTGACCAGCTAGAAATAGGAAATGCAAAACCAACCACCGTGACACTTCAATTAGCAGATAGATCAATAGCCTATCCTCGAAGGTATCATAGAAGACATCCTAGTTAAGGTAGACAAATTTGTATTCCCCGTAGATTTTGTTATCCTTGACTTTGATGCAGATAAGGAAGTGCCTATTATCCTAGGTAGACCATTTCTAGCAACCGGTAAAACCATAATTGATGTGCGTAAAGGTGAACTCACTATGAGAGTGAATGATCAAGAGATCAAATTCAATGTAATGAATGCTATGAAGTATCCTTCAGAGGAAACAAGAAGAGTGTTCATCCTTATTCTCTCTAGATCAATCGGTAGAAAACAATTTTACAAGCAAAGATGATCACTTAGCCAATGCAGATGCATTAGATGCACCGCATTGCTAGATGTCAAATACTAGAAAAGAGAATCGCCAATAGAAAACTCTTGTAAGGAAGTACGGGCTAGGACTTATGAACCACTCAACCTCGAGGATCCAACTCTCAAGAAGAACTTACCCTCAATAGAACAACCTCCTGTTAGAATTGAAGATATCGCTCAACACCTTAAGTATGCATTCTTAGGAACAAATGAAACTTTACTCGTTATCATTGCTTCCGATTTAACATCAAAACAGAGAGTTGATCTCATTAGTACTCTCAAGAAGCATACCAAAGCTATAGGTTGGCAAATGGCAGATATCAAAGGAATTAGTCCTTCTATATGCATGCATTGCAGTCATTTTGGAAGAAAATTCCAAAAACAAAGATAGAGAGTCAAAGAAGACTAAATCCTATCATGAAAGAGGTCAGAAAAGGAAATAATTAAGTGGCTAGATGTCGAATCATATACTCCCATATCGCATGCTGGTTTTGGGTAAGTCCTGCCCAATGTGTACCAAAGAAAGGGGGCGTGACAAAGTTGATAGCCAATGAAAAGAATGAGTCGATACCAACAAGAATCACACAGGTGGAGAATCAGATGGATTACGTAAAACTCAACAAAGCTACCAAAAAGGATCACTTTCCTTTACCATTCATGTACCAAATGCTAGATAGATTAGCAGGAAAGAATTTTATTGTTTCCTAGATGGCTACTCAAAGCTATAATCAAATAGCCATTGAGCCTAAGGATCAACACAAAACCACCTTTACATGCCCTTATGGTACTTTTGCTTTTGGGAGAATGCCATTTGGCTTATGTAATGCACCTGCTACATTCCAAAGATGCATGATGTCTATATTCTCGATTTCATTGAGCAATCAATGGAAGTATTTATGGATGATTTCTCTATCTTTGAGAGACATTTCAAGTTTGCTTAACAAACTTGGAACAAATTCTCAAGAGATGTGAAGAAACAAATTTAGTCTTAAATCGGGAAAAGTGCCATTTCATGGTACAAGAAGGCATAGTGCTAGGACATAGGATTTCAAAGAAAGGTCTAGAGGTAGACAAAGCTAAAGTTGATGTCATTGAGAATCTACCACCACCAAATACAGCTTAAAGGTATCGTGAGCTTCTAGGCCATGCCGTTTCTATAGAAGGTTTATCAAAGATTTTTCAAAATCTCAAAACCATTATGTATGCTTCGCAACATGATGTAGAATTTATCTTTGATAACTTTTGTATGTAAGCTTTTGATAAGCTTTAAAAGGCATCGTGACAAAGACTAATTATAGTAACTCCGCATTGGAGTAGGCCATTTGAATTAATGTGTGATGCTAGTGACTTTGGCAAAGAGGAGCACCCTAGGCAAAGGTATGATAAGGTCTTTCGCTCCATATATTATGCTAGCAAGACATTAATCAAGCTCAAGAACTACACACCACACGTAAAAGGAATTATTGGTCGTGGTATTTGCATTTGAAAATTCAGATCATACTTAGTTGGCACTAAAATTATTGTCTATACCGATCACTCGCCATTAAGTATCTAATTTCAAAGAAGGATGCAAAGCCAAGGTCGATAAGGTGGATTTTACTCCTACAAGAATTTGATCTAGAAATCGAGACAAGAAAGGAGTAGAAAATCAAGTAGCGTACCATTTATCAAGGATTGAAGGAGAATCACTTGGTACACAAGGAGAAGAAATCAAGGAGAGCTTTCCGATGAGAAACTATTGGCAATCACAAATAATGCAAAACATGAAACTACATTTGCTATAAGCAATGCAGAGCATCAAATGCATCCGCACTTCATGGTTTGCCGATATTGTCAATTTCCTTGCAAGCAAAGTGGTACCAAAGTGAGTATGACATATCAACAAAGGAGAAAGTTCTTCCACATGGTTAAACAATACTATTGGGATGATCCATTCCTTTACAAGATGTGCCCCGATCAATTAATAAGGAAATGCATACCAAGAGGAGCAACAAGCAAAGGCTTCCGCATTGCCATTCCTCGCACCTTATGGAGGACACTTTGAAGTACTAGAACAAAGAATGGCAAGGTATTACAAATCAAGTTATTTTTGGCCTACTTTATTTAAAGATTCATATTTATTGGTCAAAACGTGATAAAAGTCAAAGAGCAGAAATATTTCGATAAGCATGAAATGCCTAGAACAAATATTTTAGAAATTGAATTGTTTGATGTTCGGGGGTATGGATTTCATGGGACCTTTTCCACCCTCTTTGGCAATTTATATATCTTAGTAGTCATGATTATGTGTCCAAATGGGTAGAGGCAAGAGCATTACCTAATAATGATGCTAAAGCAAAGGAGTAAGTTTCAAAGAAATATATTCACTAGATTTGGAACTCCTGTAGCTATCATTAATGATGAAGGTTCACACTTTTGCAATAAAATCATAGAAAACCTTCTAGCTAAGTATGGAGTTAAGCATAAGATAGCTACACCTTACCATCCTCAAACTAGTGGACAAGGCACTATCCAATAGGGAAATTAAGAGAATGCTAGAAAATGGTTAGTCCAAATAGGAAAGATTGGTCTTTACATTTGATGATGCTTTACGGGCATATAGAACAAAGATTCAAAACACCCTTAGGAATGTCCTCTTACAAATTAGTCTATGGAAAAGCATGCCATTTACCTTGTAGAATTGGAAAACAAATCTTATCACTATCAAGAAGCTCAATTTCAATTTGAACAAGGCAGTGTAAAAGAGAATGTTGTAGAGCTTGATGAGTTAGAAGAAATTAGGCAAACCTCTTATGAGAATGCTGAAATCTACAAAGCTAAAACTAAGAAATGGCATGACAAGAAAATTCTCGTAAGAGAATTGAAAGAAGGAGGACTAGTTCTCGCTATACAACTCTAGGTTGAAGCTATTTCTCGAAAACTAAGGTCAAGGTGGTCAGACCATTTAAGTTGATAAAGGTTTATCCACATGGAGCAAGAGACTTATTTGATAAAACCTCAAATACTGCCTTCAAGGTGAATGGTCGAGAGTTAAAATGTACTATGGTGAACATGTGGTGAGAGACAAAACCACCACCCAGCTTGCAAAATCTCTAAGTGAAAAGAGGTAGTCAGCCGACAAGACTTTAAAACAAGCGCTTTAATGGGAGGCAACCCATTGTTTTTAATTATTTTGTGCAATTTTATGTTTTTAGTTGTTTTGCAGAAAAGCAGAAACTAATGCAATGCATCAAGTGCACCCGCATTGAAGGAAAATATGCCCCGATCGTAAATTTATAAACTTGAAGAAAATTGGTTGTTGTGAATCATAAGGCTTCGTGAAGATCAAAAGAGGTTAAGTAAGATTAATGACACATTGGTAGCCAAAGCAAGACACTGGCAAGATGCATGCGCAACACGCAATGCTAACGGCTACCTAATAACTCCACTAACTTCCCTCTTCCCCAAACATAAAGCCTTCATTGTTATCAAGTACTCCCTTCATTCGCAAATTCTCACAAATTCTCTCATCCAAACACAAACCAACCTTCCCATTCTCAATCCAATTTTTTCTCAATCACAAAAGCAATCAAAAACCTAGAATTTCAAAGCAAATACAATGGTGAAGAAACAATCAAAGACAGAAACATCGTGCAAGCAGCCAAAACTCCCCAAAAAGAGAAGAAAGCCATGCATGCAGGATCATCATCATCAAGGAAAGTGGAAAGCCAAAGAATCATCAATCGTAATCGATGACAATGTTCATCTGCGGAACATGCATCTATCGCCTGAGAGAGGGTATGATTTGAAGAAGGCAAGCCCATCATTCATGTCAACAAAGGGCTAATCTCAATCGGGACCACTTTGTGGCTACCAAGAGGAGGCTATATTGAAGACATAGTGAGAGAATTCTATGCCGCATCACACCACAAGAAGGAGCAGTAACATTCCTACACTTCCATGGTGAGAGGTAAACTTGTACACTTCCATGCAAAGAAATTGAATGAACATTATATGTCAAATATAATGGGAATGAATTTGAAAATAGAGTGGCAAATGCCTTTAAGAAAGAAATGGAAGAAATAAGGAGTAGGATTGCTATACTGTGGTCCTGCTTGGGGAAAATTCACACCTAATGAGATTAAGCTTAGAAGTAACTATTTGGTAAATGCATTAGGTAATTGGCATTTGTTTATAGCTAATTCAATTCGCCACATCACATACATATGTTATGACTGAAAGAGAGATTGATCTTGCTAGATACAATTCTCTCCGAGGACATGTAGACATAGGTGATTAATAGCTAGGGAAATTCTTGCATGCTCAACAAAATCAAAGGGATTGCTTTTTCCTTGTCTTATAAATCGAATTATGCATGAAAGAAGGAGTCCCTATAGCCGCTAATGAACAAAGGAAATTTCCCTGTAATTGAAAAGTGTGAAGGAGAAATTGAGAATGTAAGAGGCCCTCGCACTCGCAATGCAAGAGCATTACATGCATAGGTAGGCGTCCTGAAATTTCGTAATGATCAACATGATCGCTTCACTGGTCTTTCGACAAGATCTTTTGATCTCAGGGCCAAGAATGCCCCCGAATTTCCTACTGGGTATTGAGTAAGTGAAGGAGAAGAAGAAGAGGAGAAGGAGACTCAAGAAGGAGGAAAAGGTAAGGAGAAAGAAGAGGCAGTAACCTAGCACTAAGAAGAAAGTGACTAGGAAACAATACAAAGTGCGTAAGAAGGTTGTGGTAGAACTCGTAGTCAAGAATTGTATGATTCTCAACTGCTCGAGAGTGAGGAATTACAAGAAATGGATAAGGAGTTAGAAGAAGAAGAGGGAAGAAGAGAGTGATGAAGATATTGATGAAGAAGAAGAGGAATAAAGTAGAGGTGTGATCTTAGAGGAGATTGCAGCGTAAATATGCCAAACAACCTCAACATCAACCCAACCAAACACCTATCACTTCACCAAGAACCAAAACACCCATCATCTCACCAAACCAAGAATCCTCCTCCATTCCAAAATCACCATTACCCTCCTCAATGATCCACCACCCTATCACAATCACCACCACAAACAACCCTCCACCACCCTCTCCAAGAAAAGAAACACAGAAAACAACTCACACAGTAAGAATCCAACCCTCGTATGCCAATGCACTGCAAGACTTTTCTCACCCAAGCAACATTACTACTAATGTTATTTCGCTTCTTGAGAAAGAGATTTTGCAGAAAGAGAAGAAGAAGGACTCAACAAAGGAGATAAAGGAGAAGAATCATCCAGACAGAGCCTCGTTGCTCAAACCGTTGAGATGCAGAGTGATGCTCCCCGCATCACTTGTCGCGATCACAACAGCAACAACTGCAGGCATGATGAGGCAACTATCAAAATGGTTCTGGAACAAATGGCACAATGTAAGAGGGATGCTCTGCATAACACTCAAAAGTTCTTCAAGCAACCCGCAGGAAGGCAGCAAAATTAACTCCAAAGAGAAAGAAGTCCGATGTAGCCAAGACTCGATGCACTGCATCGCTTCAAGAACAAATTCCTCGCAACTACACTGTAGTAGGAGGTGCATCTCGCACCTGCGTAAGCAACACCTAGCAAGCCCAAGGAGAAGAAGGTAGAGCGTGAAGCACACTCTCCATCCAGCAAAGCACTGCACTAGGAGCCGAGCCAAGAAATGAGTATCAATTTACAAGTCTTCACATAAACCGCTATAACTTGTGTTACTTCGCTTTAAACTATTTCCCTCGGTTGTACTAATCCCTTTCCCTATTTTTGAACAAATGATTTGTCTGCTTTTTGAACAAATTTGTAAAGGAGGACACCGCAACCCCTTAAGTTTGGGGGATTTGCATGTTATGTTATGTTTTAATATGTTTTCTATCTAATATGTTGTGTGTTTAATTAATATGCTTTAGATAGTAAATATATATGTTTTAAGTAGTTTTTAGTTTGTTTAAATATTAGATGTACTTAACAAAGTAGTATCTAAATATTTTAGTAGAAAAGATCAGCTTTTTCAAAAATATGGTGAAAGTTCTATGGATGGAATTTCAATAATGAAAAGCCTTATTTCTCGTAAAAACCAAAATTATTTTCACTTCAACACTTCAAAACTGAGTTTGTGAAAAGAACCTTGCTATTTAAAAAGATCAACTGATGCAAGGGGAATTTTTGCAAGCTTAGGTCAAAACAAAGCTTTACTAAAAAGAAAGAAGAGCTTAAAGAATTAAGTTTGGGGTGTTTTATGAAAAACAAAGGCTGAATTTCAAAAGTATAAGAGTAAACAATGTAGAAAAAGAATACAAAAAGTGGACAAGCCATATCCTCGAATCTTTTGAAACTATACTGCGTTTGGCACATGAATGCATCCGAGGTCAAAGACTGCGCATGCAGAATAAATGTATCCGAGGATAGTTCAATAAATCAACTCGTAGCAAAGTGCAAAGAAAAATATATGCATCCGAGGTCAAAGACTCGTACAAAGTGCATTTGCATCCGAGGTCGCTGAGGAAGGTATGAGCTAGAAAAAGAAAAAGCATCATCTGCAAATGATCAATGTAAACCAGATCAAGAAAAGCAAAATGCGTAAAAATCAATGCACAAAACACTTCAAAGAAGTATTGCATCTCAAAAAAAAGATCCACACAAAAAAAAAAAAAAATAGAAAATTGCATTGGCTCAAAAGCTTTGAAAATTCTATCAAGCCCTTTTTGATTTTAGAACTCCCAATGCTTGAGAAAATTTTGTGAGTCTAAACTCTCTTTGAAAAATATTTTGGTGTGACCAAAGATGAACCAACTTTTCAAAAGCTAGGAGGAAATTTTTCACTTAGTCATGGAACCAATCTCAACTCAAAGGGTTCACACACACACAAGAGTTTGAATAAATTTGGTAGTTTTGAAGAAATAAAGGCATAAGAAAAATTGTCAAGAAATGAAGTTCATAGGAACTCCTCATGAAAATCCAAATCAAACTGATCTATCTTCTAGAATTTTAGTTGTTAATAGTTTGTCTTTGTCATTACTTGAGGACAAGCAATGGTTTAAGTTTGGGGTGTGATAACTCTATTTTATATAGAGTATTTCATATGTTTAAACTTAGTATTTGCTCTCTTTCAAGTATTAATAAAGAGTTTATATAGTATTTAGTGTGATATATGATATCTTGAGTAATTTGAATGGTTATAGTTAGTTATAGGCCATTTTGGATATATCATGGTATGTTTGATGTTTTGTTCATAGGCCTCAATGTCGTCAGATCAATGCTCCCGTGACCGATCCTCGCATCAATTTCACAAGAACTTGGTGAATAAGCACTGCTTTCATATGCATCCACATGCAATGTGATGACCTCCTACCGCTTGCCCGATGCCATCCAACAAATGTATAGTAGGCGCCACCATTCACACATAGCTATAGGCATAGCTTTGAAGAGTCACCAACATAGTGACACTTGTTCTAACACCATGGAACCGCCCCTATGTATCAAGTCAAAGATTTCAACATGGGATTAACTCCTCGAAAGCAACTACAACTTATCATCCACTCAAGATGACTTCAACATGAAGAAAGGAAGCACCTCACTTGAAGGCTATAAAAGGACTCTCACATCTTCATTTGGAAATATATCACAATCCATAAGTTAGATCAAAATTTCAATATACATAGTTAGTTTTTATATTTTTAGAGGAAGAGGAAGGAATTGACAAATCCTCCTTTACTCATTTTCATAGTGTTTGTATAGTGCTAAGGAGTAATGCTAGTGCATTGCTAGAAGACTTCATATAAAGGTTTTCAACATTTGTAACCTTACTCTTGTTGTTTCTCTTTAGTGATTTCTATATATATAAACATGGTCTATTCAGCTTTATATATATCTTGCAATGTCTCTTGTTAGCTAAACCTTTCTTAGTTGGAATGTTCTAATCATTTAATGAGCTTTTAAGTAAGTATGTTGCAAGTATGTATGTTTGTACTTTAGTTCTTGCTTGATAATATTTTTATTACTTATTTTAAACTTGATCACTTAGAATAAGTATGAATTGTAAATGACTGCATATGGCTTACAATTAAGAACTCAAGAACTAATATGGGTGAGTGTTTTACATAAAGAAAACTTTGTGAAAACCATGCTAAGTCCTAGACATAGGATAGTATAGTCCATAGAATAATTGTGGGTACTTAAAATACAAGAGTGAATTCACTTAAGCAAAGTGATACTTGTTAGGAGGCAAGATAGGCACCGACACCCCTTTCTTTATCGTGACAGAACAAGGATCATAAGAGCTGTAATGATATCAAGAAAGTGACCGAAAGGCACATAGCTAATGCAACAAAGATTCAAAGGCAAATGCATCACATACCGCATCATACACTTTTAAGTAAATTACTTGATGAAGACATTCCAACTAGCTTTTCTCTTTACACTATCAACATTCTTTACTTGCTTTCTTTCTAACTTAGTTGTGATCATCAAACAAAATCCAAAATTATTTTGTTACTTTGTGACTTTACACTTTATTACTTTATATCATTTAAAAGTGAGTTTTTCAATCTCTGTGGGTTCGATCTTTTTACTACTTGTTTTTGGACAAAGGTATACTTGCACTCAAGTGTATGTGGTATATTCCACACACCACCAGTGAATCAGCGCTCTGCGTGGATGCTATGATGGTATCTATATTGCTTATTATCACTTTTATTATATAGTTCGAGACTCACCTTTCTCATTGTTATTTACCATGTGTAGCGATGAGTGAAGGCTTGCTACCTTCACTATTCCCCGAGCCTGGTCCGCCTCGACACGTAGCACCTGGGGATGGGTTATGAACTTTGTTTTGATCTGCTTTTGCTCAATGTTGAGCCTTTATATGTATTGCTTTGAGACTATTGATTCAACTTTTGAGATTATGGTTTATTTTCCGCAAGCTTATGTGAAATTATATTCCCACGAGTTTATTTTATGGTGTTACGATTTGAATCAAGTATTATGAGTCGAAATGATTGTTGAGTGGTTTTTAAAGAGATAAGTGTAGCATCCTATTGATGATTTCAATTAAGAGATGAATTTTTATACTGATTTTGATTTAATTTTCCTGTAGAAATGTGGGTGTTACATTAGTGGTATCGAGCAAAAGTTCTGTCCTGTCTCTGGCCAAGTGTGTCTGCTTTGTCATGTTGTGTATGACAAGCCAGTGTCTTGAATTAGTTCTCAATGGTTGTTTATGCCGCAGTTGCTAGGTTGATATGGCTAGAAGAGTTGATGTTGCACTTGCCGAAGCTTTGCAAGCCATAGCACAAAGTTATGGGACTCAAAGCAGAATATCGAGACCCGTAGTCCGCAACATTCCGCAGAGAGAACCCTCCTACCTTCAAGGGGAGGTACAACCCGATGGTGCATCGCTCGGGTCAAGGAGATCGAGAGGATCTTCGTGGTGATTAGCCGCAATGATGAGCAGTAAAGTCGTACTGTGACACACACTCTATCCAAGAGGTCGATGACCGTGGTTGGAGACCAGCGAGAGGTTGTGGGTCGCGCATGAGGAGATTACTTGGGCCGTGGTTCAAGCGGGAATTCTTGAGGAAGTATTTCCGAGGACGCAGAGGTAAGAAAGAGCCGAATTCCTTGAGCCGAGGCGCGGAGTATGTCTGCTTCTCGAGTATGTCGCCAAGTTCACTGAGTCGCAAGTTCTACCCCCATTATGCCGGTCGGTGCCAATTTCAAAGTGCATTAAATTTAAGAATGGATCGAGAGCCGATATCAAACATGCTATAGGGTATCAAAAGATTAGAGTATTTGCCGATTTGGTAGATCACGCAGATTTATGAGGAGGATATCAATGCCCGCCTAGTGGTCATGAGAGACCGTAGGGGTAAATTTCATAACAGGGTAAGCCTTATGAGACATCCGCACGCAGGGTAAACAGAGGTATGATGGTGGTAGCAAGTATGCTGGTGGGAAGGTGTCCGCGAGGGTAAGAGGTCCGCTGAGGCGTGAAGCCCAGCCGGGGGAGATGCTCCCGCCGAGCATTGTGTGCTTCAAGCGTGGCAAGCCGGTCACAAGAGTTTTGATTGTAAGTCCGGGGAAAGATATGCTTCAAGCAGGGAAAGATGGTCACATGGCATCCGAGTATGATCGTAAGGAAGCCGTGGTGTTTCAACCGCAGGTGAAGCGGTCACTTTAGCTCCAAGTGCACCAAGCCAAAGAAAGAGAGGTCCATCGGGAGAGTATTTGCACTAGCAGTTCGTAGGGACCCAATGAGATTGGAGGTCCATGTTTCATCTATGGTACACCTTTAGTTGCTATTGTTGACACGCTGGTGCTACGCACTCTTTATTGCTTCTCCGTCTGGTACGAAAGATTGAATTTAGTTTTGTCTACTATGGAGAGAGGATGGTTATCGACACTCCAACGGCGGGTTCTAAACTACTTCTAATGTGTGCTAGTGTCCTCCGCCGGGCCAAGGCGTAGATTTTCCGATTGATCCGATTTGTTTACTTCGTGGGCTCGATGTGATTCTCGTATGGATCGTTAGTAGATAACCATGTGCACATCAACCGCTTCAACAAGTCTCATAGCTTTCTTCTTCCGTAAGAGGAAGAGTCTGCTTTGCTGTCACGAGCAATTGCGCGGTAATGAAAGAGGGTGGTCACCGCTTGCTTTGATGGTGTCTATGTCCATGAGAACCAAGTCGTAGCCGATGGGTCACGCAGGTGTGTGAGTTCCCCGGGTGTTTCGATGAGATTCCTAGTGTGCCACCGCAGAGGGAAGCTGAGTTCGGGATCGAGCTTCAGGCTCGGTACCAGCTCGTGGTTCATGGCACCGCACTCTGATGCCTCCGCTCGAAAGTTGTCTCAATCAAGAAGCAAGCAGAGGAGCTTCTTGAGAAGAAGTTTGTGGAGGCCTAGTGTGTCACCATGGGGAGCTCCGCTTTGTTGGTTAAGAAGAAGGACGGGAGTATGCGCTCAGGCGTGGATTACAGTGCAACCGAACAAGGTAACTATTAAAATAAATATCCTCTCCCGAGGATCGATGATCCGATGGACCACCGGTGGGTGCTAAGGTTTTTAGCAAGATTGACTTGAGGTCGTTATCATCGATAAAGGTGAAGGATGAAGATATCCAAAAGACCGCTGCTCAGATTTGACGTACGTACGGCATTACGAGTACTGTAATGCCGCTTGGTGTCACAAATGCACCGTGGTGTTTACGGAGTACATGAACCGAATCTTCCATAGCTACTTGGACGGCTTGGTGGTTGTTTTTCTGATGACATTCTCGTGTACTCTAAGTCCGAGGAGGAACATGCAGAGCACTTGAGATTGGTGCTGTGAGGTGCCGAAAGAGAAGAAGTTGTATGCTGTTGTCCAAATGTGAGTTCGTCAAGGCGTGAGGCGAGCTTCTTGGGTCACATTATTTCTCTGTAATGGTATAGTCGTAGACCCAGCTAAGGTCGATGTTTGTGGTTGCAGCTGGGAGAGCCCAAAGTCCGTGGATCGAGATCGAGTTTCTTGGGTTACCCGGTTACTACAGGAGGTTTATCATGGTTCTCTAAGTTAGCCCTTCCGCTGACTCAATTGACTCTGTAAGTGGGAAGAGCCTTCAGGTGGGATGCCAAATGTGAAGAGAGCTTCCAAGAGTTGAAGAGAGGTTGACAACGCCTCCAAAGTTAGTGTTGCTCGTGCCGAGCAACCTTTTGTTGTGGTACCGTGGATGCTTCAAAGATGGGCTCGGGGAGGTGTTTTGATGCAGACGGGAAGCGTAGTCGCTTGCTGCGCCCGCATACTTGAGGACACATGAGAAGAACTATCCTACTCATGATTTGGAGTTAGCCGCTATTGTTTTGTGTGTCAAGATTTGGAGGCACTACCTCTATGGTACTAGATTCGAGGTGTTCAAAGGATCACAAGAGTCCGAGATACTTGTTCGACCGCATGAGCCAATACGAGGCAGCAGGTGTTGGTTAGAATCACCAAAAGATTATGATTTTGGCTTGAACTATCATCCCGCAAAGCTAATGTCGTGGTTGATGCTTTAAGTCGGAAAACTTTACATATGTCACCATGGTGGTGGTGAGGAGTTGGAGCCGATTGAGCAATTCCGATCCGGAGTCTAGTTTGTAAGTTGACACCCCGTGAGCGGTCGATCGGGTATGCCGAGGATTGGTAATGACTTCTTGTTAAGGTCGAGACGCCGTAGGTTGATGTGAAACGGTCGACTGCTGGTAAATACCGTGATCGATCGTGGACTTCAGGATTACGTGTTGGATTCCTGTGGTGTGTTGAGGTTCGTGACAGATTTGCGGTTCCCCGATGATGCCGAGTCAAGAAAATGATACTTCGGCGGAGAGCCACGCGAGTAAGCCGAGTATTCATCCGTGCTACAAAAATGTATCATGATCTCAAGAAACTGCTTTGGTGGCCTCGGTATGAAGAGGATGTAGCACAATTTGTATATGCATGTTTGACTTGCCGTAAGTCAAAGATTGAGCACTGTGAGATCACGTGGCTAATGCAACCTTTGTGAGATTCCTAACGGAAGTGGGACAAGATTTCCATGGACTTCAGGATCAAGCCAAACACCGTGGAGAGGGTTTGACACTATTTGAGTGATTGTGGATAGGTTGACCAAGTCCGCCCATTTTATTCTATCAACATCACTCTATCATGTGCCAAAGTTGGCTAAGATTTATATTCAGTGATCGTGAAGCTACATGGGGTTCCAAGAGTATTGTATCTGGATAGTGACCTGGCGGTTTACGCTCGAAGCTTTCTGGGGGAAGCTTGCAGAGGCTTTTGGGGCCTGTGCTAGTTCAAATTTTATCATCCTCGCATCGATGGTCGTGACAGAGAACCATCCAGCCCTTGAGGACCTTCTCGAGAGCTTTGTAGGTGCTAGAGCAGGAGGTGTGCGTGGGATACACATCTCCCACCGATTGAGTTTACTTATAATAACAACTATCATTCGAGCATGTGATGGCTCCTTTCGAGGCAATCGTATGGACTGAGGTGTAGAACTCCTTCAGGCTGGTAATGAGTCCCATGAGAGTGTCGTTTCTTGGACCGAGCTTGGTTGTTAGTGAGACTACGAGAAGGTGAAAGTTGATCGAGAGAAAATGAAAGAGTCCCGCAGTCTCGCAGTAAAAGTTACCATGATAGAGGAGGAAAGATTTGGGAGTTTCAGTCGGTGAGCATGGTTCCTCGAGGTCACGCCTATGATCGTGTCAAGCGTGCCTCAAAGCAAAGAAGTTAACCTCCAAGGTTTATCGACCGCACTCAAATCACCGGTAGGTCGGAAAGGTTGCATTATGTGGGTGGCCTTGCCACCTAATCTTCGAACTTGCACGATGTATTCCACGTGTCACAGCCTTCTAAGTATATTCCAGCACTGGCCCCATGTGATTCACATGGATGATGTGGGAGGTACGTGAGAACCTCACTGCAGACTACGCCGCGAGGATTGATGATGTAGGTTGAAGCGCCGAGAGGAAAAGACATTGCCTTAGTCAAGGTAGTGTGGGTTGGGAGCCGCCGTGAGAGCATGACTGGGGAGCCGGAGAGCAAGATGCGGAGTCTTATCCAGAGTTATTTGACTCGTATGAATTCTCGAGGACGAAATTTCCTGTTGGGGAGAAATTGTAACACCCTAAATAATTTAATTAAGTAATTGATTAAATTGTTTAAGTTGTTGCACTATTTTAATTATAATAAATTATAATATAGTGTTTTATAATTTGGTATTTTATTTAAGAAGTGGAGTGGTATTGGAGATACCTTTAACTACAAGGATTGGCCCAGAGCCCAAGCCCAATGACTTAGGTTCTCGAGTGATGCATTTCGCATCATCATGGCAAGAGAGGGAAAAAGAAAGAAACTTGCAACAGATAAGAGAGAAAGGAAGAGAAAACTACGCAAAACCCTGTAGAGAAGGGAGAGCTTGATCGCACTCTGAGAAGGAGGAGAAGAAGGCTGAAGCTTGTCGGGTTTTGTAGGTGACTACGTGAAGGAGCTTCTACCGCTTAATTTGAGGTAAGGGAGTCTCACTCTATAACAGAGGGTATAATAGGTTGTATAGGAGTCATGTAGTCTTGATTTGATGTTAATTGAGTTATTGTTGGGTGAAATTGATGAATTGCATGATAAAATTGATTTAGAGCTCGAGTTAGGGTTTTATGATATATGATTTCGTGATTTTGATGTAATTGATGATTCGAATGTGCAATTGTTTGTTAATTTATGAAATCGAGGTGTTAGAATGATTATAGAGTGAATTGGTTTGAGAGAATTTGTAGAATTTGGGATTTTGGGATTTTCTGCCTGGGCGCCAAATGGCTAGGAATTATGCGCCCGGCATCGTGAGCAGGAGTTTCGTAAGTTGGCGTGTGGCGCCAATTTCCTGTGAGAATGGCGCCGTGTCATCAGAGCGTTGACTCCGGTATGTGCAGGCTGCCTCGGGCGCCAAGTTGCTGGGAATCGCGCTCGTGCACCGCTCTCACGGCCGGGTAGTGTCTCGCGGCAGAATGTCACCGTCGGGCGCCAAGTTGGGCTGGGAAAAAGGCGCCGCATCAAGCTGGTGAGTTCTCAACATATTTCACCATGCCATATTTTTGCCATTGCTCGCCCAAATTTATTTTAAGCATTTTGCCTCGAGTAGTTTTCTTTTGCACGTAGCCTACTGAGAGATGTCCTAGTGGGTACTTCAGTGCGCCATAAGCGCGCGCGCTGGGTGGTTTAAGTGGAACTTAGAGTTCCCGCATATTTTAACGCGCCATCTTTTGCATTCACCGCCCAAATTTAATTTAAAACATTTTGCTCGAGTGGTTTTCGCTTGCATGTGTCAGGTGGGTCGGGTCGTGTGTGGCGCTGAAATGCTGTCGCCAGGGGCCTAGTAGCGCCGTGGTTCGAGACTCGTGGTCTCGCTTTTGTGTAAGGTCGTGGCTCTAGGTCCGTGCCGCCTGCGGGCGCCAGATTGCCGTGGTTTGGCGCCTAGTGCTCGTGAGCGTACTGCAGGCGCCATGTTGCCGTGTCAGGGCGCCTGTGTGCTGGGTGTGGCATGCAGGGCGCCCGTAGTGTGGCGCTCGTGCCGGTGTGCACAGGGGCGCCAGACAGGGGGGCATTTGGCGCCTGTGGTGCCAAAGGGTGTCCTAGGTGTTGCTTTGGTCCCTAGGTGACAGCTTTGTCCCTAGTGACTGCTTGGTCCTGGGTGGTGTGAGTTTGGTCCTGATGCCGCTTGGTCCAAAAGGTGTCAATTTGGTCCCTAGGTGTGGGTCTGGCTCTAAAGAGTGTTTTAGGTCCCCGAGCTGAGGTTAGTCCTCTAATCAGAATACCTCGACTTGAGTATGCTGAGCCTAGCAATCGAGATGATCGAGGATGCCACGGGGGTACGAGCCATGGGGCCAGAGCCACGAGGCTATAAATGAGATTAAATATGAGGTGAGAAATAATATATGAAGTGATATTGTAAATGTGCTTGTGTTGTGGTTCATGGAGTCTCATGATACATTCGCCGCGGCCGACACGCTTATAACCGGATCAGGAGGCTGACGAGGCTGTGCCACGGGGCCGTAGAGTCATGAGGACTCAATTTGAGAATGATATCGCCATGAGGGCAATCGTACCACATGCATGATCGCATTGCATACATTTCCATAAACGCATGAGTGCTATTGATTAATGAATGGTTTGATTTGTGTGTCAGAACTGCGCTCAGGTGATGCTATGATGGTATCTATATTGCTTATTATCACTTTTATTATATAGTTCGAGACTCACCCTTTCTCATGTTATTTACCACAGTGTAGTCATGAGTTGAAGGCTTGCTACCTTCATCGGCTCGATACGTAGCACCTAGGGGACGGGTTGCATGAACTTTTGTTTTGATCTGCTTTTGCTCAATGTTGAGCCTTTATATGTATCGCTTGAGACTACCGATTTAACTTTTGAGATTATGGTTTATTTTCCACGTTAGCAGTGAAATTATATTCCTAATGAAGTTTATTTTATGGTGTTACGTGATTTGAATCAAGGCATTATGAAAATGAAATGATTGTCGAGTGGTTTTTAAAGAGATAAAGTGTAGCATCCCATCGATGATTTCACTTAAGAGATGAATTTTTTATACTGGTTTTGATTTAATTTTCCTGTAGAAATTGGGTGTTACAAAACAAGATGTAAGAAGAGGAACAAGCAGAAGAAGATGAAGAAGATGAAGAACAGGAATGTTAAGAAGGATGAAGAAGAATATGAAGAATTTGATTAGTTTGAATAGTATTAACTCCATGGATCTACGTGATGATCGACCCATCATTGTCTTTAAATGTTGTTATTGTTGTCCTTAAATTTATATATAATGTGTTTCGCCTTTAAATCCCTACATCTAGTTGCTTTGCTCATGTAATTTTAAAGATATATACCATTATGTGTTTCGCTTTCCATAGATATGGATCCGTGAGGAGGTTCTCCACCCACAAAGAGCTAAGGGAAGAACAAACCACTGAGCAGTAAGCATCGCCTAACTCGAGAGATACCTAAAGTGATCGCACTTTGATCACCAAATGGATGTAGTCCGCCGCTCCTTTGTCCTGGCCAAGGTACGGGCGGTGAGGACCTGGGCCTTGGAACACCTCGTGGTACTCGCAAAGACACTCCGACGCCTAGTCGAGGCGTGTTAACGCGTGGTATCACAGGTAGAATTCGCGCACTGACAAAGACGGGTGAATGTGGTATTTATACCATCACGACTCTCCGCAGGATAAATGCCGCCGGCCACGAGAATTACTGATCAAGACACTCCGCCTCGGGTCGTTCACGAATTGGGCCGCCCATCACTAGTGACACCTCCTTGTATTTTCTAATACGCCCGAATAACGCTTGCCCCAAGCCTAGGTCGCTTTAGGGCGGCCGAGGCTTGAACTCATGCCCCGCAAGTGGCGATTCCCTCTTCTCGCCAAGGGTAGGCCGGGTCCTATCCGAATAACGCCCGACCGCCAGGGCGTTTCGGCTTCGACCTTGCCATTACCGGGCGCGAATGATTACAGCGTGACTTTGCGGTTCTCGGCGCGCTGGTGTTCCTCTATACAATGGACGGGAGTGAGGCGTGCAAGTGCTAGGCGCGCCGACGTTCGGCCCGTGGCCCTCTTATAAATAGGCT